>JAZDUH010000007.1:6103333-7317500 GCA_036419115.1 Scarus forsteni | reverse complement strand
CATGCTCTATTGTAAAGTGTCTTGAGATAACACTTGTTATGAATTGGGGCTATACAAATAAAGATTGACTGATTGATATGAGATGAATAGATCAGTCTGCTGCACTGACTGTTTAGCCCTATGACAGTCTACCTTAAGACCTGAGGGCAGCACTTACTGTTCATACTTTCAAAAGCAAACTCAAGACCAACCTTTTTGGTCTGACTTGTAGATGAATTTCGTTTTACCGTCTTAATTTGCACTGTATGTGTTTTACTTCATTTTAGTTTCAGAGTTACTACTTCATGTTGAACCACTTTTTAATTATTTCCTTTAAGTGTTGGGTTTTGAAACAGTTATGTTTATCTTATTTAATCATTTTTTATTTTGATTTATTATAATTATTTTTTATCAACTTTTAGCATTGTATTACCTTTGATTTATCCTTTTGTGGTTTCATACATTTATTCTTAGCTCCTGTGTTTCCTCATTTTTTAATTCAAGAAAGCGTTTTCACAGTTCTATGTTGTTGCGTAGTCCTGACTAGTGTCCCTGTGTGTTTGTGGGTGTGTATGTGTGTGCTTGGTTGCATGTTTGTGCTTGAATGCATGAGTACATTATATTGCCAAAAGTATTTGCTCACTTATCCAAATAATCAGAATCAGGTGTTTCAGTCAGTTTCATGGCCACAGGTGTATAAAATCAAACACCTAGGCATGCAGACTGCTTTTAGAAACATTCTTGAAAAAATGGGTCGCTCTCAGGAGCTCAGTGAATTCCAGCGTGGAACTGTCATAGGATGCCACCTGTGCAACAAATCCAGTCGTGAAATTTCCTCACTCCTAAATATTCCACAGTCAACTGTCAGCTGTATTATAAGAACGTGTAAGTGTTTGGGAACAATAGCAACTCAGCAACGAAGTGGTAGGTCACGTAAACTGACAGAGCGGGGTCAGAGGATGCTGAGGTGCATAGTGCGAAGAGGTCACCAACTTTCTGCAGAGTCAATCGCTACAGACCTCCAAACTTCATGTGGCCTTCAGATTAGCCCAAGAACAGTGCAGAGAGCTTCATGGATGGGTTTCCATGGCCGAGCAGCTGCATCCAAGCCTCACATCACCAAGTGCAATGCAAAGTGTTGGATACAGTGGTGTAAAGCACGCCGCCACTGGACTCTAGAGCAGTGGAGACGTGTTCTCTGGAGTGACGAATCGCACTTCTCCATCTGTCAATCTGATGGACGAGTCTGGGTTTGGCGGTTGACAGGAGAATGATACTTGTCGGACTGCACTGTGCCAAGTGTAAAGTTTGGTGGAGGGGGGATTATGGTGTGGGGGTGTTTTCCAGGAGCTGAGCTTGGCCCCTTAGTTCCAGTGAAAGGAACTCTGAATGCTTCAGCATTCCAAGACATTTTGGACAATTCCATGCTCCCAACTTTGTGGGAACAGTTTGGAGCTGGCCCCTTCCTCTTCCAACATGACTGTGCACCAGAGCACAAAGCAGGTCCATAAAGACATGGATGACAGAGTCTGGTGTGGATGAACTTGACTGGCCTGCACAGAGTCCTGACCTCAACCCTATAGAACACCTTTAGGATGAATCAGAGCAGAGACTAAGAGCCAGGCCTTCTTGTCCAACATCAGTGTGTGACCTCACAAATGTGCTTCTGGAGTCATATTGAACCCTTTGGATTAGGATGGGATGTCGCTTAAGTTCATATGCGAGTCAAGGCAGGTGAGCGAATACTTTTGGCAATATAGTGTATGTGTGTGAATGACTGTCTGTGTTATATGTGGGCTGGGAAGGTGGGTGTGGCTTCATATTTTTTATAATTTTATTTTAATTTATTGTAGTATTTTAATTATTATTCCCCCCAGGAGTCTTATCTGCTTGTGTACTTGAATGTTCAGCAATTTTTGCTACATTTTATATATAAAAGAGCTTCATAAATAAAGTTTAATTGTTTGTTTGATTGATTGATTGATTGACAATTCCACATGTTAATGGATTAAGTTTTCCTTTAAGTGATCACAGGTGATCATTAAAGATCTCGAAAACCAGGAGAAATCAGACAAGTATGTCCATGAGTGCATGTTCAAACTTTTTTAATTAAAGCAGAAAGATGTGTGACCTTGAGAAAGTCAGGATCAGCCTTAGGTAGGATTATCTTTACTCCCAAAGAATCAAATGGATCTTAAACTAGATAGTCTTCAAGATTTTTCAATCAGCATGAAATAATAAAACCAGTGCCAAGTTCCACAATGAGGCTTACTGTATTGACCAGACTGTAGAAGTTTCCAAATGCTGATGCACCAAAATGAAAGCATGACTTTGAAGCGGAACATTGATCCTCAAACATCTGCTTTATCACACTGAATCACATTTCATTCTCCTGTATATAGAGCCATTATTGTGCAAAAACATACTGTACTTCTGCTGCGCAAGTCTAATAAATAAACCACGCTATCTCCTCTCAATAATAACATCCTCTTGTTAAAATGAGATGCTTTTCTCTACAACTCTACAAGGACACTATCCCATAAGTCCCAGCTGAAGGTTAAACAAAAGAACAAAGATAGCAGAAACACTCAGTCCTGTGAAGAATAATGTCGCTCTCGCATTTCACTTTGCTTTCTCTCTGTGTTGAAAAAGTCCTTTGTAATATCTGCACACTGATGACAATCCCATTTCACATTATATTTCTGTTGTAGAAGCTCTGGAACAGAGACAGAGCTGTTCACTGGGGTGGTCTCCCTGTTTAATGATCTATTGTATTTTGACCTGGTGCTTGACACTCAAGTGGGGCCAACTGAATCTGTAATAATGATGGTAGAATCAGTAGATATAATGAGGATATTATAAAATTAACTAGCAATAACTGCATTTCATTGAGATGTTAAAAGGTGACATTTGGATTTAGTTTTGAGCTTCTGCTTCATTTGTCTTAAAATGTGCTTATTTATTATCATGTAAAAACGAATTAACATCCTCATCAGATATATTTTCTGCCAGCTCAAGGTTCTGTCGTGGTTTTGTCTCAGGTTTTCAGGTCAAACATAATCAAGACAAAAGGCCAAATGCACAGTGAATTTAGGTTTGGGTGCTTAACTGGCTCAAATGACAGCTCAAAAACACAGAGTATGAAACAGGAAAAAGGCACTTTAACTGCCCGAAAACTTCTCTGTGGAGTAGATAGCATAATGGGTGATCCAATGTCACTTGGAAGGAGGCAAATGGGCGCAAATGAGGAAACATGTAATATTAAGTGCAGTATGATCCTCAGAGCATAGAGCTGTTTGCTCTCTGTTCACTTCCTTCCCCGTGATAGTTATTTACAATCTTCTCAGCCAACACATACCTTTGACTAAAAGACCTCTTAAAAAAGTCAAAATACACCACTGCTATGTGTGCAAACCAGCGGCGGCTGCTGGTCAGTCAAGGAGGGGAAGCTCACTTTTTTCCGGCCTACATCATAAATTTGTTTATTTATTTAAATGTAAATTCTACCCTCTGTTCCCTTTCAAGGAAATGATCTTTGACCCTGCCGTACCAACTAGGTGTCATTTCCAGGGATTTCCAGCTGATTGGCTCATTTCACTGTCAATCAAAAAGGACTCGGCCTCAGACAGATCATCCAATCATCATGCAGAAGCCGAGCGTCCAGGCCAGCCCACTGCCTCATAGTCCCTCAGAGACGCTGAGCGTCCTATGGGCGGGACAAAGCTCAGTGTTTATCCAATGACCGTCCACTTTTCCCAGTGGAACAACCCACTCTACACTTCCCCATCGAAGTCAGAAGACGCTCAGCGTCCGACTGTGTTAAAGCACTGAGACGCTGCGGGGATGAATGAGAATGAAGTCACACCAGTTACCTGTGATAAGTAGCTGATTCTGAACAAAAGATGAAGGTATTCTAGCGCATATTTAGTCAATGAAATGCACACACAGCAGTACATATCACCACTTTTTTGGGGACATTTTGGGGGAAGCTGAGCTTCCCTTGCAGTCTTAGAGCAATCGCCACTGGTGCAAACAGGTGTGCATTTGTTTGTAGTCCAAGACCACACTGAATGACTCTTACAAACAGAGTGCCCTGACTCTAAATTAAAAAGAGGAACAAAAAAAACCAAACAAATAGATAACAAATTGGTCAGCATGGTGGCACAGCAGGTAGTGTACCTGCCTCATAGCAAGAAGGTTGCCGGTTCGATCAGGGCCTTTCTGTGTGGAGTTTGCATGTCTTTCCTGTGCATGCATGGTTTCTCTCTGGGGACTTCAGCTTTGTCACATGGACTAAAAACATGCTCAGGTTGATTGTTGACTCCAAATTTCTCTAAGGTATGAGTGTAAATATTTGTCTGTTTCCCTATGTGGTCCTGCGATTGTCTGGCCACCAGTTCAATCAATCAATCAATCAAACTTTATTTATATAGCACTTTTCCTACAACATATGTAAGTCAAAGTGATTGCAGAAAAGGAAACAGGAGGAAAGGAGAGGGGAAAAAAACTATTCAAAACTATGCACCTGTCAGGTGAGCTCAGTGTGGCATTGGAAAAAAAACACCTCAGCACATGAGTAACATATTACAACAAACACAGAGATGAGCACATGGGGTCAAGGGGGCAGCCAGCGGGGGCATTGATTTGACGGGAAAACCTGCGACCTTGTCTTAGCTCAGACCACACAAAGTCTCTATTGTCCGATAAGATGATTGTATGCCTCTCGCCCAATGACAGCTAGGCTCCAGCCCCTGTGACCTTGGAAAGAATAAGAGGGATATGAGTGTTTAGAAGTGTTTCTGAATTTTTATTACCTCCGCCAGGACGTTATGTTTTTTGGGGGGGAGTCTGTTTGTCTGTCTGTCTGTGAACAAAATAACTCAAAAAGTTATGGATGGATTTTGATGAAATTTTCAGGAAATGTTCAGCATGGGAAAAGGAAGGACTGATTCAATTTTGGTGTTGATCTGGTTCACCGTCTGGATCCGCCATGATGAAAAATGCGATTTTCGTGAATAACTACTGAACTAAAAGAGATATTATTAAGAATCCAATTGCCAATGGTATGTTTTCAAGGTCAATGAATCTGAATATATACATGAAATAAAAGTCAGACTAATATTTAAGGTAAAAATCACAATATGGGGGAGGACTGTGGTGCTGGCAGAAGTCTGCGCTCTCCGAGTGCTTTTCTAGTTTATGTTAAAATTGCTGCCCCTAATTGCAAAATCTTGCACTCACAAAAAATTGTGTCTTCTAACTTTTTGTGTATTACCACCATTTGATATGCTTTTTTTCATGACGTGTACTGCTGACCTCTTGGCCAGATCACCCTTGTGAAATAGATTTTAATCATGATGGGTCTTTTATCTGGTTAAATAAAATAAAATAAATAAAATGAATGGATTTTAAAAACCACAGCTTCGTCAGCAGAAACGTGGGGCAATGGCCATGGTAGCATGAACTAATATTACTCTAGAATTTAAAGGTTTTTATAATTTTTGAACAATTCATAAAACTCGAGGTGGGGCAAAACAGAGAGTGCTCTCACTCACAACATAACTTCCTTTATGATCAGCAGGAGAATGAAAACTCAAATATCTGGATAAAAACTGAAGACTGTTGTGTCTGTTAGCAGGCTAGTGTTGACTCATCCGTTCAGCTCTGACGTGCTTTACACACAGCAGTATCTGCCTCTCTTCTGCATTTAAAATATTTCCACACAGTTCATTATTATAACTAAAAAATAAAGACACATATTTGATGATGTAAGGGAGAAGCTATTGCTCAGAAACTGACTGTTAAGTGGGTGGTCTTTGGACAATCAGTTATGATGCAGTAAGTAACTCAGCTGATTAATTAACACTAGGGTTTCATTTCCTGTCTGCTTAAAGGCACAAAAAATGATTTAACTCCCACTCAACAGGCTCTTTAAGTCAAAGAAATTGGGACAACAGTTTTGAGGAACCATCTTAGCCGTATGATAAACTGATTTAGAGCATTATTTTCTAAAATTTAGATATGGCCTTTCTCTCTCTAATGTTCAAATATGCTTAATGACACATTAAACTGTGCTCATTTACTGAAATTCTAAAACCTTCAATTGGGTTGAATGAAGCTCTCATCAGAGCAGAAACCCTCATTATGTGACCGGCCTGTAAAGTAATCATCTTAAGGCAGATATAGAGCCCACAGCGTGAGTCATGCATGGTATTAACACCTGATGTTTTTTATTTTATGCATCTGCAAGACCTTTAGGCGTCAAACACAGGGATTGACTGAACTGCTGTTCATGTCAGTAAGCCTGCTTTCTGTCCCAGCAGGCCGCTCAGGGTCGGTCAGCTTGGACAGAGAGCGACCTCTGACAGGGATAGAGAGGAATGAAAATGAAGTTGCCATATAAACACAGGGGAGATCTATTCAGCGGAGCCAAAGTGACATTTTTCTGACTGAGCCAACCCCAGCAAGCACATTTACAAACTCTGAAATGCCAACTAGTATTGAAATGTTGTTGTAAAAAACACAAAAGAGGAAGTGATTCTAAATTATTCTGTATGTCTGATGTTATAGCTTTAGATACAGAATAAGACTGCATTCATTTTAGTAAAAAGGAAATATGATTTGATGCAAACATCCTGCACTAGTCCAACAAAGTCCATATTAAAAACAAACCCTCAAAAAAAAAAAAGAAAAAACAATTGACAATGTTGCCTTGAGAGGGTCTTAGTCTGACCCAAAACATATGATTTTGAGGGTAGCAGGGGAAAGTTAACCTTGCGTAGTTGCTGGATCAGCCTCATCTAATGTCTGTAATCATGCAGATCCATCTTGCCAAGCTCCAGTCTACAATCATTGTGAGCAGTCCAAAGCGGAACGGCCCAATCAGAGTCCTTAAAGCAGGAAGAGGTGAGAGAGAAGAGCAAGACAACAGCAGGAAGTGACTGCACTTAAAGAGATTAGCATAGATGCTAACAGCTTCAGAGGCAGTTTTATCAGGTTTTGACCACATTTCTATAAAAATCAAAAACCAACATTACAAACTTCTCTAAAGTACGGACATTTTCAAGTGAGGCATGTGCACTACCTGCTGTGCCACCATGCCCAGGACAACACAATAACCACTCCTTGGATAAGAGAGGTTTGAGCCTGATAACAACAAACCCCACTTGTTCTTCTAACCTCTTAGTGCTCTGTAGATTTTGTACATATGGTAATGAAGATCATTTAAACAAACACCAAGTAGTTTTTTTCCACCTTAATATAATATTTCTAGAATTACTGTGATGGTATATCACCTTATAACATGTTGAATGACACCCTTGTCATGGTCTGAGGGGGTCTGTATCACCTTTACTGGCACTTTATAACTTCGATGTGGATGGTAGGAATACTTCACACTAAAAAAACTACATATTTTTACTGCTTTGACTGCTTCATGGCATATGTCACTTCCCCTTAATGGGAAAGCTAAACATTGGGAAAAGGAGAATATAAAGCTGTTTTTGAATTTTTTAAAACAGAACTATTGAACAGAACTTAGTTTAAAGTAAATATGCACTTGTTTTCGTAATGATAACAGGGACCTCTGGCTCACACTCCTGTACAGTAGGTGGCAGTAGCGCTACTCTGACGCTGGATGCCACCTACTGTTAAACAAGAAAAAGAAGAAGAAAGCTAAATGTACAGTTGTTATCATAGCGGAAGCTGCAAAAAAAAACAAAGAAAAGAAAAGTTTTAGTGGAGGAGATGAAAAAGAAATTGCGAGAGTAACAAGCTAAAAGCGCAGACAGGGATAAACTTTGGCCCGACGTTCACTTGCTGGCATGGGGAGGGACGTCCCACCAATGCTGATTTAGCCCTGTTATTGTAAGTACATGATGATCTATTCTAATAGAAACATGATCAGACTGTACCTTAACAGTGGTACATGGTTTATTTGTCTCTCAGGACACCCTGTTGGCTCGCTTCTCCTCCCTCTGTATGTCAACAAATGCAGGTTGGTGTAAGACAGTGCAGTTACACTCAACGACCACAGAGGCCCCTAGAGGCTGAAAGCTGGAATCTTACATAGTGCTGCTTTAAATGTGGCCTCATGGTCACTAAAGTCACCTATTCCTGCTGCAGATGTACAGACAGACGGACAGCCAGAGCACATCCTGCTTCTGCTCCGGTATTGTTACTATGAAGACATAAATACACAAATAGGAGCATAATGAAGAGTGATCAATACTTCACACCATCGCAGCATTGATTATTCATAGAGCACAAGGCCAGAACATGCAAGTTCATATAGAATAAGACATTACAAATTACTTCTTTGATTTGCTGAAGGACACTGAATCACTACTTCTGTGTTTTTATAGTGCATTACAGATCAGCAGGTAAGTTATTAGATCTCCTCACGGTGAGCAAAACTGCATGAAAGCTTTCTTTAGACATCTCTGCAATCTGACTTACTTGTAAATGAGTTTCCTAATTCACTGTACTGTTCTGTTGTTTTCACTTCCTTTATGATTCACCCCCTTCTTACAAATAACAAGCTAACAAACACTGATTGAGAAAACATATGCCTTGAGTGGCCCTGAAGCCCACATGCTCACAGCCCTGCTTCAAATTGTCAGGGGCAGTAGGTGGTCCACGCGCAAAGATAAATTCAATTTTTTTTCCCTCCTGGCAATAAATTGTGATTCTGCTCTGCTTTGTACCTGCTTTAACAAGCTACGCTATATAAAGAATATATTTGATTGAGCATAGAAATGAAAAAACATGTACATTCCTGCTCCCTGTGTCCGTGCAGGGGCCGCTGATCGTGTAAAAGAGCCCCCAGCACGTCAAGAGGGCTGTAGTGATTGATATTTCTTATTTCAGGTATTCATAAAGGCCGATCCTTTCACCTTGTGAGTCTTGTTGTGATGCAGTAGCATGGCTCATAATAGGCACAGACCTGAAAGCGTGGAGCTGTAAATATGACGGCGTCTCCATGCACATGCTCATATATGTTTAAATCATGTTCAAGGACAAATAGATTATTGATTTAGTTGTGATTCTCACTGTGTAAATAGAGCATGGTAGATCTTGTTTTAAAGCTGGAGAGCCAATAACCTATGATGGTGCATATCCAAAAAACATCCACATTTGCTCTCATTGGCCACTCCATTGGGTACCAGTTTGCAGTCTCTTGCAGGCTTCATTGGGGAAACAGCACGCAGTAAAGCTTTAAGTCTTGCTCCCGAAGTTGAGTATCCAGGCCAGTCCAGCCCTGTCCAACCCGACCGCAAAGCTAAGGAATAGCATTTATAGATAACCTATTTTGATGCTATAAAACTCATCTTAAAGTGTGTATTTCGATCAGGCATATATCTAAAAGTGAGACTTTTTTTGTAATTACTTAGAAACTCCTCATAGCCTCTTTAAAATAATAATTTTGTAAATAGTATAAACAGTTTTTAGCTATTTAAACCTTTACATCCCACACAAACAGTATCAGTTATTTTGGTTTGTTTGCAGTTTTTTCTGTATCCCAAAAAAATGACAGAAACAATGACTTGTTCTTTTTTTAAAATGTCAAATATTCTGAATTTATTGACCTTTGCCAAACGATTAAGCTGGGAGTTAAAGGTGTTGTCAGCGATGTGGGAGAAAAAGAGTGGAGAGGTCGTTTATAAATGAGTTTAGACCCGCCTCTCCCTTCATACCTCACCTCTGGCTCCACCCCCGAAAGCTGATGGATGTGCATCGCCGTAGAAACTGCGTAGCTGACCAACGTAGCTAAGGTAACCCTGACTTGTCAGACAACTCGACTTCCAATATTGGTAACATCACAACAACAGTACAATTTGGCAGATTAGACAATAAGATGAATGTCCGACGGCTGTTACTCTTATGTGAAGCACCACAAAGCTAATGTTGCTAACCTTTACAGCAGAAAGACGGCGACATCCGCGTCCGTTTTCAGGTCTTTAAATTGGTTCCCTCTACCGTCGGGAAGCAGCACCAACGTTGACCCGGGTCTTCGCTCTTTCGTGGTCATAGCCCTTCTTTTTCACTTTCTGCTCCTCTGACTTTTTTCTTTTGGGCTGTTTTTCAGCCATTGCTACTGCACCTATTGTATCTCTCTCTTACGCTAACTGCGCACGCTACGCAACCTACTACTCCCGCTCCCCCCTCTGTCTGATCTGCGTATGAGTATGATTGCCCCCTGGATGTGGGGGGATGTACCCTGTTTTGGTAACTCGGCCCGAGCCACAGTATTTACCTGCTGAAATTCAGAGCCAAGGCTGTGTATTGAAACCGGACTTTTTTTTCAACATGCTGTCAGTGGGGACATCTTGTGGATGGAGAGGAGAAATACGGTGATTTTGACAAACAGTGCATTAGATTAGAAGATTAGAAGATCGCTGACTACACCTTTAAAGGGTTAAGATGACCTAAATTGTGTTTTATGCTTCAGTTTTGTATTATGCTGCATAAATTGTAAAGCACTTATGTGGTTTTAAATCCACAGAATCTTTATTTTTAATTCCTGTCCTCTATCACATTTATGGATTGAAGATTGCATCTTTGACTGTGAACTTAGAGGATGATCATTAAAATTTGAAGTTTTGTGGTTTTCAGGGAATTTAGGGAGGTAGATCATGCAATCTCAATCAGCATCACTGGTGATACTCAACTGAAAAAGTTTGGTGACTACTTGTGTAGACCAAGTCTTCCTCATCTGTCTGTCCCATAAGCTGTCCCTGTTCCACACCCTTCTCTATACATGGAGCTGTTCTGCTTTTGCTTTTGCTTTTCTCTCTGAACAGATCTAGCCGTTGTAGGCCGTTTGCCCTCATTTGCCACCACAGAGCACATGTAACAGCCTGACTCTGCGGCTCTGTCCGTGGTGCTGAATCTGGGTGACTTTCACTCCGCGCCTAAAAGTGTTGGTGCGTCGGTGTCAGCCATCACAGGCAGATACACATTGGATTGATTTATTTTATTTATAGCCCACCACCCAAAGAGGAGCCTCTCCTGGTTGGTTTAAACTGTATTTTGGACTCACCGCACCAACACGACTTCCTGCTCAAGCCTCCCCTCTCCCTGCATCTCATTTACTTAATAAATAAGCTGGAGGAACGAGGGCTGCCGCTGATTGTGCCAGACGGGGGAGTAATAATGTGTTATTGATGCATTAGCGTCTGACTGCAGTTGTCAGACAAAATTCAGAACAAGTTCATGCAGCACTAGACGCTGGAGACAACTGTCACCATTCATTCATCATACGCCGGGTTGGTGCACTGTTTCCACCTTAAGCACTGTCTAATTTAATTTACTTTTCACATCACATCCGAGCCTTTGGGTGGCACCACGAAACATGCTTTATGGTCTCCAGAGAAAACACTGGACGTCCAAGAACTGAGGATCATAGTGTCCTCGGAGCCAAACGTAGCACCCGGTGTGTCGACGTCTCATTCAGCAATGGCAGGTCACTTTAGGAAACATATCACCTCGCTGTTTTCTCCTTCATGTGTGCTGCCGGGTGACATCTGTGTGAGCCTCTGCGCCTTTGAGGCGGACTTGACGGTCGTCTTGTTTGGAAGCAGGGCATGTTAGAGCGTCATTATCGAGGCCTGAGGGTGTTCATGACCTAACTGAGTGTTGATGAGGTGAGAGGCAGAGATTCAGCTCCAGACAAGAACAGTGAAGAAATAAAGACGGACACTAACATGCTGACAGAGAAATGAAGAGATAAGAGAAACATTATTATTCCACCATTGAAGGAAATTTGGATGCTAGTGCAGCAGCTCCAAAGTGAAAACAGGAAGAAGAAAAAAATGACCTCATGTCAAAATAAAACTTGACAAGCACTTGTAGAGTGCAGACCTTCGCCAGCACCACAGTCCTCTCCTATATTGTGATTTTCACCATAAATATTGGTCCTACCTTTATTTCATCTAAATATTTAGATTCTTTGACCATGAAAATCACATTTTTCGTCATGGCCAATCCAGACGATGATCAAATCACTCCCAAAATCAAATCATTTGTTACTTGTTCCAATCCAGACATTTCCTGAAAATTTCAACGAAATCCTCCGGCCATAGCTTTTGAGTTATGTTGCTAACAGAGAAACAAACAAACTAACAAAAAAAAACAAACCGACACCAGCAATAACATAGCCTCCTTGACGGGGTAATAAAACAAAATGCATTTAAAAAATTCCTCACAACAAGAGCGTCACATGTTCGATCCTCGACTTGGCCAAGGCCTTTCTGTGGGGAGTTGTGAGCATGAGTGGTTGTCTCTCTATGTGGCCCTGCGATTGGATGGTAACTCGCCTCTCAGCTGGGATAGGCTCGCAACCCCAAAAATGATGAGTTGAATAGATAATGGCTGGATGGATGGATAGGGTAAATGGACTTGTAGGTGGTCTAGTGGTGCAGCAGGTAGTGCAGGCGCCTCACAGCAAGAAGGTTGCTGGTTTGAATCCCATGTTTGCATGTTCTCCCGGGCCTACATGGGTTCTCTCCAGGAACTCCCACTTCCCTACACAGATAAAAACATGCTCACTAGGCTAATTGTTGTCTCCATATGGCCCTTAGGTGTGAGTGTGAGCACGATTGTTTTTCCTGTCTTTGTGTGGCCCTGTGATTGGCTGGTGACTTCAAGGTGCACCTGCCTCTCACCCAATCTCAGTTGGGATAGGCTCTAACCCCCTGCAACTGCGAAAGGGACAGGATAATGTAAGGATGGATGGAACTGTACTTAAATGTATATACCGCTTGTTTTTCTCTCGGACAATTCAAAGCAGCTTCACACTACAGGTCACATCTATACAAAACCTACACAGACAACTTATCACTGTCAGAGTAAATATAAACACTCCTGAAACCAACACTAAGTAGTTTTTTCCACCCTAATATAATATTTTTAGAGTCATTGTGATGGTACACCATCTTACAACAGGTTGAACAACACCTCTGTGGTGGTCTGAGGGGGTCTGTTTCACCCTCACTGGCACTATGTAACCTCGATGTGGATGGTAGGAGCACTTCCACACTAAAATACTAGAAAAGCACTTGGAGAGCGTAGACCTCCACCAGCACCACAGTCCTTACCCATATTGTGATTTTCACCGTAAATATTAGTCCTAACTATATTTCATTTAAATATTTAGATTCCTTGACCATGAAAACATACCATTAGCAATTGGATTCATAATGATATCTATTTAAGTTCAGAAGTTATTCACAAAAATCACATTTTTCATCCGGATCACTCCTGAAATCTAATAATTTGTTCCTTGTCCCAGTCTGGACTTTTCTGAAAATTTCCTCAAAATCTATCCATAACTTTTTGAGTTATGTTGCCAACAGGCAAACAAAAAAACAAACTAACAAACAGATGCTGGCAATAACATAACCTCCTGGCAGAATTAACTACACATTTTTACTGCTTTGACTCCTTTACAGCATATGTCACTTCCTCCCCGAGGTGAAAGCTAAATGTAGGGAAAAGGAGAATATAAAGCAGGTTTTGAATTTTTATAACAGATTGAATAAACAAAATTTAGCTAAAAGTAAATATGCACTTATTTTCCTAATGGAAATAGGGACCTCTGTCTCACACTCCAGCATAGTAGGTGGTGGTTTTAATCCTCTGATGCTGGATACCACCCACCGTTAAACAAGAAGAAGAAGAAAGCTAAATGTAGTGTTGTTATCATGGCAGAAGCAGCGAAAAACCTGAAGGAAAGATTTTTTTTTTTTATTTAACCTTTATTTAACCAGGTTGGTCCCACTGAGATTAAAAACCTCTTTTTCAAGGGAGACCTGGCCAAGACAGGCAGCAGCAAAGACACAAAGTTTCAGACAGGTACAAAAAGGACAAAACAATTTACAAGCACATCATTTTGGATTAAAAACAGAGACATCTATGAGCCATATCACAGCCTAGCTAAAAACATCGGCATCGGATAGAATCTGCTTCCATGTCTTTCATTTTCGATTTGAAAACATTTAAGGACACCAGCTCCTTGAGCTTTAAGTCATTCTGCAAAACATTCCAGTCTGATGGTGCAGAGTACCCAAAAGCCCTTTTCCCAATTTCAGTTCGTGCGTTTGGGACAGAGAGCATGATAAGGTCCTGTGAATGAAAGGAATACTGTCCGGTAGTTCTTTGCGTGATGAAATGTTTTATCGGGGGAGATGAAAATATGTAAAGCTGCAACAAGCTAAATACTCTGACAGGGATAAACTTTGGCTCGGTGACCCACAGACTGCACTACAACACAATGTCAAATAAAAACACATTTTCATGCACACACCAATCAGGCACAACGTTGTGACCACCTGCCACCTGACTGATCTGCAGCTCTAAAGCCAAAAACACAACAAACTGCAATGCTCTGTGCATCCTGACACCTTCTATCAGAGGCAGCTTCGACTTCCTCAGCAGTCTGAGCAAACGCAGCTCTTCCGTTGGGTCAGACCACAAGGGCCAGCCTTGCCATGACCCTGTCGTTCACCACTGTTCCCTCCTCACAGACCAGGAACACCCCACAAGAGATGCAGGTTTGGAGATGTTCTGACCCGGGCATCCGGCCATCACACTTTGGCCTCGGTCAGACTCACTCAGATCCTCACACTTGCCCATTTTTGGCTGTTTCCAACATCAACTTCAGGACAAATTGTTTGCTTGCTTCTTAATATGACTCACCCACTAACAGATGATGATGAAGAGATAGTGTTTTCACTTCAAATAATGTTCTGCCTGATCAGTGTTTATGTGTATGTACACACAGAGCTAAACAGATGTATTAGACCACCTGTCATTAAAATACAAGAAAACATAAGTGTTATAGAAATCCTTCAAAAACTGGTTTAGAAATCAATCAACTATCTCATCCATCACTGATGGAGAGACTAGAGCTGCAGCTATTGATTCTTTTTGTAATCGATTACTCTATCAAATTATTGTCGATTAATCGAGTAATCGGATAACTGTTACATTGCGCTCACTGCTGTTTTTTTTTTTTGTTTTTTTTTTTTACATTGAATCACTACATATTATTATTATTATTATTAGTAACACACAAAACAGAAAAGCCAGGTCACTTAAACTAACAACTTATTTTTCTTATTTTGAACATTCTGAGCATAAATGGGATCTCAAAATTAAAATCTATACTTTTATTTTTACTCTGGGCCATATTTTGCTTTTTTCAGTATTTTTTTTTTCAAGTTTGGTTATTTTTATTTTATTTGTATTCATGCTTCTCTCTTTTTATTCAATTATTGCCTTTACTTGTGCCATATTGATGATCTTATTTTGTTTACTTTATTTCTAGGACCAAATAATATCATACTTAGATACTAAGATAATTCAACTAGCTAATGTACATTTCTATAACATATGAAAACATTCCCTACACCTGCTTCCTCTACTCACTGTCAGTGTTTCCTGTTCTACTCTCTGCTATCAAATTAAATGTAAAGTTACTGGATGTGAAAAGTATGTGAACAAAATACACATGATTCTGGGCAAGTAGCCTCCGCATTGATTTACGTTCTGAACCAGTCTTTACACGGAGCCATCATCAAAGTAGGTTATTTACTCGCCCATATCTCAGTTATTGATCACATTAGCTGCTTCTGTTGATGTATCATGAGTGTCATCCTGTTGAGTCACTCTGACGACGCACAGACGGGATGTTTACTGTTGACAAGCTGCAGTAGTGACAACGTGCTATCATGCTAAGCTACGTGCTAAGCTAACTCCGTTTGACATCAGACACACTGCACTGTGTTTTCTTTTCGTCCCTTCTTGGAGTGACCACACACTTGGGACACTCTCTGCCATTTCTTCTGCGGACTCTCTCCTTTCTGTCCCTCTCTTTTCTCTTCCTTCATGATTTTACAAGCCACGCAGCAGCGGAGGTAGCAGGCGCGTTGTGCCACAGAAATGACCGTCCGTGTCAAACACTGTATAGTAGTCCAGATATATATTTTAAATGTATAATTATATATTAAACAAGGCTTCGAGGCACACAATTTGCCTCAAAGATATTTTGTAATTGAATAATCGAGATTATTTGAGGAATCATTTCAGCTCTAGAGAGACACAAACATTCACATATTCATATATAAGGGCAAGAAGAAGAAGAAGAAGCAAGAGTGCCCAGAGAGAATCCATGCATGCACTGGGAGTACCTGCAAACTCCACAGGCCCTGACTGACACATGATATCTTTACTTTAGTAAATAAACAGAACAATTCTTTTTGCTTTTCACTGTTGATGGAGTTAAAAATTAAGGAGATAAACTGTATCTGAGAGTGGCAGACTGACTGATTACAAGCTTGATGAAACCAGTGATAATAATTATAGGACTCATCTTAGTTTAACATTTTTAATCTTTTCTTGTGATACCATCATTTTTGTCCAGGCCAGTTTCATTAATTTGTTTTTTAAAATAATTCTGTTGAACCACGGTTCAAAAGCAATGTCTGATTTTCATTAGTTGATTTTTTCGTATTTTTATATTTATTTTTAAATTTGTCTATTTCAAACATTCAGTAACCCTTGTGGGTTTTACTTTCTTTAATGTATGTCTACTAGCACTTTTGTCTACATGTGTAAAAGCCTGACTATGTCTGTTTGGTCAAAATAATCAAGGCAGGACAGACTGTTTAGTGATAACAGAGTTAAAATAACATTAGCTCCTCCTTTTATTTCTATGTAAAGAAAAGGATGTTCCACATTCAAACAAAAGGATGTTGAATAAGTGAAAAGCCAAAAAGTAGAAGATGTCAGGGATTGAAATGTAATTATAGATGAAATTTAAAATTCATGTAATGTCACTTTCTCTTTAAAAACTAAATATCCCACTAGAAAAAATAGCTGGAGGTTGCTTGTTTTGGGCTGTTTTTATCTACCTCATTGCTTATTTCAATAGAAAAATCTGGCAACACTGCTTGCAGCGAACTAAAGATGTAATGTGTTGGAAACTTGCAGCAGTTGTGTAGACCCAACATTTAGTTTTTAACACTTGTGTGACTGTGAACCTCATTATTTTGTTCAAAGGCAATGTTCATTTTGATAGCACTTTTAATTCAGTTTTATAGTCTTTTGTCTAAGATATGTTTTAGTTTCAGTCATAATTTAGTCTCTAAATTGTTTTATTTTAGTCTAGTTTTAGTTGACAAAATCTAAATCTACTGCAAATTTAAAAGATTAAAATATTAAAGGTGCTATGAGGAGAATCTATTTGCAGCGACAGTAAGACTCTGCTACCCATGAGCACGCGCAGCGACTTGTAATGCTGCGTTCCAGTAACCTCGGAACTGGGAGTGACATCATCTCCAACTTATCGGCGTTCCAGTTGAAGTCGGAAAAAAACATGCTGATCTACCAGGCTGTTGTTAGCTGTTGTTAGCACGCCCTGCGTTGTTGTATGAAGAATGTGATTATCACTATGGCAGCATTTTTGTAAATATAAGTCTAACAATACAATGTATACAGCTGATCTAGAGCAACACACCCCAGTCAGAAGAGCAAATAAATTGATTATTACAGGAGCTAAATAACTGTTCACACTGGGGGCATCCATCTTCCATTGTCAACTCAGGGGTGGCGAGGTTTCACCGAGTTCCCAGTACGAAATTCAGACTTCGGGGACGTTCCAGTTGCAGTTTCCTACTGGGAACTCGGAAATTCCTACTTCTGACTACAACTGGAACGCACCAAAAGACGTGACCCAAGCCAAAGCGTGTGTTTGTTCTGATGCTAATAAATGCAGCTCGGACCTTCCTCAGAACTTTGCATTGCTTTACAACTTCTTTTTTCAACAACTTACAGGATGCAAAGCGACGAGGTAATGTGTCTCTTTCTAGTTACGTAGCGGTAGTTTTTGACGTGTGTCAACAAGCAATTTTTGGAAAACTTAGTATCGTAGTTTTGTAGCCGGCTATATATTGCTACTTACAGCCCGGTGCTCTAAGATGTGCCCGAATAATATAAATTTGCTCTAGTTTTAATTGTCTTGTTCCCAAAGTTGAGTATCCAGGCCAGTCCAGCCCTGTCCAACCCGACCTGACCACGAAGCTAAGGAATAGCATTTATAGATAACCTATTTTGATGCTATAAAACTCATCTTAAAGTGTGTATTTCGATCAGGCATATATCTAAAAGTGAGACTTTTTTGTAATTACTTACCCACAGTCCCTTTAAGTGTAAAGTTTAAGGCATATTAAAGTTTCCTTGAATTTCTGAAGTCCTGTTTAACACTTGGATAAAATGAAATATGTAATAACTCATTATTGAATCCTTGTAAAGTTCGACAGAAACAAAATGAACTTTTGTGTGAAATGCAGTCACCTTTATTTAGACGACCTGGCAGAGCATCTCAGTTACAACACCAGAATTGACAACAAACAGTCAACCTGCTCTACATGAATATATCAATTCATAAAGAGAGCAGCTCTGATTGGATCACTTCCAAACTTATCCCACCACCAAGCTAAGGTAGCTGTAATTGGATGTCCCTCTTAACTCATCCAACCTTTCCACACAACCAAAGTAGCTGTGATTGGATTTATTCCTAACTTGTCCCTACTTTTTACATGACCAAATTAAGTCTGACTGGATTAAGTATCTGTCAAACATTAAGTCTAGTTTTTATTTGTTGATCAAAATGTCAGTTAAATTAGTTTTTTGTCCATGTGCACTTTTTTTAGGTACTTCTAAAGGAAAAAAAGGTTGTTGACGACATCAATAACTAAAATAATTAGTTGACACAATCAACACTTTAGATATATAGTAAAAGGAGCTACACATATTTCATCTCCTGGCCCTCCAGGGGGCCCCGACCCCCACTTTGAGTCCCTCTGCTCTGAAGCACATAATCATCACGTTCATTCAGCACCACGGTCAGCGCTCACATGTCACTATGTTCTCATCCCGTGGTGAGCTCCTGCTGCACTCCCTCTCCTTCAGCACCACGGACAGCGCTCCGCTCCAGTCTGTCATTGTTCCACGTTCATACCTCCACCCCCCTCTCTGATTGCTCCCCCCCCCCCTCCACCTCCCTCTCTTTCCTCTCATCGTTCATAAGAGCAGAGACGATCATCCCTCCTCTTCCTCTCCTTCTTCTTGAATGAAAACCAAAGCATGTGCGTCCGCGTGCCGACACCGGAGGCTCGAGCTCTGCGTCTTTAAAAAACAGGAGGAGAGGAGTGGGGGAGAAAAAAAAAAAAAACGCACCAGCAGCAGAAGCAGCTCAGTCAGAACTGTGGCATGAGAAGGACTACCTCTTTTTACTTTTGGAGAGAGCCAAGGCGTTAAGGAGGAGAAGCACTGAGCATCAGCTGTTCGACACTGCATGGTCTCCTCTCTCTCATTGCTGGAAGTCACATGACAGAACTGGAGGCTGAGATCTAGAGAGAGAAAAAGAGGCACAGCATTTGGGCTCGCACCGCCATACTGTATTTTGAGCCATATACCAATTTTTATTGCAACATTTTACTCCCGCTCGGTGAGTACATTTGGCTTTTTTTTGTCCGCATTTTTTGTCTTTTTAATTGCCTCCCTTTCTTTTTTTTTATTTTTCCTCCTTTTGCTGGTGTTTGAATTGAGCGTTGACATGGTGGTTTGGAGCGTTTTTGCACATCCAAGTTTTTAGCATGCAGTTATTCTGATGTGCCAAAGAGGGGTAAAAAAACAGTCTTGAGAACGAGCCTTGCAGTTTTGTTTGGGTCGATTTTTCCACACGTTTATTGCTGGTTTTGGAAACATTTTTATGATTATTTTTGATTTGTTGCTATATGCTTTGGTTTGCATTTTGCAGTGTTGTTTGTTGCCTTCGAGTTTTGTGATTTTGATGTCTCGATGGAGCCCCTTGCTTTTACTTTGCTCCTCTTTTCTCCCTTTTTAAAGACCAAACGTTGACACTCTTCTTGCAGCAGAGCGCACAGGTTTGTTGTTTTTGTGTTTCTCTCTCTTTCCTTTTTTTTTAACCATTTACTTTTGCTGGTGGCATTGTGGAGTATTTTTGGATTTTTTTTTCATGACTAAAATGATGCTGGGTGGACGAGGAAGGGGAGTTTTGATTCTTGGGGGGGAGTTCAAAGCGTTTTTGTTTTCGGTTTCCACGAGGATGAACAGACATTTCCCCATTTTCTGCAGGTGTATGCATATGAAACGTGAGTGGATAAGTTCTGTGTTTGCAATAAAGATGAAGGTGACAGAAATATGCACCTGTGGCTGACGTGTTATTTCGAAAAGGCTGATCAGATCGATTCTTACTATTTAGTGAAGGCTTCTCTTTACCAATGTTATCTGAAGGTTACCTCATCTGATCGTTACGCACGAGAAATAATGATCGAGATTTGAAGACGGAGGATTGGAAATTACGCACACATGTGTCTCGATCACGCTGTTTTCTTTGAGGGCTTTGAGTTCAAGAATCTCCACGCCGAAGCAGCAGCAGCTGAGGAATAAATGTAAGTAAGCTGCATTCAGGTCCCCCTCGGAAGGATGCACTGTTACGATCTCCTGCATGGAAAGTGTCCAAAGTCAACGCATATGTCGACTTAAAGGGGCAGGGATGACACAGTATCATCTGCTAGGGTATCATAGGGTAGGACAAATTCAGGGATTTGGGACATTTGTAGAGTTCTGTCTTTTATCTTCTTCATTTGATGGAAAATTCCAACACATAAGACGTCAATGTGATAAAGAAAATGAGCTGTTATCGGGGAAATGCAAGGTTTTACGACACACAGTGACATGTAGTGAAACTTTCTACAAAGCCTCTCATTATAATATATAACACACACAATACAAACATGTTCATAATGCAACTTAAGGAGCTCACAATGCTGAAAAAGACCTTGTAGTAATTCATGATGCCTTATAATAGTAACCACAACTCATTTAATGCCAGTGTTTATAATAGCCTAATATCAGTAGCACTCATACTGCTAAGCACACGAAATGTGCTTTATTGATGTTATAATTCTGCTTTATTTAGCCAAATTTTCATCTATGTCTGACCCATTAGTTGATATAAAATACTAATTTAAGATTTTAGCCCTTTAAATGCCAGGTTTTTGTCATGATGCCACCCTGCTTGAATGAATGAATGAAGATTTATTGCCCCAAAGGGAATTTGTCTTGCACAGAGAGCATAAATATACAAACTACATAGGACACCAACAACCACACATGACACTACATAATAGCATTTTCACAGTCAATCAAGAATAAAACCTTAAAATACAGCTATAATAATGAATTATACATTAAAAAGATCACTAAGTGGTCTTAAAAGGGTAGTATGCCAAGTTCATGTTGTAAAAAATCAGAGTATATGAATTGCTTTTGGTATGATAAATGAAAAGTATTAATAATTCTTTATGTATTACAGCATGGGATATGTCAATGATTAGTATCAGCACTTATTTTTTAAATCATTTTCTGTGCAGAGTCAAATACACACACTCATACTACTTAGCTAAAACAATCCACTTTTCATAAGGTAGCCATAAAAACATTTTAGATTAGTATTATTTTCAACTTTTGTAGGCTGCATTTGTAAACTAACTTCAGCCTTAATCATGTATATTAAAATATTTTGAATTTTAAAGATTTTAACCCTTTCAATTACAGTTTTCTGTTATGATGCCACCATGTTTTTAGAGGAAGAAACATAAAAAAAGTGTTTTCATACGACATGTAAATTGATTTTTTCTACATGATTATTACAGCCTTATTTTTGGCTGAGTATGTTGATGATTATCACCGACTCTAATGTTTATGCATTATTATTTCTGCAGAGTCAAATACTCACACTCATACTGCTTAGCTCAAAAAATCCTTTTCATAAGGTAGCTATAAAAATATTTTAGATTTGTATTATTTTCAACTTTTTAGGCTTTATTTTTTTTAAACTAACTTCAGTCTTAATCATGCAACATCAAAATATTTTGAATTTGAAAGATTTTAAACCTTTTAATTACAGTTTTCTGTTATGATGCTACCGTGTTTGTAGACGAAGAAACTGAAAAAAGAGTTTTCATACTACGTGGAAAGTAATTTTTTCATTATGATTATTACAGCCCGAGTAGTGACTGAGTATGATGACTGGCTCAAACACTAAAGTTAATGCATTATTATTTTCTGTGCAGTGTCAAATATCACCACTCATACTGCTTACAGCTATAAAAAAGATAGGTGCTGATATTTTGTTCACAGTTTTCAAATCAACATCACTTTAAATCATAAATATCAAATATTCATGAAAGATTCTACCTCTTTAAATACCAAGTTTTTGTCATGATGCCTTACATTCTTGGACTTGTTGAACCTGACTGTGTAGGACATGAAAAAGGCAGTGGCCGAGCTGCAGATCCAATTTAATCATGTGAACTTATTTCAGAGATCAGCACTGGAGGTGTTTTATTCTGTGTGTAAGTGTCCCTGAGTTTAGTCTGTCAGGCGTCAAAGTATACAGCGATGATCCCCTAAGTCTTACACAGCTTTTCTTGACTATTGCTGAAATTAACTTCTCTTATTTCATGTAGTCTGCAACCTTGCAGACACTGAACTTGTGCTCTGCAGTACTGAATGTGACATAAAAGGGCAATAAAAGTAGCCTGATAAAAGAATTTGAAGTGCTACAAACAGTGCGACTGTTTTTCTTAAAGTCTTAAAGTTCAGGTCCTGCACTCCTTTAAGTTGGTGACCAGGGTTGGTGTTCACACTCCACACTCTCATGTGCTTTACGTGATCAAATTAAGTCAAAAATAATTGACAGTGATGTTTGTCAAATCGTATACAGAGGGCATGAAAGCGAGCTTCACATGCAGCTCAATCAGTCTTTATTTGTAAGGCACTAGTTCATGTAAATATCATCTCATGATGTTGTTGTACATTCAGCTCAAAAAGCTTGAAGAAGCAGCTGGATTTACAGTATCTGATATCACAGAACATGAATAAGGCTACAAACATACATCACTCTTTTAAATCTTTTAACTTCAGACCAAGCAAGTCAGAGGTCCAGTACCAACCCATCAGCACCAGAAAGAGGCAGAGAATGCAGAATAATACATTCATAGATTCATTAATTTTCATTAGGGAAAAACCAGCCAGACACACCATAATCTGACAGGAGCACCAATTCAAATAGCAGCATATAACTCATGTAAATATGTCATTTTGACCCAGGGACAAACTTCTGCCACATACAAAGCAACTAAGAGAGATAATAACAGATATACGAATGCATATGAAATTAACAACTAAACAACAGTTAACTATGAAAACATGCCATAGTCAGTGTTGGGCAAGTTACTTCAATAATGTAATGCATTATTTATTAATTGTTACTGGCATTTCAAAGTATTTAGTTACATTATAATATTACTGTCTTAAATTGTCAGAATTTTTCCCTTTACAGTCCTAACATAGCTCATTTTCAAGGTTTGTACCAACACCTGACATTTATTCAGAATAAAGATGACGAGAAGCAGCTGGATGCAATCAAGTAGAGGTTTACTTGTACTTGCAGGCAAGGAGTTACAACCAAACAGAGTGTCAAGCAGTCTGAGAGTTGAACTGAAAACTAGAACAGTGTCTTCTCCCTTTTATAACATTGTACGTGATCACGTGGGGTTGAGTTTGGTGAGGCAGATGGCCTTGCAGGTGCAGTGAGTTCAGCAAGTTCATGGGAATAACTTCAGTTTCTGGGAAGACAGGGCAACGAGAAGGCTAAAAGGGCTATGTACGGTCATGTAGTGTGTGTGTATGATTGAGAATGAAGTCTCTAGCAAGGAGAGGGCTATGTAAGGTCATGTATGGGTTATGTAAGGTCATGTCACTAAGCAATGATTTTACAGGAATTCAGGATAGTTCAAATACATAAGAAAAAAACTATATACAATATATACAAGGGTCAAATTGTTCCTCACAGAAATGTAAGGCATTACATTATTATCACATTACTTTTACGTTACTCTAGTCAAAATAACAGGAAATTTGTCACTCTAAATGTAGCTCATAACATTCAAAAAGCTCATTACACATCCAGTGGAAGGTGATGTGACAGCTATCTGAGTTCAGCTTAATGCCAAATACAGAAGAATATAATAGCCACATTGATGCTCATGGCACAATACAAGAAATGATTGTAGCAAAAACAGACAAAAGGTAAAATTCTGGTAAACTGTGTTAGAGATACTGTAGAGTATTTGGTGGATTTGTATCTAAAGAAACAAAAAAAACTCTTCATTTTTGATTAAATTGAAAATGCATTTTAACTTGCATTACTGAAAATTGTACAGAGTAAAGTGTTACTTTTTTTGTAATGCCTTACATTACTACATTACAGTAAAAAGGAATGCATTACAATTAGTGCTGTCAGATGATTAAAAAATTAATCTAATTAATTACAGGATTTATAGTTAATTAATCTAATTAATCACACTTTAATCTCATATCTGCTTAAAGTACCCAAATAAAGAATTTGAATTCTAGGATATTATAAAATTGTAGTGCATGTCTAATCAAATGAATACACTAAGAAGTGAAGATTTGTAAATCCACATTTTTATTGGTGACTAAATAAAACCAAAGTCAGGGCAACTTGTCCAGAAAATTCTCAGCTCAATCAGGCAACTCAAATTACACTTTAAGTGTGTTTCATAAATCAAATTCAAAATAAGAAAAAGGTCGAGGACATCCAGCAAACCAATTAGGCCTGATGGATTATTAAAGAATGTAGTACAAATATAGATAAATAAATTCAAAAATAAAATAAGACTAAGTCTTAAATATGCCATTCCTGTTGTCACCTGGGCTTTGTTTGGTTTGACTAGAGACGCATGTGTGAAGTGACGTGCCACTGCCATGTACGGGTCCTTCAACTGGACAATATCAAAAAGTTTGTGTGCTATCATTAATCGTGCGATTAATTTTTATAACGCATTAATTTGTGGTGTGATTAATTAATCTAATTAATGCATTAAAGTGACAGACCTAATTACAATTAATCCCATTACTTTTGTAATGCATTACTCCCAACACTGGTCATTGTGTACCCCCTCTGTTCATTTCTTCTTCAAGAATGACATAATACGACTTAATAGATTTTCATCTGCACTTCCCAGATCTTGCAGAACAGAAGCTGCTCGTTTCATGGATTTCAACTCCAAATAATCTTTTAGCCAGCAAACCATATTAAAAAAGTTTAACATCCTCACTTTCCAATTGAAAAGTGTTATTCTTTAATTGAAAGAAAAGCTAAATCTAACAATGCTGAGGTTCTTTTAAAATGATTCCTTCTATACTTTTTCCAAGTAGACCCACAGCTGGACATAGTGGAAAATTAATATTGAATAACATGAACAGAAAATCTCTGACGCTTAACCAAAATGTCTGAGTCCCTGGGCAGTGCCACAATCAATATAATAAGAGTACAGTCATCCCACACCCATGCCAACACTACCTGAAACATTACATTTCATATTCTTGAGTTTGTGTGGAGTAATATAGGATTTATTCAGAATTTTCATGAGTATAATTTCATACCTTACACACATATAGAGATAATTTGGCAACTCAAGATACTTTTCCACTGGTCTGCTGTTAGATGTAGACCCAAATCTTTCTTTCAAAGCTATTCCTGAGCTGTGATAATCAGTAGTTGCATCACTTTTCTTGTAGTGTGCACTGTAACAATCTCTTACACATGACAGAAAGGGTGCTGCAGAGTAGTTATATAATTAAACACATTCGTCACAGAAACATTTCCATATGCAAATTAACAAAGCTGCATTTTGTCCACCTTATTTGTGTGAATCTGCGGCTGCACTAAAGACATGTTTTAGATTTGTAGCATCTGATTCTGCAGGACACAAATCGAGCCCCCGATGGAACAGAAAGATGACTAAAATATAAACTCGTACGAGAGAATGGCTATCTTATTCTGTGAGCTGTGTGTCCCTGAGTTTGGTCTCTCAGGAGTTAAAGCTCCCTAGCAGGAATCCACAAACCTTACTTGACTTCTGTGGACTTTTCTTGAACTTAACAGACTAGTTTTTTTTTTTTTCCATTTTTGCCTGTAGTATGGAGGAGTATAACACATGCACAATGAAGCTATTCAGGGTATAATGGAGAGTCATGGATGGAGGCTGTGGCTTTAAAGGGAGCCACAGTAATAATGAGGGTGTAGGAGGGCGAATGGAATAACATCATTGTTTTGTAGCACTGGCAGAGCAGGGAACATATAGTGAGGACTTTCAGGGGGAACATAAAGCTAACTGAAGCAAGATCAGGCATCCCAGCTACAAAAGTCTGTAAAGAGAAAGTGTTATTATCATCACTCTGCCTCACAATCACAAATGATGTCTTACATATGTGGCACGTGATAGATTTTTTAAACATCTCATTCAAGACAAAAGCAGCTCATATCTGGACATTTAAACAAACTGAGAAGGTTAGTCTTACTGCCACACATTGACCTGTAGGACAGAACAAACCAAAGCAGACACTGGAACAAACCTTTAAAGTAGTGCTGTCAGGCGATTAAAAAAATTAATCTAATTAATCGCATTTTAATCTCATATCTGCTTCAAGTCCCCACAGAAAGAATTTGAATTCTAGGACATTACAAAACTGTAGTGCATGATTAATCAAATGAATACATTAAAAAGAGAAGATTGTAAATCCACATTTTTATTGGTGATTGAATAAAACCAAAGTCAGGACAACTTGTCCAGAAAATTCTCAGCTCAATCAGATAACTCAAATTACACTTTAAGTGTGTTTCATAAATCAAATTTTTTTAAAAAAAGAGAAAAAGGTGGAGGACATCCAGCAAACCAATTAGGCCTGATGCATTATAAAAGAATGTAGTACAAATATAGAAAAATTAATTCAAAAATACAATAAAGCGAAGTCTCAAATAGCCCGTTCCTGTTGTCAACTCGGCTTTGTTTGGTGTGAATAGCGACGCATGTCTGAAGTGACGTGCCACTGCCATGTACGGGTCCTTCAACTGGACAGTATCAAAATGTTCACGTGCTCTGCTCCCAAACTCTGGAACTCTCTCCCCCCGGACCTCAGAAACACTGACTCCCTTCCCCACTTCATATCAAATCTCAAAACCCATCTGTTCCAAACTGCATATACTCTTTAATTTTCCACCCTCATTTAACTGTGTCACTCTTGTATGTTGTTTTTATTTATTTTAATTGAGATTTTAATGCACTGTGCTTTTGTTATGTATTTTGTAAAGTGTCCTTGGGTGCTATGAAAAACGCTTTTAAATAAAATGTATTATTATTATTATTATTATTATTATATTCAATCCTCCGATTAATTTTTATAACCCATTTATTTGCATTGTAATTAATCAATCTAATTAATGCACTAAAGAGACAGCCCTACTTTAAAGATTATCTTTCATACTAACTGCATAGAATTTGCTGTAATACTTTTAGTTGCTTTTTCTGCTCAATATTCTCCAGTCGGAAGTTGATATTTGTCAAGTTTTTAAGACAGTAAGATAAAATAATCACATTTTGGATGTAACATGCTTTGCTTAAGTGCGCTTCTCATCTCTGTAAACCCTCTTCTGTCGACTATGCTCTCATAAAACTCCCTGATTTGTAGCATCTGATCCTGCCGGACATGAACAGAGCCACTGACAGACAGAAAGAGGACTTAGAGTGAATTAATCCTGAAAGAGGAGCTTTAACTTCAGATTACTGGTGTGCAGCATGAGCTGTAAACATGACTGAATCATGTAGACGAGGTATTTAACCTGTGTGTTTAAATTCTGATACTCTGCGTCCACGAGTTTAGTCCTTCAAGAATTTGGCAAATCTAACAGAGATCTAAGAAACGGACTTGACTCTTTTGGAATAAAAGTTGCTTTCAGATATTTCAGATGTCTTCACATCACTGCTGAGAACTCCAGATGGGAGGCAGGAAGTGATTTCTGCAGAGAGAAGCCCAAAATGTCGACAAAAGTCTTGTGTTACTAAGTGTACCCACTGTTTAAAGCTGAAAGAAAACACTACACACTGTCAAGGTCTGACGATAGTGAATAATTAAAGTTGCTATGAGGAGTTTCTAAGTAATTACAAAAAAGTCTCACTTTTAGATATATGTCTGATGGAAATACACACTTAGATGAGTTTTATAGCATCAAAATAGGTTATCTATAAATGCTATTCCTTAGCTTCGTGGTCGGGTCGGACAGGACTGAACTGGCCTGGATACTCAAATTCATTAAATTAAAACAAAAAAAAATTATATTATTCTGACAAGTCTTAGAGCACCGGGCTGTAAGTAGCGATATATAGCTGGCTACAAAACTACGACACTATGTTTACCAAAAATTGCTTGTTATCACACATCAAAAACTACCGCTACGTAACTAGAAAGAGATACATTACCTCTTCACTTTGCATCCTGTAAGTTGTTGAAAAAAGAAGTTGTAAAGCAATGCAGAGTTCTGAGGAAGGTCCGAGCTGCTTTCATTAGCATCACAACAAGCACACGCTTTGGCTTGGGTCACATCTTTACGACAGTCGCCGCGCGTGCTCATGGGTAGCAGAGTCTTTATGTCATCGGAAATAGATTCTCCTCATTAAAATGGTTAACCCTTTAAAGCCTGAAAACAGAAAATTCTATTATGTTGGAGCTGAAATGCTTATTTCACTTGATGATTTTATTCCATACAACTGAATATATCTATTTTTTTGTATCCCATTTGATACATCAGGTATTTTTGGCAACTGATAATCCACTGAAGGACATTTTTGATCAATTATCTGATTGTATTGAAATTTTTTTTTTTTTTTTGTAATTTGTTGATCGTATTGATTTGATACAAGTATCATAAAAGCTGATCAAATATGATACAGCAGGCTTTAAGGGGTTAACTCATGGCTCTCTCTAGAGGTCTCCTCAGTACAGTAAACAGACAAAAACGCTCATAACACCGGTGAATGCAAACACAAACACAAGGACAGACTGTAAGTGCATCTCTGGCCTGAGTTTGCTTTAAGTCTAATATGTCTTCTTACTTTTTATTCTAATAATATTTATCTAAAAATTCAAAAACTTATAGTCAAGATGCTGGTTTACTGGAGTGGTAAGCAACCAGGCATAACCTTTATACATACTTCTGCCGGCCCAGGTTCAAATCCCCTACTATCACCCACTTTTACAAGCCTATACACCTTGTATGTTCAAACTTTAAAGGCAAGAGCCGGAATGAACGAAAGAATGAACAACTGGGCCACCTGCCACACCTCACTTCTTCACGTTTTGGGGTTTAAGGTTGGGTTACCACCTGTCAAGGGGCTCCGGAAGAACTGGGATATTGCAGGGTTCACTCCAAGACAGGGCGAGGACGGCATTCTGAGAGATGGGAGACACTGACGGCTTAATTTCACAGATAGACACAAAACAAGAGTAAACTGCAAGAATGGGCAAAAAGGGGGGGGGGACTGTTAGTGCTTGAAAATGAATACCGCGATATATATTTTGTAAACAGGACCTTGTGATAAAGTAAATACAGCAGAAAATGTGCTCGACTGAAAGTATTTGCTGCTGTAAGCTAAACTTTTTATTAATTTAGTTGTTTAGAGTTTCATCATGTACCTTAAAGATAATCAAGTGTTATGTTGCTGTAATACTTTTAGTTGCTTCTCTGCAAATGCAACTCAATATTCTACAGTCTGAAGTTGATATTTGACAAGTTTTAAGACTGTAATGTACAGACTGACCATAACAATCACATTTTGGATGGTAACATGCTTTACTTAAGTGACCTTCTCATTTCTGTAAACCCTCATCTGTAGTTTAGCTTGGTTGTTCTGGGGCCATTCAAAATGGACCACAGGCCATAGCGTGGACACCACTGCTATATACTTTCACTCTCTCTTCTATCAATCAAGGCACAAAACCCCACAAAGAATAATGGAAAAAACCTTTCAGTCCAGAAAAATCCCAAGATTTAAACACTGAGCAAAAGGTTACAGATATGCAAAATGCATGTTTTAATGTTTTATGCAAAAATATGCTTCCACATCCTGACTAAACCTCCCAGCATGGGGAAAAACCCACTCTTTCTCTTTTGCGTACTGCACCTCCAAACATGTGTGCCTAAATGATCTCTTTGTGATGGTTATTCACTTATTAGAACTCCACAATGATCTGAATTTTATAAATAATATACTGTATCAATACATTTCTTCACTCCTTACTTATGATGGCTTACTGGCTTCTGTTTCACGGAATTCATCTTGCATTTCAACATTTGAAAATTATTTTCAACTGGCGGGGATTTGAAAACTTCAGAATCACTTACCATTAGGGGTGTCACGTTACAACTTTTTCTCCCCTGATATGATACCGATGTTGTTTTGATATGATATCAGCAGGAATCATACAGACTTTTATTACTTATTTTGTAGTATGAACTGTAAGAAAAGGCTTGATCAAGTGCAATTACTCAAACAGAGAACAGTAGTCAGAAATAGTAGGTATGAGAAAAACTGACCTATTTGTTATTGAGTAAATGGGTTCAATACATTTTTACCTTAAACACCAGAATGTAGTACATTCAAATAAAACAAGTAAAAAATAAATTAGAAGAATCCGATAAGTAACCTCAAGAAATCTAGTAAAAACAAACACATATATTTTTTAATTGCAAAATAACCGCTGTGTTTAACTTAAACATAAGCATATTCTTCAACTGAATTGAATAAATAAAAAATAAATTAGAATGAACTGCTTGTATCAGAGTGCTTACATTGGAGATTTTAGATGCAGATGCAAAATATAATCTGATTTTTTTTTTTGCTGATATCGGACCGATATCCGATATCAATATTAAATCGGGACACCCCTACTTACCATGGCTGCTTTGAGGGGATTAAAAGGATCACTGACCCACAGCAGCAGCAGCTGAGCTCTTTTCATCCTGAGGACAGTCAAAGGTACCACATTTGATTTAATTTACGGCTTTTAATGGGTTTTGTGTGTAATATAGTCATGGCTAAAGCAATCCGCTGGCTAACTGAGGCCGTAATGGAGGGGGCTGAGGGTCTGTGAACGAGGCCCACAGATCCTGGAAACACCCCTGCTTCAATGTACTCAATATAAAAGACACACAAGTTCTTTCAGTGCAACATTATGGGCCTATAAAATACATCAGAGTGGATCATTAAGTCCGTTATTAGACCGCTAAGTCTTGCTGTCATTAAACAAAGCTGATATAGTAACTTTATGATCTGCTCTTTAATGCGCTTTAATAGAATATTGATAGATAAACTTAACATTTCTTCAAGCAGTGAAGACAATGCGTGCTTTATTGTATTGAAAGGCTGCTGTCATGTATTGATTTCCCGGCTCCCTCTTTAATCTATGCGGGTCATAAAGTAAATGCAGGTGGAAAGCCTCAGGGAAATTTAAATGGCTTTAAGTTGAGGGACTTTTTACAAACTGTATGCAGACTATAACTCAAAAAACATCCCTGAGGAGTTTTGCATTTAATTTTCGGCTGCACACAGGCCTCTTAGGGATACAGATATTATTAATATGTTTTTTAGAGTCGTTTTAGCAAAGGAAAAGTGCAACAAATTAGCCTGATAGTTCGATTCTGCACCAAGCCATCACTGCCATTAATCCGAGCATGAGTAAGATAAATGCATTATCAATTATTGCGCTATTCCAAGCCAAATTTTCAGCAATTTTAAACCAAATCAATAAAATGAATGTCAATGAAAGTCCAGGGCATTAACTTTGATTGTAAAAAATGGATTTTATGGACGTTTTCTGGCTGTAGGTCAGATTGACTTCTGTTAATGATCCCCTTTTATTGCCAGAAAGTTTCAAATAAAAAACTGCATTTTGAGGATAGCCAGTTTTTAAACTTTCACTTCATCTCCATTAACTACCGATTGTTCCATCTCATGTCTTTAAAAAAACATGAGCAGAATATGAGTGGATGTTAATCTGATGGCTACAGCCAAGAGAAATCCTATAAGAAAGAAAAGAAATGCTGTCCAGATCTGCTAAAACTGCTGCTAAAACTGTTAGCATCTATGCTAGTCCCTGTACGAGCAGTCGGTTCCTCCTGTTATCTCACTTGTACATGTGGGGCCTCTTAAATTTCCACATTTTCCTTGACTGACTCTTGACTGGTCCATGACTGGAACATTGTGAGACCTGCCTTCCATTGAGACTGTGATGAGATCCCACAGGATGATGCAACAAACACATAGTTACTGTTTGCTAGGGATGGGACGATACACTTAAACTCACGATACGCTGCACCTCGATATGCCCGGGTCATGATATAATACGTCACGATACAATATCAGAAAAGTAAAAAAGAAAAAATATTACTGTGTAATTACAACTTATTTATTTTTGTTTGAGTTGCACACAGGAAAACACAAGGCCTAACAGGCCAAACACAAACAATAACACTCTCTCTAACCCTAGAGAGGTTAGAGAGAGTGTATGCTAACGAGCAGTAGGCTCATTTTCGCCGTCTTCGTCTTTTTTAATGAGAAAGCCAAAATACTGCCAGACAGGTGATTTGTATCCAGGCGGAGCGTCCTCGATTACAACCTCATTCTACCCCATCATTCAGCTTTTTGGAGACAAGGTAATTGGTGCAAATGTTTATTGTCGTCACTTCTGGTCACATGCACTATTGCTGGACGTGGCGTCTTTATTCCGCAATCTATTTTTTTCAAAGTCGATGTGTTTCGTCATGTACTGTATCGCGATATATTGCCAAACGATATTTCATCCCATCCCTACTGTTTACACTACTCCAAAACGGCAAAGTTTGAAGCCCACTGGATGATATCTGTGAAGGAGGTGCCATCTCATGGGAACACTCTGCAACTGCATCAAATTGGCATGTTAATGGTGGAAGTTAGGCACTCCCACTAACTGGAAATTGGCTGGTAACTAGCTGGAACTCAGCAGGTATGCAGCTGGGAGGGGAAAACTGAAGTAGCTCCCACCTGTCCTTGCTCTTAAGGACACTGATTAGCTTGTGCAGCTTTAGAACGCACACAATTCATTCAATTTGGGTTTCGATTTTGTTTTGTAATAAAAATAAATGTATTATTTAGTTCATAAAGTGTACATATGTGATTACTGAAGCACCATATTAAGTAAATCATTTGTAGGATAATTGTTGCACTGCTCCAAGTGAGTATTTTGTACTTCCCTGTGGAGCCAAGTTAGTAAAAGTATGTTGTTGACGAAGCAAGAATGGGTTGCACCTCGTATGAAGTTACACTGCCACCGCCAGGAAGTTCAGTAACACCACAGACCAGCTAATTGCTTTAACAAAACACAAAATCTGATTGTATCCTTATCGGCTGATGTCACTCAGGTAGCTTGAGGAGTATGACTTTCGAGTTTACAGGCACTTCAGTGTATGTACAAGAATCATTGGCATGGTACAGTACTTCCATACACAAGACAACAAAGTCAGTAGCACCAGAACTTCATCCTATCCTCCTGAACAGAGCTAGAAGTTGTCTAGCCAAACAGACCTACCACTGTGATGTCATACCACTGTTACATCAGTGGTCCAACTACTTGGGCATGTGTTATCAAACCCTGTACAGAGCATAGACTGTAGAAATATTGTGCAGTCGTTCACTTTCAGAAAAAATTTGCTTATTTGACAGATTATCAAAGCGAAGACTGGTCAACCAATTAGAATAGGACACATGTGGGGATGTGGGCCTTAAAGAGACAGTAGCTCAAACAGAGGACAATAAAGGGGGATCAGGGTGCCCAATATTATTTAAATTATTAATGATTGAAAACAAACTCCAGCAAATGAATCCCAGTTAAGGCAAAACATGGCCACCTTAACAACAAAACAAGATCTGGACATCCCTAGATTTGAAAAATTTCCTTAAAGCAACACTCTTTCTCCTAATGTCTGCAGATACAGAACAACACTCAGATAAACCAAAGCCTTTGCTACAAGTGTTAAAAAATATTCAACCTTAAAAATAAACTCCCTCAGTGACAGCAAACCTTCACTCCTGATGGATTCAAACGTGTCACATCCTGCCTCTGACACCTTAAATCACAGCGCCGCGACACATCCTGACACACGGACATGTCTGAGCGCCTCTAGTCGAGGGTGTTTCTGCTGGTACGAGCTGCTGGACATCCCTCCTGCTAAGCATTATGATAGCTTCTATTACGTCCTGCAGTGCTGTGTCTCCCCTCCAGGCAGGTTCCCTGTTATCTGGGCTGAGCCAGAGCTGCACCAGAGACTGAGGAGGAAATGTGATAGCTCCTGAATAGATATACCTCTGCTAACATGAATAAAACATCAAGCAGGAGCCGCTTGTACATACTGAGCGTGTGTTTGACCACATGATGTGTGTGCAGGCTTGGTGGCGTGAACGTATGGAGAACAAAAGTTTAGGTCAGAGAAAGTCAAAGGCAGATGAATGCAGCATAATTAATTAATGATGCAGATGAAGCCTTTAATATAAACAAAGCGCTGCATACTTTTTGTCTAAATGGAAAATGTAGTCGTTCTGTGATTATACAAGATGTTTGGAAACAATATTTTTGATTGATTATTTCTCACTTTCAATAATAACAATTGGTGTTGTAGCTTATATCCTTGGAAAGCTGATTTGTCAGCATTTGTGGAATGAGCAACACAGCTTAACATGAAGCTATCGTAACACCCCTCAAAAAGCATCAAAATCCCCATTTCTCCAGGTAGAAACTAAGAACTAATCAGGTTTTCCATTAATAAAATAAACTAGAAAAGCACTCAGAGAGCGCAGACCTCTGCCAGCGCCACAGTCCTCTGTCATATTGTGATTTTGACCATAAATATTAGTCCGACCTTTGTTTCATCAAAATATTTAGATTCCTTGACCATGAAAACCATGGTCAAGCAACTGGATTAATAATGATATCTATTTTAGTTCAGTAGTTATTCACAGAAATCACATTTTTCGCCATGGCGGCCAGACACTGATCCGGATCGACACCAAAATCGAATCAGTTCTTCCTTTTCCCATGCTGAACATTTCCTGAAAATTTCATCAAAATCCATCCATTACTTTTTGAGTTATTTTGTTCACAGACAGACAGACGAACAAACAAACTCTCCCGAAAACATAACCTCCTTGGCGGAGGTAATTATAATACCAATTGGTGTTATTAAAGTTGATAAACAATCAACCAAGATAACATTTTGACTGTTTGTTTGGCCAACATAAAAAGTCGCCACCTGGATTTAACCAAGCAAACAGGTACAAGCCTCCTATTGGATAATTACTGCATGGGCGATTATCCTTCAGCTGGCAACAAGTTATTTAACCTGTAACTTCTCATTTCTTCAACAATCACGTCAAAGACACATCCTGAGGTTGTGGAGAAGATGTCAGTCTGTTTAAGAAGGGTCAAATCATTGGCATCAAGCAGAGAAAACATGTAAGGAGATTACAGAAACTACTAAAATTGGGTTAGGAACTGACCAGCACATTATTAAAAACGGAAAGTATAGTAGGTAGCCATTGTCTACGAGCAAGAATAAAAAAAATATTCTGAATGATCTTTATTGGCAATCACTTATATGTTTGGCCAAATCAAATCAAAGAAAAACAACAGTAGAACTCAGGGGTTTGTTTAATAGTGAAAGTAAGAGCATTTCCACACACGCAATGTGAAGGGAACTCAAAGGATTGGGACTGAACAGCTGTGTAGCCTTAAAAAAACCACTAATCAGTAAGACTAACCATAAACAAAAGACTTTGGTTTGCTGGGGTGCATGAAGATTGGACTGGAGGAAGGTCATGTGGTCTGATGAGTCCAGATTGACTCTGTTCCAGAGTGATGGGAGCATCAGAGTAAGAAGAGAGGCAGGTGAAGTGATGCACCCATCATACCTAGTGCCTACTGTACAAGCCTGTGAGGGCAGTGAAGTGATCTGTGACAAATCTGTGACATTGCAGAAGCTTATCGAAACAATGGGATCATTTGTATTATTAGTGGAAATTAAGTGATATTGACACCTGTTTGATACCATGGTAGGAAAAAAGATCCTACATACCTAATGTTGAATACTACTTGTGTTTAACAATCAGACACGCTGTCCAAATTGGACAAAACCATGAGCAAATTGTGTTAATTTTCTTTACTCTGAAAATATTTTCTATATTTTCTTCCACTGGCGAGAGATTACCGTTTATACCCCATAAATATGTTGCAAAACTTGGCATTATGATTGAAATCAACATGAAGGAGGGAAAGTCCTGTTTAAATAACATTTCCTGACACACCAGGCGGACTGTTACATATATGCATGGGATATATTTCACATCTTGTTGACAGAGTTTTGGAGAAGCAGTTTCAAAATAAAAGTAATAAAAGAAGGTAATTGAGAAGGTAATATTACAGTAATAAAGGTCAAGCAGCACTCATTTAAACAGTGCAAAGGACCTCATCTGTAATTTTTGATGATGGATGTCAAAAAGACAAGCAAGTATGGGTGTCTACAACCTTGATTTGTGTTGCAGTTGTTTTACTGGTATTATAAAGTATATTGTAATAGCAATAATTTGGTTATATGATTTGTATTGTGATACTGCACAGTGTCTACACAATGTATTATGATATATCGCAATACTAGGGCAATACATCTTTTTTTTTTTAAGTTCAAATCTTTTTTTGTGTCTGTAGCAGTGGCGGCTGCTGGTCGGTCAAGGAGGGGAGGCTCATTTTTTTCCGGCCTAGATCATAAATTTGTTTATTTAAATGTAAATTCTACCCTCCGTTCCTTTTCAAGAAAATGATCTGTGACCCTGTCGTACCAACTCGGTGTCTTTTCCAGGGATTTTACCAGTGTTCTCTCAATGGCCAGCAGAGCTAGACTGCTTAAACGGCCTTGGCCCATTGTGTTGTGGGTGTAAGACTTGAGCCGCTTCAAACAGGAGAAGCTCCTCTCCAGAACAACTGAATGTAAAACTTAGAAGATGCTCCGGTGGAGGGTTATACTTCAAGATCGCTGATTGGCTCATTTAACTGTCGATCAAAAAGGGATTCAGCCTCAGACAGATCATCCAATCATCATGCAGAAGCTGAGCGTCCAGGCCAGCCCACTGCCTCATAGGCCCAGAGAGACGCTGAGTGTCCGATGGGCGGGACAAAGCCCAAAGTTTATCCAATGACCGTCCAGTTTCCACAGTGGAACAACCCACTCTACGCTTCCCCATCGAAGTCAGAAGACACTCAGCGTCCGACTGTGTTCAAGAGCTGAGACGCTGCGGGGATGAATGAGAAGGAAGTCGCGTCAGTTATCTGTGATAAGTAGCTGATTCTGAACAAAAGATGAAGGTATTCTAGCGCATATTTAGTCAATGAAAGGTACACACAGCAGGACATATCACCACTTTTTGGGGACATTTTAGGGGAAGCTGAGCTTCCCTTGCAGTCTTAAAGCAATCGCCACTGGTCTGTAGCATCAAGAACCTGCACTATTTATGCATAAAATGTGTAGTTTTTTTTTATCACTGGACAGAAATACGCAAGAAAACAACAGAGAGAGAGACAGAGAGAGAGTTAAATGGTCAAATGTCTGCAACCTTCAAAATACTAAACAAATGTCCTGAATTCTATAAAATATTGAATGAAAAACATCACAGTATTGCACCAAAACTACTGGTTGAATGGCTTCTCATAATATTGTCTTGTAATGCTGTATTGACATTTCTTTACATCCCAAGTCTTGATGTTTAGCCAAAAATCTCCAGACGTGACTATTGGTCAAAGTTTTCCAGCTCTATCATGATCACAGTAACAACACCCGACAAGCAAAGATGCAACTTTAGCTTCATTATCTCACTGAGCTTCATAATGTTACCATTAAAGTATCTCCAAAAGAGTGCTGTGCCAAATTAAAGTCAATTAATCAAAATCTGTGCTCACATATTATCACTTTGAGCTTTTTTAAAGATGTTCCTGTGAATCTGAGAGAAGTTTGAAAGAACAGAAGCAGCGCTGAGGCTTCAGTGGATTTATCGCCTCTCTTGTTCTTTAAAAGCATAAAAGTACTTATGAAAGTTTTTTTGGGATAAATTCATGTTCTGATGTGAACCGAGAATGTGGCAGCATCCGAGTCAATCAAAGGCTTTAACTTTTTATATTTTGATTTGAGAGTCAGGGTCTCTCATAGTTTAAACAGTGTTTGTAATCCCACTTCAGATCACTGTTTTCCTTAATCCATCGCTCATATGTGCTGTGCTAAAGGGAGGAAAAGTTGAAAATGTGTGGTTGTTGGACATCATAAATTTACAGGAGCATAACTATCATTTCTAAAGTACAGTGCATCATTAAAACTGACATTAGTGCTTATTAATTCATTATAATATCTAATTTTTTTTTTTTTATTGCAACTCATAACAGAACAGAACAGAAATTAGAGGAAAACGTCCCAAATTCGAAGGACCTAATGTCAATTTCTCCTCAAAGTAAGTAATAATGATCTTTTAGAGACAAACAAACCATGCAGAGGAGGCTGTTTACCATAACATTACAGACTACTTGTGTCTGTGTCTCTCTCTCACACACACATGCACACACATGCAGCAATAACTGTGTATTAGCCTCTTAAATATAGATGTATATAGGCCTGTCACGATAACAAATTTTGCTGGACGATAATTGTCCAAAAAATTATTGCCAATTGAAACATTTTTTCATTAATGTATTATAATATATGTCATAATAAAGTGAGTACACTGTATAAAAAGCAATAAACTTTAATTTCTTAAGAGTATTTAACTGTAATTGGAAGGTCGAGAGCTTTTTATTAAAATAAATTAAACAAACAATATAATACATTTAACAAAAAAAGAGAAAAAAACAATGAAAATGAAATGGACTCTTTTTGGGGGAAAATTGCATGTAAATAAAAATCATTATACTAATCAAAAACAATTACAAAATAGATCCTGTCTCAGTAAAGAAAAAAACTCCAATATAAACACACACAACAATAAAAAAACAATAAATAAAATGGAGTTTATACAGTTCGGGAATTGTTTGTGACATGTACATTCTCCCAGTCAATTCGTATTGTCTGTCATACGTTTGTAAAATTGTATTCCTCGGACGCTCACTTCAGCTCTGTGTGTGTACATGCGAGTGGCCCCGCCTCCCCCACAAAGATTGAATGATTGACAGATGCTCACTTCTCTATAAATCTGCTAAATCCGTTATAGAACCAACACACCCAGGTGTTGAGAAAGTTGCACAGAGTGACTCATCTTCTCATACAGCCCGTTTGGTAGAAAGAGAGGAGGAAAATAAACATGCATGCACCTGTCAATTTATCGAGGCCGGCAAACTTACCGAGAATTTTTATATATTGTGCGGTTAATTGATTTATGATAATTGCGACAGGCCTAGATGTATAGACATGTACACACAATCTGTCTGGTAACAGGTAACGAGAGATGCATTTACTGTATATTATGTTACCTCATGTCCTTGTTGTGCAGAGGAATATGGTGAAAGCTGAGTTCTCCATGATGCACATCTGTGTCTGCATCAAGGGAAGCATCACGAAACCCCATCTCAGAAGTATTTGTCATATAATCTGCTTCAATCAGTCTACAACTGGCGTCTGAAGCTGCTATTTTGTTACGTTTACAACAGCAGAGTCAGACGGAATGACTTAGCGGAGGGCTACATGACGTGAGCTGGTTAGGTCCAGATAAACTTTATATTTCCCAAAGGTTAATGCACCTAAAAGCACTCATATGTATGTACTCTTAAACTGTGGTATTACTTTTTAATGGGAGTTCTTGTAGATAGAGAAAATACCCTTTGCTCTTGGTACAATACTTCCCTGTTAGCGGTTGGTTCTGCGTAACAGACTCTTACAGACTGTGGCTTACTGAGGGAGAGAAGAGAACTTTCTACTGGATCTAATGTGGCCATATGGAGCTCATACAACCCCACTTCAAAAAATACTGAACTTTTCCTTTATAGGGTAAAAACTTCTGTTCTATGTGGATAAAATGAAAAATTCACGCTTGTCGATGATCAATATTTGCAAACATAAAATATGCGTCAAAAATGAGATACCGTTTTCTTATCAACAAACCCAGGAGCCCAAATGTTAAATCACAAACCTGACATCTACCTTTAACTGTTTCTGTGAGCACAATGTTTACTAAGAACAAGTCAGTATTTAACATTTACCTGAATCAAAAGGCCGCTCATCATGAATTTAATGCAGGATAGAGACATCATGATTAAACTAAGCAGCTTACATCAAATTAAAAGGCAGCATCTCTACTCTAATACTGAGGACGTCTTACATTTCCTCTCTTTACCAGACAGCCAGCTTTACCTTTGGCACTGCTGGTTCTACAGAACGCAGCAAAAAGCACTTTACAGTCCTTTTCTGTGCTGTTAATTTGATAAGTGAGGGGATCTCACACTTCATATTCCGGGCAATTAAGCCCATATCTGAAGAACAGGGTCAGGCTGAGCACTTTCTCTGTCTATTATGGAGGGGATTTGAGTTATAGTGCGTCATTTAAATGAGCTGCCTGAGCCAACACGCTGAGACATGATTGTTCTTCGCGAGTTGTCGAAGAAAGTTTCGCTTTACTTTTATTACATTAACAGCTGGAGTGCAGTGTGTAATTCTTTGTAACTCTATTAAATGCAAATGAAGACATTCAGTAAAAGCAAGGAGCTGGGTTTATTTATGAAAACACTGTGGATATTAAAAGGTGTAGACATCACACATTCTCACCAACCGCTGGTGAAATTCACACTTTGATCATCTTATTAAGAGGAAGAATCTAAACCTCTCCCTTACATGGAGAAAGGAGGGCTGACAACGTATTTTAAAATACATATACATTCAGTTTTTTTTTTTTTTTTACAAGACTACGTTAACCCTTTAACTCCCAGCTCAACTGTTTGGCTGAGGTCAATATATTCAGGAATATTGAATGTGTCAAAAAAACATAACACAAAATTCTTTGTTTCTGTCTATGTTTTAGAATACAGAAAAAAATGGCATACAAACCAAAGAACTGATACTTTCTTTGTCTTGGTTTAAAGGTTTAAATACTATTATAATTACCATATTTTTATTATAATGCTTCACCATTTATTGACATTCTGATTTCTACATATAATCTGTTGCTCATCAGAAAGATTTTTCGGTTTGTCAAATTCAGTTTAATCTATTTAAAGCTATTTTTGATTGCTATTTTATTTAGAAATGTGTCTCTTTTCTATTGATTTTGTCTCAGGTATTTGTGCACTTTTACGCCATCGCGTAATCAAGTGTTAGCTTTTCAAACCTTTGAATCTCACACCAAGAAAATATCTGGTATTTGGTTTGTTTGTAGTTTCTCTATTCCCTGAAATGTTGACTGAATCAAACTATGATTTGATTTTTTCTGTTTTCACAACATTAAATATCCCTGAATTTAAAGATAAACTCTGCCAAACAGTAGAGCTGGTAGCTAAAGAGTTAAAACAGTCAGAATGTACTCATTAACATGGCAGAACAGAGTTAAAGGGTCATGTTTTATACACTGTTTAGTGTGATTTTCATATCTTAGAATCGGCAAGAGGAAAGTCAGTTGTACACAGATAGTAGCATAGTAGATATTAGCTTTAATATAACTAAAACAAAGCAAAAGTAACAATAAAAATAAAACAAAATAAATACAACTAAAAACAAAATAAATGACAGAGTATGAAAATTAAGGTTGCAACATGCAAAGCCTTGAAGCAATAAATGTAATTTTCCTTATGAAGGATATATAAGTAAAAAAATTAAGTGGAAATGAGACTCCAAATGAGGTGGTAGTGATAGTATTAACAATATTTACACTCACAATGTGAATATATCTATGACAGGGAGAGCAGACAGGAAAAAGCATTCAACAACAAGAAGAAATGGCTGCTGTGGCCCGTCAGTGCGACAGGTCTTGAACTCAGTCCGGGACCATTTCAATTCACATCCTGTCAAAGCACCATTTGTCCGAAGGTTTGATTGACAGTAGGTAAAGCGTGTCAATAAGGATGTTTTTTTTGGAATTACCTTTGTTAATTAAATTATTAACTCTCATGAGCTAAAGGGCTTCTACTGGCAAATCAACAAAACATGCAATATCAAAAGTTCTCCCTCTCTTCAGTGGCAGGAGCCGCCTGAAGACTGAGCTGAACCGACCAAATAACAGAATAGACTTGATCAACCAATCAGAGTGGACTGAGCCCACAAGGAGGAGGAGCTTCATCTGGGAAAGAGCCTATAGAACAATGATTCTCACATGTAGCGTATGTTGTTTCTTAAGAGGTTAATTTTTTTTTAAACGTTGACAACACAATTTTGACCTTATTTTATCAGGCTTTTATTAAAGGAGACATATCATGCTGATCATGATTTAATATTTACATATAATATAATAAATTTGAAAACAAGACCTTACACCCCCTTAATTTTCAGAAAATTAGATATTGTATTTTTTCTGATATCCTAGAACGAGATTTGATGCCTCTGAAAATAGGTCATTGCGAGATGTCCGCGAGATTTAAATCATTGTGACGACACGAGGAACCTTTCTTTTTATTGGAGTAATCTGATAAAACACTTCCTCCTCTGTGATGTCCGTTAGCCACAAAACCGTCACCGAGGAACACATTCGTCCAGCAGCAGTATATTGCTCCCTAGCTCACACTCACTCATTACCAGCTCTGGCCTGTAGGGGGACTCAATATGCGTTCGCTGCTTTGAGCCTGCCAGAAAATACAGTAGAAGAAGGACAGGCTGGCCCAACCCCCAATAGAACTGACCAATCAGAGCACAAAGGGCTGTGACGTTGCGAGGTTACTGTAGGTCATCCTCAGATCCGAGTGTTTCAACGAGAGCTTGATTATGGCCTAAAATGAGGATTTTGAGAACGCAATTGTGGGGCAATGAAGGAACTAAATGACTTGTACTGAGGGCAGAAATGCTTTACAGGCATCCTAGTCTGGCATAGTGAAAAGGAGAAACAAGCATGATATGTCTCCTTTAAGAGTATTCTTGCTTATTGCATCATTTGCTGGAATGGCAATTCTAAAGCTACCCATCGAAACAAACTGGGGAAACTTGTGAGAACAAGTGGGAAGATCATTGGAAGGCAACAAACTGATCTGTACCATCTTTATCTGTCTAGACCAGGGGTGGGCAACTGGCCACCTGGGGGCCACATGCCACCCTTCGCCTTACTCAACGTGGCCCACCAATCATTTCCAAAAAACAAACAAACAAACAAATTGGAAACATGAAGAAACACAGCAACAGCTACTAAATATGATTCATCATGAGTAACCAGTACTTCATAATGCACAAATTAGGATAGATGATAAAATATTCCAATGTGTATTAGTAAAAACTAAATTCAGACACAAAAGTAAAGGTTATATATTTGTACCTACAAATTGGTTTAAAAAAACTAATACTTTTATTGCATCAAAAGAAGGTTAAACTAGGGGTGTGCAATATGACGATATAAAATCATTAAGGATTATAACAATTTAATATCGTCATAAAGTAGAAAGATCTTCAGATCGTCTGTGTGGGCGCAGAGACTTTGACGCGCACCTGACTAGCCAATCGTAGCACATTACGCGCAGTGCATGGTGGGATCTCCTGTTTGGTTATGTAGCGTGAAGCCATGGTGGAAAGAGAAAAGGAGATAAAAGCTTGAAGATGTCTGAACAAAAATCTGTTCTAAAGCAGCTGTATTATTCACTCAGATTATAGACATTGCAGTTTGATAACATTTGTTTTGAATTGTTGCACTTTAAGAGATAATGTTGATATTGTTGTTCATTACCTTTTATGTTTATATTTATTGCACATTTTTATAAAAACTGCACTATTTAAATTAAAACCTGTTCAGAAAGTTTCTTTGGCTTTAATTGTCCTTTTTTTTTCTTTTAGGGTTTTACATGTTTTATATGTTAAACAGGGAAAAAATGGTCAAACATGCAAATTAGTCTAGAAAAATCAACGTAAAAAAGAATCGTGATAAAATCGTAATCGTGAATTTATTTTTAAAAAATCGTGATATGATATTTTTGCCATATCGCCCACCCCTAGGTTAAACTGATTTAAGTTCTGTGTCATACCCATAAAATCATGATTTCTTTAATGTGTTTGAGTTCAAATATGTTAATGCTGGCAGAATCTTGATTAAAAACTTATTTGCAATTTGTTTGTTTAATCATATTTTTCCTCATTGAAAAAATGTCGCTTTAAAAATGTAACACTGAAAAAGTTTTTATGTGGCCCTCTTGGTAACCAAAGTTGCCCACCCCTGGTCTTGACTCACCCAAAAGGCAGACAAAGCCCATCCACTTTCAGGGGCGTTTATGGGTCTCCCCTCAGGGCGATGGTACAGGCATCCCAATATTAGAACAAATCGGGCTAAAAACTAATTTCTCCTCATGGAAACCACACAATTAAATAAGGCACGGGTGAGGATGTGATATGAACTATTACTCAATGAAAAATGCTTGTTAAGCAAAGGAAAGTTTTTATGATTGGACTATTTATTTCAGGTTGTTTACTTATTTACTTATTCTCTATGTTAGCAAATTTAATGTCTGATAGGCTTTCTAAGTCTAAGTCTAAGATCTCAACTGGTGAGTCAAAAAATATCTTCTTTTTTTTTCTTTTATTATCCTTTATTTTGCATTGGACTGCCATCCATTCACACTCATTTAAAACTCCTGTTTTAATCAAAATGTGTTTGTCACACGTTCAATAAGCAGATACTCAGCTAAAGTTTCATGCTTTCAAAGATTTTTTTAAACAGCTTCCCAGTAGCAGGATTTTAATTCTTCTGCCTGTTTAAGAAGGCTGAAGTGTGTAGTGTTGTGGCAACCTTGGTTTACTTAGTGCTACTAATTAAATATTGATACAAACCTGTTTTTTATCACAGCTACAGATTTATATTATGTAAGCCAGGTGTCCCTCAGATACACTTTTTACTTTCAATTAAAATGCAGTTAATTGAGTTTGAAAGGGAACATATCCTTCTCTAACATCGCCTCATGCAGGTAATTTTGGTTTCTAATTAAACTTCTTTGTGTTACCGTGATGTTTTGTTCTATCTCAGATTTCAAGTGCAGCATCTTTTTATGTAATAAATTTGAGAAGTTGAATATTTTCCTCGATTTGGGTCGCAGCTCAACATTAAGGAATAATGGTGGGCCCCAAAGCTGGACCAGTTGAGAACCACTGCTATAGAAAGTGTTCCAAAAAGTTTCAAAAGCATATCTTGCAGGTGATTGGATGATCATTCCATCATTAACATTCATTAGGAGCCAATCAGATTATGTTGTAGGTGGGCGCTGTGGTAATGTTGTAAAATACAAACAAACTCACCAAAACATCGGTAGTGGAACAAAAATATTCTCTCTATGGAAAAGTTTTTTTGTGTCGTTATTTGTTTCAATTTGATAAAGAAGGAGGTCAAAATGAGCTGTTAGCATCTACGCTAATCTCTGTAAAAACATTAGCTTCCTGCTGTCGTCTCTTCCCTCTCCCCGCTCCAAAACATGCTGATTGTGCCGTGTGTTTTTGTGCTGTTCATGATCATTTTGGATTTGAGCTTGGCAAGATGGATCTGCCTAATTACAGAGACTGAGTCGGGCAGATCGATCTACACTGCAAGGCTGTAAAGTGGAAGAAGCTCCAACACTTTTCTAATTGGTCAGAAGTTTTAAAGTCATGCATATTGAAATGAAAAATACAGAAATTTGGGAAGGACATGGAGAGCTTTGCTTCATGGTTATGAAATTACCAACTTTACTCTAAGTTTTATAATATTTGATGATGCTCTTGGGTTTAATATCTATAACATGCTTACTTGTGTCAGAAACAAATGTATCTGTATCTCTGTTAGGGACCAATGACTAAATAAATGTAACACTCTAAACTGAAGATGCATGTTTTATTTCTACATTGTTTCATACTATTATATGTTTATTTGCAATTATTTTGGTGCAGATATTTCAAAATAAGAGCCTTATAAGCAAACACTATCTTCCTTCCTTTCATTATGTATACAGCTGATTCCTTTGGGGGTCACAGGGTGCTGCCGCCTATTCAATCTTGCATTGAGTGAGATGCGGGGTACACTCGGAACTGGCCAATCGCAGGGCCACATAGAGAGACAGACAACCATTCACACTCATATGAACAATGTAGAATCATTAGTTAACTTATCAAGGATGTTTTTGGTCTGTGGGAGGAAGCCAGAGTATCCACCTATGCACAGGGAGAGCATGCCAACTCCACACAGAGAGGATGACCGACAGCAACCGTCTTATTAAAAGGCACATACACTACCTGCTGTACCACCATGCCACATCAAACATTATCTTTATTCCGGAAATAATTCAAGTAAATGTTAAATGATTGATAATGGTAATATTTACACCTTGCAGTGTTAGTTTAGACATTACACTTACCAGCTGAAACATTTTCTGAGGGTAAGTTTCTGCCAGGACATAGAGTGTTGAATTTTAACTCCAAAAAGAGTTAATAAATACTTTAATAAGAGTTAAAGGAGACATATCATGCTTGTTTCTCCTTTTCACTATGCCAGACTAGGATGCCTGTAAAGCATTTCTGCCCTCAGTACAAGTCATTTAGTTCCTTCATTGCCCCACAATTGCGTTCTCAAAATCCTCATTTTAGGCCATTATCAAGCTCTCGTTGAAATGCTCGGATCCCAGGATGACCTACAGTTACCTCGCAACGTCACAGCCCTTTGTGCTCTGATTGGTCAGTTCTGTCAGAGCTGCCGAGAGGGTTGAGCCCATGGATGTATTATTTTAGCCAGCCTGTCCTTCTTCTTCTACTATATTTGAAGAAGAAGCAGCGAACGCATATTGAGTCCCCCTACAGGCCAGAGTTGGTAATGAGTGAATGTGAGCTAGGGATCTATATACTGCTGCTGGACGAATGTGTTCCTCGGTGACGGTTTTGTGGCTAACGGACATCACAGAGGAGGAAGTGTTTTATCAGACTACTCCAATAAAAAGAAAGGTACCTCGTGTCGTCACGACGATTTAAATCTCGCGGACATCTTGCAATGACCTATTTTCAGAGGCATCAAATCTCGTTCTAGGATATCAGAAAAAATACAATATCTAATTTTTTTGAAAATTAAGGGGGTGTAAGGTCTTGTTTTCAAATTTATTATATGTAAGTATTAAATCATGCATCAGCATGATATGTCTCCTTTAATGTAACAACGCTCAGGAAAGAGTTATACAATCTCCCTGGACACTTTAGAAGTGTTAATATTAACTCTGGTAGGGTTCAATTGGCTATGCAGTGCAAACTTGTGGCCTTGCAGAGCAGATTGACCTGTCTTATTCTGAAATTCTGCATGTCTGTCTTGCCAACTTCCACTGTCCAATGACTTCCCCCGGCTAAAAGCTTAATGGTCCAATCAGGGAAAGGAGGCGGGAGCTACAGAAATGGACTCAATTTGTTCTTTGAAAAAGGAGCAAAGAACGCCACTTGAGGCTTTTCTTATGAGAAATCCTGTTTTTGCTCTTCTCTTGAATGGGAATCACTGCTAGGAAATTGGAGGAGATGAGGAAATCCTGCATGGTCGTGTCTGTTAGTCCATGGTCATCAGGGTAAACTTGGTGGGCATTGTCTTTGACGAAGTTCATGTCACATTTGAGTGTTAAATAATAAATAATAAATTATAATTGAATGTATGACAATAGCCTAAGGTAGTTTAAGCTAACAGCTAACACCAGTGAGAGCATATAGCGGTGGTGCTTGATATGATTGGTCTGTGATGAGAGTAGCCAGGTTAACATGGTGCCTAATTACCTCCGCCAAGGAGGTTATGTTTTTGGGAGAGTTTGTTTGTCTGTCCGTCTGTCTGTCTGTGAACAAAATAACTCAAAAAGTAATGGATGGATTTTGATGAAATTTTCAGGAAATGTTCAGCATGGGAAAAGGAAGAACTGATTTGATTTTGGTGTTGATCCGGATCAGTGTCTGGCCGCCATGGCGAAAAATGTGATTTCTGTGAATAATTACTGAACTAAAATAGATATCATTATGAATCCAATTGCTAATGGTGTGTTTTCATGGTCAAGGAATCTAAATACTTAGATGAAATAAAGGTAGGACTAATATTTATGGTGAAAATCACAATATGGCTGAGGACTGTGGCGCTGGTGGAGGTCTGCGCTCTCCGAGTGTTTTTCTAGTATTCCAATTAGAATCGGGTTAGAAGCCCAAACTGAATAAAAATGCTCCATATTAACACCTCAGTCAGAATAAACAGGCCAAATCTGAATGGAATTTCATTGGGTTGCACAGGAGTAGTACATTCCTTTTCCCAAATCGATTAAAAGTAAAATCCTGTCATGTAAACGGTGAATCAGAAAGTTGTCAGGCTGGGTTCTGTCTGCACATGCTCTGTTTTGATGTACACGAGCAGTGACGTTTACTCACTTGGAAATATGGCGGCTCTCAAACAGAGCACACAGCACTGGTCTGCATCAGACTCTCAAAGAACTAAACATTATCGCACGCTTAGATGGTAGGAAAACAAGAAATACTGAACTATTTAAAAAACTCCACAAAAACTCTGCAAAGCCAGTCATCGAACAAATAACATCGAACAAACAAGGAACCGCTGGAAAACTCTGAAGGCTGGCTACTATAAGGCCAAACAGCACAACCCTCAAATCATTCATTAAAACACCTACTTACCGCCATCTTTGATAAATCACGTGATGTTTAAATAGATCTGCGCGTATCACGTGTCTGTGAAACAGCTGTTCTGATTAAATGTTGTGGCACATGTAAACACCGGATTGGAAAAGATCACGTCACATGTAAACAGTTCACCTGAGATCTTCAATCAGAATGATTTTAATCAGAATGAAAAAAAGTCTGCATGTAAACCTGGCTAGTGATGAGCCGAATGATTTTCCAATCACAGGTTGCTGTTGTTTTTGAAGGTTCTGCCCCTGAAAACATTTCGAACGCTCTTGGACTGGTGAAACATTTCCGTGGCGGATATATGGAACTGTCTGTCTGGAGTGGAAAGCTAATGCGGATGAAGAGGAGCAGAACCTGAATCAATCAAACACAGTCTTGGTCATCCAGTGTTGGCCATGTTTAATTTCACTTTTTGGAATTTGCTGCAGGCCAAATAGAAATGGCCCACAGACCATAGTTTGGACACCCTGGCTCTAGCACGAGAACAGGTTAGTTTAGAAAGACCAATTAAACAGCTGTCGCTTCTTCTTCTTTCTTATAACAGCTTACAAATCCACAGAGGAATTACTTTCTCTATTTATAGCTGGAGTGAAGGTTCACACTGTCTGATAAGGACACCTCACTTTACAGTGGACTCCTCTCCCAAAGGGGGGAGGGGGCAGGGGGTTTATTCTGTTTGTCAGCCCGGTGTGCAGATATCGATCCATCCTGCCTGATTGCTCGCAGACCACATCTGTCCCAGGTCCAGTTAACATATTCAATATATTCTCTAATCACAACGTTCATCAAATTACATCCAGCAGCATCAAAAACATTCAAGATGAGTTTTTAGATTACATATAGATTCAGCCTCACTGCCTCTGATATGCTGTGATATTCTGACAGGAATAAATCAAAATTCACATCATGACATTTCTGTAGCAGCACCTCGCCCCCTCCCCGTACCAGCCCCCTCCCCCCTGTCATTAAAGTGTCATTTCAGGAGCTGGGGAGTCAACACATCAGCTTGTTTTTATCTTGCTAAACTTTCTGGCATATTAATATGTGTTTTTATATCCGCACGAGGAGCAGCATCATTAAAATTTGACCCTCGGGCAGGAAGATGACCGCTCTGAAGATGATTCAAGCCTTTGCTGTGAGCTGCAGCTCGGGTGAAGAAAGCGTTATGAAAATGTGGCTCAAATGTTTGGGATGAATGCAACCCTGTTACTCTGTGAAGCAGTTTTAATATGATGCAGACTAAATCAAAATCATATGCATTCAAACCACCTCTAGCTTCATTTTTCCTTAAGTAACAAACAGATTCAGACAGTTTCTCTCTTATAGTTAAAAAAAGACTGTAGATTATTACGTGTACTTCTTTGATGCCAACAATAATTACATTTATTCTTTCTTAAACACACAAACAATCTTACTACAATAATTACAGCCAGGTTTTTGGCCAATTAAGACAGTTTGAAGGATTTTTTCTGCAGTTTCGTATGATGAGAAGAGAATTAAAATCTCAAAATATTGGGTGTCTAGGACCTTTTTTAATGTGAATAATAAAAAAAGGATCACATAGAGGTATGGCTTGTTTCTGATTTTCTATCAATGACCCTAAAATGGTTTGTTAAACAAAATAATGCAGCTGTTTCAGAGTAACCCATCATATTATAATAACTTTGTTACAAAATAAAGGTAACTTTTTGTCAATTTTATCTTTCTATTAATCACAGAGATTAATAAAATATCCATTTTTACCCATAAGCATGCTGATCAAGACAGACAGATGGATAACTAGGTGAATAATTGATGGACAGATGGATGAGGGATAGATGGATGGATGGATCAATGGATGAATGGAAAGGTGGACAGGAGGAATTGTATACAGATGAATAAATGGATAGATTGATGGATGGATGGATGGATATATAGATGAGTAAAACATTGAAAAGATGAATGAATGAAAAGCTAAGACAGATGGATTGAGCCTCAATATCTATGGACATACAGTTGGATGGATGGATCAGTAGATGAATGAATGGATAGGTGGACAGGAGGAATTGTAAACAGATAAATAAATGGATGGATGGATGGATAAATGGATGGATGGATAAATGGATTGATGAAATATAGATGAATTAGATGTTTAAAAGATTGATGATAGACAGATGGATGGATACCTCAATATGTATGGACATACAATTGGATGGATGGATGGATGGATGGATGGATGGATGGATGGATGGATGGACAGGAGGAAATGTAAACAGATGAATGGATGGATGGATGGATAAATGGATTGATGAAATATAGATGAATTAGATGTTTAAAAGATTGATGATAGACAGATGGATGGATACCTCAATATGTATGGACATACAGATGGATGGATCGATGGATGAATAGATAGGTGGACAGGAGAAATTGGAAACAGATGAATAAATGGATGGAGGATGGATCAATGGATGGATGAAAATAAAGATGAATAAAACTTTAAAAAGATGAATGATAAACAAACAGATGGATAGATGCCTCATTGCTGTCTATATGGAAATACAGATAAATTGATAGATGGATCAATTGATGAATTGATAGGTGGACAGGAGGAATTGAAAACAGATGGATGGATGGATGGATGGATGGATGGATGGATGGATGGGTGGGTGGATATATAGCAGTGTAAAACATTAAAAAGATGAATGAATGAACAGTGGACCGATGGATGGATGCCTCAATATACCGTATTGATGAATGGATACAGGAATAAACTGACACATATCAGGACAGATGATTGAATAGTTAAAAGGATCAATTAATAATCAGTTAGATGGATATACGGCTAAATGTATGTATATACGGGTGGATGAATGGATGGACAGGTGGCAAGGAGGAACTGTAAGTAGGTGGACAGATGGATTGATGGAATGGATTAATGGGTGCGATACATGGATGGATGGGCAGTGAGGCAGATCAATAAGTCCCTAAATATATAGATATACAGTCGATGAATGGATGGATGGACGGATCAATTAAATGATGGATGAATAGTGGGATAGATACTTGGGTAGAAAGGTAAATGGATGACGGACAAGCAGTTAGACAAAAGGATGGACCCTAAATTTACGGATATACGAAAGGACAGCCGATGAATCAATGGATGGATAAATGGATAGGTTGGATGTCCCGAGTATTGGAGAAATGAAAAAAGAAATACTTCTCTTTGCAGTCTTATTTTTTTTCCAGTTGATTGAATCTTTGAAACATGGAAGCATCATCATGGCTGCTTCATGCCCAGCAGCCTCACATAAGTTGATCAGAAGCTCTTAAGGTTTCCTGGAGAAAGCCAAAGCTCGTAATATGTTCTTTATTGGCCATCTAATGTTCAGTGGAACAGCAGAGACTTCAGTAATGCCACTTAAAAAGACAAATTGGTCCACTAGTCAGAAAAATAAATGTCTTTCTCAGGGGGAACAAGTCTTCCATTTACTGAAAAATATATCAAAAATACGATATGGGAAACAAACAATATTTAGAAAGCACAAAACAAATGAAGGCTGCTTTAAAACGCTAAAAGCAGCATTAATCAGATAATGAATATAAAAGGCTGGAAGTAAAAAACAAAGCAGGTCCCACAGGTCAATTTGTGGAGTTTAAAAACTCAAATGCACTTCGGATAAAAGGCTTAAAAACATCCTTGGTTGCTGAAGGGAATCTATAAGCTTCTTTTAATTAACTTAACATTAAGATGCAAAATAAGCTCTGATGGTAATTTCAAAACTGACCCGGGCAAAAGTGTAGCAGCAGTTAGCATGGGAAATATGTAATTTGGGAAATCATTTTTTGTTTGGTACAAGATAAGAGGAAGTATAATCCGTAAGGTATTTGGATCAGAGGAGCTTTATTTTGAAGATGCAACATAAGGGCAACAAAGGAGGCAAAGCTTCCAACAAACAGAGAGAAAGACTCGAACCACATAACTCAGAAAACATGTTTCATCTATCTAAGACAGGGGTGGGCAACTTTAATTACCAACCATTTTTCCCAGCCTGAGGGCCACATTTTTACAAATTTTCAGAAACTCCCGATAATGAAAAAGAATGTGGATAAACAACAAATGAGAATATAAATTTGTCATAAAATTAGAATATCAATATTCATATGTTACAACATTTATACAAGTTATTATATATAATCAAATGAACTTGATACAGAATTCAAGCAAATTAAGCTAAAACACATTGAATTAAAGCAAATGAAGCTATTTTCAAATCAATAAATTGTTTTTTTCAAATTTTTAAAGCTCAAATATATGCTGCTGCCATTTTTTAAATAAAGTATTGAGTAATACTTGATATAATGTTAACGGCTTCATGAAAGAGATTTAGACACTATAAGAGCAAAGTAAGGTTGTAAATAACCTACATAAGATTATATAGAATTATTTCTATTAGATATCTGAGTTTTCTTCATATTTACAGCTGCTGGTTTTTGGGAATGAATGGCGGGCCACATTTAGTGATGTGGAGGGCCGCATTTGGCCCCCGGGCCGCCACTTGCTCACCCCTGGTCTAAGACCAAGTTCACTCTTTTGTGAATATCCAGACTGAGAACTCATATTGGTAGTCATTCTTAATGTTAAGTGTAAATGCACCTGCTTACTAAAGATGATTTTATATCCAATGGCTACGACCGCATACAGAGATAGTCAGCACAGCGTGGTTACCAACATTCTTTAAAGCAGCTGTGTTCTGCCACGAGCAGTCTTCTTAGCTGTGATGAAGAAGAGTCAAAGCATCTGGGACTAGGGATGGGAATCAAAAACCAATTCCAGTTAAGAATCGAAAACAACTTCCTCAAGGTGTCGATATCATTTGACTCTTTATTTATCGATTGTGTTATCAGTTCCTTCCGGTTTGTTCTGCACCCATCACGAATCAATGACATCACACAGTCATCTGAGGCAGTCAGCAGAAACTACAACACAGAAAAATGTGATCATGGCAGACAAAAATGTGGCTTCATTTTAATAAAAGGTGCTTGTCTCACAATGTTGGGAAATATCAGGAGTGCATATTTGGGACAGTAATGCCAATGAAACCTGTACATGCTGACTTTGGTGCAAAGAATGCAGAGTAATTGATAACATGATGCCAAACCGAGCTAAACTGACCAATTAATATAGTAAAGTCTTGTTCAACCAATCAGAGCCCTCATGAAGAAAGGGACCTTCAAGAAGCTGTTCACTATGAGTCCATCTGGGAAAGAGCAGAATCTTTACAGTAGCATATCCAGCAGGTGATTGGACAATCAGCCTGTCAATCACATTTATTACAGGTCAATCAGATAATAGTAGGCATATAAGTGTAAAATACAAAACATAAGGCACTTTGTAGAACAAACTATCAACAAATCATGTTGAAAGTGGAGTGAAAATGTTTTTTCTATCACGAATTGTGGTCCAGATCTGATAAAACTGTGAAATCTGTTAGCATCTATGCTAATCTCTGTGCGTTTAGTCACCTCCTGCTGTCATCTTGCTGTAGCTTCGACCTCTTCCTGCTATGAATGGAGTTAGCAGGGCCATGCCACTTTGGGTTATCAATTGGAGCTTGGCAAGATTGATCTGCCACACTGAATCTGGCAAATCTAACTGCACTGCCAGGTTGGGAATTAATTACACAAAGCGACTCCTAAACTCATGACCTATGGGGCTGCCAGATGGTACCGAACCATCCATCCATTCATCATCTATACGGCTTATACCTTTTTGAGGTCATGGGGTGCTGGAGTCTATCCCAGCTGACATTGGGCAAGGGCACACCCTGATCGGAACAAAGCATGGTTAACCTGAAAGTTGCGGAAATTATATTTGGACCCTCATTTGTGCAGGATATGATCCCTGATGCAAAGTTTGGATGCACACACTGAAGGGATGTGTGCTTGGTATCAAGCTGCCAAAACAGATGTTTAACTGTAAAGTTTAACTGTGTTATAATCTGATTTCAGAAGTTCATATTTCAATATATACTCATGGTATCAAAGGCTGACTGAGAAAGAGTAGAGAGATTCAGGCTGTGGCCTCCAGTGTGAAAGTAGCTTAAGTGTGCAATGTTGGCAGAGGGTAAACAAACAAAAGCCGAAATAAAGACAAAAACAAAGGCAAAGCAGTGGAGTAAGGACTACCAGAGCAGGTGGCGGAGCCCTCCAGATGCTGCAGAGAAGCAGTGAAGCAGATAATGTCCTCCCCAGATTACCTCGGGGAGCACGATTACAGTGGAGCGTCCTCATCTGGGTCAGCTCCAGGACGGTTCTGCAGGGATCAGCTGTTCTTGCTGTCGTCCTGCTGGCCTCAGCTGTCTCTCACCTGCTTGGGAGCTGGTGCCTGGTGCCGGATTCACTGAAATCCACAGTCTCTACGGACATAATAACTGAGCTGAGCCTGTCCTGTACTGACGGACATATTCGTAATTTCATTGACAGTGTGGACGATGTTTTGACACTTTTCAGAGAGAAAGATGGAGGACTGGGGGCCCTCGTGACCTCTCAGCCTTCATGGGCCACTGTTTGTTTTGGAGCTGTCAGGCTTGATGACAAGTGTATCAAAAATCAACAAAAGGACATTAGAAATGCAAGGCGATGTGGGCTGAATAAAAGTGGCACAATGCAATGACAAAAACACAAAAGATGAAAAAGACACACAAATTGCTTCAAAGAGACACCACCAGCAGCAATGAAATACAATATTATATGTTTATAAAAAGTAAAAAAACACAAACCCCAATCCTATTGAGGTTGGAACACTGTGTTTTTGAATGTACAGTGTTTTGTGCTATTTTTTTCTATGAAAAGTGCTTTGAAAATAATGATTGATTGATTGATTGACAGTTTAAGAAAGTAAAATTCTTCATATACTGTATATTCAATGGGATAAACTAAAGAGACAACATCAGTTCAAACTGATGAATTTGTTTTTGCAGTTTCAATTCCAGCTCCGGGCAACATAGGCGATGTTTCTTTGGGCAAGACATGTAACCCCAAGTTGCTCCCACTGCTGTGTCAGTGGTGTATAAATGAGCATTAAAGGGTGTGAATGTGTTAGTAATGCTGATGGAAAAACTAACATATACACTTCAAACCATCAGTGAGTGAATGTGAGAGTGAATGGGTATGAATGGCTACATGTGACTTGAGGTGTAAAGTACTTTGAGTAGCCAAAAACTGGAAAAGCGCTATATAGGCTCAAGTTAATTTACCATTTTGAATTCAATACCTGCAACAGGTTCCAAAAAGCTAGGACATGGGCATGTTTACTACTTTTATACATCTCTTTTTAACGACACTCATTAAGCGTACAGTAACTGAAGGCACTGATCGTTGAAGCTTTGTAGGATGAATGACTTCAGTTGCTCAGCAGTGGAATTGGATCGAGTAGCAGGATTGTTTATAGCATTGGTATCGATCAAATCTTCTTGATTCCCATTCCAACGGATATGCCTGAAAAAGCATTGCTTGGATGGCTGCATACATACTGTTGCCCTCACAAAAGTTCAAGTTACCCATGCCATGGGCACGAACACACCCGCACACCTTAACAGATGCTGGCTCTTGAACTTTGCACTGATAGTCCAAGTCCATGATTGTCCAAAACAATTTGAAATGCTGTCTTTTCAGACCTTCTCAGCTGAGCAGGGGCCCAAAGAAGCTGGTGGCATTTCTGGGTGTTGTTGATACATGGCCTAAACTTAGCGTGGTAGAGTTTCAAATTGCACTCATAGATGTAGCAATGAACTGTGTAAACTGACAACTGTATTTATAAGTGTGCCTGAGCCCACATGGTACAGTCATATTCTTTATAGATTTGTATTAGATTTTAGTGCAGCACTGCCTGAGGGGTCTGAGGTCACAAGCATTCAGTGTTGGTTTTTGGTCATGCTGCTTAAGAACAGACACTTTGAATCTTCTGATGATATTATGGATTGTAGATGATGAATTCAACAGTACTTTGAGAAACACTGTTGTTAAACTGTTGGACCTTTTGTTTACAGTTGCTCACAAAGTGGTGAACTTTGCTCCAGCCTCTCTTGCAACTTCGCTTCTCAGGGATGCTACTTTTACACCCGATAATGACACTGTTTTCATTAACCTGCTAATCTGTGATGAAATGTTACAAACAAATAGTTTTGGCATTCCTCAATTCTCCAGTCTCTTCTTGACCCTTGCCTTGATTTTTAGAACATGTTACAGGCATCAAATTCAATCGAGGGAATATTTGCAAGTAATCAATGAAGTTTATCAACTGGAATGTTTAATATCTTGTCTTTGCAGTGTTTTCAACTGAACATAGTTTGAATAGCATTTCCAAATCATTGTTTCTCTTTTTAAAGGCTATGCACAATGTTCCAACTCATCTGGAAATGAGTTTTGTTCTGTACTTTTGTACAAAGAGAAACAAACAAGCATAGACATTACTCTACAGTAGAAAACACTACAAAGACAAATGATTGCATGGAATAACAGAATTGATTAAAATATGTGTACAAATACGAAAAAAAGCTGCAAAGAAAACAGAAGCAAACTATATCAAAGTGCAGTCAAGGACAAACAGAACAATTATAACAACACATGAAAAAAACTAAAGTGCTTCAAAGAGATGTCAATTGATAGAAAGACAGAAAAATAATAATGAGCAAACAAACCAAACAAAAATGTACAAATCAAAAGAAGAATATTTTGGAAAAACAAGCTGCATTAGTTCAAAGATGAACTGCACTAAAAAATATATCAAAAGAAGATAAAAACAAATGTAATTAGAGACAAACTGAATAAATGAGAGGTAGTATGTTTACAAATAAGCACAAATACAGAGAGATAAAAAAAAGTAAAAGTACTTCAAAGATGTGCCAAATATTTACAAAGCAGCATTTTCAGCCACAAGAGTCCAAACTGACAGTTTCAAAAAGGAAAAACATGTTCAAAAGAGATGAATTTCAAAACAAAATACTACTTTCAAAGAGAAAACAAAAATCAGAGAACCAAAGAACAACAGAAAGATGTCGAATTATCACAGAAGCACAAAATGACTGCCAAGGCCGGCCCCAGACGGACACCACAGCAGGCAAACACTGCCGAAATGAACCTGACAAGAAGGAGACATCCAAGCAAACATGCTAATTAACAAATATGATTTTCTTTCTTTGTGGAGAAAACTCTGCAAGTTTGAAGACAAAACATTACCAAGAGGCACAAAAACCTACAAATGTGCAAAGTCCATATTAGGGGTGGGCAACTTGCTGACTGCCAGAGGGCCACATTTTTCAAAACGTCAGAAAAAGCTCAACAAGATACTGAAAATGTTCATAAATTAACAAAAGGACAGAGCAGGACAAAACATTTCAATAGTTGGATTTTTGAAGATAAACCCAAAGATGTATATAATATAAAACAAGCTGAACATCAAAACTACAAATACTCTGAGGGCACAAACCTCCTCCACGGCATTTCAAACCATGTGAGACTGCCACTGTCAAAAATGTGGAAAACTGCCCTATCTCGCAGAAATCATTGAAAAGATTCTTGGATCAACATCCAAAGCCAGATCCCCACCAACATTTAATCACTTCTGTCTTGTGCTTCGACCAATATTCCCAAAAATGTAATCAAACTCCATTAAAAAGTTATTAAAGGAGACATATCATGCTTGTTTCTCCTTTTCACTATGCCAGACTAGGATGCCTGTAAAGCATTTCTGCCCTCAGTACAAGTCATTTAGTTCCTTCATTGCCCCACAATTGCGTTCTCAAAATCCTCATTTTAGGCCATTATCCAGCTCTCGTTGAAACACGAGGATCTCAGGCTGACCTACAGTTACCTCGCAACGTCACAGCCCTTTGTGCTCTGATTAGTCAGTTCTATCGGGGGTAGAGCCAGCCTGTCCTTCTTCTTCTACTGTATTTTCCGGCAGGCTCAAAGCAGCGACCGCGTAATGAGTCCCCCTACAGGCCAGAACTGGTAATGAGTGAGTGTGAGCTAGGGATCTATATACTGCTGCTGGACGAATGTGTTCCTCGGTGACGGTTTTGTGGCTAACGGATATCACAGAGGAGGAAGTGTTTTATCAGATTACTCCAATCAAAAGAAAGGTACCTCGTGTCATTACAGCGATTTAAATCTCGCGGACATCTCGCAATGACCTATTTTCAGAGGTATCAAATCTCGTTCTAGGATATCAGAAAAAATACAATATCTCATTTTTGGAAAATTAAGGGGGTGTAAGGTCTTGTTTTCAAATTTATTCTATTATATGTAAGTATTAAATCATGCATCAGCATGATATGTCTCCTTTAAGTAAAAAGTAAAAATGTGAAAAACTGCCCCATCTACCAATGTTAACAAATCTCTGTTCATAACTTTTTTAGCTGAAAGTTAACAAGCAAACAAATTAACAAAAGCCAATAATAATAATAATAAATACACTGGTGAAGGTAATAACGTTTTTTTTTTTTAATTTACATAATCTTTCTAGGTGGGCACTCCTTTAAAAGAATATATCACGTCTTAAAAAAAGATTTTACAGAAATAATCAAAGACAATTACATTTATAAATATCCTGCAAATAATTATTTAAATATTCTTTCAAAATATTCTATTATGAAAGTTAGTTAGAAATATCAGAAATAAACAAAAATGTAAAATTATTGTGTTAACTGAATTTACTCTTTGAACATTGAGTACCAAGGATTTCTGGGGTTTTTTTCTTTGCATTGCAAAAATGTTCATGTTTTTGCAAGCTTGTATCTGTTAGCAAAACAACTCAAAAATTTTGAACAGATTGGGATTACATTTTTTGGGAAATATTTTGGTTATGATGCGAATACAGATGCAGATCTAGATTTTTTTTTTTTAACATTGCGTGACAGGGCAGTTTGCCCCATTTTTACCAATAACTTGAGAGTTTAAAAATGCATTATAATGACATTTTCAGGTAAAGTTTCTCATAGCATAGTGGACCAATGATAAGACTCTGGCGTTGATCCAAATCTGGATCTGGTTGACGGTGCAAAATTTGGCAGTATTACACATTTTCGACAGTGTTTGAAATGCCGTAGCAGAGGTTTGTGCTCTCAAAGTTCCAGTCGAAACTATCTTAGGGCCGCATTGAAAGAGGTAGATGGCCATATGTGGCCCCAAGGTTGCCAGCTGCCCATCCCTTAATCCAAACAAAACTATGGAAAGACACAAAGGACATCATTAGGCAAAAACTAGCAAAAAAGCCTTGTTCCTTCAAAGGGGGATATAAAAAGAGTTGCCAAATAACTACAGAAGCACCAAACAACAACAAATCAATCCAAACAGACCACGAGGAGTCTGGCCAAATACTTTAAAGACACTAACTGACAACTAAAAGCCAAGAAATTGAGAAAAACTTAGAACAAAAGCATACTAAAGTCTAAAGAGGCACGAGCTCAAAAAACCTTTCAAGGAGTACAAACAGATTACAGAAGGATGAAAAAAATCTACAAAGAGAGAACTGAAAGAAAAAAGATGAAAAATATCACCACTTGAAGACACAAAAATTTGGCAATACACAAAAAACTAACTATGAGGATCAAAAGAGACCCACAAGCTGAATCCAAATGTAAAACTAGCAAACAGGGAAAATCAAATTTAGAATTTAAAAGACCAAAATGTCAACAAATTTTACAAAAGAAACAAATGTAACAACAAAAAAAAGAATAAAATACCTGTTAGACAAACAAGCAAACCATAAACAGATCCAAAATATTTAATAGACTGACATATGCACAACAAATGGCAATGAAAATACAGAAATCAACAAAAACATCAGAAAAAGCAACCACAAAGGATAAAGGTTGCAATGACAAACCAGAAAGCCAGAGAAGGATGCGAGATAACTATAAAGGGACGAAGAATGTCAGAAAACACATAAATGGAGCATAAACGGGACCACAAAGAGATGCAAAATGACTGTTACAAGAGACAAACAACCGCAGGGATGAGAAAGAGACCACAGAGCTGCATATGTTATATACTCGCTGTCTCTTTCAGTTACAGTCAGGCTCCTTCCTCTGTATGCAAGAGGGTCATGGCCTCTATATGTCTGTATCCCGAGGCTGCATCGTCTCCTGACATCCATGTTTGTAAGACGGTTAAGAAATAAATATTTCAAACAAAACAATGGATGTCATGTCAGTCATGGACCATTCAAGACACAGCCTCCGGAAGAGAGAAAATTTAAGTGGCTCCATACAATAATATACCAAATAAAGGCCTGGTTCCAATTAATCGCCAGGTCCCAAATAAACGCTGGGTGTAGCAGTACATTTTGACAAATAAGACGACCGTTCCAAATAAACGCCTGGTGCAATTTCTTCTGCACAGCCTGCGAGCTACAGTCAAAGTTTACAGAACACACATGCAAACACTGAGCTCACAACTGACAGCTGACACTTAAAAAGAAACATGATCAGACTGTACCTTATCAGTCCACATGGTTTATTTGTCTCTCAGGACGTCCTGCCGGCTTCTCCTCCCTCTGTATGTCAACAAATGCACGTTGGTCTGAGGCGCTCTGTTTCATGACAGTGCAGTTACACTCAATGTCCACAGAGGCCCCTAGAGCGCAGAAAGCCAGAATCTTACATACAAGGGCTTTGAAAATTCAAAGAAGAAGACGTTGTCATTGCCGCTGTTTGTTTTTTGCCCTTAACTAACATCAGGAGGCCAGTCACGTCAGTTAGTGGTACATTGCTGCTCATCTCCAACTCCCCGATGCAGCGGGAAAAAAAAGAAGTACGACCTTAACTTGACTACCAGTTGTTCCTGACCAGTTTTAATGCCTAAGTCACACATTCCCGTTTCTCATAGCGATTGTGTACGACTGTACAACATTGACAAGGCTGGTGTGATCGCTATGATACGGGATGAAATGACTGTCTCACCCCTGGACACACCCTGTAAACACATCGTCAGTAGCGCTTCTACAGCCCTTCGGGGGCATTTGTCCTGCTCCAGCTAGGTTAATACAACGATATGATGAGGATTCCATGAATATCCATCCCGCTGACACAATGTCAGCCCCGCTCCAGCTCAGTTCACGTCACGTACGCTCCGACTGAGCCCCGTCGCTTGCGCCATCTTGAACGGGACACAGTCGGGGCACAAACGGATACATCCTTGTCAGTCGTCCTCATAAAGCTTTCAGGATTGAGCCACGATCAGCCCGACTGAGCTCTGTACATGCCACACTAATACCGTTCGCATTAGGACTGCATTAGGCTTCCATCCCGCTATACTGAGAGCGGCGATTCTCCACGACAGTTTTAAACAGCTCAAAACTTTCGGGACCCTTCCCCGTTCCCCGACGTTCATCCATGACTATACAACGCTGATCCAGACCAAGTAGCACATGCACCACGACCAAAGCACGTTTTATCAGGGTTATGACAATCGTGCACAATCGCCATGAGAAACAGGAATGAGTGACTGGGGCTTAAGAGTGCTTAGAGAGTGCTGAGTTGAAAGAAGAAGACTAGAGTATAACAATGGTACTGTAATCTTGCCTTAAAAATGTACAGGTGTTATTCCTGCCGGTGTAAATAAATAATCTGATTACATTTACCATATTTTTCTTTTTTTCCCTGAGCAAGATTTTTGTGCAAAAGGAATTAAACGCCTGTCCCAAATAGTCACCTGGTCTGCTCAGTGATTGAAACAAATAAACACCCCGGCTTTTATTTGGTATTTTGCGATATCCTTCACATTGGACATTTATAGCGGGGTACACACATAAAGATTATCAGGCTGTTTTTGTCCGGACAGCTTGGCTGTTGTTAGCCGTTAGCTGCTATGTGTAGCCGCTACATATGCTACATCATTTGTAGCAGCGTTGCTAGATGTGGATTGGTATGTCATAAAGACCACTCAATCACAAGCTGCTGTTTTTTTTTTTTTTAAGGTTCCGCTTCTGAAAACATTTTCGAACGGCTCTTTCCCAGAGGGATTAATGAAATATTTTTGAGACGGATATATGGAACTGTCCGTCAGGTTAGATGTTATGTGACTGGGTGATAAGTTGTCTGCATTAGTTACCTGTTTAACTTTATCCATACTTAAAGCATCCTTTCTTACCTTAAGAATAATTACCAAAGCTACATTTTAGCATCCAGGACTGTATGCTTACCCAGTTCTACTTGAACAGTGTTATTCAGTATACGGCACGTGTCAGTGCAGGTAAATGCCTGAAGATCAATGCAACACTGTGGCCACATACACATTGTGAAGAGGATTAATTAAGATGAAGTGCTATACACTCACATCATAAAAATGAATATGAATGAGAATGTTTTATATAATATTCCTTGAGACTGAGAGGTAATATATATGTAAAAATGTCCTGAATAGATATTTCAAGTAGATGCACCTTGAAAAAGAGAAGAAAGGAGAAAAAGATATTTCAGCACAGAGCAGTCCGGGCTCACATACTCACGAGGATCATGACCTCAATTTTCAGTGTCTGCCACTAGGAAAGCACAGGAGCACTCAAGGAGAGGGAGACGGCTAGGCGGCTAGCTAGCTATTGAGTTTGTGTACCCCCGAGGGCAGAAACATGTCCAGCGAGCGAACCTTTTATGTTTCTCTCAACAAAACGGTTCACTCAGAGGTGGCAAGGGACGCTCAGTGATGGCCAAAATGTATTCCGCTCCACATTCAAACTTTGATTGAGCCTGACAAGAGTGCCTTAACCGACCACAGCGGACGGACAAACGCAGGGGTCGTCTTAATGTAGAGGTTTTAATGCTGTTTTTTACTGTGCAGAACATTTGCTTACTGAGGGAAAGTGATGCAGATATTTTAGGTAATGCCTCTTTTTAACCTATGATTGGCTGGGAACTGGTTTAGGGTGTACCCCAACACTTGCTTGTAACAGCTGAAAGACTCAGGCCCCTAAATGGCCCAAAAAAGTACAGATGGATAGAAAATTTACGATCATTTTTTACTTTGCTTATCTATGGTTCATTCACATGAATCAGAAAGTAGAAAAAACCTAGATGACTGGATGGATGGACAGGCAAAGGATGGATGAATAAATGTATTTGTAAATAAATTTACAGTGAGTAGTTATTTTATTTAAAATGGGGCAGGGGCATCGAATAGAATCATGAATTGTGAATCGAGTTTTTTTTTTGAAATTGAAGATTTTTTTGTGGGGGAAAATCGCCCAGCTCTAATGGGCAGTGAGGCAGATGGATAAGTCCCTAAATATATGGATATACAGTTGATGGATGGATGGATGGATGGATGAACAGGAAAAGGATGGATGAATGGATGGATTAATGCATGGATGAATAACTGGACTGAACAAAGAACAGGGATGGATGGATAGATTGATGGATGGACGGATGGATAGATGGATGGGCAGTGAGGCAGATGGGTAAGTCCCTAAATATATAGATACACAGTTGATGGATGGATAGATTGATGGATGGACGGATGGATAGGTGAAGGATGGATGAATGGATGGATTAATGCATGGATGAATAACTGGACTGAACCAAGAACGGAGATGGATGGATAGGCAGTGAGGCAGATCGATAAGTCCCTAAATATATGGATATACAGTGGATGGATGGATGGCTGGACAGATGAATTAAAGGATGGATGAATGGATGGGGTAGATAGTTGGGTAAAATGGTAAATGGATGATGAACAGGCAGTTAGACAAAAGGATGGACCCTAAAATCATGGATATATGGACGGAAGGATGCACAGACAGACGATGATTCAATGGACGGATGGATGGATGGATGAGTTAAAGGATGGATGAATAATTGGGGTAGACAGCTGGGTAAAAGGGTGGATGGATAGATGAAAAGACAGTTGGACAAAAGGATGGACCCTAAAATCATGGATATATGGACGGAAGGATGCACTGACGGACAATGATTGAATGGATTTATAAATGGATGGATGGATGAACAGATGGATATTTGGTTGGTTGGATGGATGACTGAACAGACAAAGGATTGAAATCTATGGATGGGGAAATAAATAGGAGGATGATCAAAGTATTGAATGGATAGATTAATAAATGAACTGAGTACCAAAAAAAGGATAGATGAATTTATGGATATTTATGGATATTGAAGATGGATGATTGGATGGATGGTTGAAGGAACTGATGAATGAACGTATGGACTGACTATTGAATGGTCAGTGGGATGAAGGAAATAATGAATGGATGACCATACAAACCAAGGGCAGAGATGGATAGATGGATGGATGGATGGATAAATACATGCATGAATATGGCATATATCGTTATCCTATCTAAATCTAGATAGGAACTTTCAAGATATTAATACCAAAAAGCAACAATGTAAACAATATAGATTTATTATGATAAATCAGCAGTTTCCACCTTATATTGTATTATGATGTTTTATTTTTCTGAAAAATGCTTGTTTTCATCGAACCTGTAGTCATATCGTATCGATATCGAGATATCTGCCTGAATATCGAGAAATGAAATTTTTTCCACACCATTCAACCCAAGTGGGGGGGGTGGATGGATGAACAGGCCAAAGGATGTAGATGAATGAATAATTAGAAAGATGGATAGATATAGATGGAAGATAGATAGATGGATGATTGAGCAGACCAAAGCCAGGAAAGTGATGTAAGGATGGATGGATGGAAGACTGAACAGATCAAAAGATTGAATGGACAGACTCATCGATGAATCAATCAATCAATAAATGAATAGATGGATTGATGGTTGAATGACTAATGGAGATGGATTGATGGGTGAACTGATAACCGAATGTATGTATTGACCATTGAATGATAAGTGGGACAAATAAAGAAGAGAGAGAAGTGAACCGGCACCAAATTCCTTGTCTGTCTAACATATCTGGCCAATAAAGCTGATTCTGATAAAGTAATTGATGGGTGATCATACAAACCAAGAGTAGAGATTGAAGGATGGATGGATTGATAAATACATGTATGTTTGTATGCATGGGTAGGTGGGTGGATTAATGGATGGATGAACAGACCAAAGGATATAGATGAATTGATAGTTAGAAGGGTGATTGGACATGTCAAAGGTGAGTGTTGGATCAATGACTTAAGAACCCATAAGAAAGACGTTAATGGATGTTTGTATGAATGCATGGAGGGATGGGCCAAAGTGTGGAAATAGATAAACAGAAGGGTTCATGACTTGATGGATGGGTAGATGGATGACTGGATGATTGGGCAGTCCAATGGATGGATGGATAGGTGAATGGGTATATGGATTTATGTATAGATTGTCAGACTGATGGAAAAACATACGGACAAATGGAAAAATCTATTATTGGACAAACAATACACAAAGTAAGAGTGATGAATTGATGGATGTATTAACTGGATGTCAATGAATAAATGCATGAAGGAACGGACAGATGGCCGGACAGATACATAGGTACAGAGATACTCTATAAATAAGGTATCAAGTCTTAAAATCTCTCTGTCATAATCTCATTTTGTCTCTTGTCTCCATGCTCTTGTCTCTGCCATTATACAGCCTGCACAGCACGGCACGCTCATCAAATTGAGATTAAGGATCACAAATGCCCGCTTGATTACACTCCTGCTATCCAGACTCCCACTGAGGATAAATCTGAGCTAAAAAAAAAAAGACCAAACATCTGTCCAGTTAAAACGTAACCCTGCTCACCGCTGACTTGATGGGTAAAAATAGAAGTCCAATCATTTAATTCTCCACTTAGGCACCAAAAAGCAATCTTCTCCTGAAACATGAACAGCTTGTTGATGTCTCAGTCTATCAGGCGGCGTGTGTGTAAATAAGGTTTCATTCCTCTCATCGATTTCCTCTCCACTTTTTTGACATCGGAGGAAATCAAGGAGCTCATTGCAGCATGTTCTTGCAGAAAACTGTTTATTACAGCTTTAGTTCTTTTCCAGAAGCTGTTTTTGTCTTTTACACATCATGAGTCTGCTCGCTGATTATGTGTGTGCAAAGACGTGGTGTGAATTTATTTTTGCTTCACGCGGAATCGAAAGACAAAAATGGTTTTTATCAAATAGCACATGAGACATAGTGAGGTTTTAAGGTTTAACAACACCAGCATCTCCAAGACTATGGTTATTTGGAGATCAGAAATATCTGTCCAATACTGCTGTTGGTGTTGTTAGGTTAGTGAGGGAGTGATGGAAGCCATGAACCCATTGTTTCATCTTATTTTTATTGCTATTGAGAAAACAACAGATACACAATTTCTGCACCCCCCAAATTTGGCAACGTACTTTACTCATGGTGAAGCCATGTTGGGTCTGCTATCAGAAGAAAATGGAATAAATGGATATAAAGAAGAATGTGGCATTGACCTACTCTTTTTTTAAAGTGTCTCCAGATGATCTGGTGCTATACAAATAAAATTTGATTGATTGACTGATTCACAATTTTCAAATTTTCTGCTCCAAATTCTCCACATAAGTTGGAGATGATGTCACTCCCAGTTCAGAGGTTACTGGAATGAGCATTACAACAGTCACCACGCGTGCTCATGGGTAGCAGAGTATTTATATCGCCGGAACTAGATTCTCCTCATAGCACCTTTAAGTTTGGCTGTTAAAAAATGTGAAGTTTTTAGCTAAATCTGTCCAGTAGTTTGAGCGTAATCTTGCAACAAAACAAAAGCACGCAACTATATATCCTGCTTTGTAGAAGGTCATATTTTTCCTCTGTAGTTTATTCAATTGAATATGTCTTCGTTGGATTGGTGTTTTGGTATTTGTCAGAAGTGGATGTGGATTTAAACAAGAGCTCAGCAGCTTGAAGTTCCAGCCACACTCTCACTCTGCACATTTGAGTTTATTGAACCAGGACATCTGTTCTGTCTTTATTTATTCAACCATCGTCTAAAACAGACACCTGTCAGAGACATGACGAGGGAATACAAACAGAATAAAGTCATCAGCAGACACATTACATATGTAAATGACATTAATTACAAACATGGCTCTGAAATATTCATTCACATTAGTCACGTCACTTAAGCAGCCGTCTCTTCCCACCAAGCCTAATCATTCAACTAATTAGGTCAGTCAATGCAAACTGAGACAATCTGAAAGGCAATTTCAGCTCCCAATTAATTCTTGACTTAGTGAATGAAATTATATTGGATGCAAATGTGTGGAGCAACAGTTTAAAAGCGTCAGAGTGAGCAGACGGAGAGTGTGAGAGGAGTTTCACCTGAAAACTTGAACCTGAGCTGTGATTGTTTTTGAAGATTTATGGGTCAGGATGTGTTTGCCAAGCTGACAGCCTGTACAGCTCGTTTATTCTTTTCTGTTTTATTTTTTTTCTATTTTCTTTTTCAGAAATATCTCAGAAACTGTGTTCGGCAGTGTCATGCTGGAGAGTGTCAGATGAAAGCCAAACACGGTTTCACCTTTCTGATACAAAACAAACCATTTAGGGGTTCATAACCAGCTGCAGAGAGCAGACTGTGTTCAGAGGAGAACTAAACAAACAGGCCTGATGCACTCGGCTTTGACTGCAGAGCAACAAAAGACTCAAAAGAAACTGGGTTACATGACATCATTGGGATGTCAAATTTAATGGCAATCTTTTCGCAGTTTATAAGCACTCACAATGGAGTGATGTCCGGATTACGTATTTTCGTAGGCCAGAGCAGAAGTTGGCGTCACGCTGAGTAACTCGACTGTAAACCAGACTTAATCTGATTTATGCTGTGTTCAAGGCAACCCGTAACTCGTATTTTCCCATCTGAAACTCGTGAAAGTGCACTGGAACGACAGTCGAACTCGTAACTTCCAAACCCGTGAACTTGTACCAGATCGATGTACTCCGAGTTACGATTTGTGATGTCACTTCACTGCCTAAACAATATGGTACTCTCTAAATAATTACAAGCACTGTAAAGTATTGCTTCTGTTACCTTATGCTCCGTTTCCCCACTTCTGTTTCACTCAAATTAGTAAGTTGATAAAGCATAAATCTTATAATGCCTGCCGAGTTGGTTAATTAACATACCAGAATTTCTTGCGCTCAAACCGAAGTCAGCCTGGAACACTCTCAGGTCGGATATCGGAGATTTTGACTGGGAAATTCTCTTGTTACAGGTCGCCAGGAACGTAGCATTAGTATTTTGCCCAAAAATATATTTTAGCTTAAGTAATAATTTAATCAGCTAAATTGTTCTAATTTTAGTCTAGCTTTTGTTGATGAGATTTCACAACATTTAGTCGACAAAATCGACTGTATATTTATTCGACTAAAATATGAAGTGTAAAGTGTAAGGCATGTTTTATGTTTCCTTGAATTTCTGAAATCTTGTTTAACCTTGGATATCACCACCATGTAGCTACTAGGGATGGAAATCTCCATCCCCAGGACGATATGATATGCATCTCGATATGTAGGCTACGGTAGGATACACTAACCATTCACATGAAGCATCTACCAATTCAGGATGATATGATTTATCTTCCTACCACGATGCAATAACGATGCAATAACGATGCAACCACGATGCAATAACGATGCAAATCTGTGCAAATTCAACTCAACTTTATTGTTCCTTCAAGACCACTTCAGAGTGGAGTAGTCTGGATGTGCTTCTTCTTCTTCTCTGGCATCCTTCCCGGATGTTGATGTTCAGTGACTAGTGACGCCTACATCGCCTAGTGGTGACTGTAGGTAGGTGAATCAAAGTGTGTTGTCGTTCCGCAATAAACAGTCCACTCGTGAGAATTTAACGGCTGAGAGATAATTATGGAAGTGAATTGACTGGAAATAATAATTTTAAATTTTAAAAAATATATATAATAACATGACATCGGATTTTACAGATGCAAAGCTTTTACAAGGCGATGCATTGTGGTTTCAGCCCAGTTTCTAATCTGATGCACACCACTCCAACCGATGCAATTTACCATAGACCCTCACATCGATGCACTGATTGCGCATCGGATAAAATGCCCATCCCTAGTAGCTACGGCAGCTGTGATGGGATGCCCCTTTTTACTCATCCAACCTTTCCACACAACCAAAATAACTGTGATTGGATATCATCCTAACTTGTCCCTACTTTCTACGTTATGAAATGAGGTCTGATTGGATTTAGTCTCTGTAAAACATTTAGTCTAGTTTTTATCTGTTGACGAAAATGTGAGTTGATTTCGTTTAGTTGTGTATGCTTTCTTTTTTTAGTTATAGTCTAATTTTCGTCAGGGGAAAAAAATGTTGGTGAAAACTATGACGAAAAAGTCATAGTCGACAAAATTAAAACTGCTGTAAGCCTGTGGTTTTTTTACTGTACTCTGGATCTTTGTAAATAAGAAGCTCTGTAGCGAACAAAATGTCTGGGCACTTGCATGTTCTGCTCTTTGTGACAATCAAACAAACCTAATTTTCACGAATTTGAAGCGTAAACGTAATTGGCAAGAGTACAAAGCTATTATAAAGCTACTACTGAACTACAACATGGTGGTTTGAGTTAAAAGCAGCTGCCTAAGTAAATAATTGTGATTTTGAATTACTGCCAACCAGGGATGGGTACCAAATTCGGTACTTTTAAGAGGTACCGACCAAATTCTGTAGGTACTACCGAGTACCAATTCACGTAAAATCAAACAGTGCCATGCTTAGGTACCTAAACGCATCCTTGTGACTGTGAGGAAGTGGAAGAAGCAGGCATACTATTGGGTAGAGTAGGTGAATTTCCATACTGGACTTGAACGCAGCACAGCACAGCACAGCAAAAGTACCGAAAATTGGTACTGTTGAGTACTGATACCGATTCCCAGGTACCGGGCATCGGTATGGTATCGGTTAAAATGTGAAAGGTACCCATCCCTACTGCCAACATAGCGTTGTAAACAAAGTGCAAATCAGAGTTTTGACAGACTGTAAAGACAAAAATGCATGTTTGAAAATGTTAATGTCAAAAATAGTTAAGAACTGGAGTTTTAGAAAAAGAGGCCAAAGTGACAGTCTCAGTAACAGAGATAATAGCAATAAATGTGATGGACAGAGAGTCAAATAGTGGATTATTCAACTGTCTTCAGATATCATACTCATAGGAATCACAAAGACAAACAGTTAGGCTAAATAAACTAAAATAAAAATATCTGGGTTTTTCTATTGCTAAAGCTTTAATCCATGTCTGCCTGTGGCTTTCACATCCTAAGAACAGATTCTTTTATTCACAGAAGCATCCAGCTGTCTTCCCATCCCTGCTATCTTTTGTTCTCTCACCTTTCCAGACTTCTCACCTATACGCTCAGTTACCGCCCCCCAACAGCGCTGCCCCTCCATGTCTCCTCGCACAACCCAGCAGAAGCCTGAGGAAAGACAGATGCTTTGTCCATTCATTCAGTAATTACATTCCTCTGCCAGGTCTTTGCCGGGCTGATTATTTAGCTGTCTGTCTCGTCCTCTTTATCTGTTGGCTAGCCGCTCCTCCCTCCCATGTTCCCCGTGCATCAGGCGCCCTGGAAAAGCGGCGCACGCACAGATAAGACTCGCATCCAGGAACATCTTCCCGCCCGCGCGAAACAATGAAAAGAGTTGAAAGCGATTGACCTGCCAGATTCATGGTTTGTTTTTAGCTCCTGCTCACAGAGGAAAAGCAATAATCACTTTATCACCCATGACAAGCAAATCCAAAGTGTAAAACAGCATTAGATGTAATGAATTTATTAGCAGTAGGATCTAAACACTGACATATGGAGGAGGCTGTGTGGTGAGCTGAAGCAATTAATCAGATTTGGTTGCCTATGCAATCACAATGCAGCATGTTTACCGTGAAAATAAAAAGTAAGTTCTTCCAAAAACAAAAAAAAATGCCCTTAAGCTCTTCTTTTAATCACTTTTCTTTCCCGTACTGTCTTCAAATCACACAAGCACCAGCTGTTTGTGCATATGGGGGAAGAAGAAAACAATTAAACTTCATCTATTTTAAATGCAGTCAAACAAAAATCATCAGAGGGTCTTTAGTTGATGCCTTTATATGCAGCTATGCAGGATTTTTCCCTTCAAACTTTACACGAAAGGCCTCTGACAAAAGAGTTTGGAAGTTTTATAGGTCAAAGGCATGGAGCCGTTTGTTTATTCTTTACATGTAAGTGATATCTCAACAATAACTTGAGGGATCATTTTAAAACTCTGCAACAATAACCACACTAATATAAAAGAGCACTGATTGTTGCTCGGTTAAAATCGGTGTTATTTTCTCTCCAAAATTTCATTTTATTTTTTCCCATATTCCTTTTTTCCGTTTCAATATCTTGAAAATTCTTTTTTTTTTATGTTTGTATTTTACACAAATTTAATTTGGACACTTTCCTCACACATATTGTATCTTTCTGTGTCAAGTCAAGAGTATGTTGAACAAAATTTGCGGAACATTTGATCTCCTGACCCATAATTATTGGCAAACTGCTCTGCCCTGTACTTTGGAATTAGCTGTTTAGAAAAGTTTAAAACCTATTTGCCGACTTACATACGCTCAAGGTCGCTCATGTTGCTTGCATCGTGCCGCTGGTCGCCTCTCAACGGCAGCATTCAATAATAAAGAATGGCAACCTTAGATTGCTTTTGGTGTGAACACAGGGTCAGCCGGTATTTCAGACTGCCGCTGTGACATGTTGACATCGTTAATGAGGGGAAAAGGGGGACAAGAAGTGAAGCGTGTATTGTCGACAGCACCAGCGACCCCCTCGGGGCATTTTCCCAAGAGATACCTTCCGTTTTAGTCTGAAAAAACCCACTATTACTGTGATATTCCGTGTTTATGTTGATTTCTAGGTTTAATGCCTAATTTCGTGAATCCGTACGCGATTCCGTGATCGCACATTTTACAGGGTTCTACTTGGTTTTTGTGTCTTTGCATGTAGATGCACTAACTCAACCCTCCTAATGAGATAGTCAGTGTCCAGTGGTACAGAGAAGCTAGTGTGGTGCTGCAGAAGGTGTTGAAAAAGTCAAATGTGTCATAGGATACTGTAAGTAAGGTGTTGCAGATAGTGATAATGGAAGCAATGGGAGGTTAAAAGTGGTGCAGCTGTGATTTATAAATTGCTCTGATCAGTGTCTAAAAACCACACGCAGAGCAAAAGAGAAGTTTCACAGAGAGGTGATGGAAATCACTGGGTGCCTGTATGTTTTTGCACAGAAAAGAGACCTCTAAGGAGTAGCACTGTCCTTATCTGTGCTGAGGAGATGCCCCACTATGGAAGCTTTATCACATTAATGCGTCACGAAGGACAAATTAGCATGCAGTTACAGTGATTTAAAGGAGACATATCATGCTGATGCATGATTTAATACTTACATATAATAGAATAAATTTGAAAACAAGACCTTACACCCCCTTAATTTTCCAAAAATTAGATATTGTATTTTTTCTGATATCCTAGAACGAGATTTGATGCCTCTGAAAATAGGTCATTGCGAGATGTCCGCGAGACTTCAAACGTCATGACGACAAGAGGTACCTTTCTTTTTACTGGAGTAATCTGATAAAACACTTCCTCCTCTGTGATGTCCGTTAGCCACAAAACCGTCACTGAGGAACACATCCATCACCAGGGGTATATAGATCTCTAGCTCACATTCACTCATTACCTGCTCTGGCCTGTAGGGGGACTCATTACGCGGTCGCTGCTTTGAGCCTGCCGGAAAATACAGTAGAAGAAGAAGGACAGGCTGGCTCAACCCCCGATAGAACTGACCAATCAGAGCACAAAGGGCTGTGACGTTGCGAGGTAACTTTAGGTCATCCTCAGATCCGAGCGTTTCAACGAGACCTTGTTAATGGCCTAAAATGAGGATTTGGGAACGCTATTGTGGGGCAATGAAGGAACTAAATGACTTGTACTGAGGGCAGAAATGCTTTACAGGCATCTTAGTCTGGCATAGTGAAAAGGAGAAACAAGCATGATATGTCTCCTTTAAAAACAGTGAAGCATTTGTTTCAGACATTAAAGGCACCATGATGCATTGACTTACTAACTTACAGAGCAATAAAAGAGTTAAGTTTTGTTGTGGGCAAAAATTCAACAAGAACATAGTGAATTCTACCTCAAAATAAAAAAAAACTTAGTTGAAAAAGAGTTGAGAGAAGAGAATATAATGAAAAACCTTTACATCTTCATAATATGGTAACAATCACGGATATTTTAATAAAACATAACTGGATGGGGTGCTGGTTTGGCGAAGTGGTTAGCAACCAGGCACATCCGATATACATATTCTGCTAGTCCGAGTTTGAATCCAGCCTGTGGCTCGTTTGCAGAGTATCTTCCCCTACTCTCTCATCCCCTTTCACAAGCCTATCCACTGTCTTTCTCCTATCAATAAAGGCACAAATTGACCAAAATATACATTCACAAAAAAAACATATCTGGATCATATTTAGTTTAGCACCATTCTGCTTATACAGTGATGAAAAATAAGGACATTGATGCACCTTTGAACTCCTCATTTCACTTTTTAGCTCTGGGAACAGGTCCAACAAACCATCTCCACACCTTTAGCCACTTTTTGTGCATGGAAACTTTATTTTACTCTATTTATTTCACCTATTCTCAAAGCATAGCCGATCCAAGTCCCACTGCAGCAGCACAACAGCTGCACAGAACCTGACTATAAAGGAGGATGCTGTTTTTGGGATTAACATTATAAGAAAGATTTCCAACTCAGAGGGGATAAAGTCTTAAATCCAGAGCTATATTCAAAGGTAAAGCTAGGGTGACCCCCATTTCCTTTATCTTTTAGAAGTATTGGATTTGTATGCAGGACTATAGAAGGTCATGAGGTTCAAGTTAGAATATATTTATGTAGATTGTATCTTTTGTGTCTTGCAGTGGCGCATGGTGAAAAATAGAAATAGAAATAAATTCCCCGCTCAACATCTGTGAGTTCATCTGTTGTTCGGTCCACAAACAGGCTGTAAACATGTTCCTGCTCCACACACACGCACAAAAAAAAACTTTGCAGTTACATAAGTTTCAAATTTTGACCTCCATCCACTGTAGACTCAGCCTCTCAAACAAACATCTCGACCACATTTCACTGCATATGCATCGACGCATATATTACAGTCCTGATCGGAGATGGCATTCCTGCAGAACAAATTTGTAACTCAAGCTGTACCTCATCTCCCCACAAACCCGGCTGAAAAATGCAAAACACTTTGAGTCAGCGCTGAATCACGTCGTCTCATATGGGAAATAAACACATTAAAAGGAACAGAAATACTCCATGTAAACTCTCAAGATAGTTTCTGTGGCCTTGTTGTGCTTTCAAGTGTCGACTCCGGCTCTTTGGATCCCCGTCAGTGTCACCGGAGCGTCGGGGAGGAGGCCTCCCTGTTTATGCTGCACACACAACATAAGGGGAGCGTTTATTTTTAGAGGGCCTGCCCATGATTGTTTTTTGAGTGATTTAATAAGTGTGGAGAAATGTAGAGGAACTTTGCAGCGTTTGAGGCATCATCCCTGCAAAAGGTCAGCAGGAATTAATGGAGTAGGAGGGGAACTTAACCTTTCCGGGGCTGACTGACGGAAAGAAAGAAGTGGCTTGATTGCAGCCATTGTGTACTCTTGTGTCTGATGATAATTACACATCCTGTTGTTTGCCCGCCTACATAAATTTTTCATGAGCTGCTATGCTGGATTTAGAGAGATTTCTGTTGTCTTATTGCAGAAAATTACTGCAGCAATAATCGTCATAAAATACTAATGACTTCTCGTGGAGTTGACATTTGTGGCTCCCTGCTCGCACTCAAGTCTGTCTCCGAGACCTCAAGAGCTTTTGTTGGAATATCTTTGTGGCACAGGAGACCTTATAAAAAGTTGTTTTTCTAAGAGTAATCTCCATAAAACTTCACCTGATATTGCCAAGGAGTAAAAAAAAAACTATACATACACAACCCTAAGGGCCTAATTATGACAGCACAGAGATATGGTCACCTGCAGCCCCCTACTCACTTACTGCTGCCTGCCAGTCATTTAGGAATACCACATGAATCAATTTACATAAAAAACATAACAAAATTTTAGAGGAAGAAGAGTGATGTTGGCTCTATTTGTTTCAGTTATAACCTTTTCAGCCTGTAGCCATATTTTAACCCTATAACGCCAATTGTATCATATTTGATACATACTTTTATAATGCCTCTATCTGCTCAATATGATCAACAAATTACAAAAAAACCCACCTGAATACAATCAGATAAATGATGAAAATGTCCTCAAATGGATTATCAGTTGCCAAAAACATGGAATGTATCAAATGAGATACGAAAAATCTATATGTTTAATTTTATAGACATTTTGATTTTTGTAGGATTTTAGCAGAAAGTTAAATAAAAATTTAATCTCCAAAAAAATAGAATTTTCTGGCTATGATCTACGGCCTTGGGCCTTAAAGGGTTAATTTTTATCTATATTTATATTTTTGCTCATATCCATCTTTTTAATACATCTTTATATATCTTTGATAAGCATTTTAACTGGAGCTCCACAGATATTTGACAAATGAATTTGAGCTTGATCTTCTCATCAAACTCTTGGCAAACAGAATTAGGAAGACTTTTCTCAACTTTAAACTTGAGCTGACTCTTTCAACTTGCGTTAGCTCTACAACAAAGAAAACTCAGATGTCTGAGGGTTTCTCTTAAAGGTTAACATCTCAGACTCTTAATGTTGAGCCTTTAAAGGCAAGACTCAGCACACAGCAGGAGACCTCTGCATCACCTTTAAATGTTAAAAATAATAAGAGCGACACTATGAAAAAATTGGTTTAATAAGGCACAAAGTGCTGCAGAAAAATTATTTTTAAGACAACACTTAAATCTAATTTCTTCCTCTGCTTCAGGAAGATAAAACTATGATAATCAACCCTGCTTCATCCCATTTTGCCTGGGAAACTACTGTATTTCATCCCTATTTCCCAGTTTAGTCTTCTCCCGTAAATCTCCCATGTTATGATATAATAATAATAAAAAAAAAAACATTACTCTGCCTCTCCAAACTGAAATATGTCACTAGCCTCATGAGAATGGGGTGGTGGCGCACCAAAGTAATGGATGCCAACTGCTATAAAACCAAAGAAGAAGAAAAAGCCTCGTGAAAACTGCCAACTGCAGTAGCCTGGGTGGCAGGGTTAGTGCCAACAATGGGAACAAATGAAGAAAAACAAAGTGATTATTTTTGATTTCTTGTGCACCTTTCTTAAAATGAAGGGATACTGGAGCTTGGTTGGGGTGGTGGGGCAGTATGAATTATTTTCAAAGCCAAAACTTTATGCTAGGCCCCAAACTGTTCACACTTTGTATAACTGACATTTGTAAAGTTTCTAAAGAGAATTTGTGCTCAAATTTATAGGCGCTACTACAAGATCTTTACCTGCCATCACCCGATAGTGATACTTATCAAACAAGAATCAACAAATACCACATAATGAAAAATACACTGCAAATCTTTTTATTATCTATGTACCAACCAAACAGTGTTTTTAATTTGAACTAATCTTCCCCGTTAACATGCAGTTATCACATGCAGTTAGCACTTAAATAATTCAAAATATACTCAGAGAGAGTATTAAACTAACAGTACAGAGAAGAATTGGCAGTCTTATGCTACGGCCACACTGGGCGAATTTAAACACGGGTAGTGCCTGTGACGCGCCGCGCGTAACGCCCGAGGCTGGATGCTGGACCATTTTGACAAGCTGAGGGGCGACGCGCGTCACTGCGCAAGCGCAGCAGAGAGCCAGAGCCAGTCGGACTCAGTGATGACCCGTGCAGAGAACTTATCTTCAAAAACCTGTCTCCTCAGCGACTTTCACCCAAGCCTGCTCCTTATGGTTCCGGTCTCTGTAGAGTACACACATCGAATCATATAGCTCCAGATAATGGCAAACAGCGCAGACCAACCTCTCCTCCATCTTTCGGCAGGATTTGAGCCGAAGCAGGTGGCCACGTCACACGTCATCAAATCAATGACGTCGGTGGGGAATGTCATCGTTGATTGGCTGCCGCGGCACAGCATCACGCGAATTTGTGGCGAAAGTCAATTTTCAACTCGAGCGTAGAGGCGTTTGACGCCCCAAATGCGCCGGACGCTCCATACGCGCCGCGCCAAACACGTCCAACTCGCCACCCGGGGTGAAAATGCGTCCAAACGCGTCTTTGCATTGACTTTGTATGTAATCTCAACGCACGTCTTTGCGAATTTGCGTCTGGTGTGGCCGTAGCATTACAACATTCTGACTTCAGAATGAGTAAATAATTACATTCATCTGTTAAAGCCCCAACTCTCCAAAAAGGGAAACAACACTTTGTGGTGTGGACTGTTTGGACACTTGACAAGTGTTAATATTAACCCTGACAGTGTTACTTTATCTACCCAGATTTTGCTCAAGAATTTTACAAAAAAAACTGTCATCAGTTGAAAACAAATAATAAATTGATTAAAAAGCAGATGAGTCCCATCTTAAAAGCTAATCCAAGCATCAGTGGTTCATACTCTGAGGGGGGGAAATTCAGGAGTAAAAAATCAAATTGTCCACCTCTGAAACAATCAATGTTACGTATGTACAATGATTAATTTAACACTTAAAATATTTTTTATTCAGTGGAAAAATACAGAGTGTTCATTTCCATGGCAGAATAACATGTTCCCACCACTTATGTTTCTGCATTAGCACATGAATAAATGAGCTCAGGACATTTTCTCAGTAAAACTCAAAACAGCAGGATGGCTGCAGCTCTTTCCTGTTCAAAGAGAATTTTTACTCAAGTAACCAGAAATCTGAGTCTACTATGTTCACTGCATAGTAAATATGACCCAGCGGCAGAAAAGCAGCATATTTCAGCTTTCATATTGATTACTGACTGAGGGGTAAAGATTGTAGCATCTGGAGGCACAGCTGGGTTTTAATGAACGCCCCCCCCCCCCCCTCAGACAGTGGCTGTTAAATTCAGCCGAAAGGAAGATTCAATTCTTTCTGTGGGCATACTGTATTTTTGTGGGGCTTATCATTGTACTACCTTTAAACAAACTCATTAATTAAGACCAACTTGTACAATGTCCACGCAGTCTATTTTACGAATATGTGGAAAATCCTTCCCCATACACTGCTGTCAGCATGAAAGTCTTTAAAAGTACAAACACGATGCATTAAAATGAGTTTTGATCAGTTATACTCCTATTTGCAGAGTTTAATTGCAGAAATTCTTAAGAAGCAAAGCATAGGTAAGTACTAAAAGCTAGGGGTGTCCCAATACAACTTTTTCACCTCCAATACAATACCGATATTGCAGCCTTGAGTATCATTCCGATGCAGTATCAGCAGGAATCATACATACTTTTATTACTTATTTTGTGGTATGGACTGTAGGGAAAGGCTTGATCAAGTGAGATTATTCAAATAGTGAACAGTAGTCCACAATAGTAGGTACGAGAAAAACTAACCCATTTGTTATTAACCAATGGGTTCATTAAATTTTAACCTTAAACATAAGAATAAAGTACAATTAAATAAAATACATGGAAAATAAATTAGAAGACCCCAAAAAGTAACCTCAAGAAATCCAGTAAAAACAAAAGCATATATTTTTAAATTGCAAAGTAACCACTGTGTTCTACAACTAAATTAAATAAATAAAAAATGAATTAGAATGGACTACTTGTACTTGATTGCTTATATTGGATATTTTAGATGCAGGCCGATATAATACAGTATTTGTTTTTTTTTTGCTGATATCACACCGATATCTGATAGCAATATCGGATCGGGACACCCCTACTAAAAGCTAATCTTAACCACCCTGATAATATTATGCAATGACAGCGAGAGGATCACTGCAGCCGTCACTTTTGTCCAGTGTTATGGGGCAGTAATTCTAGTCAAAGAGCCGTTTGATTGAGTTAACACAGTATTCTACAACAGGATGAGGAGAAGTCTGTTTGCACTGCTCTCTAATATTAATTAAGCGATTTATGAATAATTCAAAGACTTGATCAAATTAAGAAGGATGTTTGAGATTAAAATTCCTTGCCCACAGAGTTTGCTTGATTAAGGAAATTAGTCTTTAGGCCAAAAAAGTTTCTTTAACCAGACTTAGAGGATGGTAATTTTCTGTTCTACAAATGTGTAATTTAATATATGAATTACTGGGACCCTCAGTGCTTAATCAGCCAGCCTGTCGAGGACACTTAAAGAACTGAGGCTCGCTTCAGCACTGAGTTCACATTTCAATACTGGAGATTTTTCTTTAGTATATTCAGGTAGAATATCTTAGCTTCTTAAACTGTATTATTCAAAAAATAACACATTACTGGCCTTGATGACAGCACTCTGAATAAAACAAGTCATTCTGTTTCATGCACATACACAATACATGATGTCTCCTACACAAAGCACAGCTTCATCCTCCTCTGCCTGCTTTTATGGCAGAGACATGTTTAAACAAAACTCCCATGTCTACACTGAATTTTGTTTTTGCTGCCATCAAAGATGACCTCATTTCATTTTGGATCTGCTCGAGTGAAGAGAGGAACCTTGACACTGAGGTGTTTAGAAATCACACGCACACACAAACACACCAGCACCTCTGAGACCCTCGCCGTCCTTTCTGAGCACACACTGGGTGTAATCCAAACCTTCCATTACGAGACACCATTAGCAGCAGACGCACAAAAGCTAAAACCCAGAATGCAGCTGAAAGCACAGTTTACCGTCTGAGCCGCAAACAAGGTCAACGCAGAGAGAACACACCAAAAATATCTGAGCATCACACAAACAGAGGCATCACTCTTCTCTTACGCCAATCACCAATTACAGAGTTTGTTCTCGCAAAGTTGAGTGAAGTTGGTTAAGTAACATGTTTTATAACCTCAAGACGAAACAAAGGCAACAAAACTTACAAGCAAGGACACATTTTACACAAAAAAAGAATTCTTTTCCTTTTTAAAATGGCAGGAACACTATTTCAAAAGTGGAACTACTGCCTTATAGAATTAAAAGAAACATAAGATACCTGTGCTGAAATGAAAAGATACGTGTTCTGTAAAGGGACCTCTGACCCTTCCTGTATCTACGTACATTTCTGAGGAGTTACCTGATCAACTGCATGGCCCTTCATTGCCACAGCATTACCTTCCTCAATTGACCCAGGCTCTGTACATACAAGCTTTAGGTTGTGGCAGTTCTGATGCTATCAACTCTACCACACAGCCTCTTACAAGCCAAACGTGGACTGACGAGCAGCAAGAGCCAGAGCATCACTGGGGTCATCAGGTGGAAACCCCTGACTTAGGTGTACCATCCAATTGGCCCCAACGACTCCCCTAAGGCCCCGTTTACACGACAACGATGACACCAGAAACGGAAAGGTTTTTCCTTCGTGTTTTCAAAAGCAGCCGCGTCCACACAAAGGCACGAGTACGACTGAAAATGCATGCCAAGCCAGTAGATGGCAATGTCGGTTAGAACATGTGCACGCTTTCTAGTAACAACAAAATTTTCATAAAAAACAATGGTGAGTGGACGCACAAAGACGCAGAAGTTAACTGTCAGGAAAACAAATGTGTCTGTGTGTGACCATAATAGAACAGGATATTACACACCCACTCAACCAGTACCTCACCACACTGCCCTAGGTATGCAGAGACACACTTAAATGGAAAAGGGCTTGCCTTGGGAAGAGCCTGATCTCTGCAGCCATAGTTGCTTTAAATAACAGGCCACGCTGAGTGTGAGTGTTGTTTACCTGTGATTTGTAGTGTAATTCCTTTCTGTCTGTGTTGTTGTCTGAATATGTACAGAGCTGTGAAAATGAATTTCCCCCAGGGAAAATAAATCAAAATCAAATCTAGTGAGCAGCACACATGTTGCTTGGTAGATGACCAAAGCCGTTAGTGTTGTTCCTGGGAGCCTTCATGTGAGGGAATACTGCGCACATAGTTTTCTTGGGAAACGCTGAATCTCATCTACACAGCTATGGACACGGAAACAAAAATGTTTTCAGAACTTTTCACTCTGGACTCAGGTTTCAAAAGTTTGCGGATTCAGGCACTACAGCACCGTTCTTGTGTAAACTGGCCAAAATGCAAAACTCTCAGTTTTCTGCCATTTTCATCATCTTGTAAACAAGGCCTAAGGGGCTAGTCAATGATCTCTGGCATCCCAAAGCCATCCCTCTGTGCTAACTCTCTCTGCCGACCATGCTGATACTAATGGTATGTAATGGTAGGTAAAGGTATAGAGGATATGCAATGGCATTAAAATTTGGCAGTTCCACTCACTGAGTGGCAAATAACAATGTCTGGTGTTGATCCGAGCAGTAAGAAACGGAAATATTGAATTCAACAAAAAAATGTCTGAAGATCTAATTATTTTGATTACATTCATCCTGGAAAATGTAGATTCTAAACTGATATATGTTTAAAGATGACCTAATAATCATTTGGAGCTTTTAATTTACATTTAAAATGCAGAAGCGATCAGCTGTTGTGCCTCCAGCTCTGTTTTTGCGTAATTTTGCGTTAACCCAAGATGAAATTAATGTACCCAGGTTTTCTCTGAGGACACCAATTTAGCATCAACTCTTTTTAATGGGACACCCAAACTGGTCAGCAACCTAAATTTCATAAAAGACATGTGGAAATGACATAAACAATCAGTCAGTTGAAGAAATATTTATTTAAATAATTTTATTTTAGCTAATTTTTAAATTGTTTAATGTCAAACTAGCTGTGGATCCACAGGCTACATTGGGTCTGCCCCAACATTATTGGAGTGCAGTTGAATGACTTTAGTTCTCTATGGAAGAAACATAGACCAACCAAACCACATTCCCTCTGGTGACTTCTCTTTAATGCCATCTGGACTGCGTTGTCTAGCCCTACCAGGGTGAACAAACCAAAGCTCTCTCTTCTACATTCCCTTAGCTACTGGACTGTTAAATGCTGGTTTGGTAGCAGTAAACGGAATCATCCATTATATATGAATAAATAAAAATCTGAATCTGAATATTGGGTTTTCTGAAGGCTACAAGCCTAAAAACACAGCTTAAAGTCCTTGGTGCCTCGTCATTAAAGATTTCAATGTTTATCTTAATGAACAATTTGCTGAACTTTAAAGGAATATTTCACCCAAAGAATGATATGCCTTAATTTTCTACTCACCCTCATGCTGAGCAACACTCTGGAGCACTTTTTTGATGTCTCAAATGCAGCTGGGGGTCCGGGGTGATTTTCGCTGTGAACAAACCTCCATCTAACAGGGGACGACAGAGCCCGAAGAAAAAGGTCCATAAAAGTCCACAAAAACGTGCCTATTTTCCTTCATACTGCTCATCCGCTGTAATCCAAGTCCTGGTAGTGCGTCCATAATTAATTAAAGCGAGGTCATTTAGTACATTTTTCGAGCCTAAACAGTGCTATAAGCGTACTTCCGCAGTGCGTCTATGCGCTCCTGCACTCGCTCCCGTCTGGATTGGTCTGCGGCTGCGTGGTGCAGGACCTGCGTGCATTTGAGACATCAAAAAAGTGCTCCAGAGTGTTGCTCAGCATGAGGGTGAGTAGAAAATTAAGGCATATCATTCTTTGGGTGAAATATTCCTTTAATGTCCCAAAGTTTCTTTAAGACAAAAACTAGAAGACAAAGAGGAAGTGGGGTTCGAATCCATCATTATACGCTCAGTGATATACCAGTTGCTGCTTAATCATGGCTTTATCTGTTTTATTAACTTTCAGTGCCAAACTTTTTTTGAGCTCAGCTGATTATGTATACTGCCCGCAGTGAACATTCTCAAATAATTATAACCAAAAAGTGATACTTGTCTGCTGAATTTAAGTAATTGAATGCTTACTTCCATCCTATTGCTGATGCGAGTCTGTGTTTTCAGCCACTCATTGCCTGAAATGCCACGCGCTCACACTGATTGTGTCACCATATCCTCTATTGTCAGGCAGTGACGTGCAGCAGTGGGCCATGAAGGAGGGCATTGGTAATATTCTGTGTCTGTAATGCTGTAGTTCATATACTGTAATGGGATTAAGGTCACAGAAACATTAGAGTTATGCCTCCAAACGAACAGACTTCATCCTTTTGTCATTGTGGAAATTTGATTTGAGTGCAAAGCAATCCTGATCTACCATTTTCACAAGCCAGAGATAAACATGCAGCTCCGTGATCTTTGAACCATGATGGCCAAGACCTAAGCATAACATCCTCAGAGTAGCGTGGACATTTGACTGTAGTACGAGAAAATTCCCAATGCATTATTGAGAGTGCTCTCCTGATGAACAAGGGGAACAGTGGCTTTGACATTTCACCTATGACCTTCAAAGTTAAATAACTTAGTTCTTCACTCTGAGGGGATTTGTGCAAAGTCTGAAGATAATCCATTCAAGCATTTTTGAGATGGTGCTTTTTAAAGCAAGTAATGGCCATGACAGACGTGGTTTTGACGTTTGGCCTTTGATGCCAAAAAGAGTTTTAAGAAAAACACTCAGAGAATTGCTGTGATGATGTTTAACAGAACAAAAAAGCAGATATTTCTTTAGTCGCAGAAGACATTTGTACATTTGATGAAAATTCCTTCGAGCATTCTGAAGCTCCGGCCTTCACGAGAAAGAGCCAGACAGACAACCCAGAAACATAATGCATCCAGCTCAGGCTTGACGGCTTGATAACCACACAAAGGATCTAAAAACCTTATTTTTTTTAACTGACTACGATAAAAAGCCACAATAAGAAGGCAAGGCGCTTAGGAGAACACGCTGTACAGTATGTCACACCAGAGGCTGAATGGCTCCAACAATATTCTGCTCCTTACAACTCTGTTACAGCTCTTAACAACAGCCATAAAATCAATACTCTGGCATTTTTCCAGCTCAGCCACTGGCCCAGACTGAGGAAACAAGGACGTTACCTGGAAGTGTGACAGCACACACGCTGAAGGGGAAGCATTTGAGCTCTTCTGTCGTGTTTTTGTCCAGCTGGGGTCATAGGTCAGGGATGCAGAGGGTTTTCCAGCTGATGTCTGAGAAAGAAACAAGGAGAAAATGGCAACATGTTTTCTTCACAATAGCAGCATGATGATGTTTTTGTTCATTCAGATGCAAAACCACTTGAATGCCGAGGACTCAAGAAAAAAAGAAGTATAACAAATAACAATAATATTAAAAATTAGATAAACAATAAAAAAGAGGTCAAGTGTTTTGTTCTGCTGACTTTTTCATAGAGCCAGGGTCCCCGTAAGAACACTAAACACAAAAATGTACTTTTTTAAAGCAAGCTATTAAAATATTAAACTTTCCTGTGATATTCGGCTTTCATTATTCTTATTTCTCCTACATCTGACATAACTATTGATACAAAATACTGTTTTTTTTTTAAAAACATTTTAAGTCTTTTAGTGCCAGGTTTTTGTCAAGGTCTTACAGTCATCTTATCAGACAATAGAGACTTTGTGAGGTCTGAGCTAAGACAAGGTCACTGTCTCCCTTCGAATCAACGCCCCCGCTGGTCATTTCACCATTATTGAAATATATGAACAAAGTCTGTCATCTTTGACTTGTCACCATTTTACACTGCTGTTTTGCAACAAAAACATGTTTTACAGTCAAAAGTACATGATCGCTTGTTACCCTGGCACCACAATTCAGAAAATATGAAGGGCTTTACATTTTTTCGGGAAAGATTGGAGCAAAAACAAAAGCTAGTGAAAATGTAGGGTTGTTACTATTAAACTCTGTTATGAATCTGTCTTAGCCTTGGAATAAAATAGAGGTGCATAAAATAAAATCAACCCCTGAACGGCATATGCCAGTAAAGTAATGAGCTAAACGGAGCCAGTAAGTACCTTGTCCCAAACTGTGTGTTTTTTTAATTCTTTGAAAATAGGCTGTTTTATATGGGACTACATGGAGGGACAAGAGCTTGTTTTTAGCCGTGCAGTGGAAATTTGAAGAACTTCCTCTTGAGCTTTATTTTTGTTGTGATTCTTACTCAGGGTAATTTCATATGTACATACATTTTAGGATTTTTTTGTGACACTTCTTCTAAAATTTGCCTGATGTCTCGAAACATAGTTTCAGTCTCAAAAAAGCCTGCTGTCAGTTTTTTTTTGTCCACAATAGAGAGCACAAAAGCTCTGTTAAGTCAAAATCATTTTTAACTAGAAATGATTAAAGAGCACAAACCTCCACTAAGGTATTTCTTCCAATTTTAGCCAAGTTGCTAGCCAAGTAGCTAGCAAAATTGCACGAAATTGCCCTATTGCACAATGCTAAGAAATACTTTATATATTCCTGTATCAATGTATTAACTTTGAACATAATCAAAGCACTTATTTCTTGTGCCATGAGTAACATTCCTTTATCTAAATCTGTTGAGAATGTTTGAGCTATTAGCAAAAATGTGGAAAACTTCCCAATTGCACAATGCTAACAAAACCTTTAAAAATTACTCTATTAAATCCTTAAGTTTAATCACCACCAAACTTTACATGCTTCTCTCTTGTTCCATGACCAACGTTCCCCGAAAATGTATCGATATCTGCTGAAATGTTTTTTGAGTTATGAGCAAAAATGTGGAAATCTATGAAGCTAATAAATCCTTTGAAAAGTTCATGCAATAAATTTGTAAGCACCAAAATCGAACCACATCTCCCTTGTGCTATGAACAAATTCACTAAAACTTCAACAAAATCTGTCAAGAGCTTTCTGTGTTACCTTGCAAAAGGATGGATGGACAAACTACAAACAAATAAAAAAAATGCTAACAGAGATAGTTTGGTTTCCAAAAGATCAGAATTTGTTTTGAATTGAAATATGGTTTCAAAAACAACAACGTTAACAAAGATGCTGGTGTGAAGATGCTGATGGCTTTAAAAAAAACACAATAAGTCAATCCTAACAAAGAGAACAAACTATAAATCACAGAAGAAAAACTTTTTGTGATGTTATTGGTGTTCTGAAAGTGACATTCAATTTCACTCAGAATATTTCTCATCAAATTCTCTTTCATCTCCCGTCTATTACACCCAAATACACTTTCATCAATAAGCTCCCGGGTGAGTCATTAGTGGAAGGAGAAAGTCATTACATGTCTTCTGCATACTGAATAATGAAGCCAGTGCCAGTCGTCTTTGTCATTAAAATCTTCATAACAGAGATGCAGCATTCTCAAAGTGGATTCAGCAGGATGCGCCCAAAATATCTGAGTAAACACTTCAGCCATCAACATGTTTTCAGATTTAGAAGATTCATACCAAAAACAGGTGTATTATGAGGTGTGAAGATACCTGTGCCTAATATATACTTAAAGAGACTGTGAGGAGTTTCTAAGTAATTACAAAAAAGTCTCACTTTTAGATATATGCCTGATGGAAATACACACTTTAAGGTGAGCTTTATAGCATCAAAATAGGTTGTCTATAAATGTTATTCCTTAGCCTTCCGGTCGAGTCGGACAGGGCTGGACTGGCCTGGATACTCAACTTCAGGAGCAAGATAATTAAAATGAGAGCAAATTTATATTATTTTGTTATTTATGTTACACGTCTTAGAGCACCGGGCTGTAAGTAGCGATATATAGCCGGCTACAACTATGATAATAAGTTTTCCAAAAATTACTTGTTGTCACACATCAAAAACTACCGCTACGTAACTAGAAAGAGATACATTACCTCGTCGCACTGTATTTACCACAACAAACACACGCTTTAGCTTCAGTCACGTCTTTGGTGCGTTCCAGTTGTAGTCAGAAGTAGGAATTTCCGAGCTCTGAGTCGGAAACTGCAACTGGAACGTCCCCCGAAGTCGGAATTTCCTACTGGGAACTCGGTGAAACCTCGCCACCCCCGAGTTAACAATCGAAGATGGATGCCCCCAGTGTGAACAGTTATTTAGCTCCTGTAATAATCCATTTATTTGCACTTCTGACTGGGGTGTGTCGCTCTAGATAAGCTGTATACATAGTATTGTTAGACTTATATTTACAAAAATGCTGCCATAGTGATAATCACATTCTTCATACAACAACGCAGGGCGTGCTAACAACTGCTAACAATAGCCTGGTAGACCGGCATGCTTTTTTCTGACTTCAACTGGAACGCCAATAAGCCAGAGATGATGTCACTCCCATTTCCGAGGTTACTGGAACGCAGCATTACGACGGTCGACGCGCGTGCTCATGGGTAGCTGAGTCTTTATTTTGCTGGTAATGGATTCTCCTCGTAGCACCTTTAAATATATGCTTTATTGAATGTTTCGACTGATTTGTATCTGTGTTTAAAAGCACTTAAGAGGATTTAGTATTGCTATTTTAGTCCTGTTTCTGTAGACACGTCAAAATGTTGATATTTGGGTACAATTTGCATTATCATGTTGAAAAATCATATCAACGTTTAATACATTGTGCAATAAGACTTCCAAAACTCTTTAAATCCACCAAACATTACAGGAAAACATCTGCAAGTTACATTTACAAGCACACAGAAAAACTGATTTCCATCATATTTTTCCAGCGTCAGCAAAAACAAGAATCTGTACCACAACCTCCGTTTGTGTTGTCCCACTTTCTCAGGTAAGCAGAGGAGGAACTTCCTTCCTGTCTCTGTTGACAGAGTCAGATTTGTTGTTGTGCTTGTGAGCTTGTGGCATACATCAGACTTTGACAAACTAACTCCGCACTTCAACACTCATTAGAAAGCATCTTTTTTTAGTCGCATGGAGTGCGGAAATGTTCCAGCTATAGCGTGCGAGTGCTGTCACTGTTTTTTGAAATAACCACCGTGCTGCTGTCACCGGTGATGGGCTTGGAAATGTGTGTCATGATGACTAACTCACAGAGACAGACAGCAACCAAAACACAGTCCCTGTGGAGCAGGACATGGAAGATTTACAGATGTAGGAATGTTCGGGTAGTGGGTTGAATATGGCAGACACTGACAACGGGTGATTTAACTTCTTTTACGTACGTGCTGAAATCCAATGGGAGCAGTTCATAAGTGTAATTTGTGAAGTAAAATTTCAGGAGCAAGCACAGCTCTGTCAATAACACTTAGTTTGACATTAGAAAGAGAAGTCCTGTCAATGAAAAGTGATCAATGGAGAAGTAAACCTGGTGAACCTGAGGACAAATTTGAAAACCTGTCTTTGGCCAATTGAAGGAAGCATCTGGAGTGTTAGCAGCAGGATGAGGAATGTCTTTGACGAATAGTAAATAATTATTGGTGTGTAGTGATTGATAGAATTGTAGTTCAGTGGGACTGCTTGAGGTATGCATCCAGCCCTTTTAAACAGAAAACTGAGGCTAAGCTGAACAATCATGTGCCAATCTAGGGCTGGGTATTTCCAGCAACCCCACAATACGATACGAATCCCGATACTGAGGCCACAATACGATAAGCATCCTGATACACGTAAATTGTGAACACTGACTGCTCTTTTAGCAGAATTCCCAACAAAATTTTGCTTATTATTACAAGAAGAAAAAGAACAAGGATGATTTTTAAACGATTTTACAACTTAAGAAACTGAAATTCAGGGATGGTAGACCTAAGTTTAAATTTGGAACTGTGTTTCACCATGTAGCTTGGCTTCTACTTTGAACTTTGCCATTGTTAATAAGTTCTCAAAATGTATTGACAACAAGTATCAAACCATTGAGGTCCCATCGATTCTGTAGAATCTGTATCGATACATGTGTCCTCTAGGAGTGTATAACAATATTTTGCCGTATTGATATTTTGAGCACAGGCCTTTGCAAAAAAAAAACCTTTGTTTTTTAACTACTTTAACCACATAGATCAGGGGTGTCCAGACAACTCATTTTTATAAAGTCCCTCAGCAAACTTCAATCAATTCATACAACTGTACACTGATTATGGCCGTGTTCTTTTTCTAAGCCAACGCATCAAGGTTTAAAAAGCAACCAAACCTTTTACATCATTTTTAATCAAGCAAAAGTACCAAGGCTCTTATGAAGTTGGCTAACTGTGGGCAGTTTGTTTTTGTTTTGTGTCCGAATGATGAACTGAATCGCCAGCTCTCTCTGCTGCATGAAGTTCAAAATTATAAACTGTTAAAGTTCAGACTTGGTAAGTTCATCACAGAGTTCGGACTTCAGTGGTCGGGAGTTTGCAGAACTATCTTACCACAATTGGAACAGCAGCGTACTTCACTAGCATCCACAGCTCTGCTAGCGTCCCCTCCACGTACCTACACGTCACAAGCGGTTGTCTGCCGGTAACCACTCACATCGTCCATTGAGAATTTATCAATGTTCAGATTTCAGAAGTATCGTATTTATAATTTTAAGTAGCGACGATGGTTACTTACCATGTACTTCTTCGTCATTTTGGAGTTTTCTGCTGAATAATGTGAATTACGTTGTGGGATTGGAGCTGCAAAAAGTCGGCTCAAGTTGCAGTCGGTAGCAGACTTGGTAGAAAGGGCGGGGCAAGTCCAAATCCACATACGTGAACAGATTTTGTTTTAATGTGTAATTTGAATTGGAACAGGACTTCGGCTGTGATTGATGAAATATCACGAGTCTGCAAGTCCAGAGGAACGCTACTGAGAAACAGCCCAGGACTAGCTTAAACCAAATGGCCATCCCAAAGTGTTAAACTTTGAGACACAAAAGGCGAGATCCAAAAGGTGTCCCTGTCATCAGTGTATTTTTCCTCCCTTGGTAAATAAAGTTGGACACCACTGCCATAGACCATATGTTGTTCACCATCCTGTCAGGTACAACTTGTAAAGATGGTGAATTAATAGCATGAACAAGCAACACAGCTAAGTTCCCTGCAACTGGAAGCTAATGTTCTGGTATGCCGTTATTTCCAATGATATAAGCTACAATACTACTTAGTATTATTATAATCACTGTTTCCAAACTTTTTTCCACGGACTAAAGATTAATCGGTTGTATGTTGTATGTCCCAGTATCGACGCAGAATCATTTACATCTGATTGGTTAAGAATTATCTAAACACCCCTTGCTGTGGCAAGTCAGGAATTTGGTCATGTCCTTGCAGTCATTGAGAGGGAAAAATCTGGACAAAAATCTGGCATAAAATCATCTAGTGCACAGCATGTTGAGAGCTCAAGCCCCAGTCACACATTCCCGTTTCTCATGGCAATTGTGCACGGTTGTCATGATCCTGATAAAACATGCTTTGGTCGTGGTGCATGTGCTACTTGGTCTGGATCCGCCTCGTATAGTCGTGGATTAACGGCGAGGAATGGGGAAGGGTCCCGGCAGTTTTGAACTGTTCAAAACTGTCGTGTAGAATCGCCGCTCTCAGTATAGCGGGATGGAAGCCTAATGCGTCCTAATGCGAATGGTATTAGCGTGGCATGTACGAAGCTCGAGGGGGGCTGAGGTCGTGTCAGCAGGATGAAAATTCAAGGAGTCCTTGTCATATCACTGTATTAACCTAGCTGGAGCGGGACAAATGCCCCCGAAGCGCTGAAGAAGCGCTACTGACGGTGTATGTATGATAGGTATCATAGCGATCACACCAGCCTCGTCAATCGGGTACAGTCGTGCACAATCGCCATGAGAATCGGGAATGTGTGACTTGGGCATCAGCCAAGACGTTTTCTCTACCAACTGTTCTTTGTTGTACTGTTACAACGTAATGTGTACTAATTTTAGAAAACACAAGTCCTTCTGGTGGTTAACAACAATGCTAAAACAGAAAAATGTATGAAATAGTTAAAGAGAACTGGGGAAAAGATTTGGTGTTACAAAGTGTGGATTACAAATGATTTGTCCACTGAGCTATCTGGAAGCTCTGTAAAGTGAAATGAGATGCCAAAGGAACAGCAGTGTCCTCATTTTACACTGCAGTCGGAGAAAAAAGCTGCTGCCCCGGCACAGTAGCTTAACTGTGGTGTGCCAAGAGTTATGGCACAAATAAAAGCCATAAAATGTCTTAAAGTTTGATTTTATACCTTTAATTAGCTGTTAGCATGTGGGTGCTAACTGCTCTGACTATAATGTTGGTTAAATGAGTCCAAAGTTTCCTGTTGTTTTTAAATTAGGCTGATAAGGTCAAAAATTAATATTTATACTGATGCTATTTTAAGAGCTTCGTGTTCCATTAAGGGCTGGGAAATGTGAGACACAAATTAAGAGTTAAATAAGCTAAATAAACCATCTTAAGTGAGGGCATTATTCAACCAGTGCATTATCACACAGCCAAAGACATTTCACGCTCATAAAACATTTACATCCTGTGTTTTTACAGGACGGTGACAATGGGCTTTTAAAGCATCCTCCTGGCTGCTCTCCTCACTGGAGACCACGTTTGTGCGTGTTAGCACAGCGTGTTGACTCACTTTATGAGACAAAACCAAAAATCTCTGTAGCTGGTTGGAGATGAGGACAGAGCAGAAATATGGAGTCAGTCTGAAGCAGGAGGCGAGGGTTCAGCTCAGTCCGGGTATCAGACGTGATTTAGAGCGAGAAGGAGCAGAGGTGATGGAGAGAAAAACATCAGGCCTGTCTGTGCCGTGCGTCCCAGCTCCTCTGAGAGATGTGAGGCGGTAAACACTAAGCCGCCCGCAGCTCCGTCATACGCATTATTGGGTTAGCTGCGAAGGGAACCCAGACTTAATCCTCTTCAGCTCTGCCAGGCAAAGCGAAGAATCATGGAGCAGTGATTATCACATGAATGTTTATACTTTCATTATCATGAGTTTGAAATTGACAGCAGGCTAATTTGAATGAGAGGTGATTCATTTTTCGATGCTTTAGGGAGTGTAAATTTGGAATCAAATGGCAGAGAGAAGAATTTACCACAGACAGTTGTTAAAGACCAGGGATGGGAAACTTTGGTTACCAAGAGAGACACATTAACATCATCCTCACTTCTGGAGGGACAAACTTTGTTTGCATTTGAAGGCACTTCTTCAATGTTGGGCCTCTTTTTACCTCCGCCAAGGAGGTAATGTTTTCGGGAGAGTTTGTCTGTCTGTGAACAAAATAACACAAAAATTTATGGATGCATTTTGATGAAATTTTCAGGAAACGTTCAGCATGGGAAAAGGAAGAACTGATTCAATTTTGCTGCTGATCCGAATCACCGTCTGAGAACTGTGCTGCTTGGCGGAGGTCTGCGCTGTCCGAGTGCTTTTCTAGTTTATGATTCAATCAATCAATCAATCAAAGTTTATTTATAAAGCCCTTTACAGTAACCCAAAAGGCCCCCAAAGTGCTTTACAGTAGTGTCAGAAAATAAATAAGAACACTATAGGTAAAAACAACATAAAACAATACTGTAAGAACAATACATAAAAGCAAAAGATACATAAGAATACAACGGGAGGTGTGACAGCAGCAAGGTGCATAAAAGCCATTCGGAAAGATAAAACAAAATAAAACTGACATGAGCCTAAAACTTAAAAGCCTTAGTCAGGGTTAAAAGCCATTCTAAAAAAGTGAGTTTTTAGTTTAGATTTAAAAAGACCAAAGTCAGTTGTGGTGCGGATGTCTGGGGGCAGCTTGTTCCACAGCGTAGGTGCAGCAACAGCAAAAGAACGGTTCCCCCATTGTTTGTATCTCGACCTTGGAACATCCAAAAGGAACTGGCCAGAAGAACGCAGGGCCCTTGTATGGCTGCGTAAAGTTAAAATCTCTGATAAATATAGAGGAGCCAGGCCGTGAATGGCATTAAAAACAAACAACAAAAGTTTAAAATCAATTCTGAAACGAACTGGAAGCCAGTGGAGAGACGACAGCACAGGGGTGATGTGCTCACGTCTTGGCGTGTCAGTTAGAAATCTCGCCGCAGCATTTTGAACGAGCTGAAGGCGAGAGAGGGAAGACTGGCTGAGGCCGAAATAAAGGGCATTACAATAGTCCAGGCGGGAACTGATAAAGGCATGAATGGCTTTTTCAAGATCCTGCCGACTGAGGAAGGGCTTCACCTTGGCCAAGAGGCGCAGCTGAAAAAAGCTTGTTTTCACCACAGAGGTTATCTGTTTGTCAAATTTTAGGCTAGAGTCAAAAGTTACCCCCAGGTTTTTTACCTGTGATTTAAAAAGAGGAGACAGGGCTCCGTGATTCATCGTGGCTGCATTTGGCAAGGAAGGACTAAACAGGATATATTCCGTTTTGCTGTCATTCAAGTGCAGGAAGTTACGTGCCAGCCACTGCTTGATGTCAGTAATGCAGCTCTGTAATTTATTGAGAGTTGAGCCTTCCTTTGGGTTCAGAGGTAAATACAACTGTAAATCATCCGCATAAAGGTGAAACGACATGTCATGCTTTTCGATGACTGAGCCCAAAGGAAGCAAATACAAGGAAAAAAGAACAGGGCCAAGAATAGATCCCTGTGGCACCCCATAGAGAAGTGGTACATCTGATGAGCAGAGGTCACCAATCATCACAGAAAAGCTTCTATCTGACAGATAGGACCTAAACCATTGCAGAGCGGTCCCACAGATGCCTACATGCTGCTCTAGGCGAGATACAAGGACTGTGTGGTCAACAGTATCGAAAGCCGCTGTGAGGTCGAGCAGCACCAGCACTGTGGGGTTCCCAGCATCCACAGACAGGGTGATATCATTATGAACCTTAAGCAATGCTGACTCTGTACTATGTCGGGATCTAAAACCGGACTGAAATTTATCCAGGATCGAGTTTGACTCTAAAAATGACTGTAGTTGTGTGAAAACAACTTTTTCTAAAACCTTAGAGAGAAAAGGCAGGTGTGATACAGGCCTGAAATTAGACAGCACAGAGGGATCAAGATGGGGCTTTTTTAACAGAGGCCTGACCACGGCATGTTTAAAGGCAGCCGGGACAAACCCTGAACAGGGACAAACCCTGAACATTGTAATCCCTTTTATGTTGGTGGGTTGGTCTTATCAACTTTCATCCAAACTAAAGTACCAAAAGATGATTTGTAAACACAACACAACATTCATTCATTCAGGTAGAACATTTTAATAATTTCCTGAAAAACTGCAGTTTTGGAGATAAGAGCTTTGTGCCTGACAGCATGACAAGAAGTCACCTGGTCAACATTTATACATATTTAAACTGAAAAGTGAGTGTGCAATACTTCGACTAACACAGCTAAAGACAGAATTTAAACCAGCTTCAGCTGCTTTTTTCATACAAATATCATAGCATTTAATTCAAATGTTATTTGATAACATACTGTCTATAACAGTTTCATAGAAACAATAACAGAAGACTGTCCCTGCAGTGCAAATGGATCAGCCCGATTCTATTTCAGTTTTCTACAATTACTGGCCCAAAGTTTGACAGCCCAATCAGCCTCCTTCAGAGCAGGAAGAGGCGGGAGCTAAGAGCGAGGCAAAGTGACTGCTCAGACACAGATTAGCAGAGATGCTAACAGCTTAAGTAGTGGTTTTACCCAATTTTAACCACATTTCTTTATTAACCCGTTGACTGCTTACATATCTGTGTTCACACATGTGTAGAAACTTCAGCCAATATGACCTGCGCTCTCAGGACATCACACAGCTGCAGGTCCCGAGAGTAAGAACTGAAAAAACTGGGCAAAAGGCTTTTAAGTTTTCTGCCCCGTCTGCCTGGAATGATCTGCAGAAGGATTTGAAATTGACAGATTTTGTAACCCTAGGGGAATTCAAGACAATTATAAAAGACAGAGAAATGAGCTTAATTGGCTCTTGTGATTGCGCTGTGTAATAACATAATCCCAAAGCAGTTTTTCTGTAATGTGTGTCTGTAACCATAATCTGTTTTATTTTCTGTTTCTGTGCTGCCGTCTTGGCCAGGTCACTCTTGGAAAAGAGGTTTTAAATCTCAATGAGTTTCTACACAGTTAAATAAAGGATTGATTGATTGATTGACTGATTAATTGACTTCCAAACTGAGAAATAAATTTGCATCAAATTGTTAGTAAAATTGTATTCCTTCCTCCTCATTTAGCAATATTTCAGGTTTTATTTGCCAGATTACCCAATTGGGAGGCAGATATCCAAATCAACCTGCTGGTTGACTTGCCTGTTAAGGTTTATACTGGGCAAGAATGTATTTCTTTCATTTCTGCAACCTTTTTCTATTTTTACGTGCAGATACATCACAGAGAGCAACATTTTGATATTTATCTGTTGACCAAGTTTCCTGATGAATCATTGATACACTTCTAGTCATCAGATTTTATTCTTTAATTAAATTTTGATTGTTAGAGTATCTAACAAAATGTGAAGATATTGTTTCTTACTCCGATGTATGCTCTTACCGTTAGATTTCTGATATTCTATAGAGCAGCGATTCACTTCCAATTTTTCTAGTTTTCCCACAATTATATTCATGTAAAGCTGTGTATCCCAGTGGAAACATTTGTTGGTGTTACCAACACTAATCTGAAAGGTGAACAAGAAAAAACATATGAAGCAGGTTTTCAAAATTTAAATACAGGGGTAGTGAAGCAAAAAGTCAACCGCACGGTTACAATGCCAGTCAAATGGTTAAAAAAAAATAAATATCAACACGACAACTTATTACGACTCGCTCAACTTGTGACATTTTCTACTAGAGTTTGTTTAACGAAGTGGCTCATGTTCTGTAGGGCAGTAGCACCAGCCTGCTAAATTACCGGACTGACCCCTAATAAAGTGGTTAATGGGATGATCATCCAATCACCTGCCCGATATGCTTCTTAAAGGTTATGCCCTCCCCAAACACTTTCTTCAGGCTCGTTCCAAATGGACTAGTGAAATATCTTCAACATTTCATCTGGTGTGTCAGGTTAACAGACACTAGCTTTATTCTATTGATTATTTTGTTGTTTTTGATGCTTTAGAAGCTGCCTGTTATTTTTCATTTTTATAAGTTTTATACAAACTGGTGAGACATATTAAGGTAGCAAGGGGCCACATGTAACCCCTGGGCTGCCAGTTCCCAATACCTATGCCCAAAGTTTTATCTCTGGGCTCAACGGTGTCCTAAATATTGTTACTACAGAGTGGTGCAGAGACTTATTTTGACTTATGTTGTTGGCTATGCAAACCTTATAATTCTCCTGGGCCCCGCCACTGTTTTGGGTCCGTGGGAGGAAGCCGGAGTGCCCAGAGAGAACCCACACATGCATGGGGAGAACATGTAGACTCCACACAGAAAGGCCTCGACTCGCCTTCTTTTGCATTAACTGCTGCATCACTACACTATCCCTGGTTACCTCTACCAGGAGGTTATGTTATTGCTGGCATCTGTTTGTTTTCTAATTTGTTTGTATGTTTGTTTGTTTCTCTGTTAGCAGCATAACTCAAAAAGTTATTGACAGATTTCTATGAAATTTTCAGGAAAAGTCCAGATTGGGACAAGGAACAAATGTTAAGATTTTGGGAGTGATCCGGATCACCGTGTAGATCTGACGAAAATGCGATTTTTGTGAATAACTACTGAACTAAAGTAGATATCCTTATGAATCCAATTGCTAATGGTATGTTTTCATGGTCAAGGAATCTAAATATTTATTTGAAATAAAGGTAGGACCTTATATCTATATTACAATAGTAAAATCTATCGTAAAAATCACAATATGGATGAGGACTGTGGCACTAGCGGAGGTCTGCACTCTCCGAGTGCTTTTCTAGTTTAAAATATTACAGGAGCTGATCATGTTTTTCTGTCTAATGACAAGAAGAATCCTAAAAAAAACTTTTTTTTTCTCTTCGTCTTAGCCAAACAGAAAGGTGCCATGCATTGGCCTCTGCCCGAGGCCTCTGATTTTCTAAAACCGCTCCTGCCTATCCTCACTGAATAATCCATGTTATGATTCCACCAGCAACAAGAAATTAACAGGATTCAAACCTCCATGAAAAGCTATTTATCTGTGTATTTTTAACTCCCCACGGTTGCCATGGCGAGCCACAAACGCCCCCGTCTGTCATCTGCCTCATCACCATTCTTTGATCATCTCTGTGACCTCTGCGCACCCCCTCCTCCGCCGCGCCGCTCTACGCACATGACGATTCATCCAGCGGTCTATCAGCATTAATAATGCAATCTGACAGACATTGTATAAGGCAGAGAATGGGGTGTCACTCAACGCAACAAACAAGTGAAGAAATGGATGATGTGATAAGGCTTGAGAGGCAGAGACGGAGTGGAGAGAGAGAGAGGATCAAGAGGTTTGAGCAGATCACTTCACCTCCAGTTATTTTAGTGTTTGACAGATCGAGAGCCGCTAATCTGTGCGGATAACATTTCAAGTGTCGACGTTTTTCAGCAAAGCTCACAAAGCCATTTTTATTGTTTACAGATATGCTTGTGAGCAGACATTACAAATCATATTTATTTACAATGTGAGACACCAAGATGATTTTCACTCTTGAATGAGAAGTAGCTGTCACAGTGACTGGTGAGCTCACACGGCGAACAAGCACAACATGCTTTGGTTTAAACAACATTTAAGTCTTTAAATGTATAGACTGCACTTTAAAAGGGACATAATACAGAGTTATAATGTAAATGTTAAGCAATGGAAGAAAACAAGTTATATTTAGTAGGCCTGTATAGTATTGTAAGCAATATCACACAAAAAAAAGTGCTGCGGTACTAAATGATAAAGATTTAAACCCAAATTCCATTAAAGTTGGGTCATTGTCTAAAACTGAAATAAAAACTGAATACAAGGATATGTGAATACTTTTTGACCTGTATCAGTTTTATAAAGACGATATTTGATATTCAAACTGATTAATGTAATTGTTTATATTTGCAAATATTCACTTAATTGTTCCAAAAAAGCTGGAACAGGGGCATGTTTACCACAGTGTTCCATCACTTTCCATAATTTCATTGAAGTTCTTTATGGGTAGAATTTCTATCTCATTCTTGCTTGACTTCAGTTTTAATTTTGTCGACTAATTATTTTTGTCATAATGTTCATGGACAACCTTTTGTCCCCTGATGAAAACTCGACTATAACTTAGAAAAAACAAGTGCGCACGGACAAAAACTAAATTAACTTAAATTTTCATCAACAAATAAACACTAGACCAAAATGTATGATGGAGACCTAATCCAATCAGACCTAATTTGGCCACATAGGAAGTACTAACAACCTAGGAATATATCCAATCACAGCTACTTTTGTTGGGTGGAAAGGTTGGATGAGTTAAGAGGGACATCCAATCACAGCAGCCTTAGCTTCATGGTGGCTGGATCCAAGTGTAAAACATGACTTCAGAAATTCACGGAAACATAATAAATGCCTTACACATTCATTTCATATTTTAGTCGACTAAATTTAAAGGAGATTTTGTCAACTAAAATGTAAAATTTCATCAACTAAAACTAGACGAAAATTAAAAATAGATTACTACATTGTAACTGCAACTGAACGATATTTAGGCAAAAGACTCAAACTTAATTAAAAAGTGCTGTCAAAATTAACACTGCTTGGTGTACATCACTTATTTATGTAGTTTTCTCGAGAATACGAGTGGCGTTTTCTCGTGATAACAGGATAATTTATAACATTGTCTTGGGAAAACAAGCTTGGATACCCCCGAGATAATACCATAAAGAAGTTGAGATCTCGGGAAAAAGACTGAAATTAATTCATTTTCACAAGAAAAGTTTTAGAAAAATGTGCAAAATCATCCTTACTTTTCCCATTTTACCTGAATATCAAACAGTTTTGCATTAGAGGGAGTTTGGATGTACTGGTTAAATGCACTGTTGTGATTAAATCATTTAAGATGGCTCTTTGCAGAAGCAATAACATTTATTTTTTATTTTTGTTTTATAATATAATTTAACTACCCTGGCAGGTTGTTACAAAATCCAGCTCCTGCATGACATTCTCTGCTCTGTGCTTTAAGGCTCACAGTTTCCTCTGTGGTGCCAGAAGGACAAGCATTTCATATGCTTCAATATTTTTTGTATTGTTCTCTCAAACTGGCATCACTAAAACCCTCTGATATGATGTCCTTATCCTTTTTTGATTCTTCGAGGCAGTTTTTGAAAGCTATCATTCTCTGAGAGAGCGGGCCTCTTATTTCCTCATGACTATTGTCTTATTAAAAAAGAACATCCTTCAGTTTCATATTCAGAATTCAGCCATCTGAACTCCCCTCCCTCTGAGCTGCTGTTATTAATGTCTATATATATATATATATATATATATATATATATATATATATATATATATATATATATATATGTACTGTTTGTTTTCTCCCATGCAGGCAAAGCCTCTCAAGTCTGTGAGCACAAGTGTATTATACATAAAGCCATATGGCGCGTTCACTTTATTAATCTGAAGATGAGGAGGGCAGCAGACAGACTCCATAAGCCTCTGACTCTCTACAGAAGACAGAACGTTCTGTCAAACTGTCAAAAAATGTCAAACCTCAAAGATCACAGCAGTCTGCCTTCTGAAGGGCTCCTCCGCCATGAGAGGTTTACCATCAGGCTGAGGTAGGCCTGCAATGCCCGCCTGTAGCTGTAGTCGTTGTAAGTAAGCATCAAATATCAGTTATACATCAAATATAACTTTAAGCAAGTAAGATGTGCAAAAAGATAATTCACAGTATCTTCGTTTTTCCAATACGGTGGCAATATTTGGAAAACTGGGAGACAGTCTCCATTTTATCCAACTCCAAAACTGTCAACATGTTTTGGCAAATTTAACAGAAATGCTTAGCTAGAGAGGACAAAAGTCCTTCTCAATTATTTTCCTGTGATTTAACGTTGCCAACCCACATGTGCAGTTTAATCAATCAATCAATCAATCAGTCAATCTTTATTTGTACAGCGCCAATTCATAAAAAGTGTTATCTCAAGACACTTTACAATAGAGCAAGAACTCTTCATTTTGTGGATACACATACAGTCATGGAAAAAATTATTAGACCACCCTTGTTTTCTTCAATTTCTTGTTAATTTTAATGCCTGGCTCAACTAAAGGTACATTTGTTTGGACAATTATAATGATAACAACAAAAATAGCTCATGAGAGTTTAATTTAAGAACTAAGAACTATTCATTTTCCATGGTTTTCTTGATAATAACCAAAATTACTTAAATTCTTACATCAATAGCTATGGCATTGTACCGCCAAAAACACTACTTTTAAGCATTCCGTGTTTAAACACATGATACACACAAGAGTTAATACTTGATTGCATAACCATTGTTTTTGATGACTGCAGCCATGCGTCTTGGCATGCTCTCCATCAGCTTCTGACATTGTTCTGCTGTCACAGCAGCCCATTCCTGTTGGACAAATTCAAACAAATTTTCTTTGTTTTTGGGCTTGTGGTTCTCCATTTTGAGTTTGATGATTTTCCACAGGTTTTCAATTGGATTAAGATCTGGTGATTGAGCAGGCCAAGGCATGGTGCGAATGTTGTGGTTCTCCATCCAGGTTTTAACTGACCTTGCCGTGTGGCAAGGGGCATTGTCTTGTTGGAAAATCCAGTCATTCGAGGCAGGAAAGAGTTTTCCAGCTGATGGAAGAAGACTGTTTTCAAGGGTAGTCCTGTACATGACCTGGTTCATTCGGCCTTCACACAATTGCATTTGCCCTGTTCCACTCAGACTGAAACAACCCCAGATCATGACTGATCCACCCCCATGTTTTACTGTAGGGACAAGACAGTCTGGGTTGTAAGCTTCTCCAGGCTTCCTCCTAACCAGTAAGTTGGCTGGAGTGGGCATCAATTCAAAATTGGATTCATCACTGAAGAGAACCTTAGCCCAATCATCAACAGTCCAATTCTTGTGGTCTCGAGCAAAGAGTAACCGGGCCTTCCTCTGCCTTTCATTGATGATATATATATATATATATATATATATATATCAAACCAGCTTCAACAAGTCGGTTTCGAACTGTCCTTGCTGAACAAGTCACATTTCTCGACAGTGCCCACTCATTTTAAGAACCCTGAAGGTCTAACGACGATACCTAACACAGGAACGAATGAGTGCACGGTCATCTCCTGGGGTAGAAAAACGTTTCCTGACACGGCCAGGTAGCAATTTGGTAGTGCCATGTTCAGCTTGTTTTTTTTTGTTGTAATGAACGGCTGTCTTGGAGATCTTCAGTTTTTTCGCTACCTGTCTCTCACTCATGCCAATTTCCAGCAGTGCCAAGATGGCTGCCTTTGTGGCTTCACATAATTCTTTTGTTTTAAGCATTATGTGAGAGCTGACAACTTCTGAGTTGTGCTACGGCTTGAATGTAAGCAGGAAACCACTCTAGGCCTTTGCATGTGCAGTGCTGCTTGTGACATGAAATGGCCTCTTATATACCCTGGGAATCAATTAAGCTTAAGAATGTCAAATAGGACATAAAGTATTATGTGACCAGCTGCATTTTTTGTTGTGTTCATTGTATTATACGTTTAGTGGTACCAGATATTAGAATGAACAAGAAATTGAAGAAAACAAGGGTGGTCTAATAATTTTTTCCATGACTATATATGCATAGATACATATATACATATAAAGATACACATATACATATATATATACAAATATATACATCCAACATCCAACATGAATCCATATATTAATATATCCATATTTAAGCAGATAGCTCAGATAGTTCTCAGATAGTCTGGCCTCAGACTCCACTACAAATAAAACCAAGACTCAGATTACTAAGCAACCCCTTTTTTACAATTTATTAATGATAATCATATGCAAGCTTCTTTGCCATGGGAAAAACAAAAGTTTGGTCTTCAACAACCTTAATGTTCTGTTCTTATGGGAAAACAGAATGAAAATTGACTTTTTAACTTCTTTAATGGGTGCATTGATGCAACCAGTGTGCCAGTTAGCTTCTGATACAATTGGCTTTTTTATGACCAAGATGATAAACTGTTTTTCATCGAGTTTATTTGGTATAGTGATCCACAGATTTGATAATTCATAAGATTAGGTAATCAGAAAGTGGTTTAAAAAGTATTTGCCTTGCATAAATGTTTACTTAAAGAGGCTATGAGGAGTTTCTAAGTAATTACAAAAAGTCTGACTTTTAGATATACGCCTGATTGAAATACACACTTTAAGATGAGTTTTATAGCATCAAAATAGGTTATCTATAAATGCTATGCCTTAGCTAAGTGGTCGGGTCGGACAGCCGGCTGCAAAACTACAAGTTTTCCAAAAATTGCCTGTTGTCACACATCAAAAACTACCGCTACGTAACTAGAAAGAGATACAGTACTTCGTCGCTTTGCATCCTGTAAGTTGTTGAAAAAAGAAGCTGTAAAGCAATGCAGAGTTCTGAGGAATGTCCGAGCTGTATGCTTTATTAGCATCAAAACAAACACGCTTTAGCTTGGGTCACGTCTTTACGACAGTCGCCGCGCGTGCTCATGGGTAGCAGAGTCTTTATGTCTTCGGAAACAGATTCTCCTCATCGCAACTTTAATTGTTAGGTAAAGAAATTTACCCATGTTGTGATACATAAATCTTCACCATTCAATCATTAAATGCAACATCTGCCAGAATTTGGTATTTGATGGGTAGTAAATGTGAATCATGTTTGCCAATTAATTAAAACCTCTAAAATCATTCAATCGTTGCTGAACAAGATTTTTTTTAGACTTTTATTTTTTCTTGGTTGTTAAATCTATCTTGTATTTCTTGGAGCTACATCATTATAAAATCTGCATGTTGGACTCTTGGTGTAATTTTGGTTAGAAATCACTGTAGGTGGGCTGCCAATGCCCGAGTGGGTTACATCTGCGAGCTTACCAAATATTGAGTCTCTTGCCTTGAGAAGGCGGCTGGGGTTTGATTTCAGCCTGTAGCCCATTTTCTGTGTGTCCTCCCCCACCCTTTCATCTCTTCTCTGACCCACTCTACTATCTTTACTCTATCCAGAAAGTCAAAGGCCCATATTTAACAAAATCATACACATACAGTATATATGTATACTGTACGGAAATCCTGCTCTCTGTCAGATTGCAGTAATATTTTTGCATAATTGAAAAATGTGGTAGTAACTCCCAGCTCCTAAGCAGATGTAACCACTTTATGTTGCCAACTTATTTGTACATTAACAGGACTGATTAAAGCACAAATGATTGAGAAAAATACCATGTTTACATAATATAAAAATGTATTTAAATATATATGAACAGTAAAAAAAAATCAAACAACTGTGCCGACTGCCCACATTGGATAAATATGTTTTCAGACTTTGAAACAAAGATTATTGGTTTGAAAAGATTATCATCATCGACAAAATGGGTCAAAATGTTTTTTGTTTCTTTTGCCTCAGAGTTCTTTGCTGGAGCTAATCCAAAAACTATGGAAAAATGTCACATCTGTCAGGGGAACCAGTGCGATGCTAACTTTTGAGTTAGCCTTCAAAAGTAAATCATAATTGCATCTCTTGTTTAGGGTTGTAGATATTCCATGCAAATTCCTGATCACAAAATGCACAAACATAATAACAACACTTGGAAAGTGGGTGAAATTGCCCCTTTCACCCACTTTGCCAAATATTACCAATTTATGTTTGGAATACAAAATAAACTGGCTAAACAGATTAAGAAAAAAAGTGGTCTTTACCAAGAAATTGCAATAAAAGTTCAGTGAAGTTGTAGGGGCAGGCTTTATGTTCCCCTTTCTCTTTGCCAGTCCTCTCCATGTTCTACATGTTGCCAACATATTTGTGCAATTGCCCTAAAATACCAATTAATCGCCGGTTTCCAAATAAACGCCGAGTGTAGCAGTACATTTTGACAAATAGACGCCCATTCCAAATAAACGCCCTGTGTAATTTAGTCGGCGCAGCCTAGGAGCTACGGTCGAAGTTACAGAACACACATGCGAACGCTGAGCTCACAGCTGACAGTGCACGCTTGAAAAGAAACATGATTAGACTGAACCTGAACAGTCCACATGGTTTATTTGTCTCTCTGGACGTCCTGTCAGCTCGCTTCACCTAGCTCTGTGTGTCAACAAATGCAGGTTGGTGTGAGGCGCTCTGTTTCACGACAGTGCAGTTACACTCAACGACCAGAGAGGGCACTAGAGCGCAAAAAGCTGGAATCTTACACACTAGGGCTTCACAAATCCAAAGAAGAAAGACATTGCCACTGCAGGTTATTTGCCCTTAACGTCAGGAGGCTGGATACGCCAGTTAGCGGTACATTGCTGCTTATCACCATGGCCCTGATGCAGCCAAAAAAAAAGACCTTGACTTAACTACTTACTACTGGTAAGGTAATTCCTTACCAGTTTTAAGAGCGTTTAGAGAGTGCTGAGTTGAAAGAAGACGACAAGAGTATAACTACAGTACTGTAATCTTGCTGCAAGGGTGATATTCATACTGGTGTAAATAAATAATTTGATTGCGTTTGTGTACCATATTTTTTCATTTTTTGTTAAGCAAGATTTTTGTGTCAAAAGAATTAAACACCTGTCCCAAATAGTGGCCTGGTCCCAAATAAACGCCTGGTCTGCTAAGTGATTGAAACAAATAAACGCCCCGGCCATTATTTGGTATTTTATGGTATATTAAAGAAAGTACATTTCAGTGAAGCTACTTTATTGATTCAAAGATATATTGGAACTTGAGAGGAAACTCTTCACACTAAATTAATTCCACAAGTTAGATAGCAATTTTTGAACAAATCTGTTGTACCTTGCCAGACACTCAATTTACAAATTTAGACAGAGTGACATCTTTGTTTTTAAAAAACAGAGGCCTAAAAATATTCTGTTCACGTTATTCTTGATTCCAGCCAAATGGAGAGCCTTATGTTGGTTGTGGCTGTGAATCTCTTATTCAACCTTTGCCTTTTCTTTTAACGTGTGCTGTATGTGTAAACAAGTGTGCGCTTTGCTTGACTGCCTCTGAGTGTATTTTGACACCTGCGTAAACACACTCTCTGTTCTCCATGAGCGTTTGTGTGTGCATCCAAAAAGCCTGCTTCTTCTGTACATCCCTCACACTCTGATTCATTAAGCTGAAGCTCTTACGCGTCACGTCAGCAACCCTGACAAATGAAAAGATGCTCTGGCAAGACAAGGGAGGAGAAAAAAAGAATCGGCCACACTCCATGAAGCACCATGACGGCTTCATTGCCCAGGGAGGCCCTTTAGGGTTCCCGTGGGCTCTAACTAGCTAACACTTTAAAAACCTGCAACTGTGCCCAGCAATTACCGGCTGCAGTTAAGTGAGCTGTGATTTCGATGTCTTGTTGAGAATAGGTGGAATTAGCACCAATTACTCTCTGCAGCGGCGTGTTTGTATTGCACATTAAAAGGAGACAAAAAGGAGTATGAGCAGAATCAGACCTTTCATCAGGACCATCTCTTCAGTTCTTTACTCTGGATATTATATTAAGGCCATCTGCAAATATTGAAAAGGTTTTAATTGTACTTTGCTGTTATTCCACAAACGCAGTGCTATTAAAGGGAGATGTAATGTGTGGGCGTGATGAAATGTTACACACAGAGACTTTTTTTAATGGAGTCATCCGCATGCCACCAGCCTATTAAATCATCCTCTTGAAGATTCAATCTCCCACACAGGGATATTATTTAATTTAGTTCTGTCTCAGCGTGTACTGTGACACTTTTAATCCTCGGATTTACATTTGGAACATACTTCAGGAGCAGGGGTGTCTCCAGGTCCTCCCGACCCAACGGAAAGATATCAAACAAGGCCCATCCACTTCAACCAAAACAAAACACTCAAGATACTGATATCACCTTGGATATTCTTCAAGATGACCCATTCCCAGCTCTAAATTAGGTATGGCATAATCCCACTCCTTCGGTATCTGTTCACCAGACATGCCAACAGCCCATAGAAAGTGTTTGGGAATGGGCAGAGCCTTTTAAAAGTATAGCAGCAGGTGATTGGACGATCATTCCATCAATCATATTCATTAAAGGCCAATTAGAAAATGTGATTGGCGGGTGCTACTGCCAAAAAACATGAGCGAATTCATAGAGAAGCTCTCACCAACACATATCCGAGAGTAGAGCAAAAATATCCTTTCTATTGGGATATATATATATATTTAGTGTTATGTTTTCTTTTTCCATTTAATAAATAATGCTGTTAAAGGTGTAGTCAGCGATGTGGGAGAAAACGAGAGGAGGGTTTATTTATATTTGAATTTAGACCCGTCTCCCGAAAGCTGATGGACGTGCATCGTCATGGAAACGGCCGTAGAAACTGCGTAGCTGACGTAGCTAAGGAAACCCCGACTGGTCAGATAACTCGACTGCCGTTATTGAAAACATCACAACAACAGTACATTTTGGCAGATTACACAATAAGATTAAAGGTTGACGGCTGTTACTGTTATGTGAGGCACCACGAAGCTAATGCTGCTTAGCTTACCTATCCAGCAGACGGACGGCGACATCTGTGTCCATTTTCAGGTCTTTCAATTTGCGGAGTTCCCTCCACCATCAGAAAGCAACACCAATGTTGACCCGAGTCTTCGCTCTTTCATGGTCATAGCCCTTCTTTTTCACTTTTCACTCCTCTGACCTCTTTCTTTTGGGCTGTTTTCAGCCATTGCTACCGCAACTAATGTATTTCTCTCTTTTACGCTAACTGCGCACGCTACGCAACCTACGACCCCCCTCCCCCTTCTGTCTGATCTGCGCATGAGTATGATCACCCCCTGGATGTGGGGGGGTTTACTTTGTTTTGGTAACTCGGCCCGAGCCCCAGTATTTACCGGCTAAAATTCTGAGTCAAGGCTGTGTATTGAGACCGGATTTTTTTTTTCAACATGCTGTCAGTGGGGACATTTTGTGGATGGAGAGGAGACATACGGTGAATTTCACAAATACTGCATTGGATTAGAAGATTAGAAGATCGCTGAGTACACCTTTAAGATCTGATAAAACTGCTACTGAAGCTATTAGAATCTGCCAGTAAATTCCTGTTGTCGTCCTGTTCCAAAAGACGTTGATTGTGCCAAGACACTTTAGGCTAAAAACATGTAGTGATCCCCAAAAGTATGGAGTGACCTACAGTATCTAATGGAATTGCAATGTCCCCAACTTTGCCAACTTTTTAGTCTCATCTTAAGACATAGGTCTGAAACTCAGAATGAGAGTTGTGTGGTCTATCTCTATGTGGTCTGTACTTGTGTTTTTATGTGTTTAATGTTGTTATATTTGTTCTTATACCTCATTGTGGTCATCCTGCAGGACTTTGGTCAGTCTTTTTGAATGGGGCGATACACATAAAGTGGGTTGGACTGGATTGATATGGAAACAGTTGAATATACTTCAGACTGTAAAACTGCTGCCCATCTCTCAAGTTACATTGTGCTGAAAGCCATTCTCGATTGGAAGCAACTACATTGTTAGATTTACTCTGAAACCATTCAAAGTTATAAAAGTTCACTCTGGTTGCTTTGAGATTCACATTCATTCTTTAAGTTATTTTTTTTTGTGACTACAGCAAGTAATGCTGAGATCAGGCTGCATGATTTAGGGACAATCCAGGCGCAACCTGACACTTGTGGATTTAAGATCCATAAAAATCAATGGTCTTATCTCATGTTCACAGCAAATTGAGGGTTAGAATTTTGGAGTTGGCAACATTTTAGAAAGCGCAGAGTTAATTATTCTATAGGTGGAGTCAAATCCTTAAAAATGTACTATGTTTAAAAAGACCTGGTGTCAAACACGAGAGTAAAAATTATGTCTCAGTAAATCCAATCTAAAGGTTTTACTGTAGGATCTTTCACTCTGAACTTTTCACTGAATGAAGAAATGCGGTTACGGTCTGATTAAACTGCAATGGAAGCTGTTAGCATCTATGCTAATCCATGTATATGCAGATCTCACATGGAGCTCCACCTCTTCCTGCTCTAAAGCAGTGGCTCTCAACCTTTCAATGTTGCGACCCCCAATTTAACGTTCAGTACTGTCTGCGACCCCCCTCCCGCCGGAACGCAATGAAAATTCGCTGTCCGCGGTGCTGAAACAACACCCGATCGATAAAATGTATGTCGGATATACAAATCAGTAATTGATTTTGAGTAATAAAATGCCTGTTTGAGACCAATCACTTGTTGTCCTTTAATGTCCGGTCGGACACCACATTAATTTTGTGCATTTATATTTTTCCTAAATGACTTGGCGACCCCCAGAAATCATCTCGCGACCCCAATTGGGGTCGGGACCCCAAGGTTGAGAATGGCTGCTCTAAAGAACTCTGATTTGGCCCTGATACTTTGGGATGCTCACAGTCATTGTAGACTTCAACTTGGCATGATGAATCTGCCTGATTAGACATTGAATCAGGCAAATGCAGTTGTTGTACAGGGTTTCGCTTGACGACAACTCTATGTCTAGCATATTTGATTTTTATCCTTCCTCCTTGAATTTCATCTCTCATGACAGAGATATTGACCAATAACGGCTAGGGATGGGTACTGAATTAGGTACTTTAAGAGGTACCGACCGAATTCTGTAGGTACTACTGAGTACCGATTCACATAAAATCAAAAGGTGCCATGTTTAGGTACCTAAACGCATCCTTGTGACTGTGAGGGAGTGGAAGAAGCAGGCATACTATTTGGTAGAGTAGGTGAATTTCCATACCAGACTTAAACACAGCATGTTGTTCAGGTTGAAGAAGTTTTTGGGACAACTGCAGAGTTACAATACAAACAGTTGAATGTTGTTTTGATATATACCTGTCAAATTTTATGTATTGAGAAATAAATTTACATTGAAAAAATTTGAGATCTTAATATTACACAAATTAATATTTATTACCCCATAAACACACACAAAAGTACCGAAAATTGGTACCATTGAGTACCCATACCGATTCCCAGGTACCGGGCATCAGTATGTTATCGGTTCAAATGTGAAAGGTACCCATCCCTAATAACAGCACTTGAACACTCCATGTGGGATGAACACGAAAGTAAACAGACTGAAGTCATTGCCTTGAGACCAATTTAAACCATTTTTTTTAGCTCTGAAAACAACATCCCTACCTTTATGATGTGTTGTAGAGGAGCAACCACTAGTCTCTAAAAAGAAAAAAAAATGACAAAGAACAGCAGAGAAATTGTTGCAACTTTTTGAGTGACTGCATTCATCATCACGCAATATGCCATTCATAATAACATTTTTAACTGTCAGCCTCTCCTTCCTATGTCATCATATTGGTTATTAAATGCAGTCTGTTTCAATCGTAACGTCTGTCTTTCTTATTGAGCACAATTTTATGGTCCTGTGGTTGCCTGATCTGACATATTGATTAGTATAACCCACATACAGAATTATGTAGTCTGACCTCAGAATACTACTCGAAAAGCAACTGAATCCCAACCAAAATCAACAGTTTGGATTTAGTTTTCTTTTTTTTTTGTAAATGGTCCCCTTTCCTCATATTGGCTATGGGTTCTTAGTCTCTCTTTCCCCTCACTGCCATGTCCATGAATATGTGAAGTGTCATATTCTCAATAGTGGCTCCTCTGGGATCTGTGGGTTATTGAGATTCAGCCCCATAAACGCCGGGTCCACTCAGCCTCCTTTGATTTTTGGGAGCAGTGCCCTTCAGCTCAAGAGGCCCTTCACGACAAGAGCCCGCTTTGATATGTACATTTTAAATCGAGGGAAATCAATCAAATCGGATACCTAGTGAGATCTTTTTGTCTCGAATCCATTCCTCCCCCCGAAGAAATATTTGATTTCACACATATCTAAATATTTCTCACATTGACTGAAATAAAGGGGGGTCAAGGAACTGCATTGATTGTTACAGGGATGTTGGAGAGCTAAGAATAAATGTAAAAACTGCACAGGATGTACTGCGTTTGACCTTTTGTGCTTGTTATCAACATGTGGTCTGTATGTTCTCTTGAAACTGCGGCACATTTGTTGTCGTCTATGAGTGTTTGGGTGGAATGAATGGAGGAAATGATAACAGCAAAGAAAGGTCAGAGGAAAACAACATTAATGGCTTAGTATGGCGTGGGTACTGCTTTTGCTATTGAGCAACAGACCTGAGGTTTTCTATGTATGTGAAGCACTTTTCTGGATCATCAGCAGCCTCAGCCATTTAAAAGCCCACATTCAGCAATTACCTTCATACATTGGTTAGTATGAGGAGCCTTTGAGGCTGTCCATTTACTGCCTGCAAAATTGGTTGTGAAAAGCATATTTATGCCCATTTTCTATCTACAAGGTTGTCTGTATCTCTCTTTGAGTGCGACCAATACACCGGTATAGAAAGAAGGTTTTTTTCTGGGGTTGTTTCAGATGTTTTTGCATCTTTATTTGATGAACAAGACAGTAAATAGTCTGAAATTTGGGAGCAAGAGGAGAAAATGATATACAGAAAAGTGGCCATAGGTCTCTGAGGAGGGACTAAAGCCACCAGTGTCTACAGAAGGAAAGTTATGAAGCAAATAAGGCTATTTTCACGCTCAACGTTCAGCAAACTTGGTTTAGTTTGGAGGTGAATTGGCAACATGCTATTATTTTTACTTTTCCAACTCAAACACACACACATACATATGTATGTAAATATGTAAAAAAACATATATAAGAAAATAAAGCAATAGATCACATTAATTGCTAATGATCAACACATTCTTCAGCCAATACATGTTTTAACTAAATAGCCAGCTCAGCTCCACCCATAAATTGTGATTTCCACCCAACATTATGGTCCTGTATTTATTTTATACGGTCATTGTGGAATGAAAAATATCAATCTGCAATCTGAAGAGTGATTATTGTTGATGTAATTATCATGCAATAGCGTGACCTAGCTAGTAATAAGTCTTGTAACTTGTTGACCGAATCATTTTGCTGCTGCTTGTACAAATGTTGTTGGTGTTGTGAGCGTCACAGTGCTTCAAGTGGGCGATGTCAATAGCCTGTTGGTCGGCGCAAAGACCACAGCCCTTCAGTGCAAGGCATGTTCACTTTATGTGGAGTTTGGGGGTTAAGTTTTTACACTCACACACACAGACTTCTGCTATGATGGACTATTTCCGTATTGTCATTATCAGCAACCTTGTTTTGAGTGATTGACAGGCACGGCTTAAAGGACTGCAAGTTTCTATAATGTTAATGGGCTCACAGTAATGTTACTAGTAGTTGTGTGTTGTGGAGGAGTGGGATGTTTATTACAATTCCAAGAGAGTCTGCTACCTTAATGTATCTTAGAAACCAAGGCTCCAGGAACAGTGCCGGGCTATCTCCATACGCAAAACGGCATGCACAGTTTTCAGTGCTGATTGGCTGTTTGTGGTGCACTGACTACGCATATAACCAGAGCCTGTAACCATTCAGATGATGCTGTAGGTGGGACAAAAAATGTCCCAATATTAAGTTCTGGGAGTTCATTATAAACTTCAATGTTTTTTGTGATTTCGATCAGGATCGGATTAACACCAAAAAGTATTAGCTTCTTCCTTGGACCAAACCACACCTCTGGTAAAATTTTCATGTAAATCCATCCACTTGTTTTTGTGTATTCTTGCTAACAGACAAACAGACTCTGGTGAAAACACAGCCACCTTGGCGGAGGAAATTAAGGATTTTCTGCTTCTCATCTCCTCACCAAAAAATATAATCATAACATATTGATCATTTTCTTGCTAAGTATTAACAAGGGTATCAAAATCAATTCAAGAAGATTATCCCCTACAGTTCAGTGTTTCCAGAGCAACAATCAACATGTCGTGTCCTGTCATGGCTGCTCTGTCACGGCAGCTGCCATGATAATGTGCAGTGACATCTACAAAGGGTTTGGGTCTTCCTGCTTTGAACAGTTTTGGAGCTATCTGAGGTAATATCAGTGTTCAACTCTAGTAAATATTCATTATAGGATTTGTCTTTTTTTATAACATTTAAGTGCCATCTTGTACCATTAATAATCTGCCTCTTAAATCGTCTAGAGTTCATCTTTCCAGTGCATACATCAGCCATTAGCGTTGCATTATCACTCATTATATGCAGATGGTTGCAGAGAAAATTTTATCACCGTTACACCTCTTATTATGACACCCCACACAACAGCAGAGATAAAACACAAAGCCATAAAGAGTCCATAAAACAACTTAAGTCATTTGGCTGGTGAGTTATCTTAGTCTCTTTTGGTCTATGGGTGTTTTCAATGCCCATTAGCAGGTTGATATTGAGTGAACAGGTGCAGAAAGAGAAACTGTAGAAAGCCCATTAGTACTCCTGTCTATGAGGAGGATTTCTCTGCGGGTATAACATCAAAGCCATTTTTCTCCTGATAATTCATCCCGATTACTGCGAGACAAAAGGCAGCGAGGAGAGATCTAATGTAATGAGTAGAATAAACCCTTCAGGATCACCAATAATTCTCTAGTTTACCTTAATGTCTGGTCTCAACCTCTAATGACGTGTTCATTTGACTGCTGGCAGTTGTAATTACCAAATGTCTTGAGCCAGGGGCTTTGTATTTCACACAGGCGAGAGGCAGACTTTGTCTCAATTAGCTTTCCGTTTTATCTCCTCTCCCTTTCTCTACACCTCACAGCTCAGTGGCGCTGACAAGGATGTTTGTACCTGCTCTACACGGCGGCACTATCAGTCCAATCCTTGGCATGACTTTGAAGATTAGTCGCTGAAGCATGAAGAAGCTTTTTGAAGTGTTTGGGATTCTTTGAAGTTTGCAATGAGAGTTTCTTTTTTCCTCCATTCTCCTCGTCAAAGCGGTACAAGAAGTTTCTGCCTCCTTTGAACATTTAGCCTGCCAATAAGACGCGGATACGTTTAGAAGCGTACACACGGCATGATGGAGATTCGGATCATCAAAGTCCATCTGAGGGACGGTGCAGACTGTTGTCTTCAGGATTCATATCAGACAAGTGCCTTTAAAAACCTGTAAAAACTATATTCTGTGATGAAAGATCTTTTGAAGAGGAACAACATATCCATAAATCTTCCTGTAGAGTTAATTCAGAACAAAGTTATCAAGACAGTTTACAACCAGAACGACTAACTGGTGGTTACATTCATCCAGTACATACAGATTAAACTCGAAGGAAAGTTGTGGTAACATGTTTAAAAGCAATCTGACAAGCAAGAAATAAGAACTGAGTCAACCAAGTTAGAGAAGACATCAAATTAAATATTACCAAGAAAGCATTCAGAGAGTGCAAACCTCCCCTAAGGTACATCTATAAGAAATAGCTCAATGATAAAGTTACCATCAATTTATGATTCCTTGACCGTGAAAACCCACACCTAGCACTCGGAATCATGTTGGTGTCATTATTAGTTAGACAGTTATTGAGCAAAAACAAGTGTTTGCTAATGGTGGTTATCTGGATCACCACCAAAATCAAATCACTTTTAAGTAAGGCCATTACTAACATCTCCTGAAAATGTAGGCAAATTCTGTCCAGAAGATTTTGTATAATCTTTGCCAATGTACGCCGGCAAAAACATAACCTCTTTGGAGGAAGGTAACTACTACCATTTCAAGCAAACGATCTACATGGGGCCAGATATCCTTAACTTTTGACTCTTAGCTCCAAAAAAGCAACTAAAAAATGCCCAAAGTCCACAAACATTGACAATGGCATTTATTTGCCAAGTAACAGGCAACACTGTCAAAAACTGCTCTTTTAGGCAACATTGATAAATCATTAAAAAAAAAATCAAACCATTTCGTCCTTGTAGAATAACCAACATTTCCAGGAAAAGTCATTGAAATCTGCGGATAACTTCTTGAATTTTCTTGCAGATAAAACAGATAATCAAACAGACAAATGCCAGTAAAAACATATCCTCTATTGAGTAGGGATGGAAATCTCCATCCCCAAGACGATACCATATGCATCTTGATATGTAGGCTACGGTACGATACACTAACCATTCACATGAAGCATCTACCAATTCAAGATGATACGATTTATCTTCCTACCACGATGCAATCAGGATGCAATAACAATGCAAATTTGTGCAAATTCAACTCAACTTTATTTTTCCTTCAAGACCACTTCAGACCACTTACAGTAGGCTACTTAAGCAGTCAGGAGGTGTGTTTGTCAACATAAGAAAGTAGGCCTATTTCACAAACAGGGACATAGGCCTAACAGTAGTGGAGCTCAGCCTTCAAAGCTGTCATTAACAGTTTAGACTAAGCATATAAACAGCACTTTGAAAAAAACAACACTTTCAGCACACTGAAAATAATAATTTTAAATTAAAAAAAATATATATATATAATAACATGAAATCGAATTTTACCAATGCAAAGCTTTTACGATGCGATACATGCTGGTTTCAGCCCAGTTTCTAATCTGATGCACACCACTCCAACTGATGCAATCTACCATAGACCCTCGCATCGATGCACTGATTGCGAATCGGATAAAATGCCCATCCCTACTATTGAGGCAATTCATGTGTCAGGGTGTGCAATGGTGCAAAGCTTGAAGAAAATCCTTTAAGTATTGTGAAGATAAAGCATTCATAAACAAAGGATGGAATGAAAGCACTTCCACCTTTAAAGTTGACCAAAGATCTTCAGAATTGAATGAGTCATCCTAGATTTAGAGTGGGCCCCTTGCAGACTTTGAAGAAAACACCTTGTAGTGGTTTTGGATAGTGTGTTTCAGAGAGAGAAATAAGGCCAAATGGCCCTGAATTCTGACCAAAGTATTCTTAAGATATTGCACACACAAGCACAAGATCCGTTAAAGGCAGAGTTATCATAAAGTCAAAATACTCATTAGTAGATAGTATGGATGCACAGTATTATCGGAGCAATATATGAATTGCTGTATAGCTAACAGAGAATTTATCATCTGCATATAAACCTTTTTTTACAGCTGATGTTTTAGCTGTAAAAATTGACCATAAAAATATCCAGTGTCTTTCCTGTGTCTATTGACAGAATGTAAAATTGTATGGTTTACCCCCTTAATCATAGAAAGCCCATTTTTATTAAACAAAAGCATAATTGATAAAAGAGCTAAGAAAATTCCTTACTTAACAACTGTTTCCTACACAACCAGATGGTCACCTTGATAGAGACAGATTTATTTTAGTTAAGAAGAGGCTTTTTGCTCTTAAAAATATATTGGAATTTGTATCAGCAATGATGAGTTTGGAAATATCTGCATTTTGGATTAGTAGAAATCCAATATCAAGCACCCCTAGAAAAAAATTTAAAAGTTCAATAAATTCTCAAGATACTAAATCCAGAGGAAATTGATCAAAATAAAGTGAAGTAACTGTTGACTAAGACGTTTGGACAAAAAAAATGCTACCAATTTGAAGGAAAGGTTTGAGAACATCCTTAAAAGTATTCTCAAATGCTGCACTCTCCCCAAACCATCAATAAAATCATATCAACCCTGACTTCGACCTATAGTCATTCAATTCCAACCATTACATCTCCGAGTTAGTGCGGAAATTTGTACAAAGCTGGAGGAAAACACTTTCTAGTGTTCTGTTGATACTGTGTTTGCAACAAGGAGGTAAATCTCAAGTCAGAGGGGAAACAAAATTTTTGCCAGAAAATTGCATTCAGAAAAATAGTCCAGATAACGGAATCAAGGCATCAACATCCCACAGAAACCTTAATTGTTCCAGCCCCAAGGCTAAAAAGAGGAGTTCTAGACTGGAGCTTTTTACATGCTCAAACACAGAGGGGAGAGGCTCAGAAGACATGATCCTTTTAATGCGTGGTTACATTATTGAGGGGGTGCATGTTAGGTGATGTTTGTGCAGGTTCAGAGTCAAAGTTTAGTGTAACTAGAAGTTGTCCCATGCCACTAGATATATACTGTAAGGAATTGGGCTTGATAACGCAAGGCTCAGACTCCCAAACTACTTTTAAAGATTGCAGGTAGGTTGTTGGCCAGTCTTGATGCCTGTAAGTATGAATGTTTATGCGAGCAGTTGTCTGTCTCTACATGTCAGCCTTCACAAAAGGGACAGCAGTGTGGATAATGCATGGTTGGATGGAAGGTCCCACAAGCTGGCCTGCATTGTGGGAGCGTGACGTTTTAAAGAGAGGATTCAGGACTGTGGCCAATATGGATTTGACACTCCTCAATGTTTTGGTTATCACATTTGGTCTGACAAACTCCTTTTGTATCACACGACTTTCCCTTTAGCCCACACAACAATAGTTCTGAAATGTTTATTCCTGTCTTGCGGGGACGATGAATGACCAAAATAAAGTTCTCATCCATCTTGCATTTGGCAGGCAAAAGGGTTATGAATAAAAATAAAAGTGACATTGGAAACCAGAAAAGCAGAAGAAAAAAAACTGCTCATTGAAGCCTGATGGCCACACAGAGGAGCGACATGGCCAAATTTTCTTGGCCATCTCTGCCTGTGTAGGCTGAGCCTCCCTGGCAGCTCACCTCAATATGAAATTAATGGATTTCCTGTGACTTGATTGATTGTGTTGCTCGCGGTGTGAAAGTGCGGTTGAGCCAGCTGCACTTCATAGCAGACTCAGAGCAGAAAATGCCTCCATGTGCCTACACGAGCAGGAATATGTACACAAACCAGATATTATAGAACAGAGAGCTGCTCTATCTTGGACTTTATGCTGATATATAATTCAACTGTGACATTTCTCAGTCGAAATGTTATTAAACCCGAGACTGACAGTCTTGGCTCGATGTACGGCTGCCACAAAAAAATCAATGAATAACAAACATCGGACAAGCTAACAAGCCAGGTATTCACAGGGCAGACACAAATACAGGCTTATTATTCCTCATGTATAAAAAAAAAAAGTGTTGTGCAATTTTATTAGTTACATAAAAAGTTCAAGCAGACTTTTTGGCCAGCACAATAAACCAAACACAAAATGATGTTATTTGTCAGAAGCTGAAGGCACCAAAAGTACAAGTACTGCCAAAAGACAATTTGTAACTGTATTAGCTTTAGCTGGCACCGTTTACTGGTGGTTAATTTGGGCCTCATATTGATGTCTTCTTCCTTTGCATAAAATGAAGCCAAAATTTGTATTTTACCCTTATAATGTGACCTACATGATAGCATGTAGGGGGCAGGGTAATGATGAGCATGCAGGCAGTCAGAGAGGGTAGCAATAACCCTTAATAACAAAATTGGACCTTATGGTACAATATTCACAGTTCAAAATGGTTGTGTTAATTGTGGTACTTTTAGTTTTGAGTTCAAACAGCCATCATTTACTGTCATCTGTATTTTTCCTGCTCTATTTGTGGGCAGAGGTGATGAAACTCCCGCAAGAGCAAGTAGCAATGTGCTAAATTTAAGCCAAGATATCACACTACTGCTTTTAGAGGAGAGGCAGCAATATGCACCCACACTCACAATGTGAGGATGCCTCTTTCTCCAATCTGTGATGTGGCAGAGGTGAAGATAGTTCAGTGTATGCAAATCTGAACATCAATTATTTCTTTGCTCATTAACACTGCTATTCAGCCCTGTAGCCAGATCTTGTAACATGACATCATAACATATCAAACCGCTGGTGGACTAATGTCCACGAGATTTCGCATTGGAAACATGAACTCCAAGCACCTCAGCATCAAATTACATTTCCATGTGCGATAGAGCCTACACATGAAGACAAATGACAGTTTTGTTCTTGCTGTGTGGTGCGCCACAAAGAGAGAGACATATAAGAACAGACCAACCAAAACATTTTCTACTACCTGACTCTTGTAGTTTGTAATCTCACATGATCATTTGCAGCATTAATGTAAACAGCCATGGCTTACGTCTGGAGGAATTGCTATGCTAGCACTTAGTTTCCTGTGATATCCGTGGCAGTTGACCTCCAGCTCTCTCTCAGTCTGTCATATATAATTTAAAGGTTATGCCATTTGGACAGACAATTTGGTCCACCGACATCTGCCTACCTTTAGATTTCACCTTTACTATTGTTTATAGCTATTACACTTAATACTTCAACCAGCTTGCACGGTTTTACTCTTACATGACCCTTAAGACACACCACACCACATAATAATCTGTTAGGATAATCTCTAGTATAACCAGGTAGTCACATTTTTTCTGACTTTGGTCAAAGGCAGGGATCCGAGCTGAAAATAGGGCCGAGCATGGCGTTGTGTAAACCCTGCTTTAGCCAGCTCCTTGCACTGTAAACAAGAGGGAAAAGTACTGACGTTTTAGGCTATTTGTTTTTTGCATAGAAGTACTCGCAAGATGGAGACAGGTACAATATTTTCAGGTATATAAGACTAAAAAAAAATCTAACATTGGCGATCTTATACACAATTTATACAAGAGACAAACTAGATGGCTAAAGGTATAAACATGTCCATACAAAGAAACAATGCTCTAATCAAGAAGAACTTAAATCTCAAATGCTTTGATTAAAAACAGATTTCTCTCTAAAGAAATCAGATGCACAGAGTAAAACTCATTTTATACTAGATTGTGAACATTTTTAGTTTGCCATGAGGCATTTTTATCTATACAAAAATGTACAAGCATGAAACAGCAGTTTTAGCTCCTCTGTATAAGACTCATTATCAAGCCGAGACACTTTCTAGGTTGTGCCTTGAGGTCTGTTGCTGCTGGACTTTGACTCTGCTGATACAAAGTTTGGGCAAGGCTGCAGATGGCTGACCAGCCCCTCTGTGCGACACCACCAGAATAAAGTTGGTGCCAATTATATTTGATGGAATTTGACTAAAACAGAGAGCATTAATATGCATGGACCAGAGGCCAGACAAAGTGCATATAATTTGAAAAAATAGCTTATTTTGATGACATTATACTGATATATTCCTGCTTCTCTGCAGAGTAATTCCATAAATGAAAGCTGGCAAATTTTAGGGTCATTTAAATTCTACTGAGTTGTTGCCAAGCCTTTGAAGCCAAAAAATTGCTTGTCATCCTTTTACAATGCAGCCTATTGAGCTGAGCGCGGCTCGCAGGGCGACCATAAATAAGAAATATCCTTTTGCAAACTGTTAATTGTTAGAAGCTGAGAACAAGATTAAATAAATTATCCCCTTCTCTGCAGACACACACTGCTGTACCGCTGCATGAGTCTGGGTTCCAGTTTGCCTTTTTGTCACTTTATAAACTACAGACTAGGGCTCCTAATGAAGAGTTGGGGTTATTTCCAACCTTTCCTGCTGAGGAGATGTTAACAAATGCTAATTTGCCCCCATTAAAAATTTGTCCCAGCTGCAGTTGGAGCTTGGAGTACTAATGATGACACTTCCAGATTTAATTAGGTGAGCAGAACGGTCAGCGGTCAGACATATTAGACCCAACAAGTCGAGACATACCTCTGAAATAATTCAACATTTGTTGGTAATTTAGGATAATTATGTTGTTTTTCAGTTGTTTTGCAGAATTTATGTTGTTTGGTGAACATTAAATAGTTTCTGTGTTAAAAGTGAAAGAGTAGCCGCACAGAAAGTGAGAAGAGGTTATATGTTGGTGTTGGAGAAATTTCATATTTTATACACTGGAAGGAGTCAATCCCTTAAAATGTACTCTCACATGAGGACGGCCCCGTATTGTCTTGGCGTCGGCATCAAAACATGTATCGCTGTTTACACATCATATTGTACATAGGCTTGTGCATTTACATGAACGCAAAATCATCGGGTTGCCCGTCTGGTTCTGCTCCGAGGCGGATTCCACGTCAACAAGTGATCATGCATGCGTAACATGCTGTGTCTCTGTATGAGCATTTGTTGCTGTTGTTGCCGTAGCTGGTGTTGTTTGTGTTCTGTGAGCAAATGTTGGTATAAAAGTTGTAGCAATATTTGTAGCTGCTGGAACAAGATCAGAATCAGCCCGACTGCCGCCATTGTTGTTGTTGTTGTTGGTGTGTGTGACAGCGTGGGTTGGGGGGCGGGGAGGAGGAGGGGTGCTATGAGGTCACCGTCTTTTCCGGACTTATCTGTTTATACCAACTACAGCATGAAGACGAATACGCAGATATCCACCTGCAGACCCGTTTTCAAAAAAGACGCGGAGTCATGGACAAATACGCGTCTCCGTGTGTCAATATCACCAGATCGATAGTTTATTTTACTGAAGTACTCGTGTAAAGCCCACCTAAGCTGGAAACAATTGGTGTCAAATACAAGTGTTACACTATGTTTCAATAAATCAAATCCATAGATGTCCTTGTAGGATCTTTCACTCTGAATTTTTCACTTTGAACTCATCTTTAACATTTAACTGCAATGCAACTTGATTTGTGCTTTACCCGTTGGTACCTTTATTTCAGCTAATATCCCCCATTAATGTACAGCAAAGAAATACAGCAATGTTTACACTTTGCAGTACAGACTTAAAACTTTAAAAATAAATGTACTTTCAGAGAGTACATTCCCAACACTATATAGAAGTGTTGATAAAAAGTTACACTGTTCTGTGTTACAAAGTTTGTAATTTTAACTCAAAACAGAGTCAACAATTGTACATGATGAGAGATAAAGTACAAATTCTCAAAAAATGTGAAAACACTTTGTGGTGTGGACCCAGATAAACACTGTGCAAATATTAACTCTGATAGTGTTCATTTGTCTAAGCAGATTTTGCTGTGTGGTTTGCAACATATCAGAATTACCCACTGGGAACTCAGGGGATCCTCATCCCAGAGCTGACAAACCAAGATGGCTGCCCCCGGTCTAAACAGTTACTATGCTCCTGTAATAATCCGTTTATTACCACTTCTGACTAGTGTGTTGCACTAAACCAGCCATACACATAGTACTGTTGGACTTATATGTATTGAAAAGCTGTCATAGTGTTCCTTACATTCTTCATGTGGTATTTGGGAGCTACAACGCAGGGCGTGCTAACAACGGCTAACAATAGACTGGTAGATAGACACTTTTTACGACTTTGTAACTGGAACACTGATAACTCGGAGATGCCGTCATTCCCACCTCCCTCTTCCCAGTACAGATGTTTAAGGAATGGGGCAAGTGTCCTTCAGAATAAGAACACAGCAGGAAGTGACTGCATATGCAAAAATTAGCATAGATGCTAACAGCTTCAGTTGAAGAATTATCAGATCTGGAATGCATTTCTCTATTAACTGAAAAACAGACAACCTTGAAAGTATTGTCAAAAGAAAGGATATTTTCACTCCACTTCTGACATGTTTTGGCGAAAGTTTATTCTGCAAATTGGCTCAGATTTTGTACTTTACAATGCAGCAGTAGTGCCCACCTGCTACACTATCTGATTGGCTTGTAATAAATGTGATTATCAGAATGATCGTCCAATCTCCTGCTGGATATGCTTTAAAAGTTTTGTGCTCCCGAAGCACTTTCTATAAACTGTTTGCCATATGGACTAGTTTGAGATAGATTCTGCATTGCATTTATTGAACGGTCTATCTGGTGTGTCAGGTTATAAGGCTTTTGCAAGCAGCCGCAAGGAACTGCACTTTTTTCTGCATTTTTTCCTTTAATAAAACCAGATATTCTTGGTTTCTACCATCTGCCTTATTTCAAAGTCATATACAAAGCTTTAAGACTTCTACTCTGTGCTCCCAAATACTGTATGTAACAAAGCAATTGATGAGTGTGTTTGCTGGCTTTTCCCATTCCAAAGTGGAACAGCACGTCTTCCAATAGTCAACAACCACAACAGGTGTATTATTTATCCATCACATTAAGCACTTCACTGTGAATGAGGTCTTCCTTTTCAAAGTAATTGACCCTCAGAGAATCATCACCTGACTCTGCAGCTCCTCTCAGCTCTACTTTACTGCATTTCCAGCTCATTGTCTTGGCCTTGGGAGCTGCGCCTTCACTGTTTTTGTGTTTGGCAGCAGCATCTGTTTGTGGTGATAAAGCTTTTAAAGTGCCTATACACTACCTGCCTGGCACCAAACTGCAGTAAGACAAAGTTTAACTTGTTGAAAGTTAATAGCGAGTCTATTTTGTTGATTAGTTAGTGCAGAGGGACTGATATGTGAAAATACAGATAATGAAGGAAAGACGATATAACTCTATTGAGTCTTGAGACGAATCCCACGGAAGCTCCAGCTTTTACTCATAATTTAAACCTCATGAGTATCAGTAAGAGCAATTGGCACTGTTTTTGGAATTTGTATGCCTGTTCTGAATATGACACCGGCAAAATGTTCCAAAAACATAGGCAAAGGGAGAGTTGATTTGAAGTGCTCCTTGATACACTATTCCCATGCAGCTCCAGTGAACAGAATACACTATGGATCAAGAAAAACACACACACAATCAATTATTCTTATGTAACATTACAATATGTGTATACATATTAGAGCCACATAAAACTGTGCTAATAGATACTAATACAAGCTGTCCACTGTGTTTTACACACACAATAAAGAAAAATAAATCCAATATATAAAGTCAACAATTATTTTATGTGTGTCAGTTATATGACCATAAACTTTTCTGTTCATGTAAATTTACCTGAATATCTTCATAATAAACGAGGTCACACTTATTTTTAATATGTTTTTTGGGCATTTTGTGCCTTTATTCGAACTTGGGCCGGCAGAAGTATGTATATGGGACGAGTCTGGTTGCAAGCTACTCCAGCAAACCAGCACACCAAGGTCACACTTTTACACTCGCGCTGAACTCTTAAATTTGATCCTGAAAGCTTCAGTGTTATGTAACTTTAAGCTTCATCGCTGTCAGGAACAAACCTTTTGTCTCCAAAATGGTTTCTTTCAGGAAATAAATAAATAATCTTCATCTGAATAATATTGTATTAATTTGACTACAAATTAATGTTTCCAACCTTTATAATTACATAAATCAAATTCATAAGATGCACTCAACCATATGGAAAGTGATCTATTGACCACATGCACATGATGACACTCTGTTCCATTTTGTCTGGATGGGAAAGATGATGCCGTCCAGCGTATAAGTCAATTAATGTTTATGGTTGAAAAAAAAATTGTCCCCGTGGTGAACTTAAAGGAAGTTATCCAACTACTATATCCAATGGAGCATTAAAAAAAGCTTTAAATAATAATTATTTATCTGTAAGTCATTTTGCAAATCTTAAATTATCATATGCGATAGAAACACTGGGCTAACGCTAATGCTAGCAATTGTAAAGTGAACTTATCTAAAAGATATATCTGTCTTTTCCAATGGCTGTTTTAAGGTTCGGTAAGCAGGCCAGTGCATTTAGTAGGTTGTTTCAGTCATTGAATTCATTGTAGCAACATTACAATAACCGTTGATATTAAAACAAAAATGTACTTTTAATACATGGTAAATGGTAAATTGACTAGAGCTTATATAGCGCTTTTCTAGTCTTAAACTACTCAAAGCTGCTTTACACTGCTGGTCACACTTACCCATTCACACCCATTCACTCACTGATGGTTCAGATGTTATTTATCCATCAGTATCTCTGATTCTTGGTTCACACCGTGAGCGATCCAGCTACCAAAATCGCGTTGCTCACTGTCGTATCGTCGCACGTCTATAAATACCTCATTTTGGTCACCGCTGCTGTCGGCCGTCATTCTGTGATGTCACGTCCGCTCGAGTTTTACTGCAATCATATCATATATCAAATAATAGGATATATAAGTGGACATTATTCCAGCTGTATCCTTTTCATTCACTTATCAAACACAAAACACTGCAGCTGATGCCCTGCAGCAGCATTATCTGTGAGTTTCCCATGGTCCGTCCAGGCGGAACTAATGTCCTCACTGACTGTTTCTCACACGGACATGGATTGTTATCCATGTCCATCCGGATGAATAACTGTCCATAACACATGCACACACCGCTGATTGATCAACTTTTTTTTTACTTTCACATCGCGCGACAAGCTATGTGGTAGTGTTAAAAGCGGCTGTCGCATTGCCGCTGTACATTGACTTTGCATGGAGAGTGATCGCCAAGGTAAAACAAGTAGTGTCCGGTATGTGCGCATCTTAACACATTCACACCCTTTCATGCCCATTTACACGCCACTGACGCAGCAGTTGGAGCAACTTGGGGTTAAGTGTCTCGCTCAAGGACACATCGTCATGTGTCGCCTGGAGCTGGGCTTGAACCTGCAACCTCCTGATCACTGACCAAGCGCACTATCCAACTGCACCACTGACACCCCACATAAGTAATTCAAAAGCAGGTACTTCAGTATTTTAACTTAAGTAAAACTTTGACTGAACCACTTTCACTAGCCCTGGAGTAATATATTGTAATATATTACTAGGAGTGTCTATACTTTCACTTGGGTATTGGAGTTGAGTACTTTGTCCACCACTGTCTGTTAGTTTTGTGAATCAAAAATGCAACTCTGCAGTAATTATTGGCTAAAATGCCCTCATGTCCATTGACAACATTGGTTCTTCCGATGTCCACAGAAACTGAGAGACGTCATGTTAGTCCCATTTCTGCAAATGGTCAATAGAACAGTTTTATGAAAAAAAAACAGTGACCAACAATTTGTTGTCCTGGTTGTGTCTTGTGTGTTGGGTGGCACAGAAAAAAGAGCATATAATGTTCCAGAAAAAATCCAGGCCAAACAATGGATCTATAGTGTAAATATCAAAATGTCAGCCTGCCTGCACTGCTTTAGAGGGACTAAGTGCTGACACTCTGATTGGATCGAGTTAGGTCCCAAACCTCGGCCCAAAATACTTCTGTATAATCGAGGCACATCATCTATTCTCTTGCACAGCCCTTGAACACTCCACTAAAGAAATACTAAAGCCTGAATTAGTTTCCCAGACTTTAAGCAAACGCTACAGGCTGGAAAATGAGAGTGAATGCAGACGTGTCCAAGCAGAGGTGAAGTTTTTATTGACAGTTTATTTTTGAGTGAACACACTTAAGGACGCTTTACATCGGCGCTTTTGCATTTCCTGTCTGCTATGCTTCATTTAAACTCTCCAAGAAAATCATTCGCATTCAAAACATCTGAAGAGTGCATAAACATGATGCACTGAAATGGAAACTGGCAGTTTAAGAAGCAGCTAGATGACCTTGAGAGGGTTTCATTTAGATTTTGCTTTAAAGAGGAGATATGCAGCATTTTCTATCCGAGCTTAAGTGCTGGTTAAATCTTTAAGAAGACATCCACCTAAAGTGCTCATACGCACCAAAACTGTGCTTCAGAAACAGACGCTGTTTATCTTTCTTTAAGGTCCCAGAGAGACAGAATCAGAAAATTGTCTCTATATGTTGGAACAAAATTGCTGTAAACAAGAGAAAATTGTGAACATACATACTATGAGAGAGTGTTCACTGTTCTCAGGTCTTTGTTTTTTTGGAAAAGGACCAAATCAGGGGTTCAGAGATGCAACTGACCTCCCTACCTCTCAATGGTATAGAAACATCTGGGCATTTTGTTTGTCTGCAAATCACACTATCATGAAAATGCCACACATAAGCAACCAGCTAAATGTTTTTGTAACCTTGCAGTGTAGATGGATCGGCCTAATTTAGTTTTTGATATCAGAACGATCCATCCTCCCAATCTTCAAAGCAGTCAAATGTGGCATGACCCAATCAGAGTCCTTCAAAGCACATAGATGTGGGAGCTACGACAGCAGGAAATGACTGCCCATGCAGAGGTTAGCATAGAAGCTAACAGCTTCAGTGGTAGTTTTATCAGATCTGGACAGCATTTCTTTATTAAAATAAACAACAACCAACAACACTACTAACTTCTGTACAGAAAAGACATGTTCGCTCTGATTCTGGCATTTTTGACAAGGGTTTGTTTTAAAGTAATTGTTTTATAATTATGTTTTGTCCTTTAGGCCCTGGCAGGAGTGCCCATGTTAACTCAAGTCGAATCAAGTCTTGAGACATTGTTTCCCAAGTCCAGAACGAGTCTCCAGTTTTTACCTCCCAAGTCTGAGTCGAGTTGCAAGTCGTCAAATTAGCAACACAAGTCGACTTGAGTCCGAGTCCCTGTGACTCAAGTCCAATTGTGTGGCATCTATTAGAGAACATCAACAGTATTCCAAAGCTTCTATGACACGCTATAGTTACCCACTATAGAAACATCTCTACCTACTGCAGATGTTTTAACTTAGTGCGTAGTTGTCCTAACCTGACATGCCAGATGGACTGTTCCATATTGGAAATATTTCACTAATCTGGGGAGGAGCCCTGCGAAAATGTTTTCAGGGGCAGAACCTTCCAAAACAACAGCTGCCTGTGGTTGGAGACCATTTGGATCATCACACTCATCACAGATCAATCCATATCAAGTAGCGCTGCTGTGACGTAGCATATGTAGCGGCTAAACGTAGCAGCTAATGGCTAACCGTTAGCCACTACGGCTAACGGCCTACAAAGGCAAGCAACAGTTAAAGGTGTAGTCAACAATGTGGGAGAAAACAAGTGCAGAGGTTGTTCATAAACAAATTTAGACTCGCCTCTCCCTTCATACCTCACCCCTGGCTCCACCCCGAAAGCTGATGGACGTGCATCGTCATGGAAACGGCTGTTGCTGTTATGTGAAGCACCACAAAGCTAATGTTGCTTACCTATCCAGCAGAAAGACGCCGACATCTGCATCCGTTTTCAGGTCTTTCACTTCGCGGAGTTCCCTCCACCGTTGGAAAGCAACACCAATGTTGGCCCGGGTCTTCGCTCTTTCATGGTCATAGCCCTTCTTTTTCACTTTTCACTCCTCTGACCTTTTTCTTTTGGGCTGTTTTTCAGCCATTGCTACTGCACCTATTGTATCTCTCTCTTATGCTAACTGCGCACGCTACGCAACCTACTACTCCCCCTCCCCCCTCTGTCTGATCTGCGCATAAGTATAATTGCCCCCTGGATGTGGGGGGGTGTACCCTGTTTTGGTAACTCAGCCCAAGCCACAGTATTTACCTGCTGAAATTCAGAGTCAAGGCTGTGTATTGAAACCGGACTTTTTTTCCAACATGCTGTCAGTGGTGACATCTTGTGGATGGAGAAGAGAAATACGGTGATTTTGACTAACAGTGCATTAGATTAGAAGATTAGAAGATCGCTGACTACACCTTTAACAGGCCAGCAGCTAACAGCCATTAACTGTTGTTTGCCCTTGTTAGCTGTTGTGGCTAATGGCTGTTAGCCAATAGCTTAACTACCTTAAGACTATAGTTTCACATTAAATTATACCACATAGATGTATCATTTAACACTTATATGTGATACAAACCTCGTCAAAGGCAATGCCTGCTAAGTAAACTTATGAGGAGAGCATATTTGGCCAAGTATGAGCATCATGATGACCACAGGCTAACCGACATTAGCCACCATTATTTGTACAACAGGAAGTGACTTCACTTCCTGTTGTCGTCACGCCTGCAGCTCCTGCTGCTCCCGCCTCTCTACCCTGATTGGGCCGCTAAGCATTTAGCTGAGTGAAACCAATGGACAACGGAGGCTGGCAAGACGGAGATGCACGATATCAGAATCACGCAGGTCCGTCTGCTTTGCAAGGCTATAGTTGTCCTCAGTGCAGCACAATAGCTGCTTTATTGTTCCAAACAACTTCTCACCATGAAGGCAGATAAATCAAAGAGCAGAAAATAACATCATAGAAAGTCAAGGGGCTAAATATCAATTTTATAGCAGGTTATTAAATTGTTTTCGCTTCCAAAGAAGGGAAAGTGATGCAGGCATGACGGAGCACCCACGCACATATGCACTTAAAACTTCTAATGTTTACTGTAGACGCTTCACAGGGTTCTTTAGCAGCCCAAAGAGAACCAAAGTTAATTAGATTGTGACAGAGCACAGTATATAATCAGCATAGACCAAGTATTTTGCTCTTTATCAAGCTCAGGGTGCAGATTTTTTATTGCCTCACAGAGACTTTGAGGAGGGATGATATCTCAGAGCACGGCCGGGAGAAACCTTAAATTTCCTCTTGAGTCATGTTCTATAGCAAGGGAGGAAGCTTTCAAAACAATCATGCAGAGTGGGTTTTATATCATAAAACACCCTGGTGCTATCCTTACCAATCAAATTGGATTAAGAGCAGACAGAGATTGATCTATTCTGCGGCCGACAGCTCCCGTGTTTGACCAGATTAGTCTCGACTCTGTGCAGCTGTACGCACCACCTCAGAAGGAAATGAAATCATGTCATTGCAGAGGAAGTGTTCCCCCCTGTCTGTCACAAACACCACACTCCCCCCCGGACAGCAGCGGGAAAAAAAAAATCCACTTGTACATTATCCTGAGTCTGCCAGGTGTTTCCTCCTCCTCATTTCTTTCCCTTTCTTCCCACTGCAGGTGAAAGAGGGCCGACTGAGAAATGGCTCCATTTGCATCGTAGCTAATTGTATCAGCGCTCTGGGCTTTCTAATGGTTAATGAATTTTCTGAGTTCAGGAGGGTGAGGGGGGTAATGTAGAGCTGCACAGCACACAGTTACTATTTGAAGTGAAAATAGGTTTGCTGCAGGTAAAGAAAAAGGGGCCCTGATGAGAAGAACTGTAATATTAAACTCTGACTAAACCTATGAGGTGTTTCTGGTAGTATGATTCACCCTGTTTTCAAACCACTGAAGGAAGCATGGAGCTCATAATATTAACTTTGACCAATGAGCTCCAAAATGTGCTGCATCCATCTGTCAGAGCAGTCATTCACACAAAATTAGAAGAGGAAACATCCTTGAGATAACCAACAATAACGCTTTTATGTATAACCTTTAGACTCTAATTAGGCCATCGTTAAATTTAGGGCAAAGAAAAAAAATACAGAGTGCAAATCTCTGCAAACTTATAAACAATAATGTGGGGAACTGCCTTATCGTGAAATTTTAAGTCTTGCAAAAAATCCTTTATCTGCATCCAGGTTCATATCACCACCTACATGTAATCAATACTGAAAATTTCATTCAGGAGTTATTTGCACAAGTGTGGACTACTGCCCTATCTCACAATGTTAATGAAACATTTCCAAAACCTTGTGGACCCATACTCTGGATTACCACATAAATTAAATCACTTTTTATGCTGTGATCAACATCCCCCAAAATGTATCCTAATCTGCCCAGAACTGTGGAGTAATTTGCAAGAATGAGGAAAACTGCCTTTTCTGCAATGCTAAACAACATTTTTTAACACTCCTGGATTCACATTCAGATTCTTATTTCCCAAATCAGTTCTTTTTTTTAATGCAATAACGTACATCCCCTGAAAATGTCTCCAAAATCTGTCAAGAACTATAGGAGTTATTGGCGAAAATGGAAAACTGCCCTATCGCACAATGTTAATAAACTTTAAAAAAAAAAAAAAAAACCTCCTAGATCCACACCAGGATTAGCATCAACGCTAACTTTAAATCACTTTTTTCTTGCACCATGGCCAAAATTCTGTGAAAAGTTCATTAAATTATGTATGAGACCTTTAGGAATGAGAAGCACATATGTAGAAAAATGCCCTTTCTTATGATGTTAAAAAGAAAAACTCCTGGATTTGTACCTTAATGGTATCACAAACAAAATTCAGATACTTTTTTTTGCCATGACCAATATTCCTAAAAATATCATTAAATATGCCAATACATTTAGACTTGCAAGGAAAATGTTGAATACTGCCCTATTCAGCAATGCAAACAAGACTTTTAAAGAATTTGTAAAACCAAAACCTGATTCTTATGACCATCAATACATCAACATGAAATCACTTCTTTCTTGTGCCATGGTCAACGTTCCCTCAAAACATAATCATGATCTGTCTTGAACTTTTGGAGTTATTTGCAAAAAAGTGGAAAACTGCACAATGCTAACAAAGGTTTCAAAATATTAAAGAAATATCTGGATTTGGATCATCACCAAATTCAAGTAATTTATTTCCTTGTGCCATGAACAACATTCCCTGAAAATGTCATAATAAATTATCAAGAACTTTAGGAGTTACTAGCATAAATATGTAATACTACTAGGGCTGTAATCAACCAAAGAAATTGTTGGTCGACTAAAACACAGTAATTGTCGACCAAAATCGATAATCCGCGTTTCTCCCCTGTGTGTGCCTCTCCTTCTTTTTTTCTCTCAACACAAGACCCTCTGCTTTCCAGTCTTCATCAATGAAATGGGCAGTCACGGTCATATAGGACTCCATTAGAAGAGACGCACACATCTGTTATCTTTATCTATTGACTCGGAAACTTTCTCTTTTTTACTCCCTCGTATTTTGCCGTTACTGCATGCGTAATTGTGCGGCGCGCTGACACTGAATATCCAGAAAAACATTGGAACCTGTATATTCATGGGACTCTTAGTGTTTCCACACAGAGTTTCATATTAACCACGTTGTGCACTACAACAGACACTTTTTTCTTCTTGAACTCTGAAAACATCGGCAAATCCATATAGTCGCGCATCGATGTGTCCGCCTCTCCTTTTTCTCTCTCAACACAAGACTCTTTCCTTTCCAGTCTTCATCAATGAAATGGGCAATCACTGTCATATAGGACTCCGTTTGAGGAGACGCACACATCTGTTATCTTTATCTATTAACTCCGAAGCTTTCTCTTTTTCCTCCCTCGTATTTTGCCGTGAGCGCGTGCGTAATTGTCTGGCGCGCCGGAACTGAATATCCAGGTTTCAATGTTTTTCTTGGCCAATGGGCCTCATACCCTCAGAAATAAATGGTCAATTCCTTCTGTGATGTCGATTTTGCAATTGGGTGTTTATATGAGGCATAAAATCCAGCGCGGACTGGGTGAGGGATACCACCGCTGCAGCGCGGGCAGAGCGCATGCAGTTATAAAACAAATAAACGATTATTAGACTAGAATATTGAAATGTTCTTGAATAAAAATATTGAAATGAACGATAAATACATTAAAATGGTGTTCTAAGACATGATGGGGGTGCTCAGAAAATACCCCCATTTCACTTGATACGTTTCTTCTGATGAAATGAAATGCTGGGGAAAAAATAAATTGACTCATTTGGTCGACCAATCAGAATTTTGGTCGACTGAGCACGCATCGACCAATTAGTCGACTTGGACTTTACAGCCCTAAATACTACCCTCTCACAATACTTAGAAACCTTATAAAAAATTCCCTGTCCACACCTGAATTTGCATCAACAACAAATGAAATCATCTCTTTCTTGTGCTATGACCAACATTTCCTGAAAATCTAGGAATTATTAGCAGAAATGTGGAAAACTGCCTTATCTCGCAATGCTAATTAAACATTTCTTTTAAAAATTCTAGATCTGCATCTGAAATTAAATCACCACCAAAATAACGTCACTTTTTTCTTGGGCCACGACCTTTTTTCACTAAAATGTCTTTAAAATCCATTGAGAATACATTGTGTAACCTTGCTCACAGACAGATGAATTGACAAATGGACAATAGTAACAATCTCTTTAGAATTTTCTGGAATTTCCCATTCACAAAATGTGACCTGGATGGACAGGCGGACGGACAGCCTAAGTAGCGTGCACCCATTCTGAGCTCTTGCTGGCACTGAGGCATAAATTACAATAAAAATATAGCCTTACTTGTCACTGTGGATTGTGAAGAGGCTTTTGATTTCATACGTTTAAATCTTTAACTGGGTTTAAAGGTGTTTCTTACTCAGTGCTCCTCAAAGTGTTTAGTTCTTCCTTCGGCCTGATATTAGACAGAGTGCTGGGACTGCGTCGTGTCTTTCTGGGGCAGAGGGGGTGTCATCCTCTTACCAAACCTCACAATAATCCCTGAATTTATGGCCTGCTGCACCTCTGCAAATGCTCCGCAGCCTACAATACAAATAACAGCATTGATTTACAAATAGAGGGAATTTATTTTCTGCTTTCTGCCGTTGCTTTCCAGGCAGAGAGACACACTTTGAGACAAGATATAAATGGAGTGGGGATCCATGAAGCAATTATTCTCCCTCTGCACTACATGGCAGCGACAGCATTGGAGAAGGTGTCCGGGTCTACCTTTTCTCTGTTCTGTTCCACTGAGCAGCTCCTCTCTCTCTCCGGCCCGTCAAGCCGCCGCGCCGACAATCAGAGCGGAGTGGCTGAGGCGTGGTGGCGAGGAGAAATGTACAGTGCTGGAGTGGTGGAAGGAAATTACTGAAGGAATCAATTCAATGAGTTCCCTCCCTGCATGAAAAAATGCCTATAAATCAGGCAGGTGGACGGACCCCAAACAACAAGCTTTTAAAAGCCTGTCTACTGCGGCACAATGCATCTTAGAGCGAGGAGCGGCTCGGTAATGCAGCGACTCCTTCTCTTTTCACTCAGCCACTTTCTCAGCCGACCTTGGAGCTTTTTTCACCACTGACCTCAGACTTATTTCTTTATTAGTTGCCTGAGATTCGGGTGCTTTTTCATTCTGTCTTAGGAGCGTAAGCATGCCAAGGTTTTAAGTGATGCCAGAGAAGCGCCGTGTTTCATCCCAAAAGGAGAAGCTCACCTTTTGAAAAATGTGACACCTCTTCTGACACGACCACCTCGGCATGAAGAGAGAAAATGAAGACTTATCTGTCTCCTGCTCTCTACCGACAAAAAGGCAGCACTGAAGGAGCTGTAATCATTCCTAAAGAGCAAGGTGGCGAACAGCAGGGCGTCATTTTTACCTTTAGAAGCAGCTTGTGGATTGTGTTTTTGTCTGGAGTAGGTCTAGGAAAGATAGAAGGTTTTTTTATATGTTAACATATTTTCCAGAGAGATACAGGGTCAGATATTATTGCTTATGCTAATATGGTTTACTATGCATCAAAGTAAACTGGCCTGTTAAATGAAGTGTTGAATGAACCCCTTCATGCATGATGTCCGCTACAGTAGACAGATATTTGAAACAAATTTTATACCCTTTAGGTTGCAGTACAGTGCCCAACTATCAGGTAGGGAACTCCCAAACACGTGTCTCAAGTTCCATAAAATATTAACTTTGCACATTTTTTATTTGACCATATTCAGATATTGCATCATAAATCCAAGACAGCCGACAAAAGGCAAATTTGACAGTACACACGTTTTCAGATTTTACATAATTTTGCATTTTTTATTTTAAATTTTGGTGTAATTCACAAGTGAATAGTTAGACTAAACAGCAATAATACACATACAATACCCAAAACCAGTGAAGTTGGCACGTTGTGTAAATTGTAAATAAAAACAGAATACAATGATTTGCAAATCCTTTTCAACTTATATTCAATTGAACACACTGCAAAGACAAGATATTTAATGTTCAAACTAAGAAACTTTATTTTCTTTTGCAAATAATCATCAACTTAGAATTTAATGGCAGCAACACGTTGCAAAAAAGTTGGCACAGGGGCATTTTTATCACTGTGTTACATCGCCTTTCCTTTTAACAACACTCAGTAAACGTTTGGGAACTGAGGAGACCAATTTTGAAGCTTTTTGGTGGAATTCTTTCCCATTCTTGCTTGATGTACAGCTTAAGTTTTTCAACAGTCCGGGGTCTCCATTGTTGTATTTTACGCTTCATAATGCACCACACATTTTCAATGGGGGACAGGTCTGGACTACAGGCAGACCAGTCTAGTACCTGCACTCTTTTACTACGAAGCCACGCTGTTGTAACACGTGCAGAATGTGGCTTGGCATTGTCTTGCTGAAATAAGCAGGGGCGTCCATGAAAAAGACGTTGCTTGGATGGCAACATATGTTGCTCCAAAACCTGTATGTACCTTTCAGCATTAATGGTGCCTTCACAGATGTGTAAGTTACCCATGCCTTGGGCACTAACACACCCCCATACCATCACAGATGCTGGCTTTTGAACTTTGCGCCTATAACTGTCTGGATGGTTCTTTTCCTCTTTGGTCCGGAGGACATGACGACCACAGTTTCCAAAAACACTTTGAAATGTGGACTCGTCAGACCACAGAACACTTTTCCCCTTTGCATCAGTCCATCTTAGATGAGCTCGGGCCCAGCGAAGCCGGCGGCGTTTCTGGGTGTTGTTGATAAATGGCTTTGGCTTTGCATAGTAGAGTTTTAACTTGCACTTACAGATGTAGACGAACTGTAGTTACTGACAGTGGTTTTCTGAAGTGTTCCTGTGCCCATGTGGTGATATCCTTTACACAGTGATGCCGGTTTTTGATGCAGTACTGCCTGAGGGATCAAAGGTCACGGGCAGTCAATGTTGGTTCTCAGCCTTGCCGCTTACGTGCAGTAATTTCTCCAGATTCTCTGAACCTTTTGATGATATTACGGACCGTAGATGATGAAATCCCTAAATTCCTTGCAATAGCTGGTTGAGAAATGTTGTTCTTAAACTGCTGGACAATTTGCTCAAGCATTTGTTCACAAAGTGGTGACCCTCGCATCATCCTTGTTTGTGAATGACTGAGCATTTCAGGGAAGCTGCTTTTATACCCAATCATGGCACCCACCTGTTCCCAATTAGCCTGTTCACCTGTGGGATGTTCCAAATAAGTGTTTGATGAGCATTCCTCAACTTTCTGTCTTTTTTGCCTCTTGTGCCAGCTTTTTTGAAACATGTTGCAGGCATCAAATTGTAAATGAGCTAATATTTGCAAAAAATAATAAAGTTTCTCATTTCGAACATTAAATATCTTGTCTTTGCTGTGTATTCAATTGAATATAAGTTGAAAGGGATTTGCAAATCAGTGTATTCTGTTTTTATTTATGATTTACACAACGTGCCAACTTCACTGGTTTTGGGTATTGTACTTGAAACTTTTCTTTTACTTTTATTACTCTTAAAAGCTTGCCAAAGATGTTTGTGGATCTATATGTTGTTTCCACTAACTTACTCTTTATACTATTAATGCATGGTGAAGTGGACAGATGCAAAACTCCCAGAAAATAAAACAACAAAATGAACATGATTTTTAACTTGTTTGAAAGTAAAAACAAACAGTATATATATAGTACGAATATAGTATTATAATATAGGAATATAGTATTCCTTTGTGATTTAATAATTCATGCATGAAAGGGTTAACTGACTGAAGAAGGAATGTCAGACCTAACAACATGAAAAAGAAAGTGTTAGAACTACTTAGAGTTACGAAATATATTCTATATGTATTGTATGTAACCTGACACATAGAAACAACCCATAGGAAGTGTTTGGGAATGGACAGGACCATTCAAAGCATATCCAGCAGGTGATTGGACAATTCTTTTGTCAATCACATTGTGCATCATTCTGATAATGAAGTAGGCAGGTGCTACTGCTGCGGTGTAAGATACAAATATAAGTATGTCTGATTTGAAGGTAAAAGGTTCTATTAAGAAAGGCTTGTGTGTTGGTATTTGTTACTGGCTACAACAAAATGTAGCGATGGACATATCAAAAGTTTATATAAAATTTTTAAAAACACGCTAATTTCTCATATATAACGGACATGTTTGTGCTCTTAAATAAGGTCTAATTTTAAGTTACGTATTGTACACAAGCACAAGCAAAATATGTAAATCCGGGGTACAACACATCCGACACAAAAAGACGAAATGTTCTCTTTCTCTGCGAAACATTATCGCCAAACTTTTGTAATTCTTACAAAACTGTCTATTAAACTGTTCTTACCCAATATTTTGGGTCGTAATTAGTTTACCTGTGTGTAATGATTGTGTAACTCTCCGTGTTATGGTACCGCTCACGTGCAAACACACTAGGCACTGCGCTCTGATTGGTTGAAGACATCGCCATGTTGATAGCTGCGCTCTGATTGGTCAGCACAGTACAAATGAGAATGCTGGGATGTGTGAAATATAGCATTCAAAAGAAAGGTGACTGAAGTGGCTGAGGCAGTGGGCAACAGAGAAGCTGGTCGGAAATTTGGCATGAGTGAGGCTAACATTCGTGGTCGGAGAAAAAAGACAGCAGAGATAACAAAGGACAGACCAAAACCAAAAGTTTTTGGGCGCTAATCTGAGACAGAAAGGTTTGGGCAAAATTTGGGTGCGGGTTATATTTGAGTAGAGTGTTTTACCTGGAAAAAAGCATGAAAATATGGTGTGTGTTATGTTTGAGAAATTACTGTATTTGTTTTTCTTTTAAAAAAAATATCTGAATATCAAGATATTAGCTATCTTCAAAAAGTTAAACATTATTCAGGATCAATATTGTACTTTTGGCCCGTGTTTCCCAGCTCTAGGAATAAGCCATACTTCTAGCACTTTTTTGATAACAAATGTCGAGCCCTCAGAACAATTATTTTACCAATTACACTCGGGGCGCCTATCACCTCCTGTGTAGTTCTCCCATGTTTCTCCTCATGACGTTATCTACCCATAGGATGAGCAGCTTAATGGAGGCTGTAAATAAACTAAACAGCAAGGTCAGCAGGAAGAGCACTGATGGAATAAATTAGTGTTCAGCTTTAAAGAAAACAACAGACAAGACAAGATGAAATACAACCGTACTGAGCAGTAAAAACCGGATCCGTGACCATTACCGTCTCTTGATTTATCCAGCTGGAGAGGCAATCTAACGCTCCTCGTCTGATTCGTCACGTTCCCCGTGACCTGTCAACGCACATCAATACGGGAGAGGGGTGTCAGATTGGGAGTTTAAGCCATTGTTACCTGGGAGTTAATTCTGAGTTAGTACATGTGTGTTTGTGTGTGTGCTCGCGCCACATTAATTCTCACTGTCTGCTGCTGATAAATGTCAAGGCCACTTGAGAGATTGGTGAGCAGCAGTTTATTCCCACACGCACCCACGCAGCAGAAAACAACACACGGCAAGGCAGGACTGTAAACAGTGAGCCCAGAGGAGCCGTGAATAGACAGGCGATGGAGCTGAGTGCGGGACCATCATAACGAAAAAGAGGAATAGATTCATAGAGTAAGAAATGGAATGCAGAGAACATGCACTGCCAAGTGAAATGATATGTTGTTTATCCATGAATGAGCAGCTGAATGTCTAGCATGATCTTAGTCTCAGGTGTAAAAGATGCCTGACAGAAAATCCCCGCTCTGTAAATCACATGGCTGCTCTCGTATTTCCTGGATGACTGGGTGGTTTCCTCTTTATCTACTGAGGGGGCAGAGCAGTGACCTTCTGACAAATCTAACCACCTCTGTTTGTGAGCTTTAAACTCCCATCTTGTTTATTTGTTACATCTTTCTGTGTGTGCAATCCTTCTACTCACAGCCAGCATGTCCTCAGTCTGGATAGATGGCATATTCACCTCCGTCTAGTGTGTGCTTATGAAATATCTTTGTCTGATGTATCCGGTTAAGTGAAATGGGTTGGGCTTAAACAGCCTAAAGCTAGGCTAGCAGTGCTTTTTGATAGCTTTTCTCCTTCATTTCATCACAGAAAGCCATACGAAGCGCCACCGTGATATATAATTAAGGGATACACCAAAAAATGTTTTCATGTCTTGGCTCACTCCCAAATCCATGAAAAGCAGATGGACACAGTTCTTTCAACTGTGTGTGCAGTACAAAAGAAGAGACGGGCAGAGCTCACCCACTGCCAATTAGCTTAAACACTGGGTACCGTTGAGGCCCATTTATTCTCCCTTTATGTATAAAAATGTAAAGCAAGGCAAGGCAAGTTTTTTTGTAGAGCACACTTCATACACAAGGTAATTTAAAGGAGACATATCATGCTGATGCATGATTTAATACTTACATATAATATAATAAATTTGAAAACAAGACCTTACACCCCCTTAATTTTCAAAAAATGAGATATTGTATTTTTTCTGATATCCTAGAACAAGATTTGATGCCTCTGAAAATAGGTCATTGCGAGATGACCGCAAGATTTAAATCGTCGTGACGACACGAGGTACATTTCTTTTTATTGGAGTAATCTGATAAAACACTTCCTCCTCTGTGATGTTCGTTAGCACAAAACCATCACCGAGGAACACATCCACCAGCAGGGGTATATAGGTCCCCAACTCACATTCACTCATTACCAGCTCTGGCCTGTAGGGGGACTCAATACGCGGTCGCTGCATTGAGCCTGCCGGAAAATACAGTAGAAGAAGAAGGACAGGCTGGCTCTACCCTCTCGGCAGCTCTGACAGAACTGACCAATCAGAGCACAAAGGCTGACTTTAGGTCTTTAGGTCAGCCTGAGAACAGAGCGTTTCAACGAGAGCTTGATAATGGCCTAAAATGAGGATTTTGAGAACGCAATTGTGGGGCAATGAAGGAACTAAATGACTTGTACTGAGGGCAGAAATGCTTTACAGGCATCCTAGTCTGGCATAGTGAAAAGGAGAAACAAGCATGATATGTCTCCTTTAAAGTGCTCTACAAAAAAAGAAAAATGCTTTAAAATCACAATACAAAATAAAAACCAAAATAATCATTATAGATGAACTTTAAAAGAGAAGAGTGCAGATAAGATCCTTTCAGTCATGTGCACAGTTAAATGGAGATGTTTTGAGACTAGATTTGAACATTGTCAGAGTAGAGGCCTGTCCCACATCCTTAGTATACATCCTTTTCAAACTACGTTAACGCCACTGCTCTTACTTGCATGCTTCCCTTTTCGTTTGCATTGCTGTTAACCAATACATCCACCAGTCAATAGAAAAAGTTTCTCCTTTTCACCTGAATAACTGATATTTAATAGCTCTTCACTCTCCTCCCAGGTGTTTTTGCATTTGTTTGTCCAAGTGTCCAGATGAAGTAACATCATACAGATGTTCGTAATTTCGAACAAACTTACAGCGTTTCTCTTCAAAAAGTTTCGCCATTATTATTCCTCCTTCGAGTCTCACTAGAGCTACATGTTGGGTAGTAACAGCAACACTGCCAAACGGTTACTGCTCCGTTTGGCCTGTATCAGTACGCTTTACGGAAACATGCAAAAATACGAACAAAATTTACACAGAGCACAGACAGAAGGTTCCTTATCCATATTTTATAATGAGCATTAATGAGCCTTTAGCCTGTCTCTGTTTTTCTTTTAACCAGGTTGTGTTATGTTATCTATGTTTTGACTGATTAGTACTTCACTGAACTGTAATTTTCAAAAGAAATACATGCAAAAATACCCGTAGGGCACATGCTCAAACCACCACGGACAGGCTTATTCGTGGGTTAACAAAAACAAAGCCTCTGCCAAAACTATTGGTGTATCCCTTTAATGGTATACATTACTTTGGTGAGGCTCACAACCTACATAGTCAGCGCGTATAAGTATTAAAATGGGCTATAAAACAACTCTATGAAAGTCTGGAGAGTAGACAGAGACTGAGACATGAATAAGGCTGAGCTTAAAGAGACTCCAATCCTCTTTGGAAAGAAAATGAAGTTGTAGGAGTGAAAGGATTGTAAAGGACAAACCATGTGTGCATTCATGTCATATTACAACAACATTGCTGTTACCATGGTCACTAATCTATTTAGGGTTGGATCTGTCACCAGGTTCATCTCCTGAAGGCTGAATAGGTGCTATCACCGAGTGTTGGGAACAGACATTTAAAGAGACAAATATTGATCAATCAGTGCATCCTTCATGGTGTTAATTAGACTTAAGTGTCATTTATTTTAGAATAGAAGCTGGAGTGAAAACCTGCTGTAAAAGTTGAATAATGCGCATCATTAAGAATTATATCAATGTGAGGGCAGAGAGTACAAAGTGAAGAGCAGATCTGCTTCATAATAACTGTAATTAAAAGCATATCTTGAATTGTTCAACAGTGCATCCTCTCCTTGGCAGATGTAATTTGCGTGATCATGCAGCCGTTTGTCTTTCATAAAACCCACCGTCACGTTATGAAAAGGTCATCTGCGTATAATTGCAGGGGAAGACCCACAAAAAAGCTGAAGCTTATGTTCGCTGATAACTTGACAGAACAAAAAAAAAGAGACTGAATAAAACTGCAACATGAATTACAGCCTCCGCAGTGTGTGATCAGTGAAACGGCACACAAAGCATTAGGGATGCAACAATATGCATATTGAGATAGCAAAGCTTCCCCGCTGAAAGACGCTCTGTTTGCTCTCTCATAAAGCGAGGGGGAAGAGCTGCGACATTCACATATTGTTGCTCTCTCTAATTCTCTCGCTCTGCTGCTCCGAGGTAGCATCTCAAGCGTGCAGGATTGGAGCTGAGGTAAGCAGCAGTGATCGGTGACCTTGTGCGTGATTTAGATAAGGTAAACCTTTATTAAGAAAAGCCTTCATCAACAAAACTGTGTCAGTCTAAAGTCACTGATTCAGCATAACAATGTGTTTTAAGGAGCTCTGAAGCAGTGGTTCCCAACCTTCCTAACCCCAAGGAGGCCCCTCATTTTGGAAAAAAGGAAGAGTCAAGCCCCCCCATGGACCTACATGAGAGAATTTTATCTTTTACTGTGCAAAATAGACCACAGGTTTGGTTGTTTTTATTAATGGCTTCAAGATTAAATGAGCTAACAAACCCAAATATGCCCTTATTTAAAGGGTGCAGCCTGCAGCACAAATCACATCCAGTTTTACAGTATCTACTCTGTCTTATGGTCTGATTTACAGAAAATATCCCCAAATCATATTTAAGCACATTTACACATGAACATTATTAACAGCTTGTTTTTTGTTTCTTTTATCTAGCGGTAGTTAAGGGCCAACTGGCACCCCCAAAACCTGATGAGTCTCCCTAAAATCCTTAACAGTGAGGAGCTGTTTGCCTTTATGAGTATTGTAAAGGCTGTTTATTTTTTCCAAAGCAGTTAATTACACAAATATCTTAACCTCCATATTCTTAACTCGAATGCTCTACAGTTAATGTGTAGAAAAGTGCCCCAGTCATGCTAAATAATTTCCATGTGGCACACATTGAAAAAGGTTTGGATGCCCCTCCCTTTTTGTGTTATAATTGTTTAAGATAACACACGTTAACCACATTTGGGCATCTACAAAGCTTCACCACTGAGATCATTTGGTGCCCCTCCTTTGGGGGCTTGGACCACAGGTTGGGAACCAATGTTTGAGATGTTTAGTATTGGTTAAATTAATTAAGAAATATTAGCTGGTAAATAAATTAATACAAACTTTGAATGCAATGTTCATCCTTGTTTAATGTGCTTAACGTTTTGTTGCATATTTTCTCTGTAGGTTTGTTCTTCATGGTGAAAGTTGGTTGCCATGGTACCTGTAATTTCAAATTGAAAATGATATTATCCCATTATAAACCACGCCGATGCCTGCTGTGTTTCAATGGAACAACAATAATGGTTTTAGGGCACTTTCACACCTAACACTGGTTCACTTCTTTGGGAAGTTTGGTTGATTTGGGTTTGTGTGAAACTTCACACAAGGGAACAAAAGAACCAAACTGTGATCAGTAAACTTCCAAGCAGACCAGAGTTTGATATGTAACAAGAGTGACAGCAATCCAAACTAAACAAGGACCAAACAGGTGAACAAAAAGACTCGCCTGCTTGATTTATTACAACAGCAAGAGATAGCATAGCGTTCACTGACAATATCAAACAGATTCTGGCTAATGATGGCTAATTTAGAAGCAGCAGCCAGTTTAACCTCTACAAATCTGTGTGCAACATGATGTTGTGCAAAAACAGTGTAAAACAGGCCGAATGTCAGAAACAAAGACTGCAGGTACAGCCCTAACTAGTGGCGAGTGGCTATATTACACATCATCTGACAGGCGTGACAAAGTGCAGTGTGAAAGCAATCCAAACCATGTGAAAAATGGAACCATCGAACAAACCCAGTCAAGTCCCTGGACTGTATGTGTCAATGCGGCCAGTCAACGACTGCATTTTTGCATTTACAACCCTAAAAACTGCAGTTTAGAGTGCTTAATATCGTTAGGCTGCTAGAGTGTAAAGGAACATCAGTACTCTGGTACACTGCAATATTTTACAGGCCCATACTGAGTCAATCATTTATAGAGCTTTATTTTTATGGAGTACTATTGATATGTTATCAGGTAATCATTTGTAAAAATTCAGGACTTTTTGTGTTGTAGTTCAGGTTTTGGTTATTAAGTCTGCCCATTATCCGTTATCATTTTTTATATTTTATATTTATATTTTTCAATGGCTGATATTTTAACAATGGAAATATCTGTATCCACAGAAATGAACATTTCCACCAATATTTTCAGTATATGGCCATACACATCATCCATATGTAACCCTTACATTGGCTGAAATTCAACAAAATATATGGAAGTGCCCAACTGCTTCACCGTGTTAACTCCTAACAGCGACTTTTTTAGTGGAATAAAATGTTGTTTCTCTTGTTTTAAGCCTGCACGTAACACAAATTAACTGTCACAGTGTAAAGAAGAGGTCAGTTTTAGTTTAAAGGAGACTTTTGACCTGAAATGTTGCTATAGGCGATGATGAGTTCAGAAATATTGGCTGACGGATATTGGGAAAAATCCAACTTTGGGCATCTCTACCAAAAACTGTTTTTTCTCATAGAGCACTGTGGGTTCTACTTTGTAAATTAGACTATTTGGTTGAAAAAAAATCCACTCAAAGTATTGTAATGTATCTTAACAGATTATGATCCAAGGTGATGTATTGCATCGTCACTTCTTTATCTTGATTGACGTCATATTGTCAGATTCTTGCCAACAAACATCCCTAGTTACTCCAACTGTAGCATCTGTAATGCCATTTGAAATGGCTCTGCATGCTTGACATTTGCCTTCATTCTAGAAAATATCACAAAAGAGGTGAAGACAGTATCTAAGTCCCCTAAAAAGACCACAAGCATGTGAAATTCTGTGAACATATTAAGCCAAAAGGGGGTTTTCTTATGAGTCTTTAATTTATTAAAACTCCAGAAAATCACAGCATGATAACATCAGACAACCACACCATAATTAGAGAATGAAAGATAATCCCACTGAAAAGCCTGCAGGGTGTAAGATGAAAATTTGGATGATGAATTGTGATGTTACAAAGTATATGGTAGTTTAGTGGTTCTGCTAATACGTATTATAAAAGAAAAATCCTTCTGTCTAATCAGACCTTTGAGTTCAATGTTCTTCTGGAATTTATCAGCCAATAAAGTCTCCAAAACTCTTAAAGGCCTGTCCTCCCCTCTCCCTCTATCTGTACCCCAGGAGGTCAACTGGAGGAGAATGACTGGTAAAACCCAGACCAGCAACGTGACCAACAAGAATGACCCCCGCTCCCTCAACTCCAGAGTCTTCATCGGCAACCTCAACACAGCCATCGTCAAGAAGACTGACATAGAGGTCATCTTCGCCAAGTACGGCAAGATAGTGGGCTGCTCCGTGCACAAGGGATACGCCTTTGTACAGTACTTGAACGAGAGGAACGCCCGGGCGGCCGTGGCGGGGGAGAATGCTCGAATCATCGCTGGACAGCCTCTTGGTGAGTCTGTCTCTTTTTGACGAACTTGTGAGAAGGCGAAGTGTTGGACACTTTGCTGAAACTTTCCCTTTGAAATCCAGAGTGTTTTGTTGTTCTGATCTGTGCTTGAGGAGTGGATTGTGTCTCTTGGGAACACGAAACGCCCCGGGCCGATCTCACACTCTCGATTTGGAGCTCCCACTGGCTCTTAAATGCTGAGGTGTCTGTAATTGTTGTTACGCTGGTTTGGAGGAAATCCCCCCTGAATCCCGTACACCAGTGTGTGTGAGCTGAGTTTGATTTTGACACCAGGCAGAAAGTCGGAAAAGCATGTCAGTGTTCTTGGGACCAGAACTTGTACAGAGTGGAAAATGTTAAATGGTGTGGGATACAGCAGCGTTATGTGGTGGAAGTCTGAGTTTGAGCTCTGTAAAGATCAAAAGTAAATCAAGTTTGTCAAATACTTGTGCGGCCTTTATGTTTTTGTTGTAACTAGAAAAGCAATCTGAGAGCACAGACCTCCGCCAGGCAGCCCGGTTACAGCAGCGGCTTTTCCGCTTCGATTGGACAACCGAGTCAAAACTCATGTTTGTCCATGTGGAGAACTCCTCCACTTGAATTGCAAGGAAAGCTGGGAAATGTAGTGAGATAGGCTTGAAAAATGTTGACGTCTGTCTGCAAATAAACAACAGTTTCCATAATGATGAAAGGGGTGGCACTCACACAGCAGCCAAGGAGAAATGAATGGGATTTGCCATTATAAAATTCAATGTTTTTTGTGATGTCAGTCTGGATCAGATCAACATGAAATTTACCTTGATGGAAGAGTTATATTTTATATATTTTCCTGTAAATGTGGAAGTGAATCCATGTTGTGATGTCAGAGATATGATTTTTTAAACACGGCCCAATGTCACGTTATGGGATTTTTGAAATCTTTCAAAAACTTTTTGCATCCAGACAAATATGCAGATCAGCACCAACATGTATTGGCTTCTTCCTTGGACCAAACCACACTTCTGCTAAAATATTAAAGTTAATCTATCCGGTAGTTTTTGTGTAATCTTGCTAACAGTCAAACAATCACACAAACAAACAGACCCTGCCGAAATGTAATAAATGAGTTATAATACTAATTTGCTTTAAAAAAAAAGACATGAATATTTTTTTCATCTCAGTCTTGTGTTAAAATCACATTTAATTGTATAGTAAATACATTAGTCCTACAATTAACCTCACTGGAATCATTGCATATTTCTTGGTTTATCAGATGTCATGTTTGACCTTTGTGATATTACAGGGATAAAATGATTATGAGACTATTGCTATGTTATGGTATTACAGGGAGCTACCCTGTGATGTTCGCCCTAACAGACGATGATGCTACAGCACAGATACTGGTGCTGGGTCACCCCAAAGCCCAGTGGTTTGGTCTGAGTGCCCCAAATATAAAGGTTTTTGTCTAGGGACTGAGATGAAGTGTGTTAACAGGGCACATTCAGCTCATGTCCTCTTTGATTAATTTTATATTTTTAGTGAGTTTTAAAAATACACATCAGATGTGTGTTCCTCTGTATTTTTAACCCTTCCTGAAATCTGTCAGGTAAACTCGCCATGATATTGTGAACTGTGTAATATGCGCTGTAGATAGACATACTGTATGCTGTGTGCAATAGCAGTTCATTCATTCATTAATTTCCTTCCGCTTATCCCTTTCGGGGTCCCAGGGGGGCTGACGCCTATCCTAGCTGACTCTGGGTAAGAGGCGGGGTACACCCTGAACAGGTTGCCAGCCAATCACAGGGCCGCAAAGAGAGACAAACATCCATACAGGCACACACTCACACCTAAGGGCAACCTGGAGTCACCAATCAAACTAATGATTATATTTCTGGTCTGTGGGAGGAAGCCAGAGTGCCTGGAGAGAACCCACACATGCACAGGAAGATCATGTAAACTGCACACAGAAAGGCCCTGGGGATCAAACCTGCGACCTGTTGCTGTAAGGCGTGTGCACTACCTGTTGTGGCACCAAGCCGCTCATGCCACAGTGTTAATTTTGACAACACCTTTTAATTTAGTTTTAGCCTTTAATCTACTGTAAATTAAGTCGACAAAAATATGAAGTGTAAAGTGTCAGGCATTTTTTAGGCTTCCTTGAATTTCTGAAGTCATGTTTCATACTTGGATAAAATTAAACATGTACTAACCCTTCATTGAATGCATAAATGAACAGAGATCTAACTTTATTTAGGCTATCTGGCAGAGCATCACAGTTAAAATACTAGAATTGACAACAAACACTGAACCTGCCCTACATGAATATAACAGTTCATAAAGAGAGCAGCTCTGATTGTATCACTCCTCAAACGTATCCCACCGCCATGAAGCAAAGGCAGCTGTGATTGGATGTCCCTCTGAACTCATCCGACCTTTCCACACAACCAAAGTAGCTGTGATTCCTAACTTGTCCCTACCTTCCACATGATGAAATAAGATTTGACTGGATTTAGTCTAGTTTTTATTTGTTAATGGAAAAAGTCGGTTAATTTAATTTAAGTTTTCATCTATGTGCACTTGCTTTTTTTGTTATCCTCTAGTTTTCGTGAACAAAATTAACAGTTCTGTTGTCGAAATTTACCTGCACCTTGTGGCTCATATTTTTACAAAATGACTTTAAATAAGCGCTTCAGTGTCTGTACTTGTTCCAGCTCCTCAGTAAAAGAGCCTCTGCTGTGACTCACATGCTTACCACATTGAAGAACCTCAGGTGATGCCAATTTAAAAATACCAAACTATCCCTTTAACCATCTTTGGGGACCTTAGGGTTGAGCAGCAGAAGGAGCGAGCAGAGCGAGGTCTCACACCCTGCTGCTCTACAAAGATCATTACCGGATGGCTCTGCAAACAGGAGGGCGACCTTTTGACTGAAGCCTTTAAACGTGTTTCCACCGGAGCTCCTGGGGTCTGCGCTTGAATGTGTGCAAATATAACTGGTGTGTAACATGGCTAAGAATATCTCCACGAGATGATCAAAAGCAGCAGAGCACGATGGAGAAGGTGCAGAAGAGGAATGTTTCATTATCTGAGTGTGACGTGTGTGCAGAGTAAAGATTTGGAATTAAGGCTGCGGTGCGTCACTCCTCGCAGTCAGACGGCGAGCTCAGCCAGAGAGGGTGAGGGGAGTGGAGATAATCCCGCCTGTGGGAACGTAGAGTCAGAACATGAAAAGGGATTGAAGGGTGGAGGTGGAGGTGCAGGGAAGAGCAGCATGTCTGGTGTTAAACCAGGAGATAGGTACCAAGGTGCAAAACGGGCAAATATCACGGTTGGTTCGCTTAAGAATCTGAATTTTATTTAGGAGGGCAGAGCATGATGGGAGTTTGGATGGAGTTAAGTATGATGTTTACTGTTTTGGATCTACACAGCAAGTAGAGAGGAGTTAAAATGTTGGTGTTGGCATTTAAAGGTGCTATGAGGAGAATCTATTTCTGGCGACATAAAGACTCTGCTACCCATGAGCACGTGCGGCGACTGTCGTAAAGACGTGACCCAAGCCAAAGCGTGTGTATATTGTGATGCTAATGAATGCAGCTCGGACCTTCCTCAGAACTCTGCATTGCTTTACAACTTTTTTCAACAACTTACAGGATGCAAAGTGACGAGGTAATGTATCTCTTTCTAGTGACGTAGCGGTAGTTTTTGATGTGTGACAACAAGCAATTTTTGGAAAACTTAGCATCGTAGTTTTGTAGCCGGCTATATATCGCTACTTACAGCCCAGTGCTCGAAGACGTGTCCGAATAATATAAATTTGCTCTAGTTTTAATTGTCTTGTTCCCGAAGTTGAGTATCCAGGCCAGTCCAGCCCTGTCCGACCCGACCGTGAAGCTAAGGAATAGCATTTATAGATAACCTATTTTGATGCTATAAAACTCATCTTAAAGTGTGTATTTCGATCAGGCATATATCTAAAAGTGAGACTTTTTTTGTAATTACCTAGAAACTCCTCATAGCATCTTTAAGCAAGGGCAGAATTAATAAAACTCTGAAAATACTCTCTTGGTTGAAATTTGTCAGCGTAAAAGACAAGTGTGGAATTGATGTTCCTGTAAATCAAATCCATAGATGGTGCTACATAGGCCTGTGCTCAAAATATTGATACGGCAAAATATCGTCACAAACAGAATCGATACAACCTAAATATTTTGACAGTTGTTGTCAACACGCTTGGGCTAATGCTTACAGTGGCACAGTTCAAGGTAGAAGTACATAATGAAGCATATGTTCTAAATGTGAACTTAGGTCTACCATCTTTAAGATCTGAGTTTATGTCTCTCAAGTTGTAGAACCACTTAAAACTCATCCTTGTTCTTTTCTTCTTATAAGAAAAAATAAACTTGTCAAGAAATTTGTTTAAAGCGTAGTCAATGTTCACAATTCATGTGTATCGGGATACGTATCGTATCGTGGCCTTAGTATCAGGATGCGTATCATATCCTGAGGTTGCTGGAAATACTCAGCCCTAGTGCTACAGGATCTTAATTCTGATTTTTTTTTTCTCTGAACCTGTAACTGACACTCTCTTATCCCTTTCCAGCTAACCAAAAAAGCCATGTAAAATACACAAACACAGTAACAATCAGCTCCTGCCAGTTGAGAGCATCACACTTGGGTGAACCTGCTAATTTATGCCTTCATCATAATATCGCGTCTCTTCCTCGTGTAGCTCCTGCGACTCTTTGCCATCACAGCAACGAACTCCATCATCCTTCAGAACATCAGCGCTCAAAGATTATTACGTCTGTGCTGGGTTTGTATATTTTTAAAGAGGGACATAAGAACGAAGTATGGAAAACAGTTGACCACCATGTCAATGGCTTCCCTGCTCCTTTCCATTGTTTACATGGCCAGTTTCGTCACGCTGCTGGTGTCATCAACAGCTTGATGCAGCAGAGAGAAAAAAACAGCCACACGGCTCATCTACTGGTGATTAGACCTGCGTCTGCTGCCAGTGGGAAAGGAGTCACCCACATTGACAAAAATCTGTGTTTACCTGCTAATTTTAGTGGGAAAGTGGTATCAGAGTCAATCATACAGCTGGTTCCTTCATTATTTGGCAAGTACCAAGTCAACCATGTGAAAACTGCAGTGTATTTATTTTTTAATATAAACATTTAGCTTAGATTCCATTTGATTGAACTTTATTAGTCCTTTTGAGAAACTCCCTGATAGGGAAATTAGGATTCCAGCAAGCAATTTGAAAAAACAGATAAAAAGATAAATAAAAATTGAGATTTAAACAAAAATCTAAATAAAAAAATCACTGTTATTTTATTTAACTAAACATAGTATCTTTATTTTAGCCATTTTCCACATTAATATACAGTAAAACAATTCAGAAATGTTTACGCTTTGCAGTGTCAATATAGAGTTAACACTTATGTAGTTATTAATAGACTCCGAGAGAGTGCATTCCTAACACTAAATATAAGCACTGATAAAAAAGTCACACTGCTAAGAGTTACAAAGTTTTAACCTTTAACTCCAAAAAGAGTCAACAGTTACACTTGATGAGAGTTAAAGTACTAAATTCTCAGATAAACAGTGTAAGCAATACTTTGGGATGTAGACCCATGTAGACATTTATGTAGTACTCTGATAGAGTTCATTTCTCTAATCAGATTTGTTTGTGTATACTTCTCAACATTGGGCGGCACGGTGGCCCAGCAGGTAGTGCTGGTTCAATCCCAGTGTTAGTCAAGGCCTTTCTTCACCCTGTGCATGTGTGGGTTCTCTCTAGCCCTTTAAGCTTCCATTCACAAACCAAGTTAGGTTGATTGGTGACCCAAGATTGCCCTCAAGTGTGAATGTGAGAGTGAATGGTTGTCTGTCTCTCTATGTGGCTCTGTGATTGGCTGGCAACCAGTTTAGGGTGTTCCCACCTCTCAACCAGAGTCAGCTGGCATAGACTCCAGCTCCTGCAACCCCATAAGGGATAAGCGGTGTAGATATTGGATGGATGGAAGTCTGTGATACTGTGACTCTAGAATCATAACTGACCACACTTGGGCTCTGGTAAAGATAAGAGACCTAATCCTTGTAATTTGGGCAGAAAGGTGGTGCAGCAGGTAGTGCATGTGCCTCGCAGCACCCAAAAAGGAGTCTCTTCAGGGTGATAAGACTATCAGGAATGTTTATTTTAAAAATACAGGTGCACAGTTGTCCCTGTTACATACAATGGTGGTTTTCAATCAACTTCAATGTTAGAGGAAAGAAAAGAAAAAACAAATTGAGTTCATTTTTGCTGGCAGAGTGGAAAATACAAGCCTAAAACCATGAAAGGAATCGTCTCAGAAATCAGCTCCATCCAAAAAAAGAATACTTAAAAAAAATACTGAGAGTCAAGATGATTGATTCAGCCTATGAGTTTTGAAACCTAACCAGAAAAGTTTTGTGCTTAACCAAACCTATAAAAAAAGGCTCCACAGCACCAAAAGAATTATCTCAAGGAAAAATGAGCCTCAAAATTTGAACCAGCTGATTTAAAGTCATTTAGTTGATGGGATTTTAATGATGAAGTCAGAACTCTGAAAAGCTCAAACAGCCTGTTATGATCAAACTGACACCCTCCTGACATAAGAAGACTTAGCAGAACTTTGCATAAACTTTCTTGAACCTGAAGTTTGACACCTTCTCACATCTAAAGACAATTTGTTGACATCTTCCAGAGTTTTTCAGTTGCAGACTGAGATATTAAAATGACTAAAAATGGAGGAGTCACCAACTGCTATAGCTGTAAATCTCAATGGAATTAAACCTAACATAGTTATCCTTACAAACAGACGTTGCTAAGTACACACTATCCATTTTGAGTATAACTTTTTTAATTATAATTATTTTAGCCAACTATCTTTGGTGCCAAAATACTTCTGGCAATACCCAGAAGAAACAAAGCCAACCAGGCAGCAAGCTGACTGACGCAGGAAGCAAATGTAGCCAATGAAAGTAAAGAGAAAATATAAAGTTTGACCGATGCAAGAGACAAAGGACCAACTTATTGGTTTGCAAGAGTGGACAGTAACAAAGTAGATTTACTTGAGTACTGTACTTGAGCACATTTTTTGAGTATCTGTACTTCAGCATTCTTTTGGACGCTTGTGACTTTTACTCCATTCTTAACATTTGTAAGACAATTATTGTACTTTCAACTAAACTACATTTCTGACATTTCTTACTCGCCACTTTTAAGTAAAGCTTGAAGTCAGTGAATTAAACTATTTTCTCTTCTTAAATGTGATCTGCATGTGATTTGTTTAAAAGATGATGCCATTCCTGTACCTTTAGCATGCACTACTCAGATTGAGCAGGTCAGCGTTGAGCTCTAGTTACTCATAAAATTGTTCATCTTGGCAGTAATGATGGCTACAGTTAAACTGAAAAAGGAAAATGGCAATGGTTGTCCTTTTGTTGGTTCAATTGTGTTTCAAAAAGCATTTCTATAGGCTTCATAGCATATTTTACATGCTTTTTATTCTACAGGTTCAATAAGCAGGTCAATGCATTGAGAGGCTTGTTTCAGTCATTAGGTTCTCTAAATTCTTTGTGGCAATAACACAGTAACACATTTACATTACAACGAAAATGTCCTTTTTTTTAAATGTATTTTTTCAGCATTTTGTGCCTTCATTGATAGGAGAGAGATAGTGGATGGGCTTGTGTAAGGGGGTGAGAGAGCAGGGGAAGGCACTCCGCAAACTGGTCACAGGCGGGACCCGAACCCAGACCGGCAGAAGCAAGCACATGGGGTGCCCGGTTGCCAACCACTCCGCCAAACCAGCACCCCGAAAATGCACTTTTAATACTTAAAGGAACACTTCACCCAAACAACAATTTGGCCTCATTTTCTACTCACCCTCATGCTGAGCAACACTCTGGAGCACTTTTTTGATGTCTCAAATGCAGCCGGGAGTCCGGGGGGGATTTTCACTGTCAGCAAACGTCCATCTAACAGGGGACTATGGAGCCCGAAGAAAAAGATCCATAAAAGTCCACAAAAATGTGCCTATTTCCCTTCATACTGCTCGTCCGCTGTAATCCAAGTGTCCTGAGCGGGTAACGTCCATAATTAATTCAAAACGAAGTCATTTAGTACATTTTTCGAGCCTAAACAGTGCTATAAGCGTGCTTCTGCAGTGCTTCAATAAATATTTGACTGAACAACTTTCACTTGTATTGGAGTAATATTTGAGCGGGAGTATATTGGTAATGAAGTTGAGTAGTTTGTCCACCACTGTTGGTTTGTGGCAAAGCATACATATAACGAACTGCTACAGAGAGGAGGTGAACAGAAATCAAAAACAGCCAAGGATGTTATAGGAAGGTAAAGGCTAGCCACATTTAGCTTAGCAGCTGTTTCTGTCTTGTTCCACTGTATTTGTTTACATTAAAGCCACATTTTTTCACAAGGTACAGGAATAGAGAGAAAATTCCTAGATCTTCATCTGTATTCAGATCATTACTGAAATCCAATCACTTCTTCCTTCTGTCATAAACAACAATCCCTGAATATCTCATCAGAATCTGTTTAGAAGTTCTTAACCCTATAAAGCCAATTGTATCATATTTGATACATACTTTTATAATACCTCTTTCTACTCAATATAATCAACAAATTACAAAAATAAAACATCTGATTACAATCAGATAAATGATAATGTCCTCACATGGATTATCAGTTGCCCAAAAACACCTAATGTATCAAATGAGATACAAAAAATCTATATGTTGAATTTTATGGACATTTTGAATTTTATGGATTTTAGCAGAAAGTGAAACAAACATTTCAGCTCCAAAAAATTATAATTTTCTGGCTATAATCTATGGTCTTGAGCCTTAAAGGGTTAAGTTATCTCCTTCCTGGGGGTAACTAAGATGGTATCCAAGGCTACGCTTACACAGACACTCCTGACTTAAAAACACAAAGATTTTTCTGTTGCATTTTCAGTCGATCTGCGTACAGACGGAGATGCTGGAGAGAAATGAAACCTCTGTAGTGTGCATGCCAGTTCAGTAGATGGCAGTGTAGGTTTGCAGACAATGCTACATTGTCTGCTACAATACATGTACGAAGAAGAAAAACTTTTCACGACCAACAATTGCGAGAAGACGCACAGAGACGCAGGAGTTTCTTTCTGGACAACAAATCAGTTCAGACAACAAATCTGTCTGGATAACAATCCGAGCACGGTTAGCAGCTCACACGTTACTTGGCAGATGGCCGAAGCTGTTGTTGTTCCTGGTATGTGCGTGCAGCCTTCATCTGAAAGAGTACTGCGCATGCGGTGAAGTCAGTGTTTCACCTTGAAACGCTCTGCTTCAGGTTTACACGGTGCTGCATGGAGAGTGTATTCAACTTTTCTCTCTGGAGCCCATTTTCAAAAGTTACCATTTTGGACACAAAGCAAAGAGTTTCTGTGTAAACGCAAGGCCAAAACACAATGAAAGCTTATTGGATCTGACCGTATTCGGCCCCGTGTGAACGCAGCCTAAATATGGAGATCAATACGGAGAGCATTACTCAGAAAGGCCACACAGCAGGACAACACTAAAATGCTAAGGTGGTTCCATGTGCCTCTGCATCAGACTTCAAAAGTTCTTTTAATGTGGTTTGGCTGAGTTTTGTGGTCTCCTTAGAAAGAATTTCCAAGCCCTACAGAGGAGCGAATAGAAAGTGACGTCTATGACCTCTTACACAAGAGATGAGAAGACCTGGATTTATGACTAAAGGTGGTCCAGAGCCACAGGTAGCCTGTTGTGTTGATGTGTGCACACTGGCTGAGTTCACTTCATTGCTCTTGTTGTCACTTATTAGATAATTAAGTGGAGTTGGTCTCAGCTGGAGGGCAGCGTTGACCTTTGTGTTGGTGTGAAAGTTGTGTCTTCATGTACATTTCCATGAAACATGCATTATTTATTTCATGTCCTCTGGCTTACAGATGATCTCTCTTATTGGTCGTGCACTCTGCCGCTCCATTAAACAGTGTCCTCAGGGTGTCAACGATGAAAGAAGGAAACTTTAATAGAAGATAATGAAGACTACAGAAGTAAACACACCCAGTTCAGGAGAATTTTCGCAGTGAAAATGTTCTTCTCTTTTTTAACCTTTTAACCCCTGATGATGATATTGGGTGTAACTAATAAGATTTATGGGCAACAAAAGGAAATATTTGAGAGAAAAGAGAAAACTCTTTAATAAGGTATGTACATGTCTTATGTATGTCAGCAGGACAGGTTAGTTTCATCACATTCGTCTTAAAAAAATGGAGCAACAACATCTAGTTTGTTTTAACTTAATATCATTTGAATCTAATCCAAATGAAAACAGAAGGTCAACATCTACCATCTGTAACAACATGAAAGTGTATTAGTGCCTTTGGCATGGGTAACTTACACATCTTCACAGACTTATGTTGACTTCTCGTACAAAGATTAGCATGGATGCTAACAGCTTCAGTCACAGTTTTACCACATCTGGACCGCATTTCTTTAATCATAAATTAAAAACAAATAGACACACTACTTCTGAATTGTTTCACCTTTAGGTTGTTTTATGAAGTGGCTTAAGTTCTGTCATGCATATGTACAGACAGGAAGTCAGGGCTTTTGTGGAGCACTCTGTGTGCTTGGTCGGGAATCAAGGAAGTCGCAGTTTGAGCCTAGCTCCAGCTGACACTTAGCTCCGAGTTGTTCCCACTGATGTGTCAGTGGCGAGTAAAGGGCCGTCTTTGAGCGTCTTTGAATTTTATTTCGTTTTTTTTTTTTTTTCACGAAATTTCGTTTCACCCCTAGTAAATCCCACTGTCAACATTCAATAATTCATATAAAATCAAAATATTAAGTGGTGTTCCCAAAACTTGTCGTGGTCATACAGGAGAACATTCTCTATGTATGTGTGAGTTTGGTTCAGATCCTAGCTATATTTGGATCTGGTGATCCAGAATTATATCTTTTACAGAGGTTGTGGAAAAGCCACTGCTGGAACTTAGCTGCTTGGCGGAGGTCTGTGCTCTCCGAATGCTTTTCTAGTCTGACATGACATCACATTCAATCAAGCATCTGTTATACTCTTGTTCCTTTGTAGGAAGACAGCCTGTGATATTGTTCCCTCTTTCCCTGTTGAATGTTTGCTAATGTGCTTTACTAATCAAGCATTTCATTAGTTTTATACTTGGTATCATGGATGTTGCAATCAGAGGATAGGCAGAAAATTTCATCAGTTATTAAAAACCTGGTCACAGTCAGGTCCAGAACTATCATAAAAGCACTGTACCGTATATTTAATTTTAGTGTTATACATATGCTGCAGCTTTTCAAATGGTTTCAGTCTCTTCACATTTAATCACATGTTTTTGTTTGAGGAAGCGAGAAAGATTAAGAGTGTTTTAATACTCTGGAATTGAATTCAAAGGGGCCCCACTGCAGGGTAATCTGGCCCTCGATGCTATCTCTTGATCCAGTTGTATCAATGGAGTATGTCGAAGAGATGCACCCTTAATTGACAATTAAGCACACCCTCAGTCTTATCCTCCCAGGCTGATGCTTTTTCCATTAATATGACACAGAAATTAATCATTCACTTAATGATGTAGAGCTATGAATCCACCACCATGGAGGATCTTTTCTTTAATATTAAAGTGCTCATGAAGATGTTTTTTTTTCTGAGATGATTCCCCCTCAATTTCAGGGACTATGTCTTTAAGGACAGAGACAGAAAAGTGGTTCCTTTGAGACCCTCATCTGTGCATTTATTGGAAAGCAAAATCAAGATTTGAGCTCACTGATACTGCCATCTAGCTTTGTGGGTCCTATTATGTAGTATTATGTTTTCATTCAAGACACATCTTTTATGACAATCAAAAGTGCACAGCTATACAAAGTCTGTCTCGAACAGATTTTGAACAAAACTGAACAACCAGCTAACAAGCACGTGGACTTTGTGATTAAAAAAAAAAGAAAATGTAATACTTTTGTTAATATAAACATAAAATTTCATCGGCAGTGCTGGCGGCTGCTGCAGCAGGACAGACATCCTCCTCCTTAGCTCGAAGTATTCACAGCAAGTGCCTCTACACATTTGGCAGGTCCTGCTTGTTGTTGTGATTCAATGTAATGGTATTGCTGGTGACCCATTTCAAATCTGATTCAACTTTTAATAAGCCAGTACAGTTTAAAAACACAAAATGCAAACTTGGTTTGTTGAGTTAGCAGCTCTGGCACTACTAAATGTTGTTACTACTTGCTTTTTTTCATTGTTTAAACAGAATAACAGTCTGACACTGCCCTAATCCAACTATATCTCAATTTCTAGATCATAATACTGCCAAATCACACTGTTCCTATGAGATGCTACCATCTTACATGTCCTCAGGTCTTGTTTACATCTGGGCAGTAAAGCTTTTTGTCAGTAGGTCAGCTGTCATTAATCACGGCTACAAGTATTAGAAAGTTATTTTGCAGTTTAGATAAAGAATCCAAGGATTTAAAAATGGAATAGAATAAACTTTTATCCGTCCCACGCAAAATTTAAATGTTACAGCAGCAAAGTGAACAGCATTAATAGAAAAAAAAATAGACTTAAGTATAAAAAATAGCAGCATGTACATTACTCTACCTCTATAAGACATAAAATATGAAATATGAAAATATACAACGGGCTTGGAAACAAAACTAAAAGCAAATCCTATAAAGATTATATACTCATTTACTGAGCAATTGCATGTGGGATAAGTGATTATACACGGGTTTACTTCCACCCTGTAATTGCACATTGTTAGAGGATTGAGGATTGCACATTAATTGCATAAAAAGTCTGATTAATTGTGAAAAATATTGTTTTTGTAAGTATGCAATCAATAACAACTATAAAGGTTGATAAAAAATAGTTAAAATAGGTTAAAAATAAATGATTTTAAGAGAAAATTTGTACAAATAATACAGTTGGTTGGTTGGGAAAGCTTTGTCTTCATAAGCAAATTATAATATAATCCTCAAAAATATAAATAATAATAAGTAAGTTGATTATTTCTCCCCTTTAATAATTCCAACTGGTAGTGTATTATGTGTTGTTGGAAAGCCTGATCAGTCACCTTTACAGCAAGGTAAAACTTTAAGTATCGGGTGTGTGTGGAATGAGCAGCACAGCCGAACACGTGAGTAGTGTCCCCCAAATAAGTGCCAAAATCTCCTCTTTGAAGAAAGCCTCAGTAAAGCAATGGTGCAGAACCACTCTTCTTGGGGTTTTGTGTTCCAGGAAATCTTCATTTTGGAAATTGGACCAGGACTGATACCAAACAATGCTGCCACTTTGTGTACCAGAACATTGGTTTGTAGTTGCAAGAGATTTTGGCACATTTTTTGGGCACTACAGACACATTTAGCTGTGTGTTTCATTCTGGGAATGCACAATCCCTACACATTGTATCTTGGTTTAAAGCTGACTTATCAGGCCTCCAACAATGTAAAATAAAGTACCAATTGGTGTAATTAAAGGGGAGAAATAATTAGCCAAAATAACATTTCTGAGCTTTTCTTTTAGGGGTTTTCATTGGTGGCATTGGTGGGGGATTTATCAGCTCTGATAAGGAATATCTGTATAATTAGAATTAACCACCCCTTTCAGGCTCAGGGTGCTGTTTATCTGTTGGAATTTCATCCACACATCCAATCTGTTACTGGGCTCATGCTTAGCCCACACAGACAGAAGTCAAATACGTTGCTCTGAAGGCACAGGATTGTGGTAAAAGTGTTTTGTGCTGGCAGTGGTCACGGGGAAAAGAGGTCAGTGGAATAATCACATCAGAGCTGCAGCTGCACAGATCTGGATCCAGCAGCTCAGGTTCACTGGTGATGAGTAATCTGTGCTCTCGGTGATGCTCTCATGTCAAAGATCGAAGCTCTCCGCCAACATAGACGATTACACTGTCGCTCTCCCTCAGTGTGAGTTTGGATGTGGATGAACAGCTAATGAAAGAATGCACAAATGTTATAATAACACAGCTGGCAGCACCTTCCTCTCTCTGCCTCTGATTGAAAAAATAGATGCTCCATTACCCCATCAGATGTGGTTGGGTCTTTATGAGATCTCTTTGTAAGAGCAGCAATCACTCCTAAATGACAGTGAATGCAAACTCAAACCAGACTGTAAGGGCAGAGCAGTTTCTACGCTTATTTGTCTACAAGTGCCTCCTGGAACAAAGATGTCAAAGGTTGAGTCTTGCAGAGCAGACAGCACAATCTGTTCTTTGTGTTTCTATTCGCAGTCTTGCCGAACATTTAAAGCCAGACGGTGTATAAATCACCGTTATAAACTATACAAATCTGCAGCATATTGTTTGGGCTAGAGATGTAAATGAAACACAAACACTCATCAATTATTTTGAGCGCAGTTGCCGCACTTACACGAAGAAACTGAAAATGAAAGCAGCGTTTAAAGAGCACAGTCCTGGAGATGAATCGACAAAAGCCCAAAGAAGTATCTCTATATCAAAGTGTAAGCAGTTAACAAATCATTATACGGTTGTTTTAGATGTTTAAAAAGGAGATTTTATATCTCCATAGTTTACACTAAAGCATGAAAAAAGGCACAGCTCCCTACCAAATCCTGTAAACGTTAGGGTTGTGTGTTTCAGCAGCATAAAATAACAAAGTTCACTCCATAGTCACTGTAAATTGATAAAGCATAATGTTGACTTGATCCTTGCAAAGATGAGGAAGTAGATTGTCATCTCTCTGACTAAAGAAGTTCCACCCAGAGCTCCAACTGGCAACTTTGACCCCCAACGGAAGTCCTTACTCAAATTATTGACAGGAATGTTAAGAATAAGAATCAGAATGCCCTTTATTGTCATTATATGACATGAACAAGATTGGAGAGTTCCTTCTTTTTTCCCTTTCTTATTGAACAGTAAAACATGTTTTTATTTTATGGGTGGCTTTAACAAAATGAGCAAGCAATCCCACAGTACTTCACTAATAGTTTGTGGAAAAAAGCCAAGGCGATTTAACAGCTTTTCTCCCTTTTTATGAGACATTCATCCATGAAAAGGACAAACCACTTCAGTTGCCCCCTCCCTTAAAAGGGGAATCTATTTATATCAAGCATGTGAATTTGCTGATTTCCCCATTAAAGGGATAGTTCGGGTTTGTGTGAGGTTGTATGAGCCACAGTGTCACAGCTCAGTTCTCTCTCTGTTCAGAAATCTTAAGGCAGGTGCTAATGTTGTACATTGTTGTGCCAATTGTTTTATATAATCAATAGAATTGAGGGAGAAAACAAGCCACAAGAAGAGTGTGGGGTCATCACAGTTTGTTTATAATTGCGTAACTTCCCTTCGTAACCATCCCTAAGCATCAAGTTTAATGTGTCAACAAAATAAAGTAGATAATAATAGTAAGCGTATATATATATATATATATATATATATATATATATACATATATCAATAATTTAAACAATAACCCCACCCTTACTACCAAAATGTAAAACAACAAAGTGGTAAGGTATAAATGATTTCATTGAAAACTGGAAAGATTTTCAAGTTCAAAGTCACAATTTTAAATTTTAATTAAAACAAAAACGTCCTCATCAAACAACATTAGCAAAATAAAAACAGTTTTTTGTTATACAGCCCACATTCGTTTACATAAATCATACATTTGGAATGTAAAAAAAATTAAAAAGAAGGAGATGTATGTATGTATATATATATATATATATATACAGGCTTGGCCTCAATTTGGTAACACCCTTTACAGACGTGTAAAAAAAGAATAAGTAAAAAAATAAATGTATCTAATAGAGAACTCACCCATCTTATGTGGTGCATTCTTAGCAGCACAGTAAATATTACAAAGAACTAGCTATAAGTGTATCAAGTGTCCGTACTATGGCCTGAAACCTGGCGTTATCCACAACAGAAAAGGGTCTCATGTCGACAGCAATAAAAGTAGCTATCGCCCGCTCGATTGTCTTTGCCCTCTTTGAATCATGTGCTAATGGCTGTCTAAATGATCCAGGTAAAGTCTGTAGCATATGTGCTGTGATTCCCTCGACGTAGTTTAGCATCGTGTTGGACTTCCAACATACTTTTGTGTTTTAGTCCACATCTAGCTTACAATCAGAGTCATACTTAACACGGAAGCCAAAGTAGCCCCTAATGCCAGATGTGAATGACAGTGGAGGGTCTTCAATGTATAGCACTCGCCATGTTGCAGTGCCCTAGCGTATGTAGCTTCTTCTGTCTCAGCAGCTTGGCCGAATGAAAGGGAACATGCTGCACATGCAGCTCAGCGGATCTGTACTCGACTATGCAGCCCTGAGTAGTCAAATGCAGATTCACTGAACTTTCAGGGAATAGCACCTTGTCAGAAGTTGATCAAATAAATAAATACAAAATTGCGTATTGTTCGGTTCCTAGGGTGTACCGAACCGAGGCCACTGTATGGAACGGTTCAATACAGATACTTGTATTGTTGCACCCCTAATATTTATGTCTATTTTTTGTCACTATTTTGAGAGAAAACCCCTTGCAGCTGAATTTTTCCACTAATGTGAATGTCCCCATGCTTGAATGCAGCTTTAATAAGTGTGTTAGTCAGTCATCAGGACACAGCACCAGCTTCTCTCCATCTGGCCCCAAAAAAACAGTTGAAATCACACCCTGACAAGTGAAAAATCCCATGTAGGCATCTGAGGTCACTGCTCTGTTACGGCATGATGCACGTCCACTGCTCACTCATGCTGTCGTGCGCCTCCCTCCCTCAAGCTAAAAAGCTGACTGGGGGGATTTCCTCGTGACACAATGACATGATGATTGCTGGCATCCATGAGTCTCAAATGCATCCGAGCAGTTTCCGTCCTCGCCCACTGAGATCTGTCTGCTCGGTCTCTATGGCCTCGCTCCTCGGAGGACGCGGCGGGCTGCCACCCAGACAAATGTGACAGATTTTTAGCCCTCAGCTGTCCCAGCGTGCACCAAAACCTGCTCATGCTTCTGCAGAGCCTCCAGATCTACATGTTTACGACACGATGACACTATACAACAGATGCTACAGGAACATTCAGAGCTGCAGACTCCAGCTAACCACAATCCTCCACTTTCAATCTGTCCACAGTCTTTGCTAAAGGGTCCCTTGTTTGTCTGTGTGAGACGAGGTTATGAATATGTGTTGGTATTAGTCGGCCTGGGAGTGAGAACAGTCTGCTGTGCTGTGGTTTTGTAAGACAACAGCAAAGTCCTGCAGGGCTGTGTGGAGGTGTGGGCGTTTTAATTTGTTCTTCAGAACATAAACACTGTGAAATAACCGCAAAATGATGTTTAATTTCTACAGTTCAGGGTCTGCTCTCCTCAGTGCTTCCAAGAAATCTGGAGGAAAAACTTGTGCTCACTGCTGAACTTGCAGAAAAAATGTATAGGCAGTTTATCAGAACATGACCCTGATCTGCCAAAACCCTTATCCTCTATGTCGAGCTCGAATTCTTTAAGTCCTTGACTTAGTTTAGGCTTATACACAAGTCCAGGAATCACAGCTGGCATTGAGAAAGGGGAAAAGATCCATAACTGAAATAAAGTGGCAGCCATTTTGAAGCTAATGAATATATATAGAACCGTCTTACCAAAAGGACTGTGGGCCTTTTTCACAGCCACTTTTCCCTCAAGCCATATTTTATCTGTGATTTTTAATTTACTTTCTCTGATCCCAATTAAACATGCTTAAATTGACAGCATTCACATAGTTACACAGCTTCATCACCTATAGCCTCTCATGTAAAGAGTAGTCTAACAGTTACACATGCACAGACTGAGCATTTAATGTCCTGAAAATCAACACAATCCATTTATCAGCTCTGAGTGATAAACAGGGTTGATTCTTCATTCTATAAACAATGTAAAAGCTGCAGGAACCGAACTTTTCCTTTAAGAGCGCAAAGCAGAGAAGATTTATGTGAAATGTGTGTCTGCAGGAGTATGATGGCACACTGGATCCTCCCTCTTTTTCCAGTCCTTCATAATGGGAGCCTCCAAATCGTTCCATCATTCATCGAAAAGTTCAGTAAATTATGGAAAATATTCAATTAATGCTGTTTATGACAGGCCAATCATGTGGACACGTACACAAAAGATTCTCTCTCTCCATAGTCAGCCCTCAGTGTACAATGCCATGCCAATTTGCAGGCCAGGCAAATACACTGAATGGATTGCAAGAGCTATTTTGCTCTTTTGGCGGATGCAATCCTCCCTGCATCCAGTTAGTTAGTTAGTAGATAAGCTATTAAGTTTGTACATGTTTTTATACACGCAAACCTTTAGTATATCTAGCCCTTCATTTCTTAACAGTGTCATGCCCTGATGTTTGACCACTTACATCACGTTTTGGTGTCTATTGATCAAAAATTTTAATTTATTTGAATAAAAAAAAGAAAAGTTTTGTCTCTGTAGAGGATCAGACAGCTTTTTTCCCTCCCCTTTGGAAATGATCCAATCTCAGGAGCTTGGGAGGCAACAAGAAGCTGATTGGCTGTCTAAACAATGTCTGACGGGAGGAGCAGAAAACACACATGTAGGTGGAGGGTGAATAGCTATGGCATAATAAACTCCAGGAAGTAAAAATCAGAGTATTTTGGGACTGAAGCTCCCCCTGCTGCTTGGTGTTGGTATATAGGATATTAAAAAAGCCTGCTCTGATGTTGAGCTATTCAACTCTGGGCATATATTCTGCTGAGGGTCTTAGAAACTCATTTATGGGTTGGACTGTTGACCTTTGGACATACGCATCATATGTGTGTGTCTCAAGAACTCAATGAAAAGCCGAACTGATGTGCCATGGTCATAAGGGTTACATGCTTTTCTGATCAACTCATACATATGAGACATAACTTAAACTCTGGTCATGTGTACAGCGGGTTGGTGCAGGGGGAAGGACAATGGTCTCTAAACACATCATCACGTCACATTGTAAACAAACTTGCGTTTTCCTGAACATAAACTGAAGGAACTGATCCACACACTGGTTTGCCGTCTCAACCCCTTTCTTCCTTTAGCCAAAGACGTGGGCTAGGCCTACACAGATATAAGCTAGGCCTATCAGAGTATTATTCAAGGTGTACCAAGGATAATGCTTTGTCACATGCCAACAGTTTCTTCACTCAATCTGGCAGCTGGTAAAAACTGATTTGATAAAAACATTTCAGGATGTTTCAGGGTCAGAGGATACCAGCAGCTGATGTGCGTAAATCAGTCTGTGGTAGTCGTCAAGCAGATCCTCGTTGCTGAAATGGATAAATAATGTTTTAAAAACTCCAAAGACAAACCAGAAGAGCAGAATGAAAGTTTATCTTCAAAGTAATAAATCTGCTTAAATGAATGTTTATTGGAAAACACACTTCCAAGTTTTACACAAGTTTATTTGACTAGCATTAGCATTAGCTAACATTGAAATTAGTCTGTTAAAAATGTTAAATATTTAAATACATTTAGACAGAATGTTCCACTACACAGAAGTAGACAGTTATGGTTTAACATGTGATTTTCAGTTGAAGGGGGTACATTTATATGTATATGTATATATGGCATAGATGTCCATTTAGTTACATGCTAGGCGGCATCATTTTCAAGGTCCAGCCAAGACAGAATGGCATGTGTCAAATGTAGAAAGTCAATACTCTTGCCCCTCTGGCAATGGGGACAAAACTAATGTGGCCCTTATAGAAGAGAGAGTTTTCCACCCCTGGTTTAGGGCTTCAATACTTCATGAGAGCATCAATACTTCATCTTTCTGTGGCCAGTTGAGCTCCTGATTTTTCTTGTTTTTCCACCATAACCATGGCCTCATGTTCCCCTGAAGGCAGCACGTGTGAGTGATTGGCAGATAGTGATTGAAGTCCTGATGGAAAAGGACAACAGAATAAATCTAATATTTTTCTGAGAGGCTCCACACGAGGACATGAGCTGCTGTTCGACCTGGGCGCAGACTTAGAAGAGGAGACTGGCAGCGAGGTTAATGGCTGAGAGAGGGCACACTAACAACACCTCAGGAGGGTCCGCGTGGCAGCAAACAAGCGAGCGCACCTGAAAATCTTCCCTCCATTGACTCTTGCTTGCCACCCCTCCCTGCAGACAGCTGCATTCGCTCCTATCTGGAAGTTTCCTGGTGAAGGTCCGTCCCATTACAATATTAATGACCAGAGTGAAGGATAATGTGTGATGGATCACCAATCATACCGCCTCCAAATGGCATTGGCAAGAGTTAGGCACATAAATAATAAAGTGATTTAGATGCAAAATCCGTCCTAAGCGGATTACAAAGGCAGTGGCACCGCAATCAATCGTCATTTTGGGCCAACATGATGCATAGCAAAGAGCAGAGGAGGCAGAGAGGGAGCTGTAAGCAGGGACAGGTAAAGGGAGCACGAGGAGCTGCTCACCATGGCTGTTCTCTTCTCCAGAATCTTGGCAGAGTGAAGTACAGCTGCTGAGGAGGCACATGTTGTATTTGCAGATTTATATTGATAGTCTGCCAAAAACAGTTGGTGCAAAGTTGTTATGCAACGGAGTTTTTCCTTCTCGTTCTGGCCCTTAATGTAAAAACATGGGTTGTAAATTGCCCAGCAGTCGTGGAGCCAAAAGTTGAGTTGTAAGTTCGGACCATGGTGTGATATTTAGAGAATTTTGTCAAATATACAAGTTTAAGACCAAACTCAAGACGTTCCAAATTAATCCCACTTTTGGCTATATATCTTTTATTTGATTTCAAGTGTTTAATGTCTTACCCATTTTTAATTTTTAATATGTTAATTGAATGATGTATTTAAGTTTTGCTATATCATTCTTACCAAAAAGTCTTTTTAATTGATCTCAAACTATTTTTAAAATGTCATTATTACTTATATTCTGTTTATTTCTTCATTTTTATCTCCAGACACACACAGCCTTGTTAAATCAAGGTCTTTGATTTTTTTATTATTACTTTTTGAGTTGTTTGTTCTTAATATTGTTATATAAGTTTGTTGTACACATACTTTCTCCAGTTTGTTCCTTATGTAAAGCACTTTGTGTTGTATATGTTGTATGAAAAGTGCCACACAAATTAAGTTTGATTGATTGATTGAATATTCTGTATTAGTTGTGAGGTGGTGTGGTATAATGGTTTGGGTTTTTTTGTAATGGTTGTGTGTAATTGGTTTGTATTTAGCTTTTAACACCCAAAAACTTATTTTTTGAAAGAAGCCTTTGATTTAAAATCCTGTGTTTAAGTTAATGTAAATTTCTGCACTGGATTGACTGTAAGTGGAGAATTTGCTGTCAGGGCAATATGCAGGTTGATTTCTTTTTACTTTTATTACAGAAACCATATCTGTCAATAACTTTGTCATACTTTTAGAGGAAAAAAGCAAAATTGGATTAAAAAGGGACCTATAAAAAAAGAAGAAAAAGGGGGCCTATTTTCAGCAAGGCTGCTAAAAATCACAGAGTTTCAACATCATGTCACATCATATCACCAAAGCAGGTTGTGCTCTTTGACACGAGTTAAAATAAGTTTTCTGTAATGGGTTTGAGAGTTTTAGGAGTACTTAACACTATTTATTTTTTATTTCAACATTCCTACACTCTATTCTTCTAGCTGTTAAGAAAGGTAAATACTATGTTTGCTTCTGTTGCATAAAATTGCAGTTTAAGAGGACATTTAGGTCCCTTCACACCTAAATGTTTGTTCTGGTCTACATAGTGTTACAAGGTTGCAATTTATCAGATGCTTTTGTCCAAAGATATCCATCCGACAGTAAGAACAGTTTAAGTAAGAAGAAGCAAATAAACTGATTTGTTTCTTTGGAAAGTTCAGTTGGCTTACGGTGGTGTGAAAGCACACATACAAATGTGGTGTGGACTTTTTGCCACCACTGTATTTAAAATTGTAAAAGCCCATCTTATGTTATTTTTATTCACTTCTGCGTACAGTGTTTGTAACACCAATATATACCCACTGGGTGGCGCTGCTGTGCATGAACATAATTGTCCAAAACTAGAAAAAAACAGAAGTAAACTAAAAAAGCACTCGGAGAGCGCAGACCTCCGCCAGCGCCACAGTCCTTAGCCATATTGTGATTTTGACCACAAATATTTGTCCTACCTTTATTTCATCTAAATGTTTAGATTCCTTGACCATGAAAACATACCATTAGCGACTGGATTCATAAAGATATCTATTTTAGTTCAGTAGTTATTCACAGAAATCACTTTTTTCACCATGGCGACCAGACGCTGATCTGGATCAACACCAAAATCAAATCAGCTCTTCCTTTTCCCATGCTGAACATTTCTTGAAAATTTCATCAAAATCCATCCATAACTTATTGAGTTATTTTGTTCACAGACGGACGGACGGACGGACGGACAGACAGACAAACAAACTCTCCCGAAAACATTACCTCCTTGGCGGAGGTAATCATTGCTGCATAGCTCCTGAGAAATCTAACAGTGAGAACATACATTGTAGTGGTAAAAATCTTTTCACATATTTTCAGACCCTCTAACAATCTTCATTTACCTTAAAGAACTAAAAAATGCATTCCAATAATTTGTCAGAAACCTGAGTCAATGGCTAAATATCTAAATTTTGAACTCAGTGATGTTTTCATATGAAAAAAAAACAAAGTTGTTGCAGAAATTAAAGAAATCCATTCATGCCCAGAATAACCCTTAAAGAGGACATATCATGCTTGTTTCTCCTTTTCACTATGCCAGACTAGGATGCCTGTAAAGCATTTCTGCCCTCAGTACAAGTCATTTAGTTCCTTCATTGCCCCACAATAGCGTTCTCAATATCCTCATTTTAGGCCATTAACAAGGTCTCGTTGAAACACGAGGATCTCAGGATGACCTAAAGTTACCTCGCAACGTCACAGCCCTTTGTGCTCTGATTGGTCAGTTCTATCGGGGGTAGAGCCAGCCTATCCTTCTTCTTCTACTGTATTTTCCGGCAGGCTCAAAGCAGTGACAGCGTATTGAGTCCCCCTACAGGCCAGAGCTGGTAATGAGTGAGTGTGAGCTAGGGATCTATATGCTGCTGCTGGTGGATGTGTTCCTCGGTGACGGTTTTGTGGCTAACGGACATCACAGAGGAGGAAGTGTTTTATCAGATTACTCCAATAAAAAGAAAGGTACCCTGTGTCGTCACGACGATTTAAATCTCGCGGACATCTCGCAATGACCTATTTTCAGAGGCATCAAATCTCGTTCTGGGATATCAGAAAAAATACAATATTTCATTTTTTGAAAATTAAGGGGGTGTAAGGTCTTCTTTTCAAATTTATTATATTATATGTAAGTATTAAATCATGCATCAGCATGATATGTGTCCTTTAACGGGCAAGTCAACCAGCAGGTTGACCGTCATATCTGCTTCCCAGTTGGGTAATCTGGAAAAATAAAACCTGAATGTCGCTAAATGAAGATGGAACACAATTTTATCAACAAGCAATTTGTTGAAAATGGATTTCTTAGTTCAAGTCAAAGGGTTAATTTACCTTTCTTTCCTATTCTGATGCTCGATTTAAACTTCATGGTTCGTTTTGACCATGTCTACATGATTCATTGAGCTGCTGCAATGTGTTTAGCCATTTATCCATTTGCATAAATAAGCAGTTGAATGGCAGCCAATGAAAATGGTTGATGACAGTAAATCTCCAGCCTGATGCATCCAACCTAAAATGTAAAATAAAGTCAACTTAGAAAAGTTGTAGGTTCAATCCAAAAGAAAAATATAAATTTAATCCTCATTCCAGAAACGTAAAAATTTCTTTTTGTAGCCAAAGTTCAGTGATTCATGATTCATAGTTCTCAGTCAACTTGCTGTTACACTTCCAGCTTCTGAATCATTCTGAGCAGAGAAGGAAGACTGCAACTCCTCAGAAAAGATGAGGCTGTTAAATAAATTGCAACATTTCCTCACAAAACACTCCAAAGTCCTAAAATTCTCTGAATATTACAGGCTTAACATTATAAGAGAAAACCCCGGGGGGATTTTTTTCTCTTTAATGTGGAGCCAAAGCGCTCCTGCTGCATCTTCTCCACCTGGCTGCTGTAATTCTCTCCATCACTCCTCATTAGCATTCAGCACTCGCTCTCACTTTGAAATCTGCATAGATAATTCCAACTACAATAACTGCACAGCTCAGTAAGTTTATTTTGAGAAGCAGGTTCAGAGGCACGAGGATGCACGAGCGAGGGGCAGAGGGGCCTTGTGGGTATTGCGGTATGCAACTAGAAGGGCCAGTTCTTCGTGATCCACTGGACTGAGCCGTGCCAAAGCTAACCCCCATAAGGCCTCCTCTGTGTCTTTCATGTCCTCGTGTTTGCTGCTCAGGCTGTGCGAGTATTCAGTCTGTCAGAGCGTGTGCGAGGGGGGGGGCTGATGTCAAAAAGAGAATCTGGGTTTGTGCTGCAGTCGGAGAGAAAGGATTTGAACCAGAGTGACGGCGCTTCAAAACATGATCTTGTCCTCTGGTTTTCTGCCTCTGTTCTTGTATTCCCTCTCTTCCTCCCTCAGTATCTCTCCCCGTCCTTGTGGGTGATTAGAATGCACCCTGCTCGTCCGTCTCCTCCCTCATTAATCACGCTCTGCCGGACGTTGAATGCACAGTCGGCCTGACCCAGCATTCGACGAAAACATCCATAACAGCAGGTTGAGAGTGGGGCAGGGAAATATGGAGCAGAATGTATGTTGATGTTTTCAACTATGTCGCATTTTCCGAAATGGTCACAACAATGCCAGACTTTTACACTTAGATTAGATTCCAGAAAAAGCTCAACAAAACTGACACTTGACTTATGCCATGGCAACAAAAATAGAAGTCGTCAGAAGTTACACTTGAAGCTGAATGTGAGGAAATGAAGGAAAAGTTCTTATAATACTGGATGTTTTTATCTGTTCTGTTTGTATGAGTGCTGTATTGTGGTGGAAATTGTCAGTAATGAATGATTTGCATGCACTCAAGTTGCTCAAATGCAATGAGTGCGAAGCCAATATAGTTGCCAGGTTTGTTTATTACAAGTAATTCTGGGCTTGTTAGTCACTTGTTAATATTGGCGGTTGCATAAGCTGCATAATATTTTCACTTAATTGGTCTTGATCTTCTAAATCCAACATAAACAAGATGCATGCTCACCCAACTCAGTTGGAAAGTTAGGTACATTTTCTCCCACTTTACATACAAACATGTTTAATATATTTTAGTTTTATTTCCCTGGTTAAAGATGCTATGAGGAGTTTCGAAGTAATAACAAAAAAAGTCTCACTTTTAGATAAATGCCCGATCGAAATACACACTTTAAGATGAGTTTTGTAGCATCAAAATAGGTTATCTATAAATGCTATTCCTTAGCTTTGCGGTTGGGTCGGACAGGGCTGGACTGGCCTGGATACTCAACTTTGGGAACAAGACAATTAAAACTAGAGCAAATTTATATTATTGGGACACGTCTTAGAGCACCAGGCTGTAAGTAGCGATATATAGCCGGCTACAAAACTACGATGCTAAGTTTTCCAAAAATTGCTTGTTGTCACACATCAAAAACTACCTCTACGTAACTAGAAAGAGATACATTACCTTGTCGCTTTGCATCCTGTAAGTTGTTGAAAAAAGAAGTTGAAAAACAATGCAGAGTTCTGAGGAAGGTCCGAGCTGCATTCATTAGCATCACAACAAACGCACGCTTTGGCTTGGGTCACGTCTTTACGATAGTTGCCGCGCGTGCTCATGGGTAGCAGAGTCTTTATGTCGCCAGAAATAGATTCTCCTAAAAAGCACCTTTAAATAGAGGCTTAACAAATTATAAAAATACAAATATGAAAAGAGGCGCAAAAATAATGTTTCCTTTTCTAATGTACTGTTTTCATCAAATTGCCTCCCACATAACAATAGGCTGTGGACGATCAACAGAAAACTTTGATATTTTTCCAACTATGTCTATTTTTCTTCAAAAATCAAGGTGAGATTTTCTGACTTACTAGAGAGATCACAGAGTTGTAAATCACAGACCATTGGATTAAAAAGAAAATGGGGGCCCAGTTAGTGATTCAACATATAAAGAAAATACCATTGAATGAGTAAACTAAGAGCTAAATAAGAAATAATGTCTCTGCCCAATTAAAATGTAATGTACATGAAAATTATTACACGTTTTTGTAGTTTTATCTTTAAATGAGCTATATATAAATACATACATATAAGGTAGATGTTTTTATTGACCTCATTGCCTATTGCTTTTACTGGAAAAATCTGGCAACGCTGAAAGTCAGGTTCAGGATCATAAAGAGAGACGGTCAGCAGAGCAAGCAAAAATGACAATAAAGGGGTCAAAGATGTGATCTTGGAAAACAGGAATCAGAAGTAAATAAAATCGGGACTTAACTTTACTCCAAATGATGCAAACTGCACAATTTCTGGTGTCAGTGTAATTTAAAGTGGCAATGTGTCCAAGAATTAGTCATAATAACCCTGCATTAAATGTCAGCTGCCATGTGTCTGGCATTGTTGCCACTGAAAGCCTGTTTGGCCCAAAGAAATCCAAAAAAAGAACAAAAGAACTGGAGGGATTGCCAGATTTAATATTTTGGAAATTTCCCCATTTTGGTGAATTTTAGGACAAAGGGACAATAATGATAAACATAATTTTATTTGTATAGCACTTTTTAAAACAGTGTTTTTCATGGTGTGTTGACTGTACTATTCAACATTGGATTGTAAGCACAAAGGCACTTCTGTTTTTCTGTCATTTAGCAGCATAAAGTCGACTGTCGGGTTTCAAAGAGTCAAACACAGTCGAAGGTAGACCAAATGCTGGATGTATCCATTTTAAATCAAACCAGGAATTTAAAAGCAGAGTGTTTTTTCTGTTTGGTTATCATAAAGTACTCACGTACGCTACTTCTCAATCAGTCAATCAGTCAGTCTATCTTTATGTGGATAGTGCCAATTCATCAATCAATCAATCAATCAAACAATCATTATTTGTATAGCGCCAACTCATAACAAGTGTTATCTCAAGACACTTTACAATAGAGCATAAGGCTCTTCATTTTATGGGTACACATACATGTATAGATACATATATACATATAAAATACACACATATATATATATACAAATATATACATCCAACACCCAACATGAATCCATATAACAGTTGTTATCTTAAGACACTTTACAATAGAGCATAAGACTCATTTTATGGATACACATATATGCATATGTACACATATACATATATAAAATACACATTAATATATATCCAGATATATATATCCAACAACCAACATGAATCCATAACTTCTCTTCTTCTTAATGCAGTAATGAAACAGATTACTTTTATCAGTGGGTTACTTCTTAAAGATACACTACTCAAACGCTGCAGCCATAATGAGGTCAACCTTTGGGAGAATAAACAAAAACCAAAAAAGCCTGTGTTCTGAATTTTAGACATGAGCATAAGCAGCCGCCTACACAGACTCACACGCACGCCGCGCTTTCCACCGAGGCCTGCACTCTGACTCTGATTCACGGCTCAGTGTTTCTGTGCCTCCTGAACCCAGGTTTCTAATCAGAGAATTAGCTGCAGTTTCTGCTGCCAAAATCCACACAGTAATCCATCTCACTTTGTCCACACTGTGGCTCATATCCCGCTGAAGCGTTTGTCAGAACGCATGAAAGAGAGCGGCGGAGAAAAGAGAGGCAGAAAGCGACGCTGGCAGCAGGGGAAATGTGCTTTCCTGGTTTCCTGGGTGGCTTTATTAAAGCCTATTAAGAGCACAATGAGAATCTTTAAATTTCTTCAGCATTGTTCCCACAAAAGAAACAACCGTCTTATATTCTGAATACGTTACAGCTCAGATAAATCCCCCTGCCCGGCTATACTGTTGATGTTATTGTGCTTCTGTGAGCCTGAGCACTGCTTTAAAGCAGAGTCGGGCAGTGCATGCAGTTTTTTAGGACATCAGTATAGTTCTGAGTGAGATATAGGGTAAGACATAAGATTGATTTTATCCTTTCATAAAAAAGAAATTGCTGTCAGGCTTCCTCTGACTTCTAGAAAATATTTTATGTCTGAGTTTTTAATTGGCAAAACCCTGGTTATATGATAGGAATTGATGAAATGGTGAATTGACTTGAGCTTAGATGATGCTCTTCAAGACTGTTTAACTACTGAAAGCAACTTTACACTGAAGGTCAAATCTACACATTCACTCCCACATTATTTCACTGATGGTTGAAGTTTCTATGTCAGTTGTCTATCAGTATCAACCAACACACTCAAGCTCTTTTATGCCCATTTACATGCCACTGACGTAGCAGCGGGAGAACCTTGGGGTTTAGTGTCTCGCCCATGAACACTTAACCCCATGTGACAGCCAGAGCTCGGCTTGAACTGCAACCTTTCGATTACTGACCAAGAGCACTATTAAACCGCCAACACACCAAATGCAACTATGTCATTCATTGCCAAAGTTGGAAAAGCTGATCTTTACACATGTGTGGCTGTGCAGCAACAGCCAGTCAGCGTTGCTAATCAGTACCCTTGACAGACAGTATTTATTCCAGTTCACAGAATAACAATCCATGTCCATGTGGAATACATTAATTCGTGAGTACATTAGTTCTGCCTAGATGGACTGCAGTAAACTCAAAGGTGATGCTGCTGAAAGGCCATCAGCTGCAGTATTTTGTGGTTGGTAGGTGAGTGAATAGGATACAGTTGGAATAATGTCAGCTTACACATTCTATTATATGATGTATGATATCGCGGTGAAACTCAAGTGGACATGACGTCAAAAAGCTACGGTGACGGCGGCACTTTTGGTATGAACTCAGCTTCAGACTAAAGGTGCTGACACACCTGATGCTACTTGTACTACCTCGGCGATCACTCTCCATGCAAAGTCAATGTACAGCCGTGATGGGGTGGGGCTAACCCTCCTGCGATGCATTTGCTGCGTACAAGACGATCTCTTCACTTGTCGCGGGATGTCAAAGTTAAAAAAAAGCTTATCTTTTCAGGCGATGTCGTGTGTGGCTGTGCGGCAACAGCCAATCAGCGGTGTGTGCATGGGTGACGGTACCCGTGACAGACAGTTTTTCATCCGGACAACAGAGGAACAATCTATGTCCATGTGGGAAACATTAGTCAGTGAGAACATTAGAAGGACCGCAGAAAACTCACAGATAATGCTGCTGCAGGGCATCAGCTGCAGTGTTTTGTGGTTGATCAGTGAATGAAAAGGATACAGCTGGAATAATGTCCGCTTATACATCCTATTATATGATATATGATATGATTACGGCGAAACTCGAGCGGACGTGCCGTCACCGAGCGACGGTAATGGCGACCAGAATGAGGTATGTCCGGACATGCGACATGGCTTCAATGAGCAACGCTATTTTGATCACAGAGTCGCTTGCAGTGTAAATGCAGCATAAGCCACCGACTCATTGTTGATGAAACAACATATCATGACATATCAGTGTTGTGTCTTTTTCTCTGGTTTGAAAGAATGTCTACAGCAATGTTGCAGCACCACTTATAGGCCTGGCATATATACTACAGAATTGTCTTGAGATGATGCCATATTCATAGAGAAAGCTTTAAAACAAAAAAAATGTGGATCTTTTTTTGTAAGTGGGGTTGCTAGAGACCAATGCCACTAGCAAATATGATTGCTATTTAAGGAACTTTAAGCTTTGTCCCTATAGTGAGCTTTATCCCTGTAGGGAGGTAACCAGGGGCAGACAGAATCTAGTCCCAGTGCACAGGTCCACCAAAAGCCTCATAATTAACCCCTTACAGGTTAAAACTACTCAAAAGACTATGTTGGGTCGATAGTACAATGCAGTGAGATTCATTACAGCATTTAACTTTTTCTCAACGAAGGCTCTGTGTTTAGAACTATTTTGTGATGCAAGGAAGGGCTACGTATTCTTCCGCTCTTCTGTTCTCAACATACCGGTCAAGTTTTGGATGTGAAAATACATACAAAACTCAAATAATATAATACAATAAATGACATTAACCTCATGACAACTGCCACCCAGGGTACTGTAGGTGGCAGTTCTTGCAAGCGTTTTTCTTCTACTTCGACTTTACGATGGTTGGCATCTGTCATTTGGCGCATTACTTCCCCATTCTCGCGAGGCTAGTGACAAAGTTCAGTTTGGAGAGACAAAGGATTTTTTCTAAATTGTTATATTGTAATAGGAGAGAGAATGGCAGGAAAAAGAGGTAAAATACGGTAGTTTCAAAACGGGAAATTTGACAGCCAATGATTCTCCATCCCTCTTTCTACCGGTGACTCAGTCTGCTTAAGTTCTTCCTCTGTGTATTCCAGTTCATAAAGATGTCCTTTCGTAACTATGGCTAACAGCCATTCTCATTACTAGAGTCAACAATGTTATTTTTCAGTTCAATATTACAAAAGTTTGTCATTTCCTCTGACGACCTGACCAGCTGACAGCAGAATGATACATCCAACTCCCACATCCCAACATCCAAAATACCTGAACACAGGAGCTTTGTCAAGGAAAGTGAAATGCTGTAAAGAATCCTATTGTGTTGTGTCATTGAGCCAAGAATGTTTTTTGAGTAGTTTTAGTCTATAAGTGGGTTAATTACAAGGCTTTGGGTGGCACTATGTATTGCTGTGTACCAGCTAGCGTCCGTCCATGGATATCTCCCCCAGGGACAAGGCTCACAGGTTCCTTGGCACTCATATTTACTAGTGCCAGAGGCCTCAAGCAACCCAACCTCAAAAAGCATGAACCTAACCCTTTTTTAAAAATGTAAAAAAAAATAGTTTTGAACCTTATTCCCTTCTCAGTTAGAAGTTTTAGTAGTATCTGGCTTTGGAATAAGTTCAAACTTAGTATACAAAACAGCAAGAGACAGACTTGTTTATCATTATGATCAAGACCAGAATTAAAAGATAACAGCTTTCCTCTGAGTAGGTTTCATACGAGTGGTCCACAAAGGTTTGAGGCAAACAAGGAAAAAAACTAAGAGGAGCTTTTAGAAGAAAGTTGTGAATTCTCTCTATAACGTGTTATTGAGCCATTACGCATCCTTCATCAAACGGCTTTGATTTAATGTTGTTACTTTCTCAGTACATCTGTTAGAATTATTTAAATTTAACTTACAGCAATAAAACATCACATCTCGTCTCGCCCCTCTCAGATGAAAGGCTGCGAATATCAAAGTGTGCTTGGTAGAAATAAAAGATCAGCGCTAAAGTCTCTCAGCATGTTAAAAACAAGATTTACATCTGACTGCAAAAACAAGACAATTCTCAAAAGGGTCCATCCACAGTCCTAACTTTTTTGTCTTGGAGTCACAGAAAGCCCCGTGTTTTTTAACCCTGCTTAAGTCATTATAGATATATATTAAAACCCTTACCCTCTGCTGTTGCCTTGCTTGTAGCTCCTATCTTTCCAGCTGCTAATGACTCAGAGGGGGCTTTCACACTTGCATGTTTCTGGTTTTAAATCTGGTTCCATTCTGGAGTTTCAGAACCTTTGTGCTTTCTAGTGAACCAGCCGGTGTTGATACCGGTTTAAGTGGAATGAAAATAGGACGGCGGTATTCTGTGTTACCCAGGCAAAAGTAAAATACACACTTGCAAAATGGCAAACCACAATGATATTGACCAAAACTGAGCACATCTTAAATCATGTCCGTTAAAAATAGTGCCAAACACAGAGACTTCCTAGAGAAAAAATATAGCGCTTTTAAATAGGTCACCTGATCACACGTTAGACTCCACAGAGTTTTCGTGGCTCATTTCTACGTCAAACTCAAACATTTTTGCAATATTACTGCACCGCTTATCAGCAGTGTACCTCTCTGGTAGTCATAGCTCGCTCTCCAAATGCTTTTTAAGCATTTGTTGCTTTACTAAAGGTTTTGTTTTCATCCGGCAACTTACTTTTTCTCGTACTGCTCTTGAGCTGCAATTTAAATTCTGGTGATGCCCAAATTTTTTGTCTCCCCACTCGAACACTGCATGCTCTTTTACATTTTTCTACTTCCTTGACTACCTGTTAAATTTGTTATGCATTTTATTTATGAAAAGCAGGTCTGAGGTTCCATTGTACAAAAATGTAAGTTCTTATCTTTTTACATTTGAACACAAATGAACAGAGAACCCTTACCACCCCCTCCCCAAACCCACAATCCTCTAATTAGAAATAAATGATAAATAAAAAAAAAAAATACTGAAAGAAAATAAATAGAATAATAAATAATTCAATGATAAAAAGATTTAAAAAATAATGCAGAAATAAAAACAGACAACTAGACAAACAAATGCCAAAAAATAATAAGGTAAGATAAACAAAATATCAATATGAAAAAGCAGAGCTAGTTGTTAGCTATATGAACAAAGTACTCTTGGACTTTTTTTTGTTTTTTTCAGATTCTGAACCAATTTTTTTCCAATCCGAATTCACCAGCCGGATCAATATTAGGTTACCATAGACGTGTCGCTTTGGGCCGAGCACCGATGTTGTCGATTGGAGCTTTGCAAGAAGAATCTGCCAGATTACAGATATTGAATTAGGCAGATACAGCTGCCGAGCAAGGTTGTCTTATTGGTGGAGGACTTTTCTTCTAAAAAGTTAAACGGTGGTAGGAGTCCTTAAAGCTAGGGTCTACGATTTGAAACCGCAGCCTGCCCCCCCTTCCCTCACCTCTCCCCTCCGTGTTCCAAGATCCCGCCCCCAGCTCGTGTCGCCTCATAAAGCCCCCTCGGACAGAGCTACGAGCGACTAGCACAATATATCAGCAGCAAACTCAATCAAAAACAGCTCAGCTCAACTGAAAGTATCAAACACCACAAACATCTCACTTATAACACACAGCAGTAGCCATTTCAACTGGACCGGCGGCAATGCGGGTCTGGCGCCGCCAGAGCGGAGCCGAGTGTGGGGGAGGATTAATCTTTCTCAGCCTGTCCTCCCCAGCTCAGCTTACAGTGCAAACGATTAGCGGCTAACAGGCTAACCCGCTCCCCTACAAGTTATTAGCCCATGCAGGCACAAACTAACCAGAGTTATTCAGCAGACATCTCCCACTGTAGTAAACAAAGCCATTACCTGATCAACCAGGGGCGAAACGGTCGATGCTGAAGGTCTGACGGCCGGCTGAGGCTATTCGTTAGCTGTTAGCCATTAGCCCGCTAACAGGCCTCAACCCGCGGGCAGAGCTCCGTTGGGCCCCGCGGGAGAGGGAGGCGGCTTCGGTCTCGGCGCTAGGCTTTTCCGGCTCCATGATAGTTCAGTAGCTAACGCTGCTAGCTGCTCACCGGAGGTAGAGGGGAGGAGGCGGGACCATGGGCATGACGCTGCGTAGCGAGGGAGACGAGGACTGGATGGACTCACGGACCAACTCACGGACCAATTGATCCTCGCAGGTTCTTAGGTTTGATTGGTCAGCTAGTATGCAGCTTTTCAGCGGATATACTGAATGGATTTTTTTTCGTTCTTTTTGGTCTTTATACTGTGTAGATAGGACCATAGGACCATAACAGCCTTATAAACGGTGTTATTAATATGTACAAAGCTTCCAAATCGTAGACCATAGCTTTAACACTTCACTTCCCATTATCAAGTACCAGATACAACCCAACTTCAAAAATCTGGAAATATTCCTTTAATAGTCTTCAAACTCTTTTAAACTGGCATAAATCTCTGGATATATTGGATACAAGATTCACTAGATGTAAACTTTGATGCCCAAGCACACAGGAAGTGTTTGTTTGCTGCCTTTAAGACAGAACAGCCTTCTATGCAGTGCTGTGACGTTATCAGTTTTCATATACCGCCTCCAAAGGATGCAGCCCCTGAAATGGGACGCAGCTTAAATGTCAGCCACATTATTGATTGGCTGTCATTTTGGGTAAATCCTACGGATCACAGAATACAGATGGCATCAGTTTAAGGTCTCTGCCACTACTGTCAGAGCAAGCAGTGAAGATAACAAATGGATGGATGGATATCTGACTAAGGACTTTTGTAATAATAAGGTGCCGAACATCTTTTTGAGCTTCAGTGACTTCACATCCTCTAAACGCTGAGCCCATAAACACTCACTTCACTTATTTATGCACGTAGAATCTCTGAGAAAGTATCGCTTAAAAACAAAGTACATGAGCTAACATAAATTATTGGAGTTACAGCAAAACAACTAATTAGATGTTAGCTATTATAGCGTGTAATCCTCACAAATGTAAATTCATGGTCCTGCTGGGATCTAAAATCTAGCAGTGAAGCTGCCACGCGTCAGTAAGCAGGAAACTCATCCATCTTCATCCCTGTCTTCATATCTTCCATCTGACCAAGCAGAGCTCCTCTGAGTCTGCGGCTACATTTCTTCCTTTTAGCTGTCCGAGGATTCCCGAAGCTTTCTGTTCCTTCTCTGTGCACAGTGGTTAGTAAATAGACTGATGGAGGGCCCGGTCTAAGCCGAACTGCAGGGACAGTGAGGGGGCTTCACGCTAACAGGATTAGGTTGAAGCCTAACAAGCATCCTGCTGAAGATGTGTTCATTATTATTACATCCATCTGCATAGAAGAAAGAGATAGAGAGGGGAGAGGCTTTGGTCCAGTGAAGAAGAACGGAGTCGGATAATTGTTCCTTCTGCATAATCAGCTGTTTATTACGGAGGGGTTCACATTTAGAGCATGCTGATGCACAAAGGCTGCATTTGAATTAAAAGATTATGAGCAGAATTTTGAGGCTTTGTTTTAAAAGGCATAGAACATACACTCAGCTGTTCTCAGTTAAAACAACAAAAAAAGATACTGACATGCTGTCTGCTCCGCCCACCTCTTCTGCTTACTTGTTAATCTAATTGGGAAATTTTCATGGCAAAAACTGCTCCCCCTGGGAACAAAGCTAGAATTTTAAAGCCACTCTTTACACAAACACAGTTGGAGAAGCACAGCGCCAAGGTGACTCAGCATGAGGGTTGCAGGTTGGACTCCCCATGCTAGGGGGTAGGGATAGGAATCGAAAATTAATTCCAGTTGAGAATCGTTAACAGCTCCATCAAAGTATCGATATCATGAGTCGTTTTGGTAATCAACTCCCTTATCAATTCCTTCCGCTGACAGGGTTCAGAAGAGGTCAGAACTGTGGCCTATTTTTTTTTTTTTACAAAAGGCGCCTACTGCACAACCTTAAGTGAGTGGGAAACACCAGCAACTTGCAGAAGCACTTATCTATGCTGTGACATGGGTTTGACATTGTTGACACTGAAAGTCCACAGACCAACATTCGCCCACACAGAAAATCTGCAGGAATCAATGAGGGAATTGTTAAAGAATTGGATGGATTTGCTGGATTGTTAATAGCATTTGTATCGATAAAATTGCATTAATTCCCATGCCTTGTTAGGGGCCTCATTGTGTAGAATTTGCATGATCTCCCTGCTCCTGCATAGGTTTTTTGCAAGTGATCTGGTTTCTAACCTTGTGCAGTAGCTTGACCAGCCTGATTCAGTGTCTGTAATCATGCAGATCCACTATGCCAAGCTCCAATATCCAACGTTTGTGCTCGGCCCAGAGTGGTACAGCCCAATCACAGTCTTTTAGAGCAGGAAGTACAGATGAGAATTGATTAGAACAATGTCAAACACATGTCATAGCATAGATAACTGCTTCTGTAAGTTGCTGGTGTCTCCATTCACTTAATCTTCAAGATGGTCACCAACAGCACTCTATCACAATGCTTCAGTAAGGGAACCAAAGTGAGATTGTCCTTCACACCATACCATCAGCAGCCTCAACTGCTGATACCATTTACTGTATACAAAGCATCTGAACTTAACACAGTCCAGTTGCCTTGATTTTGAATCTCCAAGACACTCAGGTTTATACGTTAAAGAGAGAAACTTTATCTCCTGAGGTCAATGTCAAGAAAAGAGCTAGTCTGCATGGATTAAACCAGCATAAAACTTGATTTACCCATTACAACATTGCATGTCTTACCATTTAGACCTAGGTAGATGGGAAAGGCTATATTCCATTAAAGAAATGGCATGGTTGAAACAAAAATATGTCTATTTGGAGCATTCTGCAACATTTAAATATAGCAGGCTCAAACTGCCTTTCTGACAATTTCAATTTTTTTCAATTTCTTTTTTTTTTCTTTAGGGGTAGCTACAATGAAATCCTCATGAAAAAAAAACACAACAAAAAGAATATATGCTACAATTTTTCGGACTCATGTTCTCTAGTCGAGTTGAGTCTGGAGTCCTTATCTCCTAAGTCCAAATCGAGTCGAGTTGTAAGTCGTCAATCAAGTGACTCAAGTCCAACTCCCTATGACTCCAATTGTCTGCTTTCTACCAGGGGAAGAGAAGATTTTGGGGGGACAATACCAACACAATTATCTGTGTTGCTCATTCCATGAATGTAAGATCCTTACAAGTTCTACCTCATAGTAAAGGTGACTACTCAGGCTTTCCAATGATATGAAATAGAGTACCAATTGGTATTATGAAAGGGGAGACATAGTTGACTAAAATAATGTTTCCACACTTTTTTGAGGAGTATGTCTTGTAATGATTAACACACTGTGAATAATCACATGAACTAAAGAGGCTTCTCCCTGACTTTATCTGTGGGAGCCGCGGCAACGTGCATTAAGAGTAACGAGCCTTTTGAGCAGGATTAGTGTTCGCACAGATGCTCTTACTCGTGCATGCTGGGAGATAATACTTCAACGAGAAAGCTGTGTGTTTTTGCCAGGTGTGCACGCTCACTACAACAGAGACCACTGCAGTGCGACCTTTACACAGAGCATCAGCTAAACAGACAGACCTAGTTACAGAGTTGACACAGACCCTCAAATGGAAAATGTGCCCTTTAACACTCTATCGTGATTGATCCAGGGGGTCCCGTCTGTCTCTTAATTCGAGCAGTAATCTTTAAAATGCACCTCAGCGTGTTCCACAGAGGGAAGACGGATAATAAAGGTTGTGTGTAATGGTATGTGACATGTGATTGCACATGATGTCATCATTTCCAAAACCATGACGGCAGGGCTGGGCAATATGGGGAAAGAAATCAATAGTTTTGTGTAATGGGTAATATACAGATAAAAGCCCAATAAATAGAAAATATCCAGTGAGAGGCAGTTCTCTGGGTAAAAAAAGCCTTGCTGATGGTAGAGCAGTGTTCATTTTGGCATCACTTTAAATATACTTATAGTCTTTTGCCTAAAATATCTCAGTTTTAGTCATAATATAGTCATCCAAATTGTTTTAATTTTAGTCTAGTTTTAGTTGATAAAATTTTACGACATTTGAGTCAACAACATTGACTTTAAATGGGTATTTTTCATGTTTTCTCGTATTCTAAAGTCATGTTTACACTTGGATAAAATAAAACATCTAATAACCCTTTATTGAATGCTGGTAAAGTTTGAATGAATGAATTAGCGAAAACGAATTGAAGTTGTTTGAAACACAGTCACCTTTATTTAGGCTGCCTGGCATCTCAGTTACAATACCAGAGCTGACAACAAACAGTGAACCTGCTCAACATGGATATATCAATACATAAAGAGAGCAGCTCTGATTGGATCGCTCCCCAACTTATCCCACCACCACCAAGCTAAGGCAGCTGTGATTGGATGTCCCCCCTAGCTCATCCAGCCTTTCCACACAACCAAAGTAGCTGTGATTGGATATATTCCTAACTTGTCCTTACTTTCCGCATAATGAAATTAGGTCTGATTGGATAGGTCTGTCAAAAATTTTAGTCTACTTTTTGTTTGCTGATGAAAATTTCAGTTCATCCATTTTTAGTTTTTGTCCATGTGCACTATTATATAATATTATATACTATTATATTAGTTACGGTCTTGTTTTCATCAAGGGACAAAAGGTTGTTGATGAAAACTATGATGAAAATAATTAGTCAACTACACTGCACTAGAGGTCAGAGGAGGGGTTTGAGGTGAGACAACAGTAACTCAAAAATCATTTACACCAAGGTATGCAGACATTTCTGAACACACAAGTCAAATCAAAAAGACCACACTAAGTGACCCTCCTGTCAGCTAGAATAAGGATTTTAGGCTACAGTTCACACAGGTTTTGGCATATTTTCTCTTTCTGCTAGTAGGCCAGAAAAAACACTTAAGTACACATTTAGCAGTTGGGCTGAATGCCGTTGTACTTGCTGACTTTATTCAAAGTACAGCCCATGAAAAGAGTTAAATACATATGAGCTAAACTCACTGGATACTCAAAACTCTCCAGTAAATTTCTCCCCATTACCCCTGGTAACCTGGTGCACCACATGAATTGTTCAATATGTTTCACAAGTCAATCAGGAAAAGAGCCCATAGAAAGTGTTCGGGAGGACTGAACCTTTTCAGAAGGTGATTGGATGATTGTTCCATCAGTCTGCATTTATAATGGGCCAGTCAGATAACATAATTGGCAGGAGATACTGCGCTACAGAGCAGGAGTCACTTCGTAAAACTAACTGTGACTGAAACATGTCAGAAGTGGACAGAAAATATTCTTACTACCAAGAGGCTTGTAGTGTTGGTATTTGTGTTTTATTTAATGAAGAGAGGCAGTCACGATCTGACAAAACTGCTAATGAAGCTGTTAGCATCTATGCTAATCCCTGTATGTGCAATCACTTCCTGTTGTCATCTCACTCGTGGCTTATGGTGCGTTCCAGTTGTCGTCGGGAGTCGGACTTTCCAAGTTCCAAGTAGGAAACTGCAACTGGAACGGCCCCAGAGGTCGGAATTTCCGACTGGGAACTCGGGGGAACCTCGCCACCCCCGAGTTGACAATCAAAGATGGCTGCCCCCAGTGTGAACAGTTATTTAGCTCCTGTAATAATCAATTTAGTAGCACTTCAGAATAGTGTGTGTGGCTCTGAATCAGATGCATACATTGTATTGTTAGACTTAAATTTACAAAAATGCTGCCATAGTGATAATCACATTCTTCATGTGATATTCGTGAACAACAACGCAGGGCGTGCTAACAGCAGCTAACAATAGCCTGGTAGATCGACATGTTTTTGCCGACTTTGTAACTGGAACACTGATAATTCGGAGATGATGTAACTCCCACTTCCCTCTTCCCAGTTCCAAGGCCAATGGAAAGCAGCATTGTTCCTCCTTCTGCTCTAAAGGACACTGATTGGACCGTACCACTTTGGGTCGCTAACAGTGGTGGTAGGTTTGAGTTTGGTAAGGTGTATCTGCCTGCCTAAAGACATTAAATTAGGCAGGTCCACCAAATATGTCTTAGCTTGGTTTTCTCTTACTTTGGATTTTTCTAACTGGTAAACTATCTTTACCTCTTGTCTCCTCAAATAATAGTATCTACAAATCTAAAAAATAAAAGGATCATAAATGATTTATTGCCCAGCCGTAGGCCATGTTTATAGGCTCTTGCAGTGTGACCCCTCCGACCGACCCCCACCTACTTAGCGTGCGAAGAAAGAATCACAGTGACAGACTCAGTGGGGAGATCTTGCCCCCTGAATGAAGATAGACAGTATAAACAAAACAACATTAAAAACAGCCCAGAACCTCGCCCCGAGCGCTCTCCTGCTCTCTCATGTGTTTATATTCCACATCCCCTCATTTGACTCCGCTTTCATTCTCCCTCCGTCTCCTCGCGCCCTCACACTTGTTTGCTCCCATCCTTCCTCAATCCTCCGTCGTCTTGCTCACAAGGCCTCCTCCCTAATTACTCCACGGGGCAGCGGGCCCCGTGATTCATGGCGTGGCGGTCGTTAGCGCAGACTCACAGCTGGAGGACGAGGCTCAGCCTTGGGCTCCACTCTGCGGCGATGGCCGGTTAACTACCTGAAGTTTATTGCAGTCAACACTTTGCATTAGCTGCAGCACTGAGTAACCTCTCTGACACCATCCAGATACAGTTTACAGCCGGGCCATAACCATCACAAGGTACTCGCAGCACAGTTTAGAGCGCTGGTGCATGACAAAAGTGGCCACTTGGCCTTCCTAGACCTTAAGCCTGTGTGCTATTTTTGGGCAGTTGTGGGAGCAGTTAGAAGGATTACTGTGCTGCTGCTCAGAGGGCACAGATTTCTGCCCAAATAAAGCTTCACATGTGGACATGAATCTATTAAGAGATGCTGTGATTAAAAGAAAAACATCTGGCACATTCGTCTAGGGATGGCCAGTATTGGCAACAGTCATATCTAAATAGAAAGCATGCATCGGTGAGTGCTGCATTGGATTAAGGCATGTGAGGATAAAAATGTAGATTCCTATGCTCTTCAGAAGGACAGAGGTATTATTGAAGAATATATAAAAATCTGAGGAACTCTGATACAGTTAAAAATCCATTATTTTATCAGGGATATGTATTGTATGCATGACATGGCATATGCCTGATGAAATAAAAGATTTTTAACTAAATTGGATTTTTATGTACTGAGTTCAATTATATCTGGAAAGACATTAGAAATGGTTATCACAATATCAGAAGGACAATATTTGATATTTCTGGAATGAAACCCTACCTCTTTTTTATGCTATAGTAACAAAAATGGAAGCACAACAAGCTAGGGCTGCTCCACTTTAAAAAAAATTATGAACACAAATATTGAGCTTGATAACTCAGAGATTTTACAACGTTTGTGCTAAAATTTGAAATGGATAAATAAATCTTATGGCCCTTTTCCATTAGCCCTACTCTACTCTACTCTACTATACTATACCCAGCTCTACTCTACTCGCCTTGTGCTGCTTTTCCATTAGCCCCAGTCGCCTGCCCAACGGGGTGCAGTGTCACTGTAAACAGCTGAGCAGCATTGCGGTGACGTCATTTTGAGCGTGACACAACAATCTGTGGCTTTGTTTCACAAACCGAGTACAAAAGGAAAGCAGCAGAAGGCTGCAGGTGGCAAAAAAGAAATACCCCCTGAGAAGCACAGGAGAGTTTTGGAAGCTATACAACAGAATGAAGCCGAGAACGAGAGCAATCGAGCTGCAAAGAAAAGATGTATGAGGGTAAGCTAGCGGTAGCTACCGCTAGCATGCTTGGTCATCGCGATGACATTGTCTGACCAATCAGTAGCCGACAGTCGGTGACGTCATCTTTTAGTATTGACTCAGCTCACTTGGAACCAGGGCGGGGTAGGTACTACTACTAGCTTGTTTTAGGAGGTACCAGGCTAGTGGAAACACGCTGCAAATCGAGTAGGACTGAGTAGAGTAGGGCCAAGGCGTGCTAGTGGAAAAGGGCCATTATTGTTTTGAGAGGGAGCCACAGCTGTGTATTAAATTCTGTAAACATGTTTTGCATTTTATCTAAAATACTTTAATTTCCTGATACCATTTATGTAAAAAATGGATTATCCTAAAAGAAAAAGTTTAAAGCAACACCAACATTTTTGTTGTTTTCATGTCCTGCCTCACTCCCGAGTCCATGACAAGCAGGTAGACACCATCTTTTAGACTGTGTGATTAGTAACAAGGAAGAGACGGACAAAGCTAACAGCTAGTTAGCTTTAGCTCAAACACTTGGAGTCAAAAGGTAGCACTAGCCTACCTACAGGCATCAGATAAACTCTACATAAACTCCAAACAGTCCTGTGTGCTGACTGGTATTTGTTTTTAACCCTCTTTATATATTCTTCATAATATCTTCTTAAACAGAGGCTTTGTTTTATTGACCTACTTCATTACTGGTTTTCACTAGAGATGGGATGTTTGGGAACGAGTTGAGTCTTTTGAAAGGTTCTATTAAGTGAACGATTAGAACCGATTCGCAGTGGTGAGTGATCCATTCTTAAATGCAAATTGCTTACAAATTTAAGAATAAGTCACAAATGAACGGCTCACTTACAACTGAGAATGGGTTTAAAAGGGCTGTTCAAAAGACTCAACTCGTTCATGAACATCTCATCTCTAGCAAAAATCACTCTCTTTAGGAGAAGAAGAAGATAATGTGCAAAAAATAGAAGATAACTTAACAAAAAGTGGGAAAACCGAGTCTCATCAAGCACACAGGACTCTTTAGAGTTGCTGAAGAGTTTATCTGATGACTTTAGGCAACACCCATTGATTCCCAGTGTTTGAGCTATAGCTAGCTAGCGGTGAACAAGCTTTCCCAGTTGCTTCATTGTTACTGGACGCACAGGCAAAAGGATGGTGTCTATCTGCTTGTCATGAACTCGGGAGTGAGGCAAGACATGAAAACAACTAAAATGTTGGAATGTTCATTTAAGAGAGACATGATCCATGAAATTATGTGTGATATTTGAAAGGATGGCAACAGGTAGTGATGGAGCCTCACAGCAAGAGGGTTGTATGTTCACAGGAATATCTCATTATTCCTTGGCTCTATGGTAGTCCTGATGGTCCTGCAGCCCGTTCTGCACAATCGGACTGATCTGACAGCTTAAAAGCCTCTCCTCAGACTCAGCCTCACCTCCTTTATCTGCACCTTTTCCCTCTGCGGCTGCTATAGATTTAATTAGGAGGAAATCAGTGCGGGATAATGACTTCTACCTGAACTGACCTCCTTATTAAAAGTGTCCCGATTATTTTGCATATTCAGAGAGGATTTGATTAAAACACCGGGCAGCCTCGCACTCACTTTGCTGAAGAGTTAGAGCAGAAGAAACACTCGGTATAAATGTGCAAACGCCGAGCTGACAGGACGACCAAACGTATGCTGCAGCTGTGAGAAATGGAGGCGTATAACACACAGCTGTCTGCTCGGGTCTCTGAGGAGAAATTGACAGGCCCGAGTTTCTGACTCAGAAGGAGGGGCTGTCTTAAACAGATAGCAGCTGGTTTGAAGTGCATTCCTGACCTTGACAACTCCTTGCGGCTTGTTCGCACTTCTTTATTAGCCTGTAGCCTTGATGGAGGAGCAAGAAGTGGTAAACAAGTAGCAAAAGTAATGATTACATAAATGGAAGACATGGGTTTGTAAAGGCATGGCAGCTTTGTTCAAAAGAAAGGAGGAGAAGAGTGAGTCATGGGTTCATTTTTGTAGAGTTGTGTAGCATGTTTCAACAGAGAGTATGTACAGTCTGACACAGGAGGGCAAAAAAACAAGAAAAAGACAAGCTGGCAGCTCCACCCACCTCCTTTGTGTACTTGTTGTTGGTGGTGGATCAGTTTGGCCATGTGCTCAAACAGTAATCTGTAGGTTGTGAGGTCAGGCCTAGCCCTGGCTGTCACATGTCAATGTGTCCTTGGGCAAGATACTTAACCCCAAGTTGCTCCAACCACTGTGTAGGTGGTGTATATACTGGGATGTGTTAGCGAATACTGATGGACAACTTAGTTAAGGTCATCAGAGTGGGTGTGAATGGGTGGATATGACCTGCAGTGTAAAAGCACATTGAGTTTTTAAAATTGTTCTGCATTTGGAACATTTACACAACTGAAGGGCTGATCGATTTAACCCCTTAGCATGTTGACATACTGCAGGAGATGGGCTGTTAGTGACTGGGTGGGAATTGATACGATTTTTGATACCAGTGCCATGAACTATTCTGTTCATTGACCCGTCCATCACCATGGACCCTCACCACCCCTCCCACCACATTCACTTCTCCCTATTACCATCTGGGAGAGGATTCAGGAGCATCTGCTGCAGGAACAGCAGAAAACTGAACAGTTTCTTCCCAAAAGCTCTCAGACTGATATACAGCCCCCTCCCCAAATATGCCTGCCGCACACACACAGACACAAGCCAACTGGACGGAGTGTGCTGTAACTGATCCTGCTTTTTTCTTAATCTCTTTAAGCTATTTGTTCTATCTTACTATATTTCTTTTAGTTTTTATCTAATTTATCTTTAAATTGTACTTTGCATTCACTATTCGTGATAACTCCAGCTCATTTTTATTGTATATACATATAACAAATTCTAAAATGACAATAAAGTGAATCTTGATGTGATTCTTAATCTGGATAATTTTCTAAATTCCCTGTTGATTCCTTTAAATCAGAGGTGGGCAACTTTGATTATACAGAAGGCCATATTATGTATGTATTTATATTTTATTGCCTGAGAGCTGCACCTTGACATTTTGTCAGGCACTCTTATGAGTAAATAAGATGCATAAATGAACAAAAAAAGCAAATATAGAGCTTCAGAAAAAGGTGATACCTACATTAATATACTTTAACTTAAACACTATGAACAATTCACAATTTAATAAGCAGGACACTAACTAAATTTATAGTGTCCAACTTCTTTTTAAAGCAATAAAAGAATTAATGTTTTTAAAACACAGATATATTACCTTTACCATTGTTCCCAAATATAGTTTTCATTAATACTATATATTATATTTTAATGCCTCATAAAAGATATTTAGAGATCAAGCCATAGCAAAGCAAGTTCTTTAGTGACTCGTAAACAAAGCATACATCAGCAGTCTAAATTTTGCAGATATATTTTATCACCCATCCTAATTTATGCATTGTGTAGTACTGGTTATCTATTTGCTATGTATCTTTTAACATTATTTGAAGAGCTCTTTTCCAAAATACTATAAATCCATTTTCATTTAGAAAGTATTTACATTATTTACCCAGACCCACCATTGGGTTGGCTGGGGAACTGAACTTTGTAATACAGTTAAAACAGTGATATATAGCTTTCTGGCATTAAATACTGATAGGGCAGGTAGTACAATTGGTATAAAAAAGAATAGCACTGAGTAATATATATTTAGTTTGGGCCTTTATAGCATTTTGGAAAAGAACTCTTCATTTGTTGTTGGTTTTTTTATGTCTTTAATGGTCCAACTCGGGGTGGGCATTGCAAATTAGCTCAGGTAATAAATGCTGTAGTGTGTGGCAACATTCTCTTGCTTCATACTGTCCCATTACAAATAAAGATGAATGAATAAATAAAGAGATGAGTCAGCTAAAGCTTGTTATGTTTTTTTATATTTCCAATTTGTTTTTCTTTTTGGAATGATTGGTGGGCCGCATTGAGTGAGGTAAAGGGCCACATGTGGCCCCCGGGCTGCCAGTTGCCCACCCCTGCTGATGATTATAGTTGGGAAAAAAAGTCACACAGGTTTTCAGAGTCAGTAGTTCATTTGTTGCCTTAGAACAACGGACGAAATTTAGCTATTGTGCTAATTTCAGCATATTTACAATGACGTGTATAACAAAATTGTTGATTGATGTGCACTTTCCGAATCAGATAAATTAATTAAATTAAATCAAATTAATATCAGGTTATTGCCAATTAAGGTTATGTTATTGACAACTTTGTTTTTTGATGTTATAAACAGAATTTTGTTTATTTTGTAGGTTTGGTTGGAAAAAACTCAAGGACCGAATGATTAGCTTTCTGTGGTGATCCAAATCCAGATGCCGAACAGGAATTTTTTCAAAGAGAAAGAAAGCAATATAGTGAGATGGTGGCATTGCTGGCAATAAAATCGTATCGATTCCCATCCCTATTCCAGACACAATTGTTCCCATAAAAATCCATTCAAAGGTTCCAACAGTACAAATAAAAAGGTGAGTGTTACAGCTTTGGGGCGTAGGAGGGATGAAAGTTGTAAATGTTTGAGGCAGCATAAAACCATGGCCAGTAAAACTCTGTATGTAGAACAGAATCAGTCATGTTTCCATTAATTTAACTCCCAGCTCGGCTGTTTGGCAGAGTTCAATAAATTCAGGAATATTTAAAGAGACTGTGAGGAGTTTTTAAGTAATTACAAAAAAGTCTCACTTTTAGATATATGCCTGATCGAAATACACACTTATCGATGAGTTTTATAGCATCAAAATAGGTTATCTATAAATGCTATTCCTTAGCCTCCTGGTCAGGTCGTACAGGGCTGGACTGGCCTGGATACTCAACTTCGGGGAACCAGACAATTAAAACTAGAGCAAATTTATATTATTTTATTATTTATATTACACGTCTGAGAGCGCCGGTCTGTAAGTAGCGATATATAGCCGGCTGCAACTACGATAATAACTTTTCCCCGCATTGCTTGTCGTCACACATCAAAAACTACCGCTACGTAACTAGAAAGAGATACATTACCTCGTCGCTTTGCATCCTGTAAGTTGTTGAAAAAGAACTTGTAAAGCAATGCAGAGTTCTGAGGAAGGTCTGAACTGCATTTACCATTAGAAACAAACACATTTGGCTTCACGTCTCTGGCGCGTTCAAGTTGTAGTCAGAAGTAGGAATTTCTGGGTTCCAAGTGGGAAACTAAAACTGGAACGTCCCCCGAAGTCAAAATTTCCTACTGGGAACTCGGTGAAACCTCGCCACCCCGAGGTGTCAATCGAAGATGGATGCCCCCGGTGCGAACAGTTATTTAGCTCCTGTAATAATCAATTTATTTGCACTTCTGACTGGGGTGTGTCGCTCTAGATCAGCTGTATACATAGTATTGTTAGACTGATATTTACAAAAATGCTGCCATAGTGATAATCACATTCTTCATACAACAACGCAAGGCGTGCTAACAACAGCTAACAATAGCCTGGTAGATCAGCATGTTTTTTTCTGACTTCAACTGGAACGCCAATAAGTGGGAGATGATGTCACTCCCAGTTCCCAGGTTACAGGAACGCAGCATTGCGCAGGCGATAAATTCTCCTCATAGCAGCTTTAATGTGTTAAAAAAGTATCCAGGAAGCTCTGGCGATCATACACCAGCAGCGGTGACACATTATTAACAAAAAAGTCAAATCAACAGCAGAGGTAGACGGCCTGCCATACACAGTAGCGCCATCTTGGATCTATGTCTACGCTTTTCATATTTATTCAGACTGGCTTTTAGTACACAGTAATGTGGTGACATGTTATTTTATTTGTCTTGTTTTATCTGTGTTTTTTTCCTGACGTGTTCCATTGTTGCTTTCTTTTAATCTGCTTTTATTTCTTATCTTATTTATTTTATCTGGAAAGCACTTTGGTCACCTCGAGTGTTGTAAAGTGTTCTATAAATAAATTTGATTGATCGATAAAAAAGTAACACATAATTGTCTCTTTCAATTTCTAAGGATATAGAAAAAACTGCAAACAAACAAAAAGTACTGATATATTATTTATGTGGGGTTTAAAGTAGTGAGGAGTTACGGTAATTTGACATACACCGGTGATCCCCGTGGTTTTACAAGGGTTAATTTGGACGATTAAGTACAAAAGTCCTACATTTCTACCTTTAAGCTCTCAGTTTGTAACCAGACCTAATGATTCAGCCGAGACTTCTGGGACTTTGAGTTCTCGAGCTTTAAAGTGTGTCCCCGTTTACTCTACCTGTGAGGCAGAATTCTTAATGAGCTGTGTCTGTGTTTATGCAGATCAGCTAACGAAGACGATGGGCTGCCCTCATCACTCAGAGTTGTGGGAGCTGCTCCTGTCAGATGAGATTTGAGCGGCGGCCAAGACGAGCGCCTGTTATAACAAAAGGGGGAAATTCATCAAGTGATAATTCGGTCTGGAATGACGGGTCAAGATAGAGACCGTCTCCTCTCCTCATACGTGGAGTCAATGAGGGCTGTAGGAGCAGCACTGTGTGTGTCTGTGTGAGGGTGTGTGTCCCTGTGTGGTCACTGAGCGCCACCCTGTGGACCAAAGCTGGTACTACCACGAGCTCACAGCAGATTCAGTCTGTGTTTCTAAGTCATGAAGTTTGTTTAAAGTCTGTTAAAGCTAATTGAATCGACTGTTTACCTGCTGTTTAGAGAATCTTTATGGGATGATGTGACCTTTTAGAAAACACAACCAATATTCTATTCTCCTCCCTGATATTAAAGAAACTCATTTAGAAACTTTTGAAATCTTTAAACCCATCACTTACTCAATGTAAAAAAGAGCTGCCAAATGATCTGACTATGGAAAGGATAATAGCTTTTTAAATTAGAAACTTTGTATGATTAAAATGATTATTTTTTTCTCCCTTTATGGACTCTGTGACAACTTCACTGCAACTTTACTTAAAGAAAAATAAAATCTTGAAATTATAGGTACTCAAAATCATACATGGGTACAGCACTTAAGTACTTTTACCTTCCTACTGTCCACTTAATTTATGATAACAGTCTATAAACCCAGAAACTAAGCCTTAACCTGTTCAGCTCCAGCTCCTTTTTTAGGCCTTCTGCTCAGGTTGTACTGCATTCTAGACTTTTTATCTTGTGGGGAATTAAGTGATTTAATAATCAATGGGCTGTCAACTTAAAGTTTATTATGATGTTTCTCTACAATGTCACTTGTCTTATGGACCTTTAATGTCCCTTAAACTGTGTATTTTGTGATTGATGTTTCATTTTTAGCCTAATTTGTAGGCTTTAAATAGACTTTCATCATGTGGACTCTCATCATGTTGACTATCTCAGTCAGGAAGTCGATGTGTTTGCTTTTCTGTTTATTTGTTTTTCTGGTGCAGATGTTACGTCATAATGATGACTGGCCACAGGTGTGATTGCCACTTCCTAAATAAGACGTCCTGCCCTCTTTAACAAACGGTTTGCCTGATGAAGGTCTGAGACTGAAGCGTCGCAAATAAATGATTTTCTTGCAAGTTAGACAGTGTGCGGGAGTCAATCTTCCTGTTATAAGCCTTCTGCTCAAAAATGACATACTCATAAAGAAAAGAGTGTAACCACAAGGTCTACTTGAATTATTTTGGTGTCATAATAAAAGTAACACTTGAGAGATTTTGATGGAGGGCGTGCAAGCATTCCTAATACTTTGGGGTTAACAGGTTAATCTGATTAGTGACTGTAATATGATCACTTTTAAAGAATCTGTCATCCCTTATCCTACAAGGTACTCAAAAAAGAGCATTACTTTACCACTTGTAACTAGCATCTGGTCAACACCGCTTTGATTAAAAGATAAATAATGGATCTTTCATCGCTTAGGAATTAAAACAACTTCTAAGAAAGCTTTTCTGCACAGAAGTATTTTCCTGAAACATGTTTTTACTTTTCAGAGATGGGTGTAAATTATTTAACAGAATATTGAATCACACTTGATTGACTCTCATGTGAGCTGAGAGTGCACATGTTGGTACTCATGAAGCTCTTGCTCTGATTTAAATCAACAGTGACCCCTTATGGACAGAATAGGAAGTGCATCTACATGTCTGCTTCAGCAGTGGTTCCAAGAAGGGTTCAGCTGCAGCTTCGCAGGCTGCAGCCTCACAGCGCTCAGTCGCACATGCGCAGAGATGGTTAACCCTAACCTGTGCCCCTGGGATTCATCATCTGGTGGGATAGGGGTCCCTACCCCTGCCCCATCCCTTACCCTAAACCTAACCTTAGCTTTAAGAACGTGCCTGAACCTAACTTTAAACAAATACACATGTCTATCCCTATTTCTGCGGTTCTGCAAAGACAACTCCAATTCATTGGGTGGCACTGTTGCGAAAAACTGACAGTCCTGAGAGTGGGGTTGGTCCTGAGAGTGCGGTCCTGAGAGTGTGGTTGGTCTTGAGAGTGTGGTCCTGAGAGTGCGGTCCTGAGAGTGCGGTCCTGAGAGTGTGGTTGGTCTTGAGAGTGTGGTCCTGAGAGTGCGGTCCTGAGAGTGCGGTCCTGAGAGTGCGGTCCTGAGAGTGCGGTCCTGAGAGTGTGGTTGGTCTTGAGAGTGTGGTCCTGAGAGTGTGGTCCTGAGAGTGCGGTCCTGAGAGTGCGGTCCTGAGAGTGTGGTTGGTCTTGAGAGTGTGGTCCTGAGAGTGTGGTTGGTCTTGAGAGTGTGGTCCTGAGAGTGTGGTTGGTCTTGAGAGTGTGGTCCTGAGAGTGTGGTTGGTCTTGAGAGTGCGGTCCTGAGAGTGTGGTTGGTCTTGAGAGTGTGGTCCTGAGAGTGTGGTCCTGAGAGTGCGGTCCTGAGAGTGCGGTCCTGAGAGTGTGGTTGGTCTTGAGAGTGCGGTCCTGAGAGTGTGGTTGGTCTTGAGAGTGTGGTCCTGAGAGTGTGGTCCTGAGAGTGCGGTCCTGAGAGTGCGGTCCTGAGAGTGTGGTTGGTCCTGAGAGTGCGGTCCTGAGAGTGTGGTTGGTCTTGAGAGTGTGGTCCTGAGAGTGTGGTTGGTCTATCCCTATTTCTGCGGTTCTGCAAAGACAACTCCAATTCATTGGGTGGCACTGTTGCGAAAAACTGACAGTCCTGAGAGTGGGGTTGGTCCTGAGAGTGCGGTCCTGAGAGTGTGGTTGGTCTTGAGAGTGCGGTCCTGAGAGTGCGGTCCTGAGAGTGCGGTCCTGAGAGTGCGGTCCTGAGAGTGTGGTTGGTCTTGAGAGTGTGGTCCTGAGAGTGCGGTCCTGAGAGTGCGGTCCTGAGAGTGTGGTTGGTCTTGAGAGTATGGTCCTGAGAGTGCGGTCCTGAGAGTGCGGTCCTGAGAGTGTGGTTGGTCTTGAGAGTGTGGTCCTGAGAGTGTGGTCCTGAGAGTGTGGTTGGTCTTGAGAGTGCGGTCCTGAGAGTGTGGTTGGTCTTGAGAGTGCGGTCCTGAGAGTGTGGTCCTGAGAGTGTGGTTGGTCTTGAGAGTGTGGTCCTGAGAGTGTGGTTGGTCTTGAGAGTGTGGTCCTGAGAGTGTGGTTGGTCTTGAGAGTGCGGTCCTGAGAGTGTGGTTGGTCTTGAGAGTGTGGTCCTGAGAGTGCGGTCCTGAGAGTGCGGTCCTGAGAGTGCGGTCCTGAGAGTGTGGTTGGTCTTGAGAGTGCGGTCCTGAGAGTGTGGTTGGTCTTGAGAGTGTGGTCCTGAGAGTGTGGTCCTGAGAGTGCGGTCCTGAGAGTGCGGTCCTGAGAGTGTGGTTGGTCTTGAGAGTGCGGTCCTGAGAGTGTGGTTGGTCTTGAGAGTGTGGTCCTGAGAGTGCGGTCCTGAGAGTGCGGTCCTGAGAGTGTGGTTGGTCTTGAGAGTGTGGTCCTGAGAGTGTGGTTGGTCTTGAGAGTGCTGCCTGCGAGCCTGCAGCGGGATACTATTGGTGGTTCCAGACTTTATTTCCCCAAGGTGCACCTACGAAGAGCTGAGCCTCCTGGGACTGTTCCCAAACAATATTTGATAACATACAAAACAAACATCAATTTTGATTTTCCTAATGGTTAAAATCAAGATATCATGGGCTTACGCACAACAAAAACTTTTCAAAAGTATGCCTTTAATGTGTTATCACTGTTTTAGATACTTGGTGAAACTAAAATAATGTATAAAAATATTATTTTTTGTAGAAATATGGATAAAGGGGTGCTGGTTTGGCAGAGTGGTTAGCAACCAGGTACGTCCCATATACATACTTCTGCCAACCCGGGTTTGAGTCCAGCCTGAGGCCTGTTTACAGAGTGTGTTCCCCTACTCTCTCACCCCCTTTCACAAGCCTATCCACTGTCTCTCTCCTATCAACAAAGGCACAAAATGCCAAGAAAATACATCATAAAAGAAAAGAAATATGGATAAAACAGGAGGTAACACATTAAACTGATAACAACTTTCTCTGCTGTCATTCATAAAATCACTCAAAACCTACCTGTTCACTTTTCATATGTCCCCTTACCACTCATACGGTTTTTTTTTTATCTTCTATAAAGCATCTTTTAGTCTTTTTGCAAAGCGCTATAAAAATGTGATGCATTATTATAATTCTTATTTGTTTTGTTGGTTGTCTGTTATTGTTTTACCTTTGTTTGTTTTTGTTTGTTAGATAACTAATCTATTGAGATCTCTTTTTCTTCCATGAAATATGGAAGAATTTATGTTTAATTAGCTGATGGGGAAGGGGTGGGGCTTGATAAGTTTTACTTCCTCCCACTCCTTTTTGAATATATTGTATGTTACAACTACAGAATAGTTTTCTGTTTCTGATTTCTTTTGTTTCTCTTTTGTATATATTCAACATAAATTAGGTTCAATTCAACTCAATTCAAAATACAATTTAACTTTATAGATATGTAAACCAACTTTTAACAACACTCCCAAAACCCTTGGTTTGAAACCAAGAAGCAGATGTTCTGACACTCTGTACTGTCCTTACGAAACAGAGATTGTGTTATTTTTTATATACTTTGTCTGAATAAACTTTTCCGTGATGCTTGGTATAAGCAGAAGTTGCATTTTCACTGGAGGTGTTTCACAAACTCTTTTTGTTCCTCACACTCGGGTAGAAACTGCCTGTTCTAAAATTTTGCATCAACATCAGTGACAAGAAAGAAGTCAGCAAAAGTTTAGCACTTGGAGGTGTTAGAGTTTCATTTTTGGAGTTTAATGCTGTTCCCGGAGAAGATTTGTTAAAAAAAAAAGTTTGAAAAAGTTGAGGCTGTTGTTGAGTTGTTGGAAGACTTTGTAAGAGTTTTTAAAAGTCCATTGTGTAACACACATTAGCATGGAAAACACAAAGTAGGACATTGTTTATATAAATATAAATGTCTAAGTACGTAAATGATGGACAGGAAGGTTCTTTTTCTCAAGAAAAAGAGAGAGGACCTTTTTCAGTTTCTCCTCTTTAAAAGGAATCTGCTGTGAGCTTCAAATGATTTTCAGATGCACGGTGTGCAGTGGTACATGTGCAAAATCATTAATTAAGAATAGCAAAGGTGTTTCTTTAAAGGGACTGTGAGGAGAATCTGTTTCCGGCGACATTAAGACTCTGCTACCCATGAGCACGCGCGGTGACTGTCATAATGCTGCGTTCCTGTAACCTTGGAACTGGGAGTGACATCATCTCCGACTTATCAGTGTTCCAGTTGAAGTCAGAAAAAAACATGCCGATCTACCAGGCTATTGTAAGCTGTTGTTAGCACGCCCTGTGTTGTTGTATGAAGAATGTGATTATCACTATGGCAGCATTTTTTTTAAATATAAGTCTAACAATGCTATGTATACAGCTGATCTAGAGCGACACACCCCAGTCAGAAGTGCAAATAAATAGATCATTACAGGAGCTAAATAACTGTTCACACTGGGGGCATCCATCTTCGATTGTCAACTTGGGGGTGGCGAGGTTTCACCGAGTTCCCAGTAGGAAATTTCCACTTCGGGGGACGTTCCAGTTGCAGTTTCCTACTCGGGACTCGGAAATTCCTACTTCTGACTACAACTGGAACGCACCATAAGCCAGAGCGTGTGTTTGTTGTGATGCTACTAAAAATGCAGCTCAGACCTTCCTCAGAACTCTGCATTGCTTTACAACTTCTTTTTTCAACAACTTACAGGATGCAAAGCGACGAGGTAATGTATCTCTTTCTAGTTATGTAGCGGTAGTTTTTGATGTGTGACAACAAGCAATTTTTGGAAAACTTAGTGTCGTAGTTTTGTAGCCGGCTATATATCACTACTTACAGCCTGGTGCTCTAAGACATGTCCCAATAATATAAATTTGCTCAAGTTTTAATTGTCTTGTTCCAGAAATTGAGTATCCAGGCCAGTCCAGCCCTGTCCGACCCGACCGGAAGGCTAAGGAATAGCATTTATAGATAACCTATTTTGATGCTATAAAACCCTTCTAAAGTGTGTATTTCGATCAGGAATATACCTAAAAGTGAGACTTTTTTGTAGTTACTTAGAAACTCTTCAAAGTCCCTTTAAATAAGATTTGACTAATATGGACTTGGGTGGCACCATTGCTCAACAGGTGATTACAGTGTTCCAGTTTTGTTTAGTAGACGCCTTTGTCCAAAATGACGTACAGCTGAGAGTAAGAACTACACAAGCAGGAACCTAAAACAAAGGGAACAATATTAGTAAGTGCAACAAACAACGTCAAGTCTGTTTGGACACTGGTGCTGCCATGTAGAGCTCGAGGCAGCACCTTTATTTAACCAAGCAACAGACAAAGCCCACGTTGAGTCATTCCAGTATCATCATCATCTTTACCATCCTCATTATAAGCATCAACATACCCAGTGCTGGATAGTCCACAGAGCTTGGTCTTTACCACTGAGGACTACAGAGTACAGTCAGACTAAAGGTGCGTTCACACCGGACGCTACTTGTACTACCTCGGCGATCACTCTCCATTCATAGTCAATGAACAGCCGCGATGGGGCGGGGCTAACCCTCCCGCGATGCGACAGCCGCGTACAAGACGACCACTTCACTCGTCGCGCGATGTCAAAGTTAAAAAAAGTTTATCTATTCAGGTGATGTCATGTGTGGCTGTGCGGCAACAGCCAATCAGAGGTGTGTGTACGTGTGACGATACCCGAGACAGACAGCCATTATTCATCCGGACTACAGGGCGGATGAGTTCCGTCTAGGCGGAACTAATGTCAGTGGGGACATTAGTTCTGCCTAGACGGACCGCGGTAAACTCACAGATAATGCTGCTGCAGGGCATGAGCTGCAGTGTTTTGTGGTTGATAAGTGAATGAAAAGGATACAGCTGGAATAATGTCCGCTTATACATCCTATTAAATGATATATGACATGATTGCAGTGAAACTCGAGCGGACGTGACGTCACAGAGCGACAGCCGACGGCAGCGATTACCAAAATGAGGTATTTATGGCTGGCGACGCTACGTCAGTGGGCGATGCGACTTTGGTAGCTGGGTCGCTTGCGGTGTGAACGCAGCATTAGGCCCCATGCACACGAAGACAAAACGCTTAACAGTTTCCAAAACGATCGTCATAAAGACGAAGGCGTCTCAGAAAATGTGTGTGTCTATATGAATGCACTCGATACGCATCAAAACACTGTAAAACACATGCCAGACGTCTAGACGTCTTGTTACCAATTTGTAAGCCAGAAGTACAGTTTTGACTTTGACTTGAGCTGCAACTGGAAGCCAATGAAGAGAGATTATCAGCGGAGTGACATATGGAGTGCTGGGGGGTTTAAAGACCAGGCATGCTGCTGCTTTTTGAATCATCTTTAAAGGTATACATGTGCACGCAGGGAGACCTGCTCGTAGTCAATGCATGAAATCACTAGAGTCTGTAACAGAAGCCGTGTTGCCTTTTCTGTCAGGTAGGATCTGATCCTCCTGATGTTTCAGAGGGCGTGTCAGCTAGATTGAGTAATCAAGGCTCAAGAATCTTTGAGTCTATGTCATCAATAACGACAGATTTCTGTCAGAGTTTGTGGGCAGGAGTTCCAGCTGGATATCGATCAGCGGTGGAATAGAGAGACTGGCTGGAAGGACAATAAGATCAGTCCTGGACAGATTTAGTTGAAGGTGGTGTTTCTTCATCTATGTGGGAAATGAGAAAGGTGGCAGTTTGTTCCCTCCTGGTGACAGTTGTGTCATCAGGTAGGAAAGATAAGAGGAGTATAGCAGTGGTAAGAGGCATAATTGGTAGTGCAGTCCCAGTGTCTGTCAGGATCTTTCTGTGTGGAGTTTGTAAGTCTTTCCACTTTGTTTGCATGCCTTGTAAATCAAGGAAGTCCCACTCTCATCAGAGGCAGTCAGCAGAAATGACAACAAAGAAATCAAAGATGTAATCATGGTGGACAGGGGGCAGAAGTGAGCAGAATTGTGCTTAAATTTTCAACAAAAACATGCTGACTGCAAAATATTAAGTGGATGGAAAAATAGCAAGTTGCAGAGACATTCATACACAGCATGGTAATGAATAACAGTAGTGCCATGTGTTTAACAATCCTGCCCCCAAAACCCTGCATGCACCACATAGATAATCTACATCATCTACATGCATCATTAAAGCTTTATTCTTGATAATTCCCATTTCTAGTTCAGACCAAACAAGGTGTGGATGTTCAGATTCAGTCTTAAATACAATATATTGATCTCTTGTAGCTCTGTGGATCTCTATTTGTGTCATTATGACTCCTTAATTCAGTTTGATTATTTACATACATGATGCTTTAAAAATCTATTCCCCTTTTGGCTTTTTTCTAAAATCTAAAAAAAACCTGTAGTCTTCAAAAATTGCAAAAACTTAATGCTTTTTTTAGCCCTTGTTGTCCTGCTGCCTGTTCTCCACTAGAGTGTGCAATTTTTCTTTCCAAGATTTTACTGCATTCAGAGCTGTCAGGAGTTTCATACAAAGTGGGACATGTACAATTTCTCTGTCTTAAATGTAGTTTATTGTCAGTTATTTGGAGGTTTGTGCCATTCTCCCTCCTAGTTTAGGGCCTTATTTGAGAATATTGGACCTCAGAGTTCAGGCCAACCAGCATTCAAGATCGAAGTGAGATAGATGCATTAAATAATGCATTTAAGGCTGTAGGATGGTGGTATTAAAAGAAATAACAAAGAACTTCTCTGCAAATAAATGCTGTGAATTTGAATAAAAGGAAAATGAGCCTTAAAATAGTTTTGTGCACATATATGGTGTTATATTTTCAAATAAAATATGTAGTAAAACAATATTACTTGTATCCTTAGTAAATTTATTTTTCCCTAAAATGACTTCACTAATTTCTTCTGAATTCATCTAACAGTCATGGCAAGATACAAGGACTACCTAACCCCTCACAGAGAAGTTTTTCCAGGTTCGGAAAAACTGCTTCTGAATTTGTTAGCACCCGTGCTAATCTCTGTGCAGCCACTTCCTGCTGTCGTCTTGCTATTAGCTTTCACCTCCTCCTGTCCCAAAGGGAGTCCAATAGGGCCATCTCACTCTGGGCTGCTCCAATCATTGTAGATTGAAACTTGGCAAGATGGACCTGACTCATTACACAAATTTTATCAGGTGGATCCATCTGCACTGCAAGGTTATCACAATGATGCTGCTTTAAAAATTGCCAGTGACTGGTGACTCATGACGTCCCACACCTTGGATTGCTGTGGTCACAGCACGTTTAAAACTGGCAAGGGCACTCGTGAATGCTTTTATAAAAAAACAGAATTTGATCAAGCTTATCAGACATAACGCCCGCTAACACCGGCTAACATGGACACAAGTTAAACCTGATCACCAGTCAGACTTCAGGTTAGAACAGATTTGAAATTGAAAAGTTTTTGCCTTGAAATTGCAGAAAAGAAAAGAAGAAAAAAGAAAACACTACGTTGTTACATTGATATAGCCAGTACTTAAGTGGTTGTTGACTAATACAGCTTTAACTGTACAATGATATCTTTGACCCTGAAAACCCACACCTCGCATTCAGAATCATGTTGATGTAATCATTGGTTAGACAGTTATTTAGAAAACAATTGTTTGCTAATGGCGGTTATCTGGATCATCACATAAATTTAGTCATTCTTAAGTTGGGCCATAACCAACATCTCCTGAAAATTTCAGCAAAATCTATCTATAGTAGTTTTTGCATAATCTTGCTAACGAACAAACAAACACATGCTGGCAAAAACATGACCTCCTTGGTAGAGGTAACAAAACATAAAACCAAAGATCCAGATATGTAAAGAAGGCGCAACACCACAAACAAATCCTGCTTTAAATACTGAACTATCCTTAAACCCATTTACTATCAAATAGGGGTGTAACGAAATGGTCAACTCACGAAACAATACGAAATACAAAACAGGGCTCACGATACAAAATACTCACAATACAAAATAAAAATTATAGAAAATACCCAGCATTGGGAAGTTGTGCAAAAATCTCATTTTCTTTATTTTCTTCCTAATGCAGACATACAAAAATATTGCTGCAAAATACAAGGTACAAAATAAATGCTCTTTGAACAAAAAAGTAGTGTTTTCCCCTTCTTTAGACTGCAGTGCAAATACAAACATAAAATCTCAATAAAAAGAGCTTTGTTGTTGTAACAATCAGGATAAGTACATTCTTGAATGAAAAGGAAAACAAACAGCAGTCCTCAGAGCTGCAGGAAATAGGAAATATAGGAAATAGGAAATAGTTTTTTGAAAATTAGAAAACAAAAAGTTGCCTTTAATTAAAAAAACTGCAACAGTTGTAATCAACTTGTAGTAATAACACATTTTTTTACTGTAATCACACAAAAAATTACATATTACGACAGCTTTCTATTAGTTCTTTACAGAAAAATACAGAAATTTGCAACATTTAGAGGTAGGGCAGCACAGTAGGTAGCGCACATGCCTCACAGTAAAAGGTTCTCTCCTGGCCCTCAGTTTCCTCCCACAGACCAAAAACCTGCTTATTAGGTTAATTGATGACTCTTAGGTGAGTGTTTGTGAATGGTTGTCAGCCTCTCTATGCAGCCCTTCAATTGGCTTGCAGGGTGTACCCACCACTCGCTAAAAGTCAGCTAGATAGGCTTCATCCTCCTTTTGACCCTGAAATGGATAAGAGATACAGACTATGGACTGATTGATGGATATCATTTACATCATTTGGCTTAAAATTTGTTTTCCGTCAATGCTGCACAGCCCCAACAGGAAGTGCAACTCTTTGCTGAGAAAAGTCACAAAGCCCATAAAGTTGAGCTTGACATTGGTCCATCGAATTGGACTGAATCCAAACAAAACAATCATCCAGGCTTTGTAAGACTAATAACAGCAAGGACGAGCGGTTTGCTGTCACAGACTGCTAAGCAGTTGCAGCAGATTCGTTTGCAATTACTCAGTGCCAAAAGCATTCTGCGTCTAATGAGCTAAGAGAGGCTGTAAGTCATGGGCCAATGAGATGTGATGGCTTCACCAGATTTATATCCATCACATAGAAAATCTTTCCCCGGGGTATCTGCAGCATCACTCCATCTCTCGGCTTTAAATGAGGGTCATTTGTTAACGTGGGGAGTGTTTCAGACGCCAGCAGAGAATGCAGAGTGCTTTAGATTAAGAGCACGCACGTCTTCAAGAGGAGTCCTAGGTATCTTAGAGACGGTAATGATGTGCTTAGTGGTTCGAGGAGTTTATGAGGTGCTTGGATACAGCCTAGGGTGGATATTCTTTTAAGGAAATTGCCAAATGTGGGCTGACACAAGTTATCAATTTCCTCCGAATCTGCTTTCCAAACGATGGAATATTCAGCACCTGGACTGACAAATGAAGTTTAGTTTGAGCCGCCCTGTGGTGCTGAAGAGAGGCTGTAAAAGTGATGGAAGGTTACTGAGAGATATTGGCAGCATTGCAGTCTTTTGGAAAGATGTTTTACCTTGTCTTTCATTTAACATCTGGGATTGGTCTTATATAACAGGAGTTCAGTGGTGTGGAGTGCAGAGGGGGCAAGACGCTTTAATACCACTTTATCCATTTTGCTTTCAGAACTGCCTTAATCCTTCTTGGCACAGAATAAGGTAAAGGGGACAGTCCTCAGAGATTTTGGTCCATAAAAGCATGATAGCATTCTGGATACCATCATCCATTCCAACTAGGGGTGTAACGAAATGGTCAACTCATGAAACGATACGAAATACCAAACAGGGCTCACGATACGAAAATACTCACGATACAAAGATTATAGAAAATCCCCAACAGTAGGAAGTTGTGCAAAAATCTCATTTTCTTTATTTTCTTCCTAATGCAGACATACAAAAAATAATGCTGCATCAAGACAAAATAAATGCTCTTTGAAAAAAATTGTAGTTTTCCCCCCCTATTTAGACTACAGTGCAAATAAAAACACAAAATCTCAATAAAAAGTGCCTTGTTGTTGTGACAATCAGGATAACTACGTTCCTGAATTAAAAGGAAAAAAAATAGCAGTCCTCAGAGCTGCAGTTTAGACCTATAAATGTCTGAACTGTGAACTATAATATTTAACCTATAACAGTGCATATACTTCTGATCTTCAAGTGTGATCAAATTCTGTCAACTCAAAAGTAGATGCAAAAATCAAATATTACACAAACATACAGTTGCTGCCTGTCTCCAGTGGTACATCATGGTAGTTGTACTCGCTGCAGTACACGGTGAAACTGTAGCGACATATTTTGCACACGGTTGTTGTTTATTCTGCAATCTTCTCACCATTCTCTCATCTTTTACATGGGAAGCCAAAACAGGTCCACACAACCGATTTAAATGACGAAGGACTGTCAGCTAATTCCTCGTCTTCCTCCATTTTGAAGCGAGTGTTTTGCTACGGTAGACGAGGAGGGTAAAATAAATCAGCAGTCTCAGTGGTGCGTGAGGCCCCTTCGCATTTTTTATTTTGTGCGTCTTTGAATTTTATTTCGTCATTTCTTTATTTATCTGTAAAAGAAGCAATTCAATTTCTGATGAAGAGGGACAGTCGTTTCGACAAGCTAATTGGCTAGTTAGCTGCTAACATTAGCGTCAGCAGTATGGCGACCAGATGTCCCCAACTTCCGGGGAAGCCATGTGGGAAGCAGAAAGGGTGAGGAAACAGGTTGCGCGTAGATTACGACAGCTGTTATTGTGTTGCCAGGTCCGCTCATTAAAAGTCACTTTGGACCTGCTCTTCTACATGTGTGAATCCCACATTATTATCACCCAGCTGCCCACACAAAGCAAGACATGAGTGTGGTAGGTAGTTTGTCCTTTCCTCACCCATTTCCAGGTTAACCCGCTTGCAGGAATAACCCCAAACACACTCACACATGCGGCGCATGCACAACTATGCAGGCACCATAGTAGCCAGGTCTGCTTATCAAAAGTGATTTGGGCCACAGGCTGCATGCTGGTACGATACCAGTATGCTGGTACCATGCAGTTCATGCATGGTGTGACTAGTCAACTAATTGCAAAAATAGTCGTAGACTAGTCGACTATCAAAATAGTAATTTGTGACAGCCCTAGGGAACAACTGAACATTTCCTCTATCACTTTGTACCAAGGTCCCTAAAGTGGGCCAAGAAAATACCACCATCAGCGTCCTCAATCTGTCACCCCATTCAAGCTGCTGTTTCAAGCCATAAATACTTGCCCCTGTGATGCTTTGCCTCCAGCCTGAAAGTCATGGAGAGGCAGATATGACAAAGACAGAAGCGCTTTGAGTCAGTGTGTCTGCCTTTGAATGTATGGGAAGCATGAACCATGTCATGGGCATCCAAGCCGCCCTTACAGAATTAATGTGAATGCCATGAGGTGTAACAGTGATGTAGCTTTATTGCAGCGGTTTGCATAAAGGCACGGTGAAACGACTTTTGATAAAAGGCAATCATGCAGTTTATACCAAACTTTTACACTAATTCAACATTAATTCCCATGAACTGTGTCTGACCATACTGCTCTGTAGAAGAGGATGCTGTTTATGTATCCCATTTGTGTGCTCTAATGTTTACTATGGCAGCAGAGACATGCCCAGATATGTTCCTTCAACAAGAGCCAGCAGAGGCCTGAACAAACACTTGGCTTAGGAAGAGTCTCCATAGTGGCATCATTAAGACGGGTCACTGACAGGCTATGGCCTAAACTTTAAAAATGTCTATTATGCATTATATGACCTTTAATACAATGCGTGTATAAGAGCAGTTGCCCCCAAAAGACAAACAATCCCAAGCTGAGCATAGTAAAAGTCACCATTTTGCCAAACATGTTAAGAGTGAGCCATTGGCTTGTCTCTGAACCCCAGCAAAGAGACATTCATGAGGACCCACTCAGTTTTTATCAGCTATGGCAGGGGTGTCAAACTCAATTGCACATGGGGCCAAAACTCAAAACACACTTTAGGTCAAGGGCCGAAAAGGAAAAATATTTATTGAACACATTAAAACTAACCTTTTTTTTTAATAAATATGAATAAATGGACACAAATACTCTTATTACAGAATAAAGAAACTGAAACTATAAATAACCTAAAAGCTTTTGCTTTCCATAAAAATATCTCCTGTCGAAAAAAAAGGTTGGAAATCTGAACATGCAACAAAAAAAACTGAAAATATTATATAAAAATTGTGATTTTGTTCCCAGTTGTCCATTGTTCGGCAAGGCAGCTGATGCACTACATTATGGGATGTGTAGTTTGTGTGTCATCAGCATTTCATACTGCCAGGCCATTAATAACAAAAGCAAAAACTATATAAAACAATCTCGCGGGCCAGATATAATTGTCCATTTGGGATGTAGTCCAGCAAAGTCACCAGTTGAATTGGTAATAAACTTTCAGCATAGAGGAAAATGCTGTAAAAAAAAAAAAATAGCATGCGCACATTGCTGTAGGGTTGTGTTTTGTCCATTGGTCATCATCCTGAGCCGAAATGACATTTCTATTGATCATTGATGGAAGTTATTGGTTCCTACCTCTGAATTTAATTCCTCAGCATCTAGAAGTTTAGCCCTTGTGTCCTCCAGTTACACATATGAAATATGTTTACAACCACATCCAGAGCACAGGTGGATGAATGCGTGAACAAAAAGTGTAACAGTGAGTTTATCTCAGGTTGACAGAGAGCCTGTGTGTGCACAGTTAGGACACACAGGTGGATATGCGTGGATCAGGTTTTAATATAGAATGAAGCACTCTTTCATCTTTGAAATTAAAGAAAGTGTAATAAAATTTGTTTTCTTATCTCTACAAGCTGGGACCAAATGATATACAGCCCATTATCAGTACCAAGACCAGTGCTAACCTTGTACCAGTACCTACAGTATTTACATTCTGGCCTTAAGAACCAGAAATTATGCCGCTGAATTAAGCTATAAAACACACATAAGGAAAAAAACACTTACATTAACCAACCATCTCACTGGCATTTAGATCTCAAGTGGTCTGTTTCTGAATAGCTTCTTTAAAAGCCTCATGCAGATCATAGCTGGTTCAATTTCAATCATTCAACCAGGAGTCAGCAAAGGTTTTCCTGATAGAGACATCAAAGCTAGTTGAAATATTTCTGCTTATATTAAAGTTATATGTCTTAAGTAAATGTTCTTTTGCTCTGACTTGAATACATCAGACTTAAAGTCCACTCCTGACTGGAAGGGCGGCCTTTGCTAAGAACCACAAGGCTGCCTCACAAAGACGTGTTTGATTAAAAAGAACTTTTAATTACATTAAATTGACTGTAGAAAATTGCTCTGCTTTGTGATTCAGACTGTCTGATGCTCTTTAAAAGTCCTTGAGTCTATTGAAAATGTTGTTCTTCATTGTAAAAGGATGACAAAGCAAATAAGGCATATAAGAGGTATGACTTTTGATCCAAATCTTTAACTTAACAGTTTCCTACTGCATTTATAAGTTATGTTGTATTAATGTAGTATGGACAGTAGATGTCCCTATTTTGCCTTTAAAAGAATACTGTATTTCATGCATTACTGACAGATAAATTCTTCCTTTTTTGGTTCCTCCTCAAAAAGGTTTTTAAAATCAACTGACTTTGACCTTTAGTCAGTGGCACATAGCAGTAATAATAACATCGGTATTGATTCCCTTGATTTTTCACAATATTCTCACAGGTATTTCATCTTTTCCAGCTCTCAAGGTAAAAAACATAACAGCAACCATTCTTCATTCTGCAGGTGTTTCGGAGGCGAGCAGTATGGATTTAATTCCTGCAATCGGCTCTCAGAGTTGGTCGTCTCCACTGCAGCACACTTCATCGTGGGCCAAAAAAAGAGAGGAGTTGTTATTCAACCCACACAACAATAATGTAATATAGTGAAATGAATCGCATAAAATCAACATCCTGGCTGCTTCCCTACCCCTGTCTCCTTAGCAACACACTCCCCCTTTGCAAGTAAGATGAGATGCACCTTTTTTTTCAAGTGTGCCCAGAGGTTGTAGTGGGAATAGAGAACTATTTTTTATGTCAATGTCACTGTGTACCAATGGAATAAAATATTAATTAGTCTTTCAGGATGCCATCTGCTTCGAGTCCCATGATATTAGGTATGGTTAGCTGCTTTATAATGGGAATCTGTGTGACCTTGAGGTCACTAACAGTCCTTGATTTCATGGTTTAAACCTCTTTAAATGGCTGAATTAGCAATAACTACAAAGATATACTATGAATTAATTCACAAGCTCTTCTGGGAACACTAATTTATACAGAAAAAATATGACGAACCAACTAATTTTTGCCTTTCTATGCATGGTAGTGTTAACCAGTTGGATGGTTGCAATGAAGACTGAAACCTCCACACTGGAAAAGCGCAAATATTCAGTTCTGATATGCCTATAAACTCCTCTATTCCATCCCTGCACAGAACATAGTGTTTTAGTTTAAATTGTCTAGACCTGTGTCTGTCCGTGCCACTCTTACGAAGATGTTGCTGTGCTCTAATGTTTACTGCATCACCACAGACATGCCCTAACATGTTCCTTCAACCGCTGCCTGCTATTGGCTGAGCAAACACTTGACTCAGGAATAGTCTCTGCCATCTGGGGAAGGTGGCATATCCTTAGTGGCATCATGAGGGGGTTGTTGACAGGCTATGGACTGATATTTTTGTATGAAAACTTTTTTTTTTTTTTATTGCACAACATATAACTTTATAAGCATTAGTATGCTAATGTCGGTCCCCAATGATAAATCATCACATGTGGTGGGCAGAGTACAAGTCACCATAATACTGAATCAGAGGGACCAATGTCATTGTTTCTAGACCCCAATAAAGAAACATTTATGAGGACTCAATCCCTTTTTATCAGCTGCTTAATAATGGCAGTTAAATGTGAGCCCATGGGATAAGACATTGATGAGAGTGTTACAGGATGCCATCTGCTGTGGGCTTGTTTCTGAAATAACAATAAAGAGACATTCACAAGGACTCACTTTCGGCCCTTTTCCACTTGCACGCTTTGGCCCTACTCTACTCAGCTCGACTCGATTTGCAGCGTGTTTCCACCAGCCTGGTACCTCCTAAAACAAGCTAGTTTTAGTACCTACTCCGCTCTGGTTCCAAGCGAGCTGAGTCGATACTGAAAGATGACATCACCGACTGCCAGCTACTGATTGGTCAGACAATGTCATCATCGATGAGTCATGAGCGCAACAACCTAGCATGCTAGCGGTAGCTACCGTTAGCTTACCCTCATGCCTCTTTTCTTTGCAGCTCGACTGCTCTCGTCCTCGGCTTCATTCTGTTGTATAGCTTCCAAAACTCTCCTGTGCTTCTCAGGTGGCTTCTTCTTGCCACCTGCAGCCTTCTTCTGCTTTCCTTTTTTACTCGGTTTGGGACAAAATGCCACAGATTGTTGTGTCACGCTCAAAATGTCGTCACCGGTAGAGTCGAGTAGAGCAGAGTAGGGCTAATGGAAAAGCAGCACAAGTTGTAATAAGTTAACAATGACATCAAGGTGTGTTCACAGAGTTTGACATTATAATGTCACAAGACATCACCTGCTTCTGCTGCTACGACTCAGTATATAAAGTATGTGTAGCTTTGTAATGAAAACCTCTGCCAAAGGTTAAAATTGGCAGAAATTACAGAGAAAATCCATAGAGAATACTATGAATTGATTCCCAAGAGAGAGTCGGTATATTTTTAAAACATTTCAAGGAACAGTAATTGGCAGTATGTAGAGAAAGAATGAGAACCCAGCTCATTTTGCATTTTCGCCTCACTATGGAAAGCAGTGTCATCCAATTTGTGGCCATATTTAATCCAATTTATGGGTGGTTGCAATGCAAATTGAAGCATCCCCTCTGGAAGGCACTCACTTTAGTATTTATTTAAATTACTTCTGGCTGACATGAACATTAAATCCAGTAATTTATGCCCGAACAAAGACGAATAAAATGATCAACAACGCTTCTTGGCTAAGGTCAAGAGGCCCTAATGTCTGCCTAGGGACCCACCCTCTCCATCTCTCAGTGTTTAAAAATTCCATTCCAGGTTATTTGAAATTTAGACACACTACTGCACCAAGTAAATGCTGATTAAAAATGTCAATTTCGAGCAGTATGGGTAACTGAAATGATATGTACAAGACTCATGTTGTTGATTTGAGTTTATTCAGTCAGCAGCTACATGTATTCTTCCATAGATAAAAACGCATAGAATATTAGAATCACAAAAAAACACAGCAGGGGATTAAGCAGTTAGAAAGGCTTGAGGTTATTTTACCATCTTCTACAACAATTAAAGTTGAAGAAAACCTTTTAACTGCATAATTAAGTTACTCTACAAAAAAGGGTATTTTATTTACAAGACAAAAACAACCAAACTGAAGTTCCTGAGTATAACATAATCATCTTTTTATGACTGAACAACAGGGAGTTGAAACGATTTGATTATTCTGATTCTGGCGTGCCCATAAACCCATCTGTTTCAGCCCTGCACAGAACAGCCAATTTTAATGTAATTTAGACCACGCCCCTTGAAAAAGTGGATGGGACTTTAGCTTTCCAGCACTGTTCTCTAGTGTTTACTGTAGCTGCACAGACATGCCTGTAGATACAGTATGCCTTTCATCAGGGGAGGTGGCATAACCCCTGATAACATTAGTAGGGGATAGTTTTTAAATGGACTGTTTGACACACATATTAAAAAAGTTACCGCAGGCTCTAGAGGGAGAAGAGGGTTTTTCATGTGTTTAGGCCTTGGGCACATTGTTTATTTAGACAGCATTACTTATTGATTGAGATTATCAGACTGTAAACATAAATAGCTGCTGTAAAAGTAGTCTTCTTTGAATGTTTTGACAACAATGGAATCAACTTGGCTATGTTTTGCATGTTGGTGTACTTATCGTTCAGTCACTATGTTTGGTAGTATTCATTCTATATTGCACTACTTTATGATGTTTTATTTTCGCCCATAAACCTCTCTGTTCCAGCCCTGCTCAGAACAGGTTGTTTTGTAAATCCTCATGATCTGTTACTGCAGCTTCATCCTTTCAGCGCTGTGCTCTGATGTTTACTGTATCTGCATTGACATGCCTGGACATGTTCCAGCAGTGAGCTGAACTGGCTCATCGATTTTCTAACATCTGGCATATTGATGTGTGGCATCACAAAGGGGGAAAACAAACTCTTTGAGCTCATATTTTCTGAAAGGTGAAACAAACAACAAAGACAGGAAGTTACCTTTTGCAACTATGTCCAAAATATCCATCTTTTTTTCCAATTGCTGTGCAAAAGCTGCACTATTTTCACATTTATTCTCACCATCATGTTCGACTGGCATTACAGTTTAATTTGTGTCTTTGTTTACTGGTGAAAACAGGCGTGTTTAGTAATTTTTTCTCTCAAGATTTCACTGCTAGACTTATCGAGTAATCTTGATCAAATCCTGTTACTAAACGCATTTGTGGGTACGGTTGTTGGTTTCAGCTACTGTTATAACCGCAGATCAAGTGGTCATGAGTCACCAGTCATAGTAAAACAACAGCAGGTCTCGTCCAAAGTGCCAGCAGCATTTATATCATGATTGTTTTTAGTCCAGCATCATATTGAAGGAGTGGCAGGAAGTATGTTGGCATGTAAAAAGAAAGAAACAGTTGAAGAACGTCCACTGCAACACTTGAAAACAACAGATAGTGTCAAATAAGACATCACTCCAGAAAGAAGTCGGCTTGGAGAGTGCAATTCAGGTCCAAATCCGCAGTTTAAAAGATAATATGTCTGGAGTTTTCCAAAAAATGGCAATTCAGTTACCTTAAAACACCATTTCTGTATAGACAGAAGGCCAAAACAAGCAGAAGACCAACATATTTAAAAATACCCACTGACACATATACAGCCAGAATTTCTGTTATCTTGTCACCTTTTAGGTTGTCTCTTAGTAATGAGCAACACTGTTTTAAAGAATGAAAAAAAAACAGTAATTATTTTCTGTCCATGCAGCGATACATTTTGCCTGTGTATATAGTGTTTTAGTGCCGAATCAGTTTAATATACTTCTTGGAAGATTTCTTTTTACTTTATTGGTCAGTTGTCCAGTCCTTCTATATAGTATTAAACTGTCTATCTTGCCTATAAGGTTATTTTAGAATGAATGGACACATATGTTGTATAAAGACCTTGAAAAGCATATTTGACTTTAGAAAAAGCCATGGTGTGATTACAAAATTACTGTATCTGATTAAATGCAATTACAATGATTACCTCTGCCAAGAAGGTCATGTTTTTGCTGGTGTATGTTGGTTTGTTTGCTTGTTTGTTAGAGATTTTGCAAAAACTATTTTTTAGGAGATGTTGGTCATGGCCCAACTTAAAAATGCTTAGATATTGGAGGTGATCCTGATAACTGCCATTAGCAAATTATCATTTTTGCTCAATAACTGTCATGCTAATAATTAGGGATGCACAATATTTGGATTGGATTTTTGCCAATATCCAATATGCCAGTATTTTTAAATTAATTTTCCCTGATACTGATGCATACTGATATTTCTAGTCAAGAGCACAAGCTCTGTTCCTAACAAATATGGACTTGTTTCTGTCAGTGTTACAGTATATTTTGTGTAACCTGGCATGCCAGATGGACAGTTTCATATTGGAAATATTTCACTAATCCATCTGGGGAGGAGCTCTGTGAAAATGTTTTCAGAGGCAGAACCTTCAAAAACATCAGCAGCTTGTGATTGGACAATCATTTGAGTCATCACACTCATCACAGACCAATCCATATCAAGCAGTCATGCTATGACGTAGCATATGTAGCGGCTAAATCAAGTGTCTAACGGCTTACAAGGGCAAACAACAGTTAATGGCTGTTAGCCGTAGTGGCTAACTATTGTAAGCGGCTAGCTGTTGTTAGCCACTACGGCTTACAGCTAACAACAGCTAACTGTTGTTTGTCCCTGTTAGCCCGTTAGCCGATAGCTTAACTACCTTAAGACTATCGTTTCACATGAAATTATACCACACAGATGTATTATTTAACACTTATATGTCACATGAATCTTGTCAAAGACAATCCCTATGAAGTAAACTTATGAGGAGAGCATATTTCGCCAAGTATAACAGAGTAACCACATATTTTGTGAGGAGTAGATGCAAATCAAGAACAGCATTTAACTCTTGCAAAAATGAAGTCTTTGATTTAAATGTGCTCATGCAGTGATGAGAAAGTGCATCAACACATTTGTGTAATTTGCCAATATTTCAGCTGATACATGGACGATGTGTGTGGCCAATTTACGGGCTATAAATATCTTCAAAAATGTAAATATTGGCCTTTACCTATTAACTGTTTTGGCTGATATTGGTCGATACCAAAATCAAACCAACAATGTTGTACATCCCTACTAATAATGATAAACACGATTCCAAGAGCTAGTTGTGGGTTTTCAGGGTTATAAACGTAACTTTTTCATGGAACTGTTGCTTATAGATGCAACAGCAATATGTGAGCTACCTTTCTCCTTTCAGAACTGCACTGGGCAGAATTTATTTCTACAAAAGGCAAGCGAAATTGACAAAAATGACATAAAAATTCAGGTACAAAAGCTTAAATTAATCCCAAAAGACTACTTTATCAATGTATTAGTCAGATACAGACGACTCCCCCTGAGAGCCCAAACGTTCCCCTCAGTGACACAGTTAATTAGTATCAGTCACCCCTCTCCTGTGAATTTGGATGAGCTGCTCTGTATCCCGGCCCCCCTCTCCTCTCTGCCTTTGGTATGATCCTCTCTGTGCTGGAGCAGCTCCTCTGATTCCCCCTCTGTCTGTCTGAAGAGCTGAATTATATCCAGTCACAAAGTCTCCCTGCACACCAAAGTCCTGTCGCTCCGTGTCTCTGTAGCCTGCAGCCTGAGGAAGGATCTGAAAGAGCGCAAAGCTGGACCCGTACATCATGACCATGTACAAGGGGAAGCGTCGCAACCATAGATGTGAGTTTAAACAGCATTTTAAAGCCTGTAATAGATGTTATTTAAGCTGTGGCTCCTTACAAGTTGCAAATATTGAGCTGGGGTTCATGCATGATTTAAAATGTAACCAGAGTGGATTTAAGCTTGTTTAAGAGGGTACTACTTGCATTTTTTCTTGTTTTATGTTGGTTTTTAAAGTTTAAACCATGTCTGTTTATTGAGCTGCCCAAAAATCCTTAAATTTTCTCTTTAAATGTGAATTAATCTTATAAATTCTGTCCTTTCACCTGCTGCATGAAGCTGTCACTGACTCCATCCCTGCACCTGCTCTGCTGTCTGCTCCTCTAATGTATTCATTCTGCCAAAGTTAGCATACATTACCAACAAATGTGTCGACTCATCAAGGCTACCAGGTCGTCATAAATAATGAAAACCGTCGTTTTAGGTTCAGTCCACGTTCATCCATAACCTTATATTTAGAAATGCAGCCTACAATTTTAAATGAACAGCTGCTGAGTGCCCCAAAGTGCTGCTTCATGCAAAATAAAACTGACCTGCTTTATGTGCTCATTCTTGTGGAGTGAATACACATTTGTACTCCAATAATTCGCCCACTTTAATTGTGATACAGTAAAATGTTAATGTGTAACTGTTGCTTAGAGAAATGGTTCTAAAGTGATGGGTTGGGACCCAAAAGCGGGCTGCAAAGCTGTTTTCAGTGGGTCTTGGATGTGTCTTAGGGAAAAAGAACAAAGGCATAGGGGCGTGTACCGGGAAGAATCTGGCGATACAATACGCATCACGATTCATAGGTAATACAATATATCACCATGTACTGCAAAACTATAAGAAAAACTTCTCGCATAAAAGTTAATTTTTTAAACCTAATTATAGCAAGAAGACCCAAAATATTCGATGTTAAAAAAGGAAGTTTGTCATCAATGTTAAGTGTATAAAGCACCATCCATGCAACAATTCATAAGATTTATCATGTGTCCACGTAACAGGCTTAATAATAGCAAATTTGGCCAAGAGAATAAAAGTAAAATGCACGACTGTCTGCTGCCAACTAGCGGATAGAGGTTGCACAAAAAGACAAAGCAAATGTCCCAAATTTCTATAACTAGTTCATAATATAAAATCAAAATACTGCACTGTTATTTCACATTTTTTCGATAACAACACTGCAACAAATTGGCACCAATCATCAATGTAAATAAGCAGGAATTAGCCTAATAGCCACATATTATCCATAGTCCTATAAATACAAAAATCATAAAAACAATCGAACAGTTATAAAGAGGTAACAATGCAAATGACAGTGCACAAACACATTCACTTTTACAGACACAGTGGATGCATTCTATAAAATAAAATAAATAAATAACAATACTGAGTTGCACAACACAAGTACCATTAAATACTATTAAACTGATATTTTCTTAAGCTCCTAAAACAGTCCAGGATGTACAGAAGTCCCTCTCGGACATATATTGATGTATTTTATTTCGCTTTCTAGCCATGATTGATGTTTTTTCTGGACTTAGTCATCTCCTTATTTTATAATAAAGCTGTTTTTTCCACCTGTATGTGTAGATACCTATTCTTGGTTCTAGACCACTGACTGTAGAAGAATTGGACATTGCCATGTGATGTAAGTGGTTTGCTTATCAAAATAGTCTCCAGTGTTATAAATACACATTAACGCTGCCATACTGCACCACCTCAATAAACTCACAGATGGAGAGCAACCAATAGCTTCCAGACATCCTGAATTTAAAAAAAGGATGTGATACAATCCCAAAAGGGTTTAGCCAAATTGTCTTTGTCATTTCTAGATATCATCAAGTTAGACATACTAGATGCCTCTTTAGAGATTATCAGAACACATATACATTTGTAGTTATTGATTATTCCCTTGATAGTCTGGTATCATCAATAAATTCTTTGAGATCTGATGCTGTTAATTTTAGCGCTGCAAAACTTTTTGGATGCCTAGCTTGTAATTCATGGATGAAATTGGACTGAACTCAAATTAAGACTCTGTGATAACATCCTGGAGTTCTTGAGCCAAAGAGCAGAAGAGAGATTGTGAAAGTGAATCTGCCTGGGGGTTTAAATTTGCAATGAGGAGCTGAACTTGTGCAGGAGTTCATCTGTCAGCTACAAGACCCAGACTAGAAGATACTGCCTGTGGCATGGGCTGGTTATGAAACCACATCAGACTTTCTTACAATACCTGTGATGCACCTACTGTGGCCTCAGTGTGGGATTAATGTTAAAATTGCAAAGCCAATCAGTGATTAAACCATCAGCCATTCTTTCATGACTTGACCATAAAAGGTTCCTACATTGCCCGACTTCTATTACGTGCACGTTCATAAAAGCAGATTAGAGTTTGTCAAACAGATGACTTCCTCTGCTGATTACAAAGCAAAATCATTATTTTTTGTTGTAGTTTTTTAGTTTAAAAGCAAGGGATTCACCGTTATAATTGTGTGTAAGTAACCATGCAGTGCAGCTGGATCTATCTGATTCAAGAGCCCTGGTTCTTCCATAAGAGCATTTCATCAGAAAAATCCATCAAAAGAAGCTTCAATCTACAACACTTGTGCCTGGTCCAGATCGGCATGGCCATCCTTTAATGTAGGAAGTGGAACTTTAAAATCATATACTAGGAAATGCAAATCAGATATGACACTGCGTTTTAAATTAAATGTACAACGCGAGAAAGAGGACAGCAAGAAGTGACTGCATGTACAGAGATTAGCATAGATGGTAACAGCTTCAGTAGCGGTATTATTAGGTCTGGAACACATTTCTTTAAAAAAATCAATTCACAACACTGAAAACATTTCTTGATAGATGAACATTTTTGCTCCACTTAATATGTGTTTTAGCAAGAGTTTGTTCTACTAAGTGGCACCAGCCTACAACATCATCTGACTGATCATCATGAATGTGATTAAAGGAATGATCATCCAGTCATCACTATGATACTAAAGGGTTCTGTCCTCCCCAAACGATTTCTATGAACTGTTGCTCTGATGGATCGGGAAGGATATTGAATGGTTTATTTGGTGTGTCAGGTTAGTGTGTAGTAGGCCTGTGCTCAAAATATTGATGCAATATCATCACGCACTCCTGGGGGATATGTGTAACGATACTGATTCTACTGAATGGATTCAGCCTCAGTGTTTTGACAGTTGTTGCCAATATACTTTGGGTAATGCTAACAATTGCACGGTTCAAAGTTAAAACCAAAGACAGGATGTATTACATTTTCCAAATTTGAACCTAAAGATGCTATGAGGAGTTGCTAAGTAATTACAAAAAAGTCTCACTTTTAGATATATACCTGATCGAAATACACACTTTAAGATGAGTTTTATAGCATCAAAATAGGTTATCTATAAATGCTATTCCTTAGCCTCGTGGTCGGGTCGGACAGGGCTGGACTGGCCTGGATACTCAACTTTGGAAACAAGGCAATTATAACTAGAGCAAATTTATATTATTCAGACACGTCTTAGAGCACCAGGCTGTAAGCAGTGATATATAGCCGGCTACATAACTACGATACTAAGTTTTCCAAAAATTGCTTGTTGTCACACATCAAAAACTACCGTTACGTAACTAAAAAGAGATACATTACCTCGTCGCTTTGCATCCTGTAAGTTGTTGAAAAAAGAAGTTGTAAAGCAGTGCAGAGTTCTGAGGAAGGTCCGAGCTGCATTTATTAGCATCACAACAAACAAACGCTTTGCTTGGGTCACGTCTTTACGACAGTCGCCGTGCGTGCTCATGGGTAGCAGAGTCTTTATGTCGCCGTAAATAGATTCTCCTCATAGCACCTTTCAGTCTACGATCTTTGAGGACCTGGGTGAAGTTTCTTAAGTTGTAGAATTATTTAGAACTCATCCTTGTTGGGGTGCAGGTTTTGAGGAGTGGTTGGCAACCATGCACGTCCCATGTACATACTTCTGCCGGCCCGGGTTCGAATCCAGCCTGTGGCCAGTTTGCAGAGTGTCTTCCCCTACTCTCTCACCCCTTTCACAAGCCTATCTACGGTCTCTCCTATCAACAAAAAGGCACAAAATGCCCAAAATAATACATAAGGAAAAATACTCATTCTTGTTCTTTTTCTTCTTGTAATAAAAGTCAAAACTTGTGGGATATTCTGCTAATTTCGTAGTCAGTGTTCACAACATACATGTATCCGGATATGTATCGTATCAGGATACATATTGTGTCATGAGGTTGCTGGGAAAAACCCAGCCCTAGTGTGTAGGTGTTACTTTTTAGATGAGTTAGTTTGACACTATAGTAGTTTTTTTGCCTCTCTTTTAACACCTACAGTTTTTACCTTTAGGAGAATCTTTGTTGGATAGTGTGATAAAAGGTGAACAAATAAAAAGATTCATCTTAAATTGTTTTTGTATTGTTTTGGATGTAATGACTGACTACAATATCTTTCATGCTGTTCGGAGTGCAGCGCAAAATCCACTTTGAGCTGAGCTGTACACATCAAGGAAATTCATCTTTGTTCTTTTCCTTTTCTTCTTCATCAGAAGGTGAACTCCTCGCCTGGGAGAATGTTTACGATGTTGTCTTTTGTGATTAATTTAATTAGGGGGAAAGAAAACCCTTCAGCGTCTTTTTCTTGCGAGTCCAAGCATGAGCACTCGAGATGGAGTCCATAAATATTTCACGATTTTCGCAGCTCAGAAAAACCTTTGGAGATCAAATGGGGTTCCAACCCTCTGCACCACTGAGATTTGTTTTTCCGTGTGTGAGTGTGTGTGTCAAATCTGTCTGTGTGCGGCGTGCAGCTATGAGATTTCATCTTTGGGCTAAAGGAAGACTTTGAAGTCTAATACGTGACAAAGAAGATTGTTCAAACAGAGAAAGTTCCTGTCGACACACACTCTTTAGGCGCCCTCGTCTTGTCGTTGAGATGGAAAAGCTGCGGTGCATGACAAATGAATGTGCGTTCGTGTGTTGGGTTTTGGTTTGTGTGTGTTTGCTGTGCTGATGTTAGAAAGAGGAGGGGGGCACAAGAGGCAGGCTGTTACATCTTCTGTCAGATGTCCTCCATGTTCCTCAAAGCATGTGTCAAGGGCAGATTGTGGTTTTGTGTGTTTCTGAGCTCGTGTGTTTTTCTGCTCTCAAGACTTGAGCTTTTTTCTCGCCCAGAGCTTCAACATTTCTGTTTTCATGTTCATGGGAGGGAATACAAATTATGCACAACACAATGCATAGGTGAACTGCTTCTCAGGAATAAAGCTGAAAATAGATCCAACTATAGATTCTGTGTTTGCCTTCTGAGAAACTGACTTTGAGTGATGGAATTTGATATGAGTGGATATAAAAAGTTAATTTCTAGATGGTTCTCAAATAAAGATAGATCCATATTGATAAATGTATCATGTCTTCTCTGCTTTGATATGAACCACGTATGGACCACCAGTACATATTTGTTAACTAGAAAAGCACTCAGAGAGCGCAGACCTCTGCCATCACCACAGTCCTCACACATATTGTGAGTATCACCATAATAATTAGTCCTACATTTATTTCATCGAAATATTTAGATTCCTTGACCATGAAAACAAACCATTTGTAATTGCATTCTCAAAATCTAATCATTTGTTCCTCGTCCCAATCTGGACATTTTGTGAAAATTTCCTCAAATCAGTCTATAACGTTTTGAGTTATCTTGCTAATGGAGAAACAAACAAACAAACTAACTTACAAACGCAGGCAATAACATAACCTTCTGTCAGAGGTAATAAGGAATTCCGATAAACAGGCAAACACAAAGCATGGGACCACACTCCTAGAGGTTTCCAAGCTTTTTTAGTCCTTATTCCCCACGGCAATAGACTGGAGACCCCCCCTCCTTGGAGTGCACCCCTACATTGTTACTGTCATGTTAAAACTATGGTCTACGATTTGGAAGCTTGGTACATCTTAATAACACCATTTATATGGCTGTTATGGTCCTTTGGTCCGATCTACGCAATATAAAGATCAAAAAGAATGAAAAAAATCCATTCAGTATATCCGCTACAAAGCGGCATAATAGTTGACCAATCCGAACCGCCGTTCCCCGAGTTTCGGATTGGTCCATGAGTCCATCCAATGCCCTGTCTCCCTTGCTCCGCACCGTCCCGTCCATGGTCCCGCCTCCTCCCCACTACCTCCCTCATGTACCGATGAGCAGCTAGCTGCATAGCTACTGAAGCGTCAAGGAGCTGGAGAAGACCAGCACCAAAACGAAGGAAACGTAAAAGTTTCGAGGACAAGGCTGAAGTAAGGAAAAAAAAAATAATAATAATAATAATATAATAATAGTAATAATAATAATAATAATATATATGTATATGTATATGTATATATATATATATATATATATATATATATATAGATATAGATATAGATATATACATATACATATATATATATATATATATACACATAATATATATATATATGTATATATTGCATAACTTCTGCCTTTAAAAACATGTTTTTGCTTTTGATTTAACTAACAGTTAAAACATAAATATTTTTACTGTAATGGGTAAAACGTAATCTGACACATGAGATAAACCGTTAAATACTTTGCAGGATATATTTTACTCGTCCATTTGTGCAACAACTTACAAATAGTTTTGGGGAATGGGCAGAATCTTTCAAAAGCAAATCCAGCAGGTGATTGGACATGACATTCATTGCGAGCCAATCAGATAATGTAGTAGGTACGTGCTACTGCAAAAACGTGAATTACAAAACCAGGTGGCAACCTCTTGGGCTGAAAATGAAGGCTCATGCAGAAGAGTCAAAATCTGTAATACTGTAATTGTCCACTTGTCAGTATGAGGGAAAATGTGTTTTTATGGCCTTAATACATGTCATCACAGACTGGTTTGATATATGATACTGATCTATATACTCTCACTGTAAGGACTGTTTTTTAAGATTTATTGAGGATTACAATTTTTGGAAATGTGGAGTCACTATTGGTCAGATGACCTGAAGACAGGCCTCTATCTTTGAGGAGGTTGGGTTAAAGTTTGGCTGAGATGGCATATAGGATCAAAGGGCTGATGCCATATGGCTCCATCCAGTTCTTTTTTTATTTATAAAACATGAATCTGTTGCATGGACTAAGTTTTTGTTGCATGCTGGCTAGGGCCTGGGTATGTGCCTGTGCTACTGCATTGTCTCACTGAAACAGCTGTACTGAAGCTCGACTGAGCAGTGAAGCTTTACTCCGGTTTTTGATAAAGCTGATGTGACATGATGAGTATACTGAGACCTATTTCTTGTATCTTGAATAATTTAGTATTTTTCTTTCTTTTTAAATGCAAATACAGTGGTCCTCCCTCCATTGTGGGGGTTAGGTTCCAGACCCACATGAGATAAGTGATAATCTGTGAACTAGAAATACTCTGTTTAAATATACCCTAGGCACGTTTTTATAACTTTTACGGTACTTTAACAAGAACTTCAAGGTCTTTAAAAACACTTTTAAAACAACAGAAATACATTTGAACACGTAAAAAGATATTAAGGGAGCAACAGCAATAGAAAACAAAAATATTGTATGTATTGCTAACACCAATCACTGTAGAGAGAGATGCTAAACTAGAAGCAATGGTGCGTTCCAATTGTAGTCTGAAGTAGGAATTCCCGAGTTCCGACTACAAAACTGCAACTGGAATTTCCTACTGGGAACTCGAGGGAACCTCACCACCCATGAGTTGACAATCGAAGATGGCTGCCCCCAGTTTATACAGTTATTTAGCTCCTGTAATGATACATTTATTTGCACTTCTGACTGGGGTGTGTCGCTCTAAATCAGCTGCATACATAGTATTGTTTGACATATGTTTACAAAAATGCTGCCATAGTGATAATCACATTCTTCATGTGATATTTGTGAACAACAACTCAGGACGTGCTAACAACGGCTAACAATAGCCTGGTAGATTGGCATGTTTTTCCGACTTTGTAACTGGAACGCCGATAAGTCGGAGATGATGTCACTCCCAGTTCCGAGGTTAATGGAACGCAGCACAAGCATCTTTCCTCCCTGCAAGATGCGAAACTACGTGATGCACAACAGCCAATCAGCAGCCGAGAAAAAAAATACAGACACTCAGGCTGAATCAGTACGTTAGGGCATTATATTGTGACGCGCTAAATAATGCTGCAGAATGCTGCAAAAATGTTTAGGACATCAAAATGAAAAGGTCCTACAGAGACAAAAAACACAAAACTACAAAAACTGAACCATGATATCATGGGGATTTACTAAAATAAAAAATCACAATGTATTGAAATACTGAGTATTGCAATACTCAACATATCGTAAAATTTCAAAAGAGTTCAAACTTTTCAATAAAATCAAATTGGGACTTAAGTAACGTGACAATATTGTATCATGGAGCCAATAGCAATTTCCACTCCTACGGACTAACGGCTCACAAACATTCATTTGTCCACTGACTGAAGGATTCATGCCAACAGTTGAATACACATGCTACAAATGCAAACAACTGCAAAAAACAATTGAATTCAACTATCATGACTGGCTTCACACATTTTCACTGTCTTTGCAGCCTGTGTTGTCTTTTAGAAGGCGTAGGAGCACTATGTGGGTTTTACAACACAGTCATTGTACTGAGAGACTGGCAAGTACTGATCCAAATTCCTTCATGTTGTTGCTTGGACTAAAAAGTGTTTAAGTGTATGCCTAAAAAAATATGTATTTGTTAGTGACATTAAAGAATATATGTAGTCATAGTCCTACTTTGGATGCTTAAAATGCTCCGAGAGATGCATAGGCTTCAGCTCTGGTTTTTATCCAGACCTGGGCAAGCAAAGATCTCTCTCTTCTTTCTGTCCTCAAAATGTGATTTTTATCCGTCAGAAAAGGACCTAATGAGACTCCTCCGTCCATGGTCGATGATGAAATAATGTGACAGAGTTGTCACAAGATGTCGCCCCCTCCTTCCCCTGAGTCCTTTTCGCTGTCCCCCTCAGCCAAGCGGCCCCGCTCGCACTTTGGTGGAGCAAAGGCTGTTTGGACCTCTGCCAGACGAAGAGCCAATCAGCGCGAGATAAAGACAAGCATTCAGCGACACATCTGCAAACACACTGAGAAAACAGAACCACTCACAAGTAAATGACACCTTATTATGCTGGTTCCTTTGTGCAGCAAGCGAGAAAATGAAGCAAAATGGCTGATTTTCTTTGTCTTACTGTGAAGAAGTAGAATATTTAGAGCAACAGGCTTTGGTGAATGAATGGCGGTTTTTAATATTGGATCTAATGTGCACAGTCGACAGATGTGACTGCAGCAGTCTGAAGGGAGGATGAAATGAAACGTCTGTCAAGATTCATTGCCAAAAAAACAGAAATAATTAGATTTGCAGCATCTTGCATCCATCACAACAATCATCCCTCACGTGCACACCTACGTTGGGAAATAGAGTGAGATATCTGAAACACAAGTGCAGGATTACAGCACATTTTTAATGTATGTAGGCCAGCAAATGCTTAAGATATTTCCACTCAATAAGCAATTCCCTTTTTTTCTGCTTTGAATGAAATATAAATGTCTGAGTGGGGATTTTAGAGCTGCATGATGTTCGAACAAATCAAAGATTTCTGGAGTAGGTTCAAGGCTTAAAAGCTAAAAAGTCGATTTGAGAAAGTGGCAATAACCTGATAGGAAATGCCTGTCATGAGGAAAGACTTGTATTATGAGTTTGGTGTTTGTTCTAAAGCCTCGATCCCCGCCGCGCTAATGCTCGCCCGTCCAGCAGCCTGAATCATCTGCTTTTTTTGAAGTGCATCGTTGTTGACTGGCGTGAGACGGCTCGCCGGGGTTTTACAGGTCACACAGAGGGATGTGATCTCAAAGTGATGCCATGCCTTTATCTGTTACGCTGGCGCCCAGAGGGGGCCGAGGATTATGAGCTGATCCCCTCCGACTTTGGTCCGTGCAGACATGGGGAAGGCGGCGAGGCGGGACGGCAGACAGAAAGTCACACTCTTGAGTGTTAGCAGAGGGAAAGATGCTCTAGTTCTTTAAAAGGATGTTCACTAAGATGTCAGAGTCACGAATGATAAAATGGCTGTTCAGTGAACTCTGGTCTGTGTTAAAGAGTGGAGGCACGGAGGCTGGATGTGATTTTTAAGGAATCTGTCATCTCTTTAAGTCAGGCAAGAGGGTGTTTTTGGAAAATCCTTCATAAGAAGAACCAACAGACACAAATCAGCAGGGATCATTTTTTGTATTATTCATTTGTGATTTATTTTATGACTTTATGCTAACATTTATTCAAATATTTCAAAGACACTGCCCCAAAGTTTCTGAGATTTTGTAACATCCTTAGTCCTGGGCTCTTTTCTGATCATCCTGGGGTGAACAGATCAGGGACCTCAGCAGCTGAGTGTTTTTTTTTTTTTTTGTATTGCTGTATATTAAGGGTGGGAGAAATCGATTTACATAAGAGAATTTTGGTTTGACGATTTCTAAATCTTTTTTTTTTTTTGTTCAAAAATTGATTTTTTTCAAATTTTCAATGCTTCATTTTGGTCTGTGTCAATAAGCCACTTTGAAATGCAATCCAGGCTTTTGAACAGAGAATATAAACAACTGGTTAAAATATATTGCTGTCCTAAAAACAGGCTCACATGTGATGTGTATTTTTCCTGATACAGTCTGTAGGCATTATCGTTGCTCATCTTTTTTGCTGGTGTTAAAAAAGCTAACTAAAGAGTGCAAAAATTGGCAATATCGTAGAATCGCAATTTAAATCGAATCGGCACCTAAAAAATCGAAGCGGGAGAAAAGTGTATCGTCCTAGCCCTACTTTATATACTGTATTGTCAACAAATGGTTGGATAACAGATCTAATCCAGACTTGTGCTTCCCTCAAAATCAAACAGTCTAATATATTCATGTTGATTTGATTAGCAAGAAAGGGAACACATGGAGGGAATGTCCTGATTATCAGGATATAGTCATTATCAGCTGATTATCATTCACACTACTAAAGTGATGTGTGCGGTTTAGGAAACACTGCGCCTTGGTTAAAGAGCACTATAAAGTGGTGCAGGAATGAGCGCAAACAAGGAGTTAGCATTTTAGCACTTACCGTTCCCATAGCCGAAAGTCAATGAGTTTTTTGTGGCGGATAAATACCTGAAATTAGGTCTGTGGTCAACATGAGCAAACAAGAATTGAATGTTTAATTTTGCACCATAAACTGCCTCTGATTTTCAAATGCCATTTTTTCCTGTGTTTATTAAAGGATTGTTGCTAATGCCTAAGTCACACATTCCCGTTTCTCATAGCGACTGTGCACGACTGTACACGATTGAGGAGGCTGGTGTGATCGCTATGATACAGGATGAAATGACTGTCTCATCCCTGGACACACCCCGTAAATACACCGTCAGTGGCGCTGCTACAGCGCTTCAGGGGGCGTTTGTCCCACTCCAGTTAGGTTAATACAGTGATATGACGAAGATTCCATCCCGCTGACAGGACGTCAGCCCCGCTCGAGCTCAGTTCGCGTCACGTAAGCCCCGACTGAGCCCCGTCGCTTGCGCCGTCTTGAACGGGACACAGTCGGGGCTCATACGGATACATCCTTGTCAGTCGTCCTCATAAAGCTTTCAGGATTGAGCCGTGATTGGGCCACGTTCAGCCCGACTGAGCTCCGTACATGCCCCGCTAATACCGCTCGCCTTAGGACTGCATTAGGCTTCCATCCCGCTACACTGAGTGCGGCGATTCTCCACGACAGTTTTGAACAGTTCAAAACTGTCGGGACCCTTCCACGTTCCCCGCCGTTCATCCACGACTATACAATGCTGATCCAGACCAAGTAGCGCATGCACCACGACCAAAGCACGCTTTATCAGGATTATGACAATCGTGCACAATCACCGTGAGAAACGGGAGTGTGTGACTGGGGCTTAACAAACTGCTAACAAGAACTTCAAAAATAGGACTGTAATGCAATAATGTTCAAGCCTTTTTCAACAAACTATAATAAAGCCACGGCAACAGGCACCAACTTGATCAGGTCATTTGTTCAAGAGGAAATTCTCCAACGAGAAGTTACAACACAACATTATATGTTTGAAATGTGGTTGCTGCTTCTGAGTAGAACTGACATACTGTAGTCTCATAAACGCGTAATAGGAGTATTTTACTGTTGCTGTTTAGTTCAAGCCTAACATTTCAAAGAAGTTACAAAGATTACCATCATGAACAAAAACAAAGTAGACTGCAGACTTTATAATTAGCAATGATCCCAGAACATATAAAAAATCCCATTTACTTTTAGTCAATGGAACTAACACAATGTTAACTTCCTGATTGACCTACAAAAATATGTTATCCCTGCACCACATATGCACCTTTTGTCATGTTATTCTGCCCCCTGCTGGAAGTCTCCGTGCACTACAAAGCTAAGTAGACTTCAAATAATTAAACTACCAAAGCATAAGAGTAAATATCATTAGGGTTGACTTAGTGTCAGTATTGGCTAATCTAAGTAGTAATTTATCAACAACAACAAAAAACTAATTGGGGACATCCCTACAAAGAGCTAATTGAGCCAAATATCTTTCGGATCTGCCTTCTTTCCGATGAAGTATTTCTTTTTTTCTGCTCATCCCTGTACTGTATGGTTGTGAATTAAACAGCCTCTTTTCATTTTGCAATAATAGTCAAGCATAACAAGTCATTTCGAAGGGCTCACCTTGGGATGTGGGAATTTGTAATTTGAATTTGTAAAACATTACTTCTCGTCCAGAGGAATTTATGTATTAAACATTTAATAACCCAGATTTATTTACATATTAATGGAAAAAGCAGAGGAGTGGATGCAGAGTGGTTGTGAGATTAGCTTTGCAGAAATACGTCATTGTGTAGAGTCACCTTGAATGTTATGAAAGCAGGACCGAATCAATTAGCCCTTACTTGTTCTTATGCTCTCAGTTTATGTAATACTGGGTTTGATTTATGGTCAGCAAATTGAAAATAAGGTATTAATGTTTTTTATAACATGTCAGTTTATTTAACAAGGAAGTAAAGAAAACATTCGAAATAATAAATTCATTTGATGGTGAAAATTAAACTGCTGTGTGTGCTAAAGAGTAGTCCAAGATCAGCAATTCTTACTCCTTGAAGTCCAATTTCTTACTCCTTTTAAGTACACTATGCAGAAGTTTAGCTTTGCTTGTGGTGCATAGGGGTGTCAGAATACAAGAAGTTTGAATACCTTTAAAATTCAATCTTGCAAAACGTACTGGAATAGCACATACATGAAACTAACCTTCACACACCAGACAGTATTGGGTAATTGCTCATTTGTAACGATGAAGAATTGCAGGCAAACTTCAAGACTGCATGAAAATAGAGGCAGTTTAAGTACCATAATTTTCCTGGTGTTTTTACTGCGATTCCTTTGGAGTTTGTTGGCATGTCATAGGTTTAATCTTCATATACCCTCCCAAAAAAGGAAAGGTTGGAAATGGTTTTGCAGTCGGTTGTTTCTTCCCTGTAATAACACTAAATGGCATTGTATTTTATACTGTTGAAAAGCCATATCATACATCTTTACAACGAGGTATAACTTGTAAGAATTGTGCATTGGTGAAATTAACAACACAGCTAAATGTGTGGGTAGCGCTCCAAAACAATGTGCCAAAAATTCCTGACAACCGGAAACACAACTCAACAACATTTTTCCACAGCCTCCACTTGTCAGTTTCAGGAGATGCCCAACCCTACAAGATAAACTGGTACACAGTAACCCTCAAACCCAGCAACCCAACTTCATGGCTGGGACACAAACCAAAAGGATCTTTCAAATGTAACTGTAACCACTGTGCACATATGAAACAGACAAAGACATTTCTGGACTCAACGTCACAAAGGAGTACAAAATCAAACACTTTATTAACTGCGAGACCACTCTTGTCATGTACATGCTGGAATACCCCATTTGCGAAGTTTTTTACATTGGCAGAACAAAAAGACGGCTACAGGACAGCCTTGCAGAACACAAATATGCAATACAAACTGGTAACATTAACTACCCCATGGCCAAACATTACCTGGAATTCCATAACAGCAACCCAACTTCATTCAAACCACAGGCATCGACCACATCCAACTGACCATCAGAAGAGGTGACAAAGAAAACTGAAACCAAAAGGAGGCATTCAGGATTGACAAACTACAAGCTACAAAATATCCTGGACTAAATGAAGAACAAGATTATACTGTGTTCTTGTAGAGGAAAGATGTTGTCTAAACACTGAGTTAAAGTCTCTAAGCGTACAGGCCACTTTGTAAAAATGTTGTTAACCAGAATTCTGATGTGTATTTAACTAATTTTATTTGCTTTGTGTGATACCATGCAGGTTTTCTGGGGATGGAAACTTTTAAGCCTATTGGCCTGAATAACACCATCTGCTGGTGCGTCTGCTGGTTGTCACTACCTGCAGACCTTGCCTTCAAGTCCATGTGGCAGTTTCTTATTGGTTGAGCACCCCTTTATAAGGGCCTATTGCAGCCTAACATCTGTTTGCATGACTTCCTAATGAAGGCTTGATGCCAAAACGCGTTGAAGTTTGTTTTTAAGGTCTACATGACCATGCCGTTAAAATAAAGGCATTTTAATAGTATAAGGAGAGTGCCTTGGAGTCTCTTCTTTTTGTTTCAAGAACCAGAAACTGTTGTTCCAAGTGGCATCATTATGTGGTGTCAGGTCACATTTCAAACTCAGGACCAAGTGTGAGACTGGTGAGATCAAGTAGACAGACCATGAAGCTGGCATTCTGGGGAGTAAATATCCCGGGAAGCCCAGTTCTCTACCATTGTTTCACTGAGGAACTGCCAGGGGAAGAGGGGATTTTGGCACTTTTTAAACATGTGCGACCCATGTTTAGCTGTGATGTTCATTCCATGAATGCAAGATCCTTACAAGCTGTACACCATTGTAAAAGTAATTGATCAGGCATATGACATCAATACTTTTCATTGGCTAAATAACGGATAAAAGAGACAAATGAGTGGGTTTGGCAGACTGGAATGATAGCATCACATGCATTATGTGTGGCTAACACTGCATGGCGTGGGATGTTAGTATAGTCACAAGTATTGTGCTGTTGCGATTGAAATATAGCATTCTACCCAGATCTATGTTGACCAATGTATATCCCTTTTCAGACATTTAGCTTGTTACTCTCTAGCTTTCTTTTTTTCGATTTCTCAAAAAAGATATTTCTTTTCTTCGGGTGTTCCGCTGCTTCCGCCATAATAACAACGCTATATTTGGCATTTCTCTTCTCCTTGTTTAACGGCAGGTGGTATCCAGCATCAGAGGAGCATTACCGCCACCTACTATGCGCAGGAGTGTGAGCCAGGGGAAATAAGTGAATATTTACTTTAAACTTAATTCTGTTCATTAAACCTGGTTTAAAAATTCAAAAACTGCTCTATATTCTCCTTTTCCAAACATTCAGCTTGCACCTCAAGGGTGAAGTGACATGAAGCAGTCAAAATGTGTAGATTTTAATGTGAAAGTGTTCCTACCATCCACATTGAAGTTACATCGTGCCAGTGAAGGTGATACAGACGCCTTCAGACCATGACAGAGGTGTCATCACCTCATTGCTTGCGTCTGTTTGTTTTTTTGTTTGTTAGTTTTTTTGTTTGTCTATTTCTCTGTTAGCAAGATAACTCAAAAAGTTACGGACAGATTTCGATGACATTTTCAGGAAATGTCCGGATTGGGACAAGGAACAAATTATTAGATTTTGGGAGTGGTCAGGATCACCGTCAGGATCTGGCATCACAAAAAATGTGATTTTTGTGAATAACTACTGAACTAAAGTAGATATCATTATCAATCCAATTGCTAATGGTACGTTTTCATGGTCAATGGATCAAAATATTTAGATGAAATAAAGGTAAGACTTATATTTATGGGGAAAAACACAATATGGGTGAGGAATGTGGTGCTGGCGGAGGTCTGCGCTCTCCAAGTGCTTTTCTAGTTCAGCGTGTTGTAAAGTGATGTATCATCACAATGACTAGCAAATTATAATAGGGTGGAAAAACTACTTAGTGTTGGTTTAAGTAAGAATTAATACTAATTTCTGTACATATGATTAAGCATTTTGCAGGAGTGTCACTTTGAAAAACAAAGTGATGATTCATAGCTTCAGTATGATTTGTTTGAGCTCTTTGTAAAATTAAATAATGTTAATATTGACTCCAAATATCAAACCCAGTATTGCTGCAGCATTGCTCATCATTTTTTATACTTCCCACCCTGGTGTGACACCTGCACACAAACATTATCAAAGTACAATTTCATCACACCGTGTGTTTGATGTGGAAGAATACAATTTGTAAACAATCATCCTGGTTTCAAACAGAAATATGTAGAGCGCTGCGTCACCTCCCCTTGAACTTTGCTGCACGCGGATCCTGAACTTTGATGTAGATCTTCAAAAGAGTCCACCTTTGATATGCAGATGGCCTCTGTCTCTGCCACTTCTACGCCATGTGATTAATCAGCAGCAGTCTCCTTCATTAGCTAGCTGCAACTCGCATGGTTTCTAAAGGGACGTCAGTAAACATATTCTTTTTCTTAGTGAGGTCTGAATTAGTCTGTCTAGTTTAAAGGTACTTAAATGAGATGTAGACTTGATTAAGGCCTCGCTGGGCTGAGAAAAGAAAAAACACAAGAGCAGGAAGTGAAATGTGAGGGCGTAGTGGTAAGCCAAAACACAATTATAAATATTCTAAGTAAATAGCGATATGAGAACATACCCAAACATGTATTTTTGTAAGACTACTAGAAATGCTTCATCAAGTCATTTTTAACTAGGGATGGGAATCTAAAGCCAATTCCAGTTGAGAATCGTTAACAGCTCCATCAAAAAACAGATATCAAGAGTCCTTTTTGCTAATCAATTCCCTTACCAATTCCTTCCACTGACAGAGTTCAGAAGCATCAGAATTGTGGCTTAATTTTTTACAAAAGGCGCCCACTTCACAACCTTAAGTGAGTGGAAACACCAGCAACTTACTGAAGCAGTTATCTATGCTGTGACGTGCGTTTGACATTGTTGACACTGAAACGCTACAGGTCAACATTTGCCCACACGGAAAATCTGCAGGAATCAACAGGAGAACTCGATCGATAAGCAGGATTGTTAATAGCGTTAATAATGATAAAATCGTATAAATTCCAATCCCTATTTTTAACATTGTCATTGTTATTGTAAGAATGCTATATCTTGCACCATTGAGAAGTAATTTTAAGGACTCCTGGATCCACATCCATATTCTGATCAATCCAAGAATCTTAGCACTTCTTCTCCCTACCATGACTAACATTTCCTGAAAATGCCATGAGTTATTAGTTATTACTTGCTGAGTTATTAGTGAAAATGTTGAAAACTGCCCGATATTGCAATAGTGCAAAATTGTGCCAAGCTTCCTAAACTAGAAGCTGATGTTCTGGTATGCAGAGCAGCAGAATTATTTGGCATCAGCCCTTGTACCATTTCCAAACTTAGCACCAAGATCAAAACCAAAATAATACCCAGTTCCCAACCCTTGCTACCTAACCCAGGCTTACTTCCAGGGGAGTTTTGGCACTTTTTTAGGGGGCGCAACCCATAAATTAAGCTGTGTTACTTATTCCGCATTTGCAAAAACAAGTTGTACATCATTGTAAAGGTGGATAATCACGCTTTTCAACAGTATTGAATACAAAATCAATCGTTTTTAAAGAGGAGAAATAGACCAAGGAACAACCAAGATAACATTTCCAAACTTATAAAGGATTAACTGTCTGTAAATTCTCAACATATTGCCCTGCCGCAAATGGAAACGCCTTAACACCTGATATGGCCACTTCACAATAAAGGCATTTGGACTTAATCAAACAAAGGGAATATTTTAATTTTGAAGGTTTTGTCTTTTATCTTTGTGTTGATAAATTTTGAACAGAGACTTAAAAGAGATGCTTCCTTAAAAAAAATCTTTTTTTTCATTTTTTTTAATCATTTTTAGAATACATTACCCGTTATCAGGTGTTTTGAGCTCTATTTTAGTTGCTGTGGTATCAAACAGGTATCATGATGTTTTAGTTTTACCAACAAGTAAAATACTAATTAATCAGACTTAAAATATCACATAGTTTGTCTTTAATCAATAAATCCATTCGTCACAATTATTTATTCTGATATTGAGATAACTAATATTATTTATTGATACACTTATTATGACTTATTGATTGTAACATTACGAATATGTTAAAATCAGGCAACATGTGGCATAAGTAAAATAGTTGTAATTAATCATCTATTAAAATAAATTATGCTTTTAGTTTGCCGTGATGTTCTCGTTTTGGTAAAATATAATCACTTAGCCCAGCACATTTAGCAACATAAAATAAGTTCAAAATGGCATGCATAGTGATGTTTGATCCAAATGATTCATTCCATAATTATTGGTGATGGACATTATAGTTTATATTAAAATTGGATTAATTATTCAGCACTAACCCTCAATGTGAATATCCTTAACTGAGCTTGATTCCTGCCATCTCTCTATTATTAGCAGTCACATCAATTTTAACAGTATAAACAATTTGGTCTCACTGACGTTGACAGAAAAATACATCAATAAAATCTCAAAAACTCAATGTATCCCCGCCCTAGTCTGATTTAGTATGAAGCAGGGGGGCTTTTGGGGAAATCCAAGCCTGTAGGCCCACAGCAGGGATCCACTCAGAGCCGTATATCTGAAGTTAATTCGCTGTGAGATTTGGGGCAGAATCTGTCGATTTAGCTGTCAGTCCACACCTGCAACATGACCTTTATGAGCCCTTTGAAATAAATCAGAAAGTCAAGATGAAAGAGGAGTCTGGATTTTTCTGATGCCCACATTAGCCGAGGCCTCATCTGTGGGTCTTGATGTCAGTGTAACATTTCCTTCATGTCAAACTTCATGAATCAGTGTGGACTTTTGGAGGTGCATCTCCCAAATCCCTTCCTGCCCGTCCGTCACATGCTTGATTCAGCCTCACTTCGTCTTTTGTCTTTCTTTATGTCTCTCCTGCCGAGGAGCCATTTGCATGATTAGTTACTTTGCTCAATTAATGAAGACGTTGGGGAGATTGGCTGCAGTTCCTCGCTCCATGAGGAGTTGATCGACAGCTCCCTCCACGTCCCTTTTCCCTCAGTCTTTGTCTCTTTCCGTCTCTGCCTTTTTAATGTTTTATCTCATCCAAAAGACAGCCTGCGTTTGCACTGTGAGGAGAATGAAATGAGAGGAAGCGCGGAGTGTAAAGAAATGACAAATGTGTTTCGGAGCCATCAGCTCCGGTCCGAGGGGAATTCTCTGTTTTTTGGAAAATAGAGGAACACGTTTCTCATTCTTTCAGGGTCTTCGCTGATACGTCTGAGAGGGTGTTTATTGCAGTCAATCACCTGGTCGCTGTGCTGCAAGCCTGTGATATGACTACAAAGGTAACCAGGGGCATTTTGGGTAATCAGGAGGAGAAAAGGCTGTCTGCACTTTGATAAAAGCATGGTGGTAAAGCATAGCAGGGGGGACCTTTTAAATAGATATTCCGAGTATTTCAAAAGGCTGCAGAGCACGCTGTGGTCAAAATTTCTTTCAATGAAATTATCAGTGACTTCTAACTAAAAATACAGGTGGAGTTGTGTGACATCATGGGCCTAATTTGACATAATCACATGATGTGCAGTAGGGATGGGACGATTCCCTTAAAAGGTGCAGTGTATAGAATTTGGCATTTTAGCGACATCTACCGTTCAGATTATAGAATGAACCTAATTGTAACCAAAACGTCACATTGGTGAGCAACGGAATGCTGTGAAGACCAAAAGGGATTGTGAACTTTGCACAAAATTTATGTTGTGTGTGTTTATACACACAGTTTGTATCCCTAGGACAGAGTAACAACTTTCTAAGCATCCACTGCCATCCTCTCCTCTTCTTCGCCTGCATCCCAGGTAGATTCCAGATCTGGCGGACAGATCCGCGTTTCATTCTTTTTGTCCCTAAAAACCACCCGTAGACAACACGGCGGATCAATATGTCGGCCTACACGAAACAGTGGCCCGCGGTAATGTAATTTTTTTTTTATAAAGATTTTTCTAACTAAATAAAAATAAAACAAATGTTTCATGGGGTTGTTTGTACTCCTATTTTGACGGATTTTACATACACATAGAAACATATATCTCCTATATTACCCGTTTCTGTTTGGCGAAATGGGGTGGATGTATAAAATGCCTCATTCTACACACTGTACCTTTAAACTCACGATACGCGGCACCTCGATATGCCCGGGTCACGATACAATACGTCACGATACAATATCAAAAAATTAAAAAAATAAAATATTAATGTGTAATTGCAACTTATTTACTTTTGTTTGAGTTGCACACAGGAAAACACAAGGCCTAACAGGCCAAACACAAACTCTCTCTCACATCAGAGAGGTTAGAGGGAGTGTATGCTAACGAGCGGCAGGCTCATTTTCGCCGGGGTGGTCTTCACATTTTTATGGTGACGCTGAAGGTGGTGGTTCATGTTTGTTGTGTTGGAGGCGGTGTACAGAATGACAGTATAGCAAAGTTTACACAAAGTCTTAGTCTTGTCAGTTACTCTATTGTCGTTTTCGTCTTTTTTAATGAGAAAGCCAAAATAGTTCCAGACAGATGACTTGTATCCAGGCGGAGCATCCTCAATTTCAACCTCATTCAACTCCATCGTTCAACTTTTTGGAGGCAAGGTAGTTGGTGCTAATGTTTGTTGTCGTCACTTCTGGTCACATGCGCTGATACCGGATGTGACGTCTTTATTTCGCGATCCATTTTTTCCAAATCGATGCATTTCGTCAAGTTCTGTATTGCGATATTTTGCCAAGCGTCACAAACTTTTACAAAATGTGATTTACTGAGGGAGAGGAGAGAACTTTCTACAGTGAGGACAACTGGCAAAGTTTATCTGGAATACGTGGAATGTACGGAATACATGACGTCAATCTGTTAAATCCAGATAAACATTATTTTTCCAAAAAGTCAGTGCACTCAAAAAAAATTCTAGGTAGCATACTCTTGAACTGTGGTACTATTTTTTGATGGGAGTTCTTGTAGGCAGAGAAAATACCTTTTGTATTTGGTACAGTACTACCCTGTTTGCGGCTAGTTCTGCGTCTCAAACTTTTACAACTGATGCTAACTGAGGTAGAGGAGAGAACTTTCTACTGCATCTAATGTACTTAGTGGCCAAATGAAGCTCATACAACCAAACTTCAAAAAAACTGAACAGTACCTTTAAAGGCCTGAAAATAATATATTAATGACTTTACAAAAATATTTTTAGGATTGTGCAGCAGAAGCTTCAGACAAGTGGACGAGTGATGAGTTATCATGCCAAAGGTGAGCCAAGAGCTATACTCCAAGTGGTTGTATCAGTGACTCCAGGTTGGGCTTAACTATATCAACAAAATGTCATATCTCGGTATTCATGCCAGATAGCTCGATATCGATACCATATGACTACAGGTTTGGTGAAAACTAAGCGGTGCATTTCAAGGGCAATCATAAAAATGAAATTTGTTGTTACTTCCAGGGCTGTACATGCAGGGCGAACACAGGGGAAATCTATATTGTTGATATCGTTGCTTATTCTGTATTAATATCGTGAATGTACATATCTCGATATAGATAACATTTGATCAATCAAGGAGCCCCACAAAAATACACATTCCTACAATTAGTCAAATGATATTTCTGGCTGCAACCCCATGTCAACATTGTTTTACAGCCTGCTGAAAATGCTCATTTCTATTCTCACCAGGAATGCAAGGGCATCTTCCTCCCTCTTAACCCTCTCCCTCTCCGTATGTTTTCTGGTCCTGTTGGTTTTCACAGCATCCCCTTTATCATCCCCATAATTCCCCCTCCAATATGTCACCATATGCCCCAGTTTATAGCCTTGATTTATTCAAAGCTCCGGCTTCCAGTGCTCCGCTGTTATTCATCCCTCGCTAATGAAAAGAGGGGAGGCATAAGACTTTCAGGGTTTTTCTTTCTGCGGCACAGGTGTCGAATAGAAAAAGAGGCCCCACAGGTGACGCTCTGCACTCAAACACCTCATAATGAGCTTCCTCAGTGCGCGCCGAGACGCGGGAAGATGTATGGGAGGCGAGTCAGAGTGATGGATGGAGAGGTGGGGTCGGATAGCGTGCGAGGGAGAAAGCGAGGCTAGGGGAGAGGGAGAAAGAGATGTTGAGGGATAGGTTGGGACCGAGGGCGGAACAGGAAGCCCGGGCGAGAGGAGTCAGAGGGAGACAGAGATGTAAGGCAACAAATGAGAGCAATAAAACACATGGGCAGGTTGCTTCGGGGAGTCACGGATCCTTGTTTTCTTGACGGAGGAACACAGGTCTGTCCTCAGTGATTACTCACGCTGCATGCCTCTGCTTTTCCAAAGCAATTTACCTCCAGAGCCCTTTCCTTTCCCCTCCACCCTTCGGCAAATAACACAGTTAACTTTAAATATTCAGACATACCTGGGCTGTTTGTTTCAGTATCTATACAGGCTTATAGGTGAGAAGGAGGAGAGCAAACATGCCCATAAATAATTTCAGGCCCATGAATTTCAAAGTGCATCATGTGTATGTTTACAGAGTGGCAGGTCGAGACCTTGTTGTTTGCCCACCACCCAGACAGTTTGCAGCAACAGACCTAAATACAGAAACTCTCTTCACAGCTCTGTTTTTCCTCCTGTCTGAGCAAGCAGAGAAAACAGTGGTCCAAATAAATGGGAAGGCAGAGAATATCTGACAAACTGAGGTAATTAAAGCTCTCAGGTTTTGGGCCCGGACCAAGGAAATATTTTTCTCAGCACTTAGTCCTCAACGCTGCTCTGAAACAAAAGGATTCCACTAAAAGCTGCATCAGAGACAAGCCATAACAGGATGTCTTACAGCGAGTTCCTTTTAAATGCTTTTCAAATGTAGAAAAGCTGTACATCTTAAGCAGATTTCAAATGTTTGGTTTTTTCAACACATACTGGTAATTCACTTTGCAGATTTACCAGTTTTTGTTGGAGCTTTTCCATTATCTTCCTTGGAAACAGCTTTCACGGTGTGATCAGGTGTCCAGTTGATGCATCAGTAAATACACACGTGGAAGGATATAGTACTTTTTTGCTTTCTATGGCAACAGTAGAGCTGGATAATGTGGTCTTAACATGACATGCAGACAGTTGTTGAGGCACATGTGTTTGAATGGCAGAAAACATTGAGTGAAGACGGAGACGATGTTCAAGATGATGAGCACCCATGAACATCAACAACTTCTGAAAATATCAAACATTCAAATATCCGGGGCAGTTATGCTCTCATATCAAGAGATAGTTCTAAAGCACAGATCTACAATTTATAGCAATGTACAGCTGAATGGAGACAGTTTCCTGTGGCATTAGATACTTTGCAGTAGACTTGGGTTGGAGTGCACAAGCAAGACTAAACCATCACCCTATTGATAGCGTGACATCTCAGCTACCAACCTCATGGGGAAGTGGCTTAAACATGTGTAAAAGAGTGATTTGTGCCACAAGACAGCTCAGTTTGAGTCCCCTCTTCAGCATGTTGTTCTAAGACATTGTGCTGTGGGAGCAGAGCGAGGCAGAGACACACATACTGACCAAAAAGCACCCCATGTGCTTCATGTTCAGCTCCTTGTGTTGGAAATGAATACAAGTTGCTCCAAATCTGATATCTGCAATAACTATACAGTAACCCTACATGAGTATTCTTGCTTTTTTTTTGTCATGATTTGGCACTGCTGCCAGTGTCTGAGTTCAACTTTTTGGCTTACCAGCTACAGTAGAAGATAGATACTAAGTTTGCAATGCATAATTTTTACCAGCCAAAACAAGTGTATATGGTTATTATGTGTTTTTGTGTTTATGTTTCAGTACATTTTATTTAGTGTAGAAAATGTATTGTTGGCATTCATTTAGACCTGACATTTGAAAACATATACCTCTCATGGGGCACATAACACTCTGAAATGTACCTATGAAACAGAAAATTTAGCTGCAATTAGCTCTTGGTGAGCGTTAAAAAGGGATGCATAGTATTGGATTTTTCTGATATGCCGATATTTTCAAACTTATTACTGCAGATACTGATATTTTCTGTCATGTTCACAAAGGCTCCACTCAGATTACAGCCAATAAAGAAGATTTTTGTGGCCAATTTTACTGTCAAAATGTAAGCAAATATGTTCAGATTTGCCAATACCAATAATCAAGTATTAAGGCAATATCTACCAGTACCGGTATTGGACTTCGGATATCGTAAATCCCGAGTGTTAAGTCCAGAGCCTGTTTTACTGCAGTGATTTTATTCTTTATAACAACCTTAACAACTGTTTAAAAGGATGCTAAGAAATATAACTTCCTTGCTTTTGTTCCAGAATGGTTCTAGGAAGAGGGCTGAGGCAGTAATCATGGTCATTCAAAAGGCTGAAAACACCGCAACTCTTGCTTGTAACTGCAGTCATTGATCAACCAAAACACTTCCAAAAAGGTTTTCAAGATGAAAAATCTTTGCTTACATTTGTTCTTTTATTTTGAACAGTCAAAACTGAAAAAAGGATTAAATCTAAGAAGCAGCTCAGCACAACCGTTGAAAAAAATCAAAACACACATTCAACTACAGCTACAACACAAAGTGAACACTCGGTCAAACAAGCCTGACAGACTTGTTTGACCAAGCTTGATTGCTTTCAATGTATTATACCATTAAATAATACCATAACTGCAAAGAGAAAAAAACAAATAAGATATGATATTTAAATAATCTGCCAGCTCAAACGGCGGGTAACAGATATTACCGCATTTGTTCCCATGATTGCACGTCTTAGCATTTTAATTTGGTAAATTTGTTGCATCATTTGCAGTTTTTTAGTTGAAATAATGTGCAAGAAGGAAGGCAGTTGTTCATCGCACTTCAGCTTTCATTTCCCAAAATAAACTGGTGTTGATTGCCTTTGTGGGCTGTTAAACCAGACTCAAAGTTGAGATAACGTCAATCAAAGCTGGCTGACTCATTTTTCTGCAAACCCACCAGCTTTATCCTAAACACAACAGAAAATATCAAGGATTTGGTTTCCTTGTGTGCTTCTTTTAAACTATCTGGTTATCCTGCAGTCACTGGAAATAAAAAATTGGGGTCAAAGATTCTACGCCTGCCTGAGGTTTCAGATTCAATGCATATTTAGCCATTATTTTAGGATCAGCTTCAGTTAATGAGTAGAATCATCATTATCTCTGCAGCCTGGTTCATCGTCAACCCCACATTTAGCTTAGATACACACACTCTGCTGTGTTTTCCTCATTTGGACATGCAGCCTGGTCTAAAATACCCATGTTTTACCATGTCTGAGTGGGCAGTCTACAAGCAGAACAGGTTATAATCCTATTTCTCAAGAGAGCAGCCACTGGGAGAAGGAGGCCAGAGTTTTTTCACAAGCTTATTTTCGCCACCGTGCAATTCCACTTGCAGTAATGGGGGTGCCTCCACTCGTCTGGTGTTTGGAAACGGAGCGGGGACATTAATAACTAAGGCAAATGTGTGTTGCTGGAGGGGACAAAATGATCGGGTGCATGTAAAAAAAAAAACTAGTAATGAGAAGTCACCCTTAAGTGATCTTTGTACCTGCAAGGCATCTATATCGATGATTTCAGGTTTCAGTTTCTCAAGGACGCCATGTTGATGGCTTTATTGTTTTGGTGTAAAAATTTATCGCTTCAATTTCCCGAAACAGCCCTGCAAGTGCTGCTGCTGCTTATGCATGCAAAACATATCGAAGATAGTATAAGAAAGAAGATGCTCTACCTTGGGGAGAATACTTTCTGCATATTTTGAATGTGTTTTGCCCCAAGCGATCGATATTCTCCATAATCCTCTGTGCCTTTTTTTGTGGAATAATGTTTGTATAGCTCCTCTATGACCTCAGATAAGGATGAGGTGCTGCTTTGAAAAGTTAAGTTCAAATAAAGGTGGAAGATTTTCTCTGCTTATAGAAACAGATACAGCTTTATGTCTGTTAGGGCTGGAAATTATGCTGAAACATAACATATTGATTAGGGTTTTTTATACTGGGGCATTATGAACTAGAGTACACAGAGAAAGAACTTGTGCAGATGGAATTACAGGTAAAATAAGGGAGAAACTGTTGTGGAAACTGAGGAGCAGGATAGAGCCCAAGTTACCTGATGGTTCAGATAGATGAACTGTGGGCCTGTCTAGCGGAGGTCTACTGCTGTCGAGAGTGAAACTTAGTGACATTGCTTCTTCTGGACCTCTCAAAAGTCTTTAAATATCAGTTGTAGTCCCTACTGGAAAAACCGGACACTGAAAACACAACACTCTGTCCCTGCATAGGGAAAAATCCTAATGTTGAAACAATTCTGGCTTGTCTACACAACAAGTCAAAAATGGCGAAGGCCTACGCCACAGAATGGGATGCAGTGAAATTGGAATACTGACCATTTGTTTTCTTTTTTTACACATCCAGAATAACTACTGTGAGCTACAGAATAGCTAGCAGTTGTGCTAACTGCTGTTAAGCGGGCTGACTTCATTCACAGTACAGTCTGTGAAGAGTGTTAAAGAAATGTGAGCTTAACTTACCGGATATTAAGAGTTCTCCAGTGATTTAGTGAGTGTTTCTCTTCTCTGTGGTTTGCACTAAGAACATTTAAATAACCGTGCAGAGGAGCCTTGATGCCGACATGCATGTTTACTTCCCTCTTTGACTGTAACATTATTCTTGTCAACGTTCGCCTCCTAAGCTTGACTGGCCGAGGCCATGGCTTGCCAAAGTTGGATATTTTCAACTTGGGCAAATAGGCAGAAGAGGTGAAATTCACATCATTAATGGGACAATTTGCTGGGATGCTGTCAGATGATACTCACTTCAATGCGTTCTGGAATTAACTTATGGTGAAATTTGAAAGTTATGTAACCCATGTTTTTTTTGTCACATTTATTAAGGTCCAATAAAATGCTTGTGGACACTTCTGGTCTTCAGCACAACTAACCCACATTTGCAACTACTACTTCTTTATCCTTAAAGGTACAATACAAATGTTAGTCGTTTTCTAACCTGGAACAACCATGTAAGCTTTTGATCTTTACTAAATGGATTTGCCAAATTTTAAAGATTAGATAAATTCCGTTGCTTCACTGCCTGTTTTCCAGATGTCACACAAAATTTAAGTAAATGAACAGAAGTTGGACTACAACTCTCTTATTCAAAACTAAAAATCAAATCCATCATCTGTCACTTGGTGGTTAGTTTCTGTCTTTATCAGACACTCATCTTGACAATCTCCAATCAATAACAACTGTGAGCAGTCCAAAGAAGCAGCGTCCAATCAGCATCCTTTAAAGCAGGAATAGGCGGGAGCTATGAAAGAGATGTCCACGGGAAGTGATAACAGCATCAGCAGTAATTTTGACACATGTGGACTTTCTTTATTAAATGAAAAAAAAACACTGAACGCACTTCTCAATAGAAAAGATATTTTTGCACCACTTCTAAGATGTTTTGATGAGAATTTGTTCTGCGAAGTGGATCATGTTTTGTACTTTACTCTGCAGCAGTAATACCCGCCTACTACATTATATGATTGGCCCCTAATGAGTGTAATTGATGGAATGATTGTCCAATCACCTGCTGGGGATGCTTTGAAAGGTTCTGCCCATTCCAAAACACTTTAATGGGCTGTTGCCTCGACTGGATTAGTGAATTATATTGAACAGTTAAGGGAAATAAAAAAGTATATATTGATTTATATCATGTATTGCCTTTCAGACAAAAAAAATATGGAGACAGGATTTTCGTGACCCAGCCCTAAAATCTGCTACACACACTTTCCGGACTGTTCTCATGCTTTTTGAGGGACACGGCACTGATTTGACCCTCTGGCTCCTTTCCCAGAAGCCATTTAGAGTGTGCACAAAATGTGAGGACCTTGCAGCAACCTTGGCCATGAATACACACCAAGCAATTTAAAGAAAAATTCTGCATCACTGGCTGGGTACAACACAGAATGTACCGACTGATGGCAATATTTTTAAACTCAAGCCTACACAGCCGGTAATAAATCATCCTGCTTTTTCTGTGACTTTTTATTCATATGCTTATTCTTCTCTTTTTATTGTTTTTATGTTTCAAGGATCCTTCTCTGCCTTCCAACAGAAATTTCATTTTGTAATCTCTCCCCTGTGCTATGCCAAGGTCTCCAGTCTCGCCTTGGAAAATTGGCGCCCACAGTGCACCTCCACATTGTGTCCCATGGTATACCGCCCCTTTTTGTTCTGCCTATTTTAAAGAGCTGAATGGAAGAAGTTCAGCTTTGCAGAGGGAAAATAGCACTGAGCTTCCTGAGAACTTCAATTGATATTTCACACTCTTCATTATGCAGTATTTCTTTTATGTTCCTCTTGTGTTCCGGCGATGCTTCGAGTTACACACAGAACCATCAGCGCAATCGAGAGAGCGCCGACGCTGCTGTTTGCAAGGAGCTCTGAAGAGAGGAAGTCATTTCACTTTCATTGACACAGTTCTCCGCTTTTAAACGAGGTTATCCCGCTGCGGCGAAAAACACTGGTGCTAAAACACCACCACTGAAGGGAAATGTTTAAGAGAGGATACTAATGAATCACTTTGAATAATAAAACTTCACTTTAACCTTTTAATTTATGAGTTCATAAAAGCTACATGATTTATGACACTAAGGTTTTGTAGACAGATTATGAGATCCTGTTTAGATGATTTATTCATTTCCACACTAACTACTTTATGATGAAAGATTCGTAACTGGTTTTTATCATTGAAGTATACTGTTATATTTTAAAGAGCTGTGACAGTAGAAATACCAAACATTATCTCTATTTTTAGGAAAAGCAAATTAAAGTGCTTTGAACAAAAGTATACTTAGGTCATTTTGTAAAGTTACATTTTAGAAGTTTGTTCTTTGCCTCCAAAATACTTTAACTTGATTTGATCCTTCAAAAATCAAAAAATATCAATACTTTATTCAAAACTGATGTTCTGGGCACTCAACGTGTAGCCATTTCTTGTTTTGAACCAACAGAATTTTAATAATGTGTGAAAATAGTCTGCTAAAAGGATATATTCAGCACCCTCAATACTGGTATTATTAGTACTTAAACAACTTAGGCATGCAACCCCAATCAAGACTGTTATGCAGCCTCCCACCACTAGGTGCCACTGAAGCCTCAGTTGGTTACTCTCCTGCTGCCTTAGTAATGTACTTAAAACATGCTTGTTTGGTAAATTGGTGATCCTGAATTTTCCTGGGAGCAGAGGGGCAAAGCTTGCTTGATCTTAACTTTCAGAACAAATTAAGACCCTGAAAGCATAGTCTTAGGATCTGTCTGACTTTTTGGGTTTCAAGCAAGATATGTCGACACTTTCCCACAGGAATGACTTTCTTCCGTTGGCGTTCCTAATGATGTACTTTTTGATCCTTCGTTGGTCGTTTTTATCATTTTATGGAAGCATTCACTAAGCACTAGACTTTTAGTCCACTAATAAGGAATGTAGACTGGTGCAGGGATGACAAATTTTTGTAGACCAGTGCAGAAGTTAGCATTGTGCTGGTTCCCTTGACTGCAAGTCCACTAGAAGTCTCATTGGCTTTGTAGTGAACAAATAAATATGAAATTTGCATGTTTTGCTCTGTGTGATCCTTTTAACAAACTACTTTTCATGATGTTCCAAGCTTTGGTGTAATCAGCAAGAGTGAAAAGGTATTAGTAGCTACGATGGAACTACAACATGGTGGTTCACCTTCAAAGCAGCTACAGTATTTACGGTTTATTACATCTGATTACGACCTCTTGTTTGAGAGTTTCCTCATAATCAAATGACCATATCAAGTTGGTCTTCATGGCTGGGGTAATGGTGTGTGACCTTCTGATTATTACAACTCAATCAAATATTCTGCTCTAGTCCACGGACAAATTTGTAGACCGTGTTAGCTGTCCGTTAGCAACGATTGCTTTAAACACACAACAGTGGTTTGAGAGGTAACATCAGATGCATTTTCTTATTACCATTAAACATTAAAATCTCATGTGTGTCTGTTTACATTGAAACCATTACAACCAGATGGTGGTTGCACCTCGCCTATCAGGCACTGCATGTTTGTGGCGAACCTGGTGCTAAATGACTTGCAGTTGACCTGACAGTGGGTCAAGGTTTTGTACGTAGCAGCCAACTGGGGTAGTCACTTTTCCCAACAATCAAACTTAAAATGGTTTCCAAGCAAACTTATTAATAACAAATGTTCTAACTCTTATTTTAAGTTCCGTTTTCATAAGTTTAGCGTTTGTTTTTTCTTCTGACAACCTGATCAGCTAATGGCGGAGGGTAAAAAACACAAGTCTCAACTAACAAAAGCTCTACGCCAAGTGCTTTGTTGAGGAAAGTAAAATGTTGAAAAGACTAACAGTAGAATCCGTGTATGGTTCGTTCTTTCGTTATTCTGTTTCAAAACAAAATCAAAAACAACAAAAAACTGACTTGTTTTTTTGTTTCTTTGTTTTAAAACTAAAACAGAAAAACGGAATAACAGAAAATGGAAAAACGAAAAATAAAAAAAATAAAAAGATTTTGTTTATATTCTTTCTTTTTGTTAATTTTGGCGATTGCAGTATTGAGGAAAATTAATGAAGGCGGCTTTTAACAGCTTTATATAAAAATAAGACAAATAACTCACACTGAAGGTTTATACAGACATGTTCCTGAGCTTTTTTGAAAAGAAACAGGTCGCTGACGATCCACTGCACTCCATCTCATCCGCGCGCATTTGTGCACTCCTGTGAGTGTATGAGACAGCATCAGTCAGTGCACAGTCTGCTACTGTCTGATCTGCTCACAGATAAACCAAGAAACATCAGAACAGATGATGAAAATAAGCTTTTTTCCTCTCGCTTTTCACCTGTTCCGCGCGCTATGACTCATTTCATGCGTAACGGCTTTGCGCCTTTCTCTTCCGCAGCGCTCTCTCATCAGTAAAGAGGCCTTTAGAATTATCAGAAAAATAGCCCTTACCCATAATTACTTAAGTGTCGACTCACTTAATGTGACATCATGTGTAAAAACACCAGATTGTGCTATGGGAACTTCTCCAACATTGCGCAGCATGTTTTTGGTTTCTTCGTGTTATTTAGACCCTCTTCACGTCAGCCTTGAAACTCTTTCACCACCACAGAAGCACTTTGGTTAATCAGATGTGCACTGATTAGTTTCATAATTAAAAAAAAAACTCATCCATGTTTAAAATCAAAATATCCCACAAAGAATTTAAACAAAATCTTATATGCTTATTTTTCGTCTTTCCATTTTTAAAACCAGAACAGGAAAAACGTTGTTTTTCTGTTTTCTGTTATCGTTTTTCTGTTTTGGTTTAAAACAGAAAAACAAAAAAACAAGACCGTTTTTTCGTTTTTTTTATTTTGTTTTGAAACAGAATAACGAAAGAACGAACCATACACGGATTCAGTAGCATCCAGTTGAGCCAATGTTGATTTATGTGTAGTTTTAACTTAAAGTGGGTTAATTAGCATCAATACCCAGCCATCTAGACTTTGAGACATAGCTGGCCGGTGCTTTTGTTGCAATCATATTTCCTTGTGCGTTGACCTTGAGCTACCCCACTTCAAACAGCTACAACTATCACTTTAACAGCAGTGACTAATAAATGCATGTGTTGTGTTTTGTTGTCTTGCAGACATTAACATGGCGGGTGAGCCGAAGCCATACAGGCCTAAAGCGGGCTCCAAACGGCCGCTCTCAGCTGTTTACAGGTAAGATTCAGCCTCTGTGCTCATGAAGAAACAGCTCGTGTCATAAATATTCACCATCTTTCACATCCTGCCGCTTCTGCTGATGCAAATGTGGAGAAATACTTGAATAAGAGGATTCCTGTTATGATTCTATTTTGTCTTTTGAACTTTGAATTTCTAATTGAGTTTTTGATGCTTTCCCAACCTTCACTGGAGTTTATTATTTGGCACGGGTCTGTAAAGCTCAGAGGAGAGGCTGTTGTATAAGCTTCATTACGCGTGACCCTGATTTTCCTGTACACACACATTCACATCCATCTCCTGGTCACAAACAGATCAAAGCTTTGTTTATTATGAAGGAGACGGACATTTTGTTTTTTTAATGTAATTTTTTTTTTTAACCCACAAGTAGAGGTTAAACACCTTACATCATTTCTGAAATTTGTTTTGTTGCCTTGCATGTCCTATTTTACTAATTTATTTGTTGTGCATTGTGTTAATATAAAACCTCATTTACATTTTATAGCTGCGGCTGAAAGCAGGCAGGATGTAGCGCAGTAATTATGGAGCAGAGACAGGAGAAGCAACACTACACTGCTCCAAATTGAAACAGTAATACATTCATCCTAATTAAGATTCCTGTGAGAATAGGAACATTTCAAAACAGCTCCTCTTCTCTTTATTTTATTTCTGCCCCTGAATCCTAAACAAGTTTTCATCCTGAGCGTGTGCTTCATATTGATTTTCCTCTCCAGGGTCTAAGAAAAGATTTTCCTTTAAACTTCCTCGTCTTTGTTGATTTGTGGTTGCATGTTAGACATTTTTTGGCCCGCTGCTTAACCTGTGCCAAGCTTCAGGCACCAACTAAAATCCATCCAAGTCAAAACTACTTGAGTTTGATCTGTTTACTTTTGACAGATCCAATATGGCTGCCCTCAGTATTACTCACTGTCCCTTCTCCCCCCGTTCCTGTCTTCCTGTCTCTCTGTATTTGTTCCTCGCAGCGGTTATGAGTTTGACTACGAGTACTACAGGGATGATTTCTACAGCAGGTATGTATCATTTAATCTGTGTCATAAAATAAATGAGGAAGTAATTACGTCTTGTTTGAAACACATGTTATCAGGGACAGATTCTTAAAATATATAAAACAACAAAATTAGAATACAGATATGCTGATCTAAATAACATACTAATGTTTGAATATTTCTATTTACATGGATTTTGTGAGGTTTTCTTTTTAGCATTTTAAAAGGAAAGCAGTCCTACCACTTATACTCTGCCAGCCAAATGGAAACATTCAAATACTTCTTCTTGAGCCTTCATGTTAATCACTGGGATCAGCTCCATTACGCTCATTCTCATGGTTGAATGTTGGCTCAAAATGGCTGAAAAGGTGGGTTTTGTACCACAGATCAAATATGAAGAGGTTACTCCAAGTCCGCCAGTGGCTGATAATTGATTTTATATACAGTAAAATCCAGTGATATTGTGGTTCAGTTTTCACAGTCCCGCTATGTCACGTTTTTTTCTGTAATACCTATTCATTTTGATAAAAAATAAATTTTCGCCATTTCGTGGCATTCTGCTGCATTGTTTGTGGGTTAAATTTCACACGTCACAATGTAATGCCCATACGTACTGATTCAGCCAATCAGAGTGTTGTTTTTTTTTCCTCAGTTGCTGATTGGCTGTTGTGCATCACATGACTTCACATCTTACGAGGAGGACAGATGCTTTCTTTGCTCTCTCTCAGTTCTGTGTCCTTCTCTACAGTGATCGATCTCCTGCATAACTTTAGTGTTTTGTGCATCTTGAAATTCTTTTAAAAGTATAGTTACTAGGGGTGCAACGGTTTACGGTTTAAAACCGCAAATACGCACAGAGGAGATAGACAGCGGTATCATCAGAGTCTCCACGTCCTGTAAACTTGTTATTTTAGTCTGATTAATCCATTCAAAAAGTCGGCACAGTGTTAATAAACTAAGTTTATCAGATATCATAATACAAATGTTTGATTCATTCACGTTTATTGTTTATTGTGTGTGTAATGGAGACGCCAGTCGATCGCCCCAGCGCTCTCTCACTTTTTCTCATCACTCCTCCTTTTATGGATTGTTTAATCATGCTTGTAGCTGGAAAAACAACTAAAAGTCTATTGTAGGACAAAAAATGCATAAACTTTTTAATAATCATGTCTATATTAACCTCTGATTATGTTCTGTTCATGTATAGTGTATATCATGTACAATACATAGTAAATTGTATTTCAGTAGTCAGTCACTACACTAGCCAGGGAGCTAAGAGGCACTCTAACCGTTTAAAATGTTTACATTTGAAGTGTTTTATATAAATGTCATAATACTTTATTTAAGCCAAGTAATAGTTAAGACTAAGAGGCATTGTCATAATATAGTTTTCTTAAAAGCAAAATAAAGGGAGTCTTTTGGAAAGTCAAACTTCTTGTTTTTTTTAATGCAAAACACGAACCGAAACCGAACCGAAACCGTGATCCCAAAACCGAGATACAAACCGAACCGTGGGCTAACTGAACCGTTGCACCCCTAATAGTTACGGTTATAAAACATGCCTAGGGTGTTTCTAATTTGTGGATTTTCACTTATCGTGGATGGGTCTGGAACCAAACCCCTGCGATGGGGGGGACCACTGTATTCACTTTACCAGCAAAAGCTAAACAAACAGCCGATAATTCACTATTCTAATGTTGGTTATGGCACTAGAGTGAACTGGTTAGAATTGGTGGTGATCAAAATATGGATTTGAGAACTCAACAAATTCTCTATGAATTCTGATGACATTTTCAGGGAATGTTGGTCATAGCACTAGAGAGAAGTGACAAGATGTTGGATGGTGATCTGAATGCTGATGAATATACAGATATCTTATTGAGGATTTATTGACCTTGCAAGATGGGGTAGTTTTCCACACTTTCGCCAATAACTCAGTGAGGGGCCGTTTACATGGCTCCTGAAACAATCAAATCCAACAAGTTTTCATTGCGTTTCAGTCTCCAGTTTACATGGAAACAGTACCTGGATTGCTTGAATCAGTAAACTTTTGAAAACGGGCTCCAGAGTGGGGAGTTTTCAATACGCTCTCCATGTAGCGCCGTGTAAACCCAGATCGTAGCGTTTCAGGGTGAAACGCTTAAGTCACCGCATGCACAGTACTCTTTCATATGAAGGCACGCATACAAGGGACAACAACAGCTCCAGCCGTCTACCGAGTAACGTTTGTGCTGCTTACTGTGCTCGGTTTGTTATCCAGAAAAAACAATCCAGTCAGACTTGTTGTCCGAACTGATTTGTTGTTCAGAAAAGAAACTCCTGCGTCTTTGTGCGTCCACTCGCCATTGTTGTTTGTGAGAAGTTTTTCTTCTTCGTACATGTATTGTAGCAGCGCTGCCTCTCTGCAAACGTACACCGCCATCTACTGGACTGACATGCACACTACAGCAGCTTCATTTGTTTCAGCGTCTCCGTCTGATCAACTTGAATACGCAAAGGGAAAATCTTTGAGTTTTTAAGTTAGCGAGTGTCCAAGTAAACGCAGCCTGAGTTGTTAATGGGTTTTGATGACATTTTCAGAGAATGTTGGTCATGGTACAAGGTAGAACTGCAAGATGTGATCACAGTCTGGATCCAGGATTTTTTTCAAGGACTTTGTTAACGGCGTAAGATTGTGCTGTTTCCCACATTTCTTAAAAATAACTTGATAATTTGAAAGAAAGAGCTCACAGGTGCAAAAACATGTAGTTTAACAAACTCAAACACACTCCAAGATTAGAGTCTTATACACAAGAAGCTGCCAAACTCAACTTTGCACTGGACTAACAAGTGACGAAATACTTTTTAATGACAAATCTATAATTGAGGCAAGCCTAGCTCTCAGGGACTATTTTTACACATTAGCAGGATTTTTTTTCCAGCATATGAATTGTGTTTGGAGACCAATTTGAGATTTTTCTTTACCCAGACACTGAGGCTTTGGAAAGGCTTAGAATGGACCTCCTCATTATAGATAATACCCCTCGGAAAGTAGGTTAGCTAAGTCAGATTGTTCTGGTATGTATAGAGAACAGCAGATAGGAACTTTCTCAAGATTAACGACCCCTTCCCTTATTAAATGCTTCTTCTTGTCAGATTCAGTTCTCTAACCTTCCCACTGAAGCACATCCAGAGAGTCAACCTATCACAATAGCTGAGGGGATCGAGCATGCAAGTGTGATGGAGGGACACTTGTTTCCTGTGTCATCTATCCCCCTGATCAGAGTGCGTATCTGTGGAGACATTTTCTAAATGTCAAACTTGTTGATAGCCCTGACAGACATCAGCTGTCACCCAGGGCGTTGGAGCTGACACCTTCATTTGACATTTAAGACCCTCTGCTTTCATCCTCTTCACGATCAAAAAGATATGTGAGGGGATTAGTGGCGTAGAGGAAATGAGTTGGAAAGTTTCACGGAGAGACGAGCATTAGCAGATCCGAACTTTTGTTTCATGTGTTAAAGAAAGAAATCCATTGAAAATCTATCTCTGAAAACAATCCTGGGAGAAGATAATGGGTTTTAGAAAGAGGAAAACCTTTTAGCTCCAGTGTATGGACTCTGTCTGAATTCTGAAGAGAACAGGAGCACAAAATGGAGTCTAACATTACCGTTTCTTCTTTTCCCAAGGCTTTTCGACTACCACGGCAGAGTGGCACCCCCTCCCAGAGCCGTCATCCCCCTCAAACGCTCCAGGGTGCTCGCTCCCTCCTCCCGCCGTGGGAAGACCTCCTTCCCCATCAAAACATCCTCCTCCTCCTCCTCTTCATCCTCCAGACCTCCCACATCATCCTCCTCCTCTGGGCTCAAACGTACGTACGGTGAGATGCTTTTTATTGCTTGTCTTGTGGAGCGGTCATATTTCTCTTTAATTAAAATTGTATTTTCAAAAGAAGAATGCTTAATTATGCTAATGGGATTTTGTCCTTTTTAAGAGAAGAAAGGCTTTGTGCAAATCAGAATTAAAACTCCTGCCTGACAGACAAATAAGAGTCATTTGGTGGGTCAAAAAGAAGGGCTGGGTAGTTTTTGCAGTTGTGTGTTTGGTTATAATATTTTTTTTTAGTGTTGTAGAATAGGGATGTGCAAACTTTTTACACCAAGAGCCACATGTGCAAAAATGTAAGGAAGTACTGGAGTTAATAAACAGATCCCCTTGTATTATCACTATTCTTTTAATTTCTTATCTTCTTGCTGTTGCTGTTTTAGTTTTACCATAGTACCCAAGTACTAAAAGTTATGTCACACTGCATATCTATTTACGTTTAATGTTGCTGTTGTTTTCATTTTCCTTTGTTGATGTTGTCTTTGCCATCTTATGTTATTGTTCTTGTTCATTGTAAAAAAACATAGAAATAAGTTTGCTTTGTTGGAGACATACACTATATTGCCAAAAGTATTCGCTCACTCATCCAAATAATCAGAATCAGGTGCTCCAGTAACTTCCATGGCCACAGGTGTTTAAAATCAAGCACCTAGGCATGCAAACTGATTTTACAAAAATTTGAAAAAGAATGGGTCGCTCTCAGGAGCTCAGTGAATTCCAGCGTAGAACTGTGATAGGATGACACCTGTGCAACAAATCCAGTTGTGAAATTTCCTCACTGCACGTAAACTGATGGAGTGGGTCAGCGGATGCTGGGGCGCATAGTGCGAAGAGGTCGGCAACTTTTTGCAAAGTCGATTGCTACAGACCTCCAAACTTCATGTGGCCTTCAGATTAGCTCAAGAACAGTGCAGAGAGCTTCATGGATGGGTTTCTATGGCTGAGCAGCTGCATCCAAGCCTCACATCACCAAGTGCAATGCAAAGCGTCGATGCAGTGGTGTAAAGCATGCCGCCACTGGACTCTAGAGCAGTGGAGACGCGTTCTCTGGAGTGATGAATCGCACTTCTCCATCTGACAATCTGATGGACCAGTCTGGGTTTAGCGGTTGCCAGGAGAATGATACTTGTGGGACTCCATTGTGCCAAATGTAAAGTTTGGCGGAGGGGGGATTATGGTGTAGGGGTGTTTATTAGGAGTTGGGCTTGGCCCCTTAGTTCCAGTCAAAGGAACTCCAAATGCTTCAGCATGACAACACATTTTGGACAATTCCATGATCCCAACTTTGTGGGAACAGTTTGGAGCTGGCCCCTTCCTCTTCTAACAAGACTGTGCACCAGTGCACAAAGCAGGTCCTCAACCTAATAGAACACCTTTGGGAAGTATTAGAGGGGAGACTGAGAGCCAGGCCTTCCTGTTCAACATCAGTGTGTGACCTCATAAATGCACTTCTGGATGAATGGTGAAAAATTCCCATAAGCGCACTCCTAAACCTTGTGGACAGCCTTCCCAGAAGAGCTAAAGCTGTTGTAGGTGCAAAGGGTGGACCGACGTCTTATTGAACCCTATGGAGTAGGAATGGGATGTCACTTAAGTTCACATGTGAGTCAAGGCAGGTGAGCAAATACTTTTGCAATATAGTGTATATTCTATCCCATGTGTATATGGCAATAAAAACAATATGAAATACAACAGATTCATTGTAAGTGAAGATAGGCCTAATCAATGAATAAAACAGACTTCCACAGCTTTTCATTTCAAAAAGGCAAATACTCAATCCTTTTTAAAGATTCTGGGATGGCCTATCCTGTGTCAGGGATCCTTGTTCTGCTCTGGCTACCACTGGATTGGCCCCTCCATGCAATTGAGAAAATTCACAAAACTGCCGAAGTATGAGTGTTGGGGCTTGAAGCATGGTAAGCATTGTATTTTGTGTGAATCAGACCGTGAATCAGAGATGATAATGAAGTATTTTAGGGCAACTCATGCTGATCATAAAAGCTGGAATCAGTTTATTCATTTATCAATCTAGCACAAACTTAATTTTTTTATTTGTGCAAATTTTCCATTATCTTCTGGTATTTGGAGTTCAGACATCCCTGTTATAGAAAGAAGATCGCAGTGAACTTGCCACAGTGCTTTAAGTGTATCCTTGAAAGAAAAAAGGGTCCTAAAGATATCTTAGTAACAACCCTGGTTGCAAAATTGGTGTGGGTTGGATCCAGATAGAGGTGGCCTTTGTACAGCACGAAAGTTACTGAGTCTCAAACAATGTGTCAGCCAGATGTGGCCCAGAAACAGCAATGGACTATGGTGGTCTTGAAGTGGTCCATGCCATTTGTTGTGGGCATTTATTTTAAGTTTGAAGTTTGTCACTTTCACTTGAGATCTTAAACTTTGACCTAATTGCTGTAAATCTTACCTTTTCATCCATTTGAACCTGCTTTCTTTTGTCATGTTTTAGGGCTTTTTAATATCTTGAGTTTGTGATATTTTTCTTTTAAAGTTTCATCTTGCAACTTGTCAAGCAGTTAAAGCTGCAGCTGAGCTTTTACATCAGTAATAAGTCTTGTTTTCCTTTTGCTGCAAAAAAAAGCCTCTTGCTCCTGCGACTTTTATGCCTCGTTTGATTACAGTGATGTTTTATATATGCATGTATCCTCTCATGCCTTAAATCTTTGAATGCTGGAATACTGTGATTATGGAGTTTTAAAGTTCATAACAACTCCCACGGCTCAGACGTGTTATTGTTGTAAGCAGCCCTTGGCATCAACAAAACAGCATGGAGGTCGCCTGTTGCTAAAAGTTTTATAGTGTTATCTCAAATCACTTTCATAAAGCACCAAGAAACTAAAAAGAACAAAACAACCCCAAAAATGGGCATTTACCAGTCTATTTCATATCAAATAACAGGTATTGACTTTTTTGTATTTCATTTGTTTAAAAACACACAGAATAAATTTCAAAAACCTTAAAGTTAAATGCCATATTGCAATGCTACAGGTTGCAGTGCAGCTGGATCAGCCTGACTCAATGTCTGTAATCAGCCAGACTCACCAAGCTCCAATCTACAATAATTGTGCTTGTCCTAAAACGACACACCCCAGTCACAACCCTTTGGTGGAAGATGTGGGAGCTACAAGAGAGACGACAGCAGGAAGTGACTGCTTGTACAGAGATTAGCATAGATGCTAATGTTTTTTTCAGATCTGGACCGTTTTTCTTTATGAAATGAAAAACAAATAAACTCTGTAAGCCTACTAGATTATCTGATTGGCCTGTAATGGATATGGTTGATGGAACAAGCTACTAATCACCTGCTTTGAAAGGTTCTGCCATTCCCAAACACTTTCCACTGCAATGTCCCTGAAATAGCAGCGCATCTTCGCCTATCAAGGGACCACAGATACACACAGCTGTGACTAGTATGGCAGCTTCTCCCTTTGTGGTCAAAACAACATCTATGCACGAGTGTCAGACAACTTTAAATCAAACTATATGTAACCAGTGGAATTCCTCTGTTGTGTAGTGGATATGTGGATTGATAAAGCAACACTGGAAATCTCTCTTTGGCCATGTTTATTCTGGCAAGAGAAAATATTGGACAAAGCAACTTCATAAAAGTTCCAGCCCGCTCCAGATTCTACACATAGTAAGGTTATAGCATGAACTAGAAACGCCCTCGGAGAGCGCCAACCACAAGCAGTCCTCATCCATATTGGGATTTTCACCATCAATATCATTCCTACCTTTATTTCATCTAAATATTTAGATTCCTTGACCATGAAAACATACCATTAGAAGTTGGATTCATAATGATAGCAATTTTAGTTTAGCAGTTATTCACGAAAATCGCATTTTTCGTCACGGCGGATCCAGATGGTGATCTGGATCACTCCCAAAATCTAATCATTTTTTCCTTGTCCCAATAGGGGCATTTACTGAGAAATCCATCTGTAACTTTTTGAGTTATCTTGCTAACAGAGAAACACAAACAAACTAACTAACAAACAAACAAAAGAATAAAACAAACCCCGGCAATAAACTCCTGGCAGAGGTTAAGATAACCTTAAGTAATTAAATGTTAGGTGCATGTAAGCTAGCCTAACTGGCCGCGCAAACTTACACGTGTAAAGGGGGAAGATAAGCATTCATATAACATTATGGACATATTTATAGAATAAAAGCTAGGAAGAAAACAGCAAAACAACATAAGGAATAAAATAATATTATATTCTTTAGAATGAACATATGTGAAAGTTTTAATGTTACTTACTCTAGATGTTATTCAGCAAAAGTGTTTACAAGCAAGAAATGAAGATGAGACTCCATGAACTCAACTTAGACCACTAACATAAAAAACCTATTTATTCTTGTAGAAATTAAATAATTCTGGCTGATATACAATATTTCTGAACTCATTTGTGCCGATTCTGATAACAATATTTTAGCTTGAAAGCCCACTTACCAAAATGGACATGTTCCCTACACTGCGACATTTTGTGTTCAAAACAGACGTAAAACCAGAAAAACATTTTATTCTCTAAAAAGGATTCTGTTGGTTTTTACATGCAGACACGAAGTGGCGAAGTGAAGCATAATGGCACATTCATACTTCTGCCGATAATTCTGTCAATGAGGGTTTTTTATAGGTGATTTGTATGGTTGAATTGTAACGGCGTGTTCCCACCGAAAGCGTTGCGAATTTTTCGCGCATTGATATTACATACAAAGTAATTTAAAGACGCGAATTTACGCTGCATCGGGGCGAGCATAGAGCGGCGTCAAGCGTCCAAGCATTGAGCAGTAAGCAAACGTTTCCACCGAAAACACGCTCGCAGCTTAATGCTTGAGGCTCGAGTTGAAATAATTGAACTTTTCGAGCAAGCGAGCGTGTTGACACGCCGGAACAGCCTATCAGCGTGGAGATCGTCACTGACGCAGGGCATTCTGGGGGTCAGAGTCTTGCCAATTTGACAAAGTGCTAAACTCACCGGAGACAGATGGAAAGGCGCTCCGCAGCAGAAGCTGGACTGTCTTCTTGTAGTTGGTATCCAGGCGAGAGATCCTGGCACCAACCCTGGCTAGCAGGTCTTCAAACTGGGCAACAGTCAACCTGAAGTACCGCTGGAACCGGCCATGGTCTAGACGCAGCTATTGCAAGAGACGGTGGAACTCACCGAGCTCACACCGCCTCCGTAGGGTAGCATGCATCCAGTACCAACGTCGGCGCCTCGCCTGCAGCTGACTTCTCCACAGCAGGTACAGAGCAGCGATGGTGGTAATCAGAGCCATGTTTGACGATGAAATGATAATGGCGGACTTTTCGTGCAACGATGCTGCGGCAAGCGTTTTTTTGCATATTTGTACCAGCGTCAAAACTCGAGCGTCTAGCGTGGCGCGATTTCACTTGACGCGCGATTTCACTTGACGCGCGAATACACTTGCTTTCAACGCTTTCGGTGGGAACATGCCTTAAGTAAGAGCAGCTACCAATATTTTACTTTGTTTGGAGAAAAAGTGTACTTATGATATCTTATAACTAAGCAAAGGATTAACATGTGTCCCAGTGACCTTGATCTTTGACCTACTGCCTTCATATTTAATTATTCCATCCTTGAGTCAGAGGCTGGTTCTCAATTCGAAGTTCACAAGTACAATCTTGTGAACTTTAGAAGTTTGGATTTGGAAAATACATTCCTGAGTGCGAACTTCAGGGGGTCAGGAGTCCACAGAATGATTCTACAGTTATTGGAATGGCAGCGTACTTTGCCTATGTCTCCAATCTACTCTTGTCTCTACACGTCACATCCGGTTGCCTTTCTGGTAGCTTATTATTTGCCCATCCCTGGTCTAGACTTTTGACCTTTAATCCCCCAAATCCACTATGTTCATCCCTGAGTCAGAGTTGGCAATTCTGTACATAAAATTCATGAAAGCATTCTTGAGATCAGTCTCCATAAGCAAAAGATTTACATGAACCCAAAGACCTTGAATTGTTAATTACCTCCAAAATAGTCACTTAATCATTCAGTCAGAGTGGACATTTGGGCAAAATGACCTCGACCTAAACCCTCCAAAAACTACTCAAGTCATTTTTACAAAGTCTGAAGAAAACCCTCATAGATATCAACCTGTAGATGAACATGACGGCCAAAGATTACTACCTCCTAAATGCTATGTCCTCATTTTTGAGCCAGTGGTCCAAATTTTGGATGGACACCTTGAAAACAATGCCGATGCCATTTCTATTGTTGTCAAAGACATAAAAACGTTGCACTAAGAGGAGAGAACAGCTGCATGATTTCCTATTAAAAGCTGCCACCACACAATGTAGAGCAAAAACACAAACACAAGTATAATCCTTGCTTTACCATGCAGATCCTATTCAGCAATCAGTGCTACTCCTGTCATCCTGGATCCATCTGGATCTCCTTCAGTTTGTCTGATTAACCGGTGATGCATTTTGACGCCTGTAAATGTAATTAAGGCGAGATTGGGGGCATCTTTGCGGAGCTGTGGTCAGCCCAGTGAGTCTCTATCTGTAGCCTGCGTGTAATTGGCTGCACTGTTTGTTTCATTGTTGCCTGTCTGGGGCCGGCTTTATCAGCACGAGCAGCTTGGTGCGGTCTGTCAGGGGGACCCAGTCACAGTTGGTATTACAGCAAAAGGGGAGAAAAACCCATCTCCAGTCCCCTTTTTGGACCGACTCAATGAATTCTCTCCTCTGTACGAGGGATGTTTGGGGGACTAATTTGGCCCTGCCAGCCCCGTGAAAAATCACAGTTTCTATCGACTCTGGCCCAAATAGATTGGACAGCAGAATAAGGTTAGCCGGTCCAAACAAGAGGGAGGGTCAGTGCGTGCAGTTTGAACCACGTTGGCTGTTCTGGTAATTACCCGCGCGAGGAGGGGGAACCAGCAGTGAGAGGCATGGATTATGAGGATGGATAGATTTGTGTTTCCAACATTAAACCCGCTTTGACACACAATCTTGGCTGTCAGTTTAGGAAGACAGGATTTGGTTTCCAGCCTATTTAGTCTATTTATGTGAGATTATGAATGATGAATTAATCTTTCAGTTATGTTCTCCTTTCTAAAGCCTCAGACTGCACTGGATACTGGATAAAACCACTGCCAATAATGCACGGGACCTCTTGTTTTCTATCAAATGTATGGAGGTAAATGTTTAATTTTACAATAGAGCCTGCATCATTAACCCTCATTCCTTGAAGGGACCTTGATGGTGCATTTTCTCTAATAATTTGCTTTGGATAGGATTTCCCAATCATATTTGGCACAGCTGTACATTTTTGGACTAATTTTCAAATTTCATGAATCCCATGTTCCACATTTTTTTTTAATGCGCTTCTAAGAGGCTAAAAGGTGACAAAAAGGACAATTTGAAAATGCCTTAAAAATATGTCATTTTATTCCACTTTTTTTTTCATAAATATTTTAAACCACACTGGACACTATCATAACTACCTAATATACAGTCATATCTTTTACAGTTTGGTATGTTAATGATGAGTAAGAATAGTTTTATGGATTTCAGTTTTTCTGATATGTCAGATTAAAAAATACTCAAATGTTTCTGAAAAGGGGGCATTTTTGTCCCCTTCTAAAGTGCCTTGAAAATATACGTTCATGTTTCTCCACTTTTTTTTCATCAATCTCCTGCTCCACTTCAATCTTGATCATAAGTATGAAGAATTCAATTTTCTTAGTTTTAATCCTTGAAATTGAAATATTTTCAACATACAAATGCAAAGTGTTTTTTTTAATATGGCTGTGATTAGCAAACTTCATTGTTTTATTATGAATTTGCAGTTTTTCTGCTTGGTAAGATTAAAAATTAGCTTTTCTAGACATGTATTATAACAAATTACTTACCAGCTTAATGGAAAAATAAAAAAATTCAATTAAACTTGTGGAGCTCCATTGAATAACTGATTGACTTGGCAACCAAAAACTACTATTTAATGTAATAACTGAATTAATTGTTAGCTTTATTTACGATTTCTTAGATCTTAAATTATTTTAGGGGTATTTGCACATTATACATTTGTACCTTATTCCCTTCATCACTGTTTAATGGGCATTAATGTAATTTAAGAGCTCATTTTACTATAATCAGCTTGAACTCTAGATGCCCTCCTCCTGGGGCCTCTTCTACGAAGCAGGATTACTGCCTAGCGAAGTAACTTTGAGGGTAAGTTCCGAATTTCCTGTTCTACGAGACGGGTTCACCTCTTAGCGAGGCGAGTGTCCATGGCAACGTACGCTGAACGGCTAACCTGCTCCGGGGCAGGTTAGGTTCCAGATTGAACTCGCAGACTATAAAAACCCCACCCACTGACCAATGAGCTCTCTTGGCCAGCTCCTCTGCAGGAGTAAAATCTGGGGGAGGAGCCCCCTGTTTCTATGGGTTATTGGACTTGAAATATACCTCATGGATTTGTGAAACAGTCTATCTGGTGCGTCATGCTCTTAAGCAGATCCATATTGTCATCTCCTAGACACAAATAACTTGGTTTACCGTTGTTATGTTTTTGTTGTGTCTCTTTTTCAAGACACAAAAATGGTAGCAACACACAGACCTACTGTTGTGGTCTATATGGACTATCCTTAATCTGTCCTCTTTGTTGATCTATTAACTCATGTTCATATATATATATATATATATATATGTATATATATATATATATATATATACACATATATACACATATATACATATATATATATACATACATACATATATATACATACATATATATACATACATATATATATACATACATATTTATATACATACATATATATATACATACATATATATACATATATACATATATAGATATAGATATAGATATAGATATATATTTGGGATCATGATCGTAGTGTTTCTTATCCATTAGCTAAAAAAGGTCAAGATCTTACTGTAGATTGTAGGAAATACTGGACATCAGCAATCTGCAGTTGCTGCCATATTGGTCACAAACTAACTTCAGATCAACCTACCAACTGCACATACTCTCAATTACACATAGCTTACATCCTTCTTAAAAAAAGATGAATAACTAGGACGAAAAGAAATAACATATTTTGACCATAATTGTTTTTTTAACCAGGTGGTGAGCATGTCTTTAACTGCTGAAAAATCATCTTTTTAACACAGTGTGTATGTTTACCTCTAGTGGACACTGAGGAAATGCAGTATTTTGCACTTTTGCATTGCCCTTGTTTTTGGGTAGTGGTGTTTGCTGCCTATTTTTACATGATGCCGTTATTAAAGACCATTTAAAGGTAGTCTAGTTCAAGTATTAATCTTGATAAAAGCAGAAATAATTTGAAACAAAAAGGTTATCTTTATAATTCTTTGTCTTGGCAGCTTACTTTTCCACAGCCATCCAGAGGCTAATTAGAGTCTGCAGCAGCCCCAGACCAGATATTTCCAGTTTAATCTTCCCAGACCTGCAAGTCAAGAGGTCCTGACTCCCCACAAGATAAAAAGTTCATCAGGAGGTCCTAAAATTAGGTCTATTTCTCCCTCCCTAAATCTTCCGTAATGCTTATTAAATGACAATGCTGTTTTCCCGCTCCCTCGCTCTAACCCGATCCGTGTAAAGATGTAGCGCTGATGAAACCGTGTTGGATTAGGATGTGTATGTTTTCTCTCTGCAGCTTAGGGGACTGATATCACAAAAGGAAAAAGTGCCTGGAGGCGGCGATAAATTAGAAACTGTTCCACACTTTCTTATCATCAAAGGCCGAGTAGTAAGCTGCCCAGAGCGCGCGCAGATAATGCTGGAATAAGGAAATGCGTGCGTGTTTGTGTGTATTCAGGGATGATGTGTCCACATTGCAGGCAGGTGATACCAAGAGGGAGATGGAGACACTTCACTGCGAGTTACCGTCGAGATATCATTGTGTGCGCTCTGTTTTCTGCTCTTTCCGCCTCCAGAAAGGTCAATTTTCTGCCTCTGTGGAGCTGTACGGTTGACGGCTGATTCACAAAACAACATGAGTCTCAAATCTTTTGACTTCACACACATATTACCCCCCTCGGTGCGGCATTATAGACCCATTTTCTGTCTTCTCCAGCGCACACACACGCAAGAATCACCCCGCTGTGTTTGCAGAAGCAATACATTGAGGGAAAAAAAGCTATACTGTATGCGTGGGCTCCTTCTTGCACGCAGTTTAATACCTTCTGGCCAGCAACAGTGAGGGCTGGAGGCAGTTTGTCTGGCAACACTTGTCTTTGCAGCATCTCAGGAACACTTGGAGAGTTTTTCATCGAACTTTGGGATTTGGATCTGTTTGGCTCAAGAATGAACTGCTGAAGATCATTAGTTGTCCATCAAGGACTAGGGGTGGGACAAAATCAATATGGTGATTATCGTTATCCTCCCTCCATTGATATGCTGGCACCAAATATCAATATTTTAATAAAGAAAATTAGGGGTGTCAAATTATCGCGTTAATTGAGATCAGTTAATAACATAATTGGCGCGCTATGTTTTTTAATCACGTTAATCAAATTTTAATCTGATTTCACTGTTTTGGTATTTTCAGAGGGCAGAACCTTTAAATACCAGAGCAGCTTGTGATTGGACGGTCGTTCCATTCGTCACACTCTTCACAGACCAATCATAGTAGGCCACAGTATGACGTAGCAGCTAGACCCTGTTGATAGCTGTTAGCTCAGACTATGAGTACTTCAGTCCTTAGACTAGCATCTTATCTTACATTAAATTATTCCACACAGATGCGTCATCTGCCACCTATATGTGACATGAATCTCGCCAAAGATAAAACCCACCAAGTTCTCCCAGGAGAAGAGCAAAATCATGATTTACCTTAAGAAAGCTTGAAGTGATGTTCTTTTCTCCTTTTTAAAAGAAGAAATCAAGTCCACTTCTGATAAAACTACAGATTTTTTCACAGAGACAGCTTTTAACAGCCGCGGTTTTCAAAAATGCAGGTGGAGAACAAGTTGCTAGCGTTTCCACTCACTGAAACTCGTGCAGGAAGCGTCTTTTTGACAAAATTAAGCCCATTTTTAACAACCATGCCATGATATGTGGTATCTTTTTTATATGTATTGACCACCTCTGATGAAAGCATAATGTCTTAGATTTGCAAGGCATTCAAAACAAAGTGCAAGGAATTGGTAAGAGAGTTGATTAGCAAAACAAAAAGATTACCATTATTTTCAGACATAACACGCATTTTTTTTTGTCTTAAATAAGGTCTAATTTTAGGGTATGTATTGTACGCAAGCACAACAAAATTTGTAAAATATTTTTATCTCGCCAACATCGCGGTTACAACACATATAATACAAAAGCCAAAATATCTTATTCTGCAAAACATTACAGCAAAACTTTGGTAATTCTTATAAAACTGACTGTTAAATTGCCCTAACCCGATGTTTTGGGTCTCAAGTTGTTTACCGCTGTGTAACGATCGTGTACTTCTCTGTTACGGTACCACTTTACGTGTAAACCCACTGGGCACCAGACAATTGCTCAAGTCCCTCTGATCCAAGTCCCAAGCAAGTCTTGAGACATTTGATCCGAGTCTCAACCAAGTCCCAAGATTTTTCTGTTGTGGACGAGTCGAGTCGAGTCACAGGTTATGACGGGTCAAGTCCCTCACCATTGTTTCCCACTTCACCCAAAAGCACTCAGATTTTATCTTGAAGAGAGAAACCTTATCTTCCCACACATACAACACACGTACACCCTCTTTACTAATGTTAGCTTTGCTAGCTTCATATTGACCACAGGTCGGACTAACGCTCCTGCCATATTGACCTATGGCAGGAATGTAAGCTACCTGGCTATCGTTTAGCAGGTTTCACTTACTTGGCCTCATGTGTCCTCACGGTGGCGGTTAAAGTTCGATGTTTTGCCCTCTTTTTCGCTTTTCGAAGCGTTGCAGGTTGTGCACTTGGCTTGTCTTCGTTTTCCGTGATTGAAATTCTTTATATGCAAAGAAAATAACTTTGGGCACAGCAGACATAGTGGTTGCCAATTTGAAACCTGCGTCCCGCGCACCCTGCCCACTGATCATCACTGTAGCAGAAGTGGGTGTGTGGTAGGAACGTATGTGTGTAGTACTGTGTCATGTGCGGGACAATAATAGGTGACGGACAAGTGTATTGTGAGTAGAGCATCAATAAAGTGAACCTAAAAGGAAAGAGTGGCGTATATCTCCTGTCTGGCTCTTCATATAAAGGCTGAGTGCGTGCAATTTTCTGAATCAAGTCAGGTCAAGTCAGAGTTGAGTCTCAAGTTTTTACTTCCCGAGTCTGAATCGAGTTGCAAGTCGTCAAGTCCCTATGACTCGAGTCCAACTGTCTGCTGGGCGCTGCCGTCTTGTAAGCCAGGGGACCAAAATAGCCGCGCTCTGATTGGTTGAAGACATCGCCATGTTGATAGCTGCACTCTAATTTGTCGGCACACTACAACTAAGCATACTGGGATGTGTAAATATGACACGGCCTAAAGTAAGTGCTTCAGCATCGTAAGATCGTCAGCAGGTGTCGTCTGGAGAGAATAATTGTACAACAGTAAAATACCATCAAAAATGTCGTCAAAAAGAGAAAGTTACCCTGCAGCATTCAAAAGAAAGGTGACTTAAGTGGCTGAGGCAGTAGGCAATAAGGCTGCACGATATTGGAAAAAATTGACATTGCGATTTTTTGGGGCTTTACGATATATTGCGATATATATTGCGATATTAAAAATAGAAGAATTTTCACCAGATGACTTGAATAGCTCTGTTTGGGAAGAATTTGGTTGACTCACAATGACACCATTGTATTCAAATATAATACCGTTTAATCCAGGCTAAGGGGGATCATCTGTGAATGATGAAGATTGCTGTATATAAAAGGGAACCAGGAGGCCATGTCTCTGTACAAAATAGAATAGCTTTCAATTTCAGTTGCTTTTTATCATTCCCCAATAAATGGGGGTAATGCTCCCGTCACATCACTTGCGCGACGTGACTATTGCACATGCGCACATTGCGATGGCAATGTTCAAACGATATATTGTGCAGGCCTAGTAGGCAACATAGAAGCTGGTAGGAAATTTGGCGTGAGTGAAGCTAACATTCCTGGTTGGAGGAAAAAGAAAGCAGCAGCAATGAAGGACAGACCAACATCAACAGCTTTCGGACATCTGTCAGAGAAAGTAAGGTCTGGGCAAAATGTGGGTGGGTGTTATAATTGAGTATGCATTATATTTGAGAAGTTACAGTAATGATATTCATTCTTTGAGGGAGTTTTTCTCTATTCTCTACTGGAATTGGTTTTCGATTCCCTAAACTCAAGAGTAGACTTCTAACGTGGAGATACAAAGTCAATGTCATCATGTTGTTTAATTTTGCTAGAAAATATGCACTTACGCTGTTAAAGGTACAAGGATATTATGCTGCAACAAAAACCACAGCAGACCCATTGATGCACTTGAACTGTCTGGCAGTTTTGTCCAGTATAAAAGCAAGTCATCGCCGGGAGCTGGCTCTGGTTTCACATTGAATTTTACTAAAAGGTTAAAACCTGTCTTTGGGGAATCTTGTTTGCCGCATGCTAATACGCGAGTGTACTCTTTTATGCACTGACGTCTCCAACAGTCGATGTATTATGCATGTTTTCATTTTCATACATACATATTAGTGGGGACATATGTGGGGCTGTGCATTGAGATGTTGCGTGGGTGTAAATAAACATTGAATATAGTTGAAGAGTCTCGTGCAGCCCCGCTAGCAGACAAGTAATGTTTATATTCCTTGCGTGTCTCTGTGCCTCTTCATTTCCCCGTCTGCAGCTTTACAGAAACTCGTGGGTTTGTTTATCCGTCCTCTTTCCAGCAAACTGACAGAATCTGATAGGTGTCAAAGAGAATTTTCTGTTTTCCTCTCCACTCCTGGTGTCTTGTTTTTTCTCCCCCCCTCCACTCAAAAGATGACACATTTCAGCCGCCGAGGGTTAAAAAATGAGATTATCCTATTACTTTATGGTTCTAAATTCCTTAATCTACTCAGTTCAAGCTGCTAAGAAGTACACCCAGCCGTCAGACAAGTCAGATTGAATTAATGGTGACGTCCTTCAGAGGAACACCTTCCGTTTTCATTTGCATATCAAGGCTTTGGAGTCAAACTTTGACATGAAATGGTTACAGTACATTTACCCAAATCTCAGATACGTATTATGAGGTAAACAGCGAGAGTGAGAAAGACGGGAGAGAAATTATTCATGAGGAAGTAAACAGAAGCAGTAGGAGGGCTTATAGTGCCCACTGTTTCCCTGCTACGGAGGCAATGAACAGGCTGAGTGCATTTATGAATTATAAAAATGCAGTCCAAAAACTTTGACTTTGTTTGTTTCCAGTCTTTAACAAATTAGGCTATAATCTCAAGTGCTGAGCATTGTAATATAACTGTAATATATCCTTAGCTTTAAATGATTGAGACAAAAACACAGTTATATATACATAAGCTCATTAACATGAATGTATCAAAATAACCCTTGGCAGTTTTTGCCACAGAATTTATGTGAATATTCTAAATCGTGCAGTCTTTTTCTTTCTCTCCCTCGATCAGTTCAGCTGTTCAAGCTTTGAAAGACCAATTTGTCATTCCTCATTTTACCAAAATTCACTGTTTTACTTTTTTGTCTATAAGTAAATCCATAAAATTAAGCTAGACTGTGCTGTGAGACAGATGTTCTAAGATCAGCTGCACAGTGCTGCAGCAGGTAGGGCTCCTGCTCCACACTGAAATACTATTTAAAATTCAAAAGACAATTTTGCCAGGCTGGACACCACTGGCCCAGCGTGTGGTGAATTGCCCCCATTCATGAGTACTGCCAGCAGCTTCACTGTAACAGTGGCAGCTAGGGATACCAAACCAGAAGAGAAGAAAGCTGCGCCACCACATCAGCCGACCTTTATACATCCCAGTGTTTCCAATTAAAATGCAGTTCAAGTAGATTTTCCTCTATTAATCAACATCAGTCCCCTCCAACTTATCATCATTATAGCTGCTAAAGTTAATAATGGAACAACCTCTCTATCCATGGTTGTTGTGGAGTCGTGATGGGTTTGTAGGACCCCATAAAATCCATTTTATTTTTGCCCAAATTCCATTTTTTTGAGCTTTCATTTTTCAGAATTTTACGCAAATTTGACCCAGAGACATAGTATAAATTGATGAAATTCAACTATTCACTCTTCAAGTGGTCCTCACATGCATCTTTGCAGGTCCAGTCAACAGTCTGTGGACAAAATTTGCATTTAATAGCCTGGCATGTGTTAGGGTGTTTTCACACCAACCATATTTAGTGCGCACCAAAGAAGTTTTGGCCCAGGTTTTGGTACGTTAGTGTCAATGTGAATGCAACCACCGCACTTTAGTGCACACCAAATCAGCCGGTCCAACACCTCCATGAAGGGGTGGTCTCGATCCGCTCCATCTCCTGACATTTGGTGCGGTTTCACTGGTGTGAAACAAAGTGGTCCGTACTGATCTACTTTTGATGCATTACTTCCTGTTAATCCCGTGGTTGAATCTTTTGCTTAATCAATTTGCTGATTTGTTTCTTCTGGTTGAGGATTACGATGATTTACGAGGGTCCAGAAGGTCGCTGATGCGGTCTCAAACACGATAAAAAAAACACATTTGAAGGAAAATGTAGAAGAGAGCGAAACATAAACACTGGTTGTCTGGTGTAGGAAATGGTTACCATGGTAGCCTCTTCTTCGTTCTCCTCCGTAGCAGGTTTGGTAACCAGTTACGTGCATATCGCCCCCTGCTGTTTCAAACTGAGTAAATACACAAGTGGGCCCAGACACAGTTCGATGTTGCCAGTGTGAATGCAAACCAGCAGGGGAGGGGGAGGGGGGCGAACTGCACCGCAGTACGATTCGAAACAAGTGGGCCAGGAGTTTCATAGCCTCTTTGCCAACTTAGCCATTGTCTCAGGCGGCAGCTTCAACACCTTTGCATAGTTAATGAGGGGAGGAGGAGGGGGAGGGAAGTGAAGCGTGCATTGTCCCCAGATTTAGGCCATGTTGACACAACAATTTCACCAGAAATTCAAAGGTTTTTCCTTTAAGTTTTCAAACTCAAACCGCGTTCAGACAGAGACACTAGCAACAAATGAAAACGCTGTAGTGTGCATGCCAGTCAGGTAGATGGCGATGATTACAACACACGTACGGAAAAGAAACACTTTTTACAAACAACAATGGCGAGTGGATGCACAACAACACAGGACTTTGTCTGTGGCACAAATCTGTCTGGATAGTTTTGTCTGGATAACAAACCAAGCACAGTAAGCAGCACACGTTACTCGGTAGATGGCCAAAGCTGTTGTTGTTCCTGGTATGCACGCGCAGACTTTACGTGAAAGAGTACTGCACATGTGGTGGCGCCAGCGTTTCACTCTAAAACACTGAATTCCATCTACTCAAAGCCAGGCCTTGGTGTTTTTTCAAAACGCTCCACTCTGGTTTCAAAAGTTTGCTGATTAAGGCAAAATCCGTTCAATTCCATCAGTTTGATATTAAACATGAATGGTCTTTGGGGTCTATGTGTGATGGATTTTTCTCAATTCACTGAAATACAACCCAGAAAAAGTGTTTCCAAGATTTAACGTCCCACCACTGATAGAAGCTGAAGTCCAGAAGGCAGTTTCCTTGTCACTATGAGGCAGATCATTTTCACCTCCGCCATTGTTGTTTACAAGGTAAACACCAGAAGTCCTGCCCTGTCTTTATTTTGATTGGTCAGTGAGGGAGAAGTAACAATGACAAGTGCGGCACTCTCTCAAAAGTTGAACTAGTCTCAACTGAAAGTGCTGAGAGCAGGGCAATAAAAAACCATCGGACTCTGTAAGGGCGTTTTTCCACTCAAGTCTCTGAGTTCTTTACACGCTGGACAACAATGGTCATGAATTATAAACAAGGTGGCTCTGGACACAGGGTCTTGGGGAAAACAAAATTGAAAATAAACTTACAGCAAAAACAAATTATATATTTACACAGTTACTCCCAGACCTTTTCTTTTGCATTATTTAGCCCTTTTGCTGCAAATGTCAAGAAGGGACGTATTATTTACACTTCCTTTTAAATATTTTGGTGACAGACAGATAATTATCTCGTCTCTTCTTGACCTTTGGATGCTGCCTTACTGAACAAAAAGTGTCATTTCAACCAGACTTTGGCTCAACTTACTTACAGACAGGGGTCTCCATTTTCAGCCTGGGAGGTTGGTGCCTGACACTGCCATCAATAAAACAAATACATTTGATAAGTTACTAAGGAAGAAGAAGTTGTCACTTTCTTTAGGGTCAAAGTGGAGGTCTTGTGAAACCACAGATACATTTTTCATTGAAACAGACGGGGATGGAATAAAACCATAGCTTACAGATCTATCTTTGTGGCTCCACAAATATAGAATTTCCAGACAGAAAACACACTTGTCATGGCTTTAATGAAAAATATGTCAGGGATGTTTATGACCTAGCATCCACTTTGGGATCACATTGGAAGGAGATGGAAGGGTTAAATAATTTTAAACAATCTTGTTGGATGCACCTGATGATGCCCTCAAGCCCCCAAACAGCATTGCAAAACCCCGCAACCAAAACAAATTTAAAAAAAAATATAAACGCAAATAATGTGGTAAAATAAAAATGTTTTAATGGTTGTGAGAAATCCTCTTTAAAATTGATCCTTGCCTCACTGCTCTGCGCTTGTACCACCAATATATGATTCTGCAGGAGAATTTTAAGGGTCATAGCTTTAGGATATACGCCGCCTGCCTTATAGTTATGATGCACTCTGCCGAGCAGACACTACCCCGAGGCTTGAACAATCTCAAAGTTTTATATAACCATCTATTCCCTGCTGAACACGGCGCAGAGTTTGTTCTCATACCGGTGTTATTGAGTAAAACTTGTGCAGCTCTGCACAGCAGGGTGGGCGTGAGCCGAGCACTCATCTTTAAATTGGAAGCAGCAGGTCCGCAGTTTTAGCTCGCTAACTTTGCAGCCAGCCAGATTGAGATGTTCCCCCCTGAGGAAAGTGTGACTCAGAGTGATGATATGCCAGCTAAACTGCAAGTTTTAACAGACGACAGCATGCGGCCTGTGATGAACAGTTCCAAGCAGCTTCATTACATCAAATTAGGGCTAAAAACAACATGCAAGAGGAGGCTCTGGATGAGTGTTTGTGTGTTTGTGTGTCTCAGCAGTGAAGACGGACCAGCTCCAGACGATCAAACGGGAGCTCACTCAGATCAAGATGAAGATCGACTCTTTGTTGGGACGCCTGGAGAAGATCGAGAAGCAGCAGAGAGCCGACTCTGGTGAGGAAAACTAAGCAATAATTAGGGATTTAAATGCATCTCTAAATTTTTCTGTTGATGTGTGGGCTTGGTGAGTGCTCGTACTTTCTGGAGTTGTTGATAAAATCAGTTATTTTAATCGAGTAAATTTAAGGATGAGTGTTGCACTTGATTCAATTTAAACTAAGAGTAAATAGTTAAATATTCTTAGAGCAAAGGAGAAGTCCAGTATTTCTGCCAGTTTGATGTTACTTGCCTGTGAAATGGATTATGTGGACTGTATTAAGCTTAGGTAAAGCCCTTTAACACCTGCAAAAATACGTTGAAATTATCCAGACATATTTCTTACATATGGGTGTTTCACTCAGACTTTCCTGGGATCATTTCTTTGCACCCCCAAGTATTATAACTACTTAAAGTGCTATGAGGAGAATCTATTACCGGCGACATAAAGACTCTGCTACCCATGAGCACGTGCGGCGACTGTCCTAATGCTGCGTTCCAGTAACCTTGGAAAAAAACACGCCGATCTACCAGGCTATTGTAGCTGTTGTTAACACGCCCTGCGTTGTTGTTCACAAATATCACATGAAGAATGTGATTATCACTATGGCAGCATTTTTGTAAATAGAAGTCTAGCAATACTATGTATACAGCTGATCTAGAGCGACACACCCCAGTCAGAAGTGCTAATAAATTGATTATTACAGGAGCTAAACAACTGTTCACACTGGGGGCATCCATCTTCAATTGTCAACTCGGGGGTGGTGAGGTTTCAACGAGTTCCCAGTAGGAAATTACGACTTCGGGGGACATTCCAGTTGCAGTTTCCTACTCGGAACTTAGAAATTCCTACTTCTGACTACAACTGGAACGCACCAAAAGACATTACCGAAGCCAAAGCGTGTGTTTGTTGTGATGATAATAAATGCAGCTCTGACCTTCCCCAGAACTCAGCATTGGTTTACAACTTCTTTTTTCAACAACTTACAGGATGCAAAGCAACGAGGTAATGTATCTCTTTCTAGTTACGTAGCGGTAGTTTGATGTGTGACAACAAGCAATTTTTGGAAAACTTAGTATCGTAGTTTTGTAGCCAGCTATATATCGCTACTTACAGCCCGGTGCTCAAAGACGTGTTCGAATAATATAAATTTGCTCTAGTTTTAATTGTCTTGTTCCCGAAGTTGAGTATCCAGGCAGTCCAGCCCTGTCCGACCCGACCGCGAAGCTAAGGAATAGCATTTATAGATAACCTATTTTGATGCTATAAAACTCATCTTAAAGTGTGTATTTCGATCAGGCATATATCTAAAAGTGAGACCTTTTTGTAATTACTTAGAAACTCCTCACAGTCTCTTTAAAGGTCCAATGTTCTGTTCCTTTTACAGCATGCCTTGGTTATCTTTGTAAAAGCAATGATTTGATATAAGTTGGATTAAAATAATAAAATCAATAGACTCTGTAGAGGATCTGATGCAGCTCTTATACCCTCCCCTTTGGGAAAGCTTGGATCTGATCATGCCAAGCATGTTTCAGTTCAAAAGAGTGACCATGTTTTTATGGCATGATTTTAATAATGGTTAGAAAAGGCTGAGTGTTAAACACAAGTTGATGAAACAATAGATCAAGATGACATCCATTCTTCACTGTGTGTACGCCGCGGATTAATTCAATTAAAAGTACTTTACCGTCTCCACTTCTCAAGGGACAAACTTGCTCCAATTTTTCCTGCCACAAACTCTTGCCTGCCTGCCTAATGCGGTAATAGCCCAGCCTCTGTCGTACACATGCTTCGGACTTGCCCATTTCTAAATAATTACAGAATTTTCAAAGTGTTATATTTGTAAAAAAGACCACAGTTTCCACTCTGCCATCTTTGGTACAGCACCCCCAAATTGTAAACTTACAAATTTACAAGCGAATGCTTTGGCATTTGCTTCACTACTTGTTTGCAGACTGATCCTGTTTAACTGGAAGACGATTAAATCCCCTTCATTTCTACAGTGGTTGAACAAGGTGTGATAGCATGAATTTTAAGTCATGTATCATGAATCTTTATCTGATTATCCTATCAAATATAATTTAAGTTTGCTATCCATGCACCCAGAAGAGATGAAAACAGATAGAATGTCTGGCAAACATCCATAAATAGCCTGACCATGTACAGAGCAGATACATAGTAACTTAGCCATCTTAGAAATGCCAAACACATATTTAAGCATTCTCACTCAGACAACAAGTAGTGAGACCAAAATCCTCACTCAGATACAGCATACAAACAGACGCTCACTCACTTATTCACTATGTCAGCATCCAATTGTATCTATGTCTATTTGTACCGACCATGCAATAAACTGTGATAATTCACAATCTGTTATAAAGAATCCTCCATTTGAACATCTCACGATCAAAGGGTGCGGCAATAGCAGGACGGCATCGTGATATCAAATGCTGCTGCGAGAATAATCCTATCAGAGTGCTTTCTTTTTTTGCCTTTGGAAAGGCTTATATACAAAACAGGAAAAGGAAGCAGCGATTTTGTTGTGACCTGGAGGCCTTTTAAGGACTTTATTGAGGGTTCCCCCCTACATCAAGTGATCCTCTCATTTAGCAGTAATTGCTCTTTATTTCCATGTAAGAAGTGTGAAAATTATATCAGGCTTAAATCTAAACACAGATGATGTTAAGGTGACTTCCATTTGGCTGATTACTCGGGGTGTAACGAAATGGTCAACTCACGAAACGATACGAAATACGAAACAGGGCTCACGATACAAAATAAAGATTATAGAAAATCCCCAACAGTAGGAAGTTGTGCAGAAATCTCATTTTCTTTATTTTCTTCCTAATGCAGACATAAAAAAATATTGCTGCATCAGTACAAAATAAATGCTCTTTGAAAAAAAAACATTTTAGTTTTTTCCCCTTATTTAGACTACAGTGCAAATACAAACATAAAATCTCAATAAAAAGTGCTTTGTTGTTGTAACAATCAGGATAACTACATTCTTGAATGAAAAGGAAAACAAACAGCAGTCCTCAGAGCTGCAGTTTAGACCTATAAATGTCTGAACTGTGAACTACAATACAAAACCCAAAACCAGTGAAGCTGGCACGTTGTGTAAATCGTAAATAAAAACAGAATACAATGATTTGCAAATCCCTTTCAACCTTTGTTCAATTGAATACACTGCAAAGACAAGATATTTAGTGTTCAAACTGGTAAACTTTATTTTTTGCAAATATTAGCTCATTTAGAATTTGATGCCTGCAACATGTTTCAAAAAAGCTGGCACAAGTGGCAAAAAAGACTGAGAAAGTTGAGGAATGCTCATCAAACACTTATTTGGAACATCCCACAGGTGAACAGGCTAATTGGGAACAGGTGGGTGCCATGATTGGGTATAAAATCAGCTTCCCTGAAATGCTCAGTCGTTCACAAACAAGGATGGGGCGAGGGTCACCACTTTGTGAAGAAATGCATGAGCAAATTGTCCAACAGTTTAAGAACAACATTTCTCAACCAGCTATTGCAAGGAATTTAGGGATTTCATCATCTACGGTCCGTAATATCATCAAAAGGTTCAGAGAATCTGGAGAAATTACTGCACGTAAGCGGCAAGGCCAAAAACAAACATTGAATGCCCGTGATCTTCGATCCCTCAGGTGGTACTGCATCAAAAACCGGCATCACTGTGTAAGGGATATCACCACATGGGCTCAGGAACACTTCAGAAAACCACTGTCAGTAACTACAGTTCGTCTACATCTGTAAGTGCAAGTTAAAACTCTACTATGCAAAGCCAAAGCCATTTATCAACAACACCCAGAAATGCCGCCGACTTCGCTGGGCCCAAGCTCATCTAAGATGGACTGATGCAAAGTGGAAAAGTGTTCTGTGGTCTGACCAGTCCACATTTCAGATTGTTTTTGGAAACCGTGGTCGTCGTGTCCTCCGGACCAAAGAGGAAAAGAACCAGCCGGACTGTTATAGGCGCAAAGTTCAAAAGCCAGCATCTGTGATGGTATGGGGGTGTATTAGTGCCCAAGGCATGGGTAACTTACACATCTGTGAAGGCACCATTAATGCTGAAAGGTACATACAGGTTTTGGAGCAACATATGTTGCCATCCAAGCAACGTCTTTTTCATGGACGCCCCTGCTTATTTCAGCAAGACAATGCCAAGCCACATTCTGCACGTGTTACAACAGCGTGGCTTCGTAGTAAAAGAGTGCAGGTACTAGACTGGCCTGCCTGTAGTCCAGACCTGTCCCCCATTGAAAATGTATGGCACATTATGAAGCATAAAATACAACAACAGAGACCCCGGACTGTTGAACAACTTAAGCTGTACATCAAGCCAGAATGGGAGAGAATTCCACCCGAAAAGCTTCAAAAATTGGTCTCCTCAGTTCCCAAACGTTTACTGAGTGTTGTTAAAAGGAAAGGCGATGTAACACAGTGGTAAAAATGCCCCTGTGCCAACTTTTTTGCAATGCGTTGCTGCCATTAAATTCTAAGTTGATGATAATTTGCAAAAGAAAATAAAGTTTCTTAGTTCGAACATTAAGTATCTTGTCTTTGCTGTGTATTCAATTGAATATAAGTTTGAAAGGATTTGCAAATCATTGTATTCTTTTTTTATTTAAGATTTGCACACAGTGGTGCGCGGCACCCCTTCGCGTTTTTTATTTAGTGCTTTTATTTTGTGCGTCTTTGAATTTTACTTCGACATTTTTTATTTCGTGCCACAAAATTTCATGCCACAAATTTTTTTTACACCCCTACTGATTACCAATGTTATTTTTGCACATTTCTCATGAAATTAAGGTTTTCTACCAGTTAGCATGTCACATTAGAAGTAAGCGTGACACAGAGACAGTTAAACTGATGAAAAAGCTGTATGCTCAGAGAAAGCAGGGATACATTCATCTCATTTTGGAGGTATGAAAAATCATGCTGACAGAGTTATAGTCACTACAGGGCTTTTCCCATTGCATAGGCAAACCAATCCTGCATTGTAAACATACATTTCCATGGCTTTTAAAGTTTCTCAAGTCATTTTTCGACATCAATCAGACCAGAAGCTATATTTCTGCAAAGAATACTGTATAGTGCTAATATAGTTAGCCCTCTGTGAATAATGGCACTTTTCAGGCAAGTTAAGGACTTTCACTGTTAATGTCAATAAATGGACACTGCTTTTAGTAGTAGCAAATGCCATCAGCGCATAAAAACAATTCTGTTCAGCCTTCATCCACTCTCTGCGACCAAAAAGAAAGTTCATTTTCTTTATTAAATCAGTATGTAAAGGACAGGTACTTTTTAACCCAATCATGCTTCAGTCAATAAATGAGGACATTTTACGCTAATTACTTTTACTTTAGCATTAGTAGATTTTTTAAGACTAGCTAATAAAGTAATTATAATCAATGTGTGCCAACCCTGCTCTCTCCATTCCTGGACATATCAGGGGGAGAAAGCGTTGAGCTCTGAGGGACTGAGGAGGGAAATGAAGAGCAAACAGCAGCCATAAGTCACAGTGACAGTGTGAGAGATAAGAGCAGTAGAGCTCTCCGTCATAGCCGCAGACAGCTGTCAACGCCACGGCGTCTCACTCCATATGAGAGGTCTTTATAGACGCCCTCCACTGCGGGACGGTCTCAAATGTCCATGAAGGTCGTTCAGACTGGATGCCTTACTGTGAATTATTTTAACTGTTTATAAAAACTGAAGCTTTTTAGTCCATGACAGCTGAATAAATCGCACCTCATCTTCGACGTCCTCGAGGCAACACTGTTCAGGGATTTATTTAAAGTGTGAATAAATATGAAGCTCTAATCTTCATCGTTGAGCTGTTGGAGTTTAATCTCTTTATCAACAATTTCAAACACAAATGATAGCAAGTCCAAAGATGCCAGGATAAGTGAAATTAGAAATAAATTTAGGGGGTTTAATCTTTTTATATATACAAACTGGGTAAAAGTGATGAGAGCATAACAAGGAAAAACACAACAGAACATAAGAAGTAAAACTTTAAATAGATTCAGTGTTTTGGGTTCGAGACTAACACTGATAAAATGCAGCAAAACAGGACTTTGGATTTTTGGGATTCACCCAAATTAAAGTTGAAAAGATAAGCAGACTTGTTTTTATCATTGAAGGAAAGAAAGGATGCACCTGAGGGTTATCATTGTTTAGCAATGTTTTGTTTCTACTCACAGAAAAAGACTAAATGAAACAAGGAACAGAATATCTGTAGAACAGTGGTGTCAAAATGAAGATTACAAAGACAGCAAATTAGACTCTTTAATCTTAAATCAGAAGAAAAATAAGAAATACTTAATCTACAATGGGTATGAAAGTAATAAAAATCAAGGTACAAACATTCACATAAGACAAAGGTGTAAATTTTATTAGGAGTGGTCAAGAATTTACCAAGCCTATATATAATATTTACGAAATATAAGGATAATACTTCAGAAGGAAAAAGAAAACAAGTGAGCCTATGTGAATAACAAAGTATTTACACATTTAACAATATATACAATATGTAATCAATGTAAATGTTTTTCACATTTACATTAATGTTGTATATATTGGTAATATCAATATGTTTTAACAATAAACATGCAAACAATTACTTAAAGGTCCTATGTTCTGGTGAGTTTGAGTGTTTACACCATGTCTTGGTTGTCTATTAAGCAAGTATTTAATTTGGGTTGGATAAAAAAAAAATAACAAAATCGACTCTGAAGAGAATCAGATGCAGCTCTTTTCCCCTCCCCTTGGGAAAAGGGGAGTCTACATGTTATGGTAATAAGCTCTGTACTGACTGCCCAAATGATGTCTGGTAGGAGGGGGGAGGAGGGCTCATAGGAAAAACTGAAATTAATCAGACATTACCCAGGCATGTCAAATGCATGAACGCAAATAGCTGAGTTTTTTACTCTGACTTTTATTTTTTCATGTCTTGCCTCACTCCTGAGTCCACAATCAGCAGATGAGCATCATTCTTTCGGCTGTGCGTGGAGTAACAGGAGAAGCACTCTCACAGCTAATTAGCTTAGCTCAAACATTGGGAGTCAGTGGGTAGTGTTAGCCTGCCTTTGCCTATAATAATCAGACAACACTCTTCAGCAACTCGAAACGGTCCTGTATGCTTGTTGTGAGTTTTTTTCTTTACCTTGGTATGTTATCCATTTTTTAGACTAAAATTAGCAATTTGTGTAATATGTGAAAGAAGTACAAACAAAAGTAAACCACAGGGTACATGTGTGAACCACCGTGGACATGATTGTAAGTAGGTCAACAAAACAAAGCAAAAGATCATCACATACAGTGAAATCTTAGTCAAAAATAGATAATGTAACATTAAGTAGAAAAAACAAGTTGACCTACTTATAAGCATATCCAAGGTGGCTCAAGCATGTTCCCTGCGGTTTAGTTTGGCATATTCTTCTTTTGAAAATTACATAAAGTGCTAGTCTTTGTTTAAACATGGATAGCGTAAAGTCACCCTGTTAAAATAAAACAGTTACAACAAGCACACAGGACTGTTTGGAGTTGCTGAAGAGTTTAACTTTTGACTGTAGGCAGAGAAGGGCTAACACTACCCACTGATTCCCAGTGTTTGAGCTAAGCTAATTAGTGGTGGGGAGCTGCCATTTCTTCATTGTTACTGGATGCACAGTCGAAAGAATGTTGTCTATCTGCCTGTCATGAACTCGGGAGAGAGACAAGACAAAAACGACAAACATGTTGGCCTATCACTTTAACATTAAGTCTAATGATGAATCTTTGTGTTGTAGTTTTATTTGTACCTGAAACTTGAGCAAAACAAAAGATTTAAACTGTTGCTGTGAAAAGGGGGCAAAACTGCTTCAGCACAGTGACGAGCAGCTGATTAAACCTTTTCTCCTCCGCCCTGCCTCTCTGTGTCACTCAGAAGCCCAGAGAAAGTACGAGGACAACTGCGACTCGCTTCATGAGGAGTCCGTGTCCGAGACAGCAGAAAACTCTGGGGAGGAGGCGGGCGAGGGGGCGTTGGACGTGGAGGCCGGAGAGATGACCGATGGAGGCGAGGACGACTACGACGAGGAGGGCAGCCACCATCTGGTAAGAGGAACAGTTGACAGCGCTGACAGGGAGGCAGGGAGCAAGGCACTCTGGGAGATCTCAAGTGGGCAGACAGTCTTGGCCGTCTGAAAGCTAATTTTCCAGAATTATTCATAGCCGCAGATCTGAGAGCGTCCAGCCTCACATGAGTGAACGGTGAGGGCATCCGGACTGACAGTCTCTCCCTGGTGACCTCTGCTCAGTGGAGGCTCCGCAGCGGGCCGCGGGCAGACTCACTCTCACAGGATAATATACGAGCCAAGAGAGTTTAAGACTTCATGGACCGATGTGGACAGGAATGTGAAGTTTACTTTTGGACAGGAAGCCGATTTTTTGTTCAAGTCTACTTTTTCAAAATGCAAAGCTCAACCTAATTCATCCATAAATGTACCCTTTGGTTATTCATAGTTATTAGTGTTTTGGTACCACATTTATGAGAAGGTTCATACTGGATCATAAAATAGAATCTGGATTGTTCAAAGAAATTATATATGTTTTTCTTTTTGGTATAAACTCAAAGAATATTTTGGAAGAAGCTTAGAGTGGTTAACAAGTTATTAAGTCTGAATACAGACAGGATAGTTAATCTAACCGATAAGAGAGAACCTCTTTTAGAAGTTGGGACATGGTTTTGAAAATAAAACTGGTGTTTTGCTTGAACTAGTGATATGTAGATTGGTGATGTTCTGTTGGATCTGGGGCTGTGTCCGAAATGGCATATTAACGTCCTACACATACTAAGTGTGATGTCAAAATGAGTATGTAGTGTGTTCACATTAGATAGTAAGAAAAAAATGAGTGTGCAAGAAATACCCGGATGTATACTATATCAGAAAAAACTTTTAAGTATGCGAGGTGGGCATACTAGTCACACTCAAACGCCCTATAATGCATTGTGAGCCCCATGATGCATTGCGCCATGCAAGACCGACCGGCATTCAGCTAAAAATTGGGCACTAGCAAACTTCCCATTTTCAAAATAAACGCGTCTTTTATTATCCCCTTTTAGTTCTTTAACGCTTTTGTAAATGGGCTCTTGCTTTGGAGCCGACTGGATGTTTCTTCGATAGCATAATGGGGCGCATAGCGGAATGTCCGAAATGCCAAAATAAAATTTGTATCCGTGTGTTTTATGGTTCAAAAGACCACATTCTGGTATTCTACGGGGTGACTTTCTCGCCTAAAATGCTCTCTGAACTTTCAAATGTGACGAATCAACAGAGATATGTGATAGCCTGGTGTGCTTCTGATTTTTGTCGTCGGAGGTTTGAAATGCATCATGTGAAACTTAGTAGTATACTACAGTGTGAACGGTTGGCATCCTAATCATGCTTATATTATGTAGTATACAGTATATACACATGAGTTTGTAGTATGTAGTACGTAAGTATGCCATTTCAGACACAGCCTGGGTGTGTATGTTTGTGGTAGCTAGCTTCTATGGTAATATTATCGGACATAAAAACTAGGACTGAAAGATTTATTGTTTTCGATTGAGATCACAATTTTAGACAACGCAATTATGTGATCGTGATTTCTTGCAGCGCTCCCGACTGACCCAGGATCTGTTGTGTCAACTATTTTCCAAATTTGCAGGCAACCTGTTTTTATAGAAGTGCTGGTAAGCAGGTGAATAGCACAAAGCCTCTGTTTAGGAGTATAAATTGGAGTGATTTCCTTACTTTTGTTTATACTGTAAACATAGTGAATATTGCACTAAAACTTGATATGAGAAAACCATGAATCGAATTGAAATTGCCATATGCCAGAAAAATCGCAATTAAATCTGTTCCTTAAATCGATTGGCCCAATTGAAAACCACTGATTAGTAGGGGTGTTACGAAATTTCGTGCCACAAAATTTCGCGAAGGGGTGCACGCACCACTGAGACTGGTGATTTTTTACCTTCCTCGCCTACTGTAGCAAAATGCTCGCTTCAAACTAGGGGTGAGTATTGGCAAGAGCCCCACGATACAATACGTATCATGATACTTTGGTCGCGATATGATAATATCACGATATATCACTATATCACAATATTGTGATATTTGCGATATTATACAGCAAATTGGGGAAAACCTAGAGACAGTGAATATGTAACTTTTCCATTTTAGTGTAACTGAAATAACTTGAAAACTTGAAAACACAGAGTGAATCGACGCTGAAATTAATGTTGCAAAGAAATTATTCCTGTTACCCCTTTAACAATGTATTGAAATCATCCTAACCTGCAGTGCAGCTCAAACTGTAATTGAACACATGAGGAACAAAGTGCTTTGAGTTACTGACAGCACAAAAAGGTAAAAAAAAAAAGTCACATATTTCTCTTGTCACTGTCTGAACTGAATAGACTGCATGAAACAAAACATGTGCATGCATATTTATACGTTGTATTTTATTTCCAACTCTGATAAAATATGAGGTTTTATTTTTACAAAAATATCGATACTAAGATTTGAAATATCGATATTATATCAGGAGTCAAAATATTGCGATACCGATATTTTTTCACACCTCTACTTCAAACTGGAGGAACACAAGGTTGAGGAATTAGCTGACGCTCCTTCATCAAATAAATCGGCTGTGTGGACCTGTTACAAAACAACAACCATGTGCAAATTATGCTGCTACAGTTCGCCGTATACTGCAGCGAGTACAACTACCAACTACTTTGAACTGGAGACAGGCAGCAACTGTTGGTGTAAGTCTGCATAAAAAACAATATTTGATTTTTACATCTACTGTTGAGTTGACAGAATTTGACAATACTTGAAGATCAGAAGTATATGCACTGTTATAGGCTAAATATTATAGTTCACAGTTCAGACATTTATAGGTCTAAACTGCAGCTCTGAGGACTGCTATTTGTTTTCCTTTTCATCCAATAATGTACTTATCCTGATTGTTTCAACGACAAATCACTTTTTATTGAGATTTTATGTTTGCTTGTTGGAGATTTTCTATAATCTTTATTTTGTATCATGAGTATTTCGTATCGTGAGCCCTGTTTCGTATTTCGTATCGTTTCGTGAGTTGACCATTTCGTTACACCCTTACTGGTTAGTAGTTCTGATACAGTGAGACAAAGTACACACATCCTCACACATTGTCGCAAGTGCTCCAACTACAACATGTCAGTATATCTGGCTGAAAGTCACCAGATAACATAGGCCCCATCCACACGAAGACAAACCGAGGTCTAAATGCACAAGTTTATTTTCGAATCTGCGTATCATCCATACAAAGACGGCGTTTTTGGGGTCTGTAAACGATCATTTTTGAAAACAGGTTCCAGAGTGGAAAGATTTTGTAATGCTGTATACGCAGCTCCGTGATTACTGGCTTTCCACAAGTTTTCAGATACACTTACGTCATAGTCTCATATCTTCACTGACACGCATGCGCCACACACGGCAACGACTACAACAATGGCGGCGTACCTGAAGCATATGTGCTGATGAAGCTTGTGACCCTACTATACCTGTTGCAGCAAAATCTCCTTCTTCTCAATCACCACCATGTTGAACAAACAATTATCAAGGGCACATTACGGCATTTTATGACCACCTTATAGCAATCTCTGTTTACGACTTCTGCCGCAAGTGCGCATGCCCACTGTTTTTCCGTCTGTTTCTGCTCTTTTCGGTCATATCGTTACAGCGCCCCTAGAGGTCTGGCATGTGTTTTTGCAGCATTTCATGTGTATCGAGTGCATTCCTGTAGACGCTCACATTTTCTGAGACGCCTTCATCTTTATGACGATCGTTTTGGAAACTGTTAAGCATTTTGTCTTCGTGTGGATGGGGCCATAGTCACTCTTTAGACTGACAGGAAGTTGTCACTTTATCTAATGATCAAAATGGAAGTCTAATAATACGACCACAATGTTTATTTTTTTAAATCAGGAAAATGTCAAAAAAAGAAATCACTACTGCTGCTTTTTTAACACTATAAATCCACAAATATGTTTAACAAAACTACTGCACTTTATGTCTGGATTAAAACTTCTTTTAAGAGATCCACTTGACCTGATGTTCTCAACAGATCGACAAAGTGTGTCTTTGAAACTGTTTTTCTGATTAAGTCTGTCATATGGTTTCAGGGCTGAAATCAGAATGCTTTAGTGTTTCTGCTTGAGGATGCCAGAGATCCTGTGGAGCTGGATCAATCGCATTTATTCCAATGAAGCACATTTGATTCAGCATCGACTCGTATTAATGTTTTTCTCCTAACAGTTGAAGCCTCGATTCTGTTCCTTTCTTTAATCACAATCAATTATGGTTTTGTACTTGAAGGTTTCCCACAACTTGCTGAATCTGTCCCTTATGGTTGGCAGAATAAAATGAATGTGGCCCTCGTGGATCTCATTCAGACTAACAGACAAAGCCTGTCTTTATATTTTCAGTCTTGGGTTCCTGATGAAATAAGTCTTCGCTGAATAAAACACCCACAGTGCTCCACATTATGCTGCTTTTATATAACTTATTTTCATAATCGCCACATTTTTCTCTTTTATTTCAAACCTCCGAGTGTTTTATGTAGCAGTTTTCACGTCAGGGTCCTCAGTTTCACCTGGCCATCCTTTAGAGCGCGCCGCCTTTATTATGCTGTATTTATTAGCCATAAACCAGGGGAGTGTGGGCAAACTATCCTTGATAAAACTTGGTGCCCTCGCTAATGGAAGACGCTATTTTCAGAGACGTGGTGGGAGAGATTTATTTGTTTCATGAAGGTCACGATGATCACAGGTGGTGATAATATACCACTGACAGTTCTGCAGGTCGCCTCTGCTGCTCATGTCAGTGTTTATCAATGTGACCTTTTAGAAAAGATTAAATATTACCAGTATGCTCTTTGTGAAGGGGGTAGAATATCTGGGACTCAAACTACTTGTCTTTTCTTCTGCAGATAGAGAACCACGTATCGGACATCGACAACTGAGAAAAGGTGAGACAACTGGATTGCTTTCAGCAATTTTTGATTTACTCAACAAGGATACTAATTCTTCAAGAGGCTTTCCATCAGTAGTCTGGGGCTGGCTGCACACTGGACTGTTTTGAGCCCGATTTTGGACCTCATATTTACAAATCATCCCAGCATACAGCACAGTTTTCCTTTCTATGCTCTGTACTGTTTTAAATACACATGCACTGTAGATGCTACTGGGGCGAGTTTGTCTTAAAACAGAGTGGTCAAGCTCAAAGCTTGCACAGTCACAGAAAGCGGCTAAACCAGTGCTTCAAAACATGGGAGTGAGGATGTATTTGAGGGTCACAAATTTTCTGTTGTGAAATTTATCATGTTTACATGAAAACTTTGATTCCCCTTTAATTCTGACTAAAACTTAAATCTGCTTTAAAAAGATTAAAAATGACCATGTAAACACCTAATTCCGAATGAAAATAATAATTCCAAATAAAGCTTAATTCCCAAGCAAGTGGCTGGTTTTTATTCTCATTTTAAATCCAAGTTAAATTATTCCTCTATCATGTATACGTTTATTCCACTTTCAATTAATTCTGGTCTCTTCATTTCCTTGTCCTGTAACGATGAGGCACAAGATGTTGACAGGAACGAGATGGCTGCACAAAGCAAGAGTTTTCTTGAGCCAAGACAATTTATTTAATAAGAACCTTTAAAGATTTGAAGTAATGAAAGAGTGGATGGATGTTAGCGTTACAATGCGGACCTTTTAAAGCTGTAGCACCCAGATTGGACAAGGTTTCCCTGACGGAGATGCTGGTGACACTGAACTGGAATCTTTATTCTGGTAGACATAAATATGTCAATACGTCACATCCACCCCCTGCCCATTCGAAACCATTAAATACACGATTAATAACCGCTTGCAGGATCAGTCAACCTGGGTCGAAATGCCGATTAAACCCTTTTTAACTGTCGACAGGAGCCCATTGTTTAAACAGGTTTTTTGGTCAGTCTGAAAGGGGAACAACAGTCAAGAAAAAAGTAAATAGTAGTGTTTGGACGAAAATGTTTGGTGAATTGGACTGAAAGATTAACAAATAAAATGCCTGCGAGACATCTGTCTACTTCCAAGCTGTCCTCTATTCTCACTCTTCAGCATATTTAATGCACCATGAAACAGGCAAAAACACACACAGTCAATGGCTCTCATGCAGGGAGCTAAATATTGTATTTTTGGATAAAACCATGAGTAACAGCTATAGTTGTACTCAAAATGTACCCATTTTATCTCTCTAAACAGTTCTGATGTTGTGGCTATGTTTCAGTGAAAAAAAATTACTCTTTTCATCAACATATTCCACACAGTGCCTTTTGAGTGGTATGATAAAAGGAGATGAATCAACCGAACTTTTTGAGAGATAAATAAACACAAACAATGAAACCAATTAGTTTGGACCAAACAATGAAATTTGCCATGTAAATGTCAACACATTAGCCAACAAATGTACACTGATTTAAGGGAGAATTAGATTAAAGCTGTGGTCTACGATTTGAAACCGCAGCCTGCCCCACCTTCCCTCACCTCTCCCCTCCGTGTTCCAAGATCCCGCCCCCAGCTCGTGTCGCCTCGCTTCATAACAAGCCCCCTCGGACAGAGCTACGAGCGACTAGCATAATATATCAGCAGCAAACTCAATCAAAAACAGCTGAGTATCAAACACGACAGACATCCCCCTTGTAACACACAGCAGTAGCCATTTCAATTGGACCGGCGGCAATGCGGGTCTGGCGCCGCCAGAGCGGAGCCGATTGTGGGGGAGGATTTATCTTTCTTGGCCTGTCCTTCCCAGCTCAGCTTACAATGCTAACGATTAGCTGCTAACAGGCTAACCCGCTCCGCTACAAGTCATTAGCCAGGACAGGCACAGACTAACCAGAGTTATTCAGCAGACATCTCCCACTGTAGTAAACAAAGCCATTACCTGATCAACCAGGGGCGAAACGGCTGATGCTGAAGGTCTGACGGCCGACTGAGGCCATTCGTTAGCCGTTAGCCCGCTAACAGGCCTCAACCAGCAGGCAGAGCTCCGTTGGGCCCCGCGGGAGAGGGAAGCGGCTTCCCGGTTTCGGCGCTAGGCCTTTCCGGCTCCATGATAGTTCAGTAGCTAACGCTGCTAGCTGCTCACCGGAGGTAGAGGGGAGGAGGCGGGACCATGGGCATGACGCTGCGTAGTGAGGGAGACAGGGGATTGGATGGACTCACGGATTAACTCACGGACCAACTGAACCTTACTGCCTTCAAGGTTTGATTGGTCAGCTAGTATGCAGCTTTGCAGCGGATATACTGAATGTATTTTTTCGTTCTTTTTGGTCTTTATACTGTGTAGATAGGACCATAGGACCATAACAGCCTTATAAACGGTGTTAAGATGTACAAAGCTTCCAAATCGTAGACCATAGCTTTAATTAGTTTTTATTAATTAGTAAATAAAACTAATTACAATTTACTAAATTTAAAAATAGTAAATAGTAATTAGTTTTATTCATGCTAGAACCAAAACACACATGTGTAATCAATGTGGGGGATCCATCATTTTGTGTTCTGTTCCTGGTTTTGTGCTGGGATTTTGCACCATCTAGATAGAAAATATTTTTGGACAAATCACTGTCTGTCATCCACACACTACATGCCAACACAATATGACTTGCAATGTCTAAAATCAGTTGAAACTTCTGTTCTTGTGTTCATCACCCTCAGTGTTTCAAAATCAGTTAAGATCTGAAAATTGTCTCATGTGAGGCTAGCCTAAAGGCCATTATCATGGTCCTCATTAAAAGCCAGAATTCACTGAACTGTCTCTCTAAACATCCGTTAATCATCTCCAAGTCATAAGCTCCATGACATTTGAAAGAGCAGCTCCACTGAAGGGCAGCTAATGCTGAATTCAACACAGGGAGCAATAATGGTGTTCCAATGGGCCAGAACTGCCCATAAACAACATCCCTTTAATTGAATTGTGAGGAAGGGGGTCTTCACAGCAAGGCCCAAGGTAAAGAGTTTACTGCCTCTCGCCTCGCAGGGTGTCGTGGGTAATGATGCAGCCACATCATCAGTTGGCTCGGTGCTGGATGGTCTCTCACAGCGGGGATGGTTAGCAGTGTTTATGATTCACGCACTGTTGGTGTAACAACAAGTTAAGCTCTGTTCCAGTCTCATGTCTGCTGCAGGGAGAGGGGAAGACATCCAGAAAAGGCTCTGTTTACGCGAGACTCTAAAGCATTGTTTGTTTTTGCACCTGCTTGTAATGAAGATTTAATTCAGCCACTTTAATGTTGCACATTTTATCAACAAGCAACAAGATAACGATGATACTAAACACACTGGGAAAAACATTGATCATGTTCATCTGTGCTGTATTGTGTTGTAATGTAACAGACATAATGAAATGCATGCTAATGCACCACGCTGTTTTACAATCAGTGCAGCATATCCTGAAATGAGTAAGTTCTACTAATAGTTCATCTCCATCTCCAAAGAATACTGTTCTTGCTGTTTATGCACGACCAAACCAGTTAATAGAGTTCTTCTCCTGAAATCTGATACGTGAGCCAGTCGCTAATTATTGTCCGTCCAGCTGTGATAATATTCCTACTCAGAACATCTGAGGCTCAAAAATTAACAAACCCAACAATTTAATCAGAGCAACTTTAAAATCTTTGAAGTGCAAGCTGTCAAACTGAAAGGAAATAATGCACTTAAGGTTTCATATCATTAGCTCTTCAACTGAAAATATATAAAGGATTGTTTTTACCAACAATTCTGCTGCTTTTTTAATGGCTGTTTTTTCTTGTTTTAATTTTAACTTCCTGGTTTGCAAGTATTTTAACTCAGTTCCTGCTTTATATTTTAACTGTATTTGGTTTTGAAGTTGTTGTTTTTTTATGTGTTTTTTTTTAGCCATCAAATTTGGCTGCCTTTGTTTCATCGGCTTTCATCGGTACTGATTTATATTATTTTTGTGCATTCATTGGCGCAATGGAGTGAAAGCAGCCCATTCAGGCACGAGCAGCATTCATGACACTTCCAACATGCATCACATCACTTGACAAACATCCTACAGATCCATCCACTTAAAGTCCCCCTCCCGGCCAATCTTCAGCCAATTATGTGGCCCTGGAAGCACTGACGCTCTGTGACTGTTTGGTTCATGTTGCTGCTCTGACAAAGATAGGCAGAGCAGTAAGATGACACACTCCACTGAATTGTCTTCTCCAGAAAACAATTTAATTTAATATCTGTGCTTTTCACTAAAAAGATGGCATGAAACTTAATGACGGTGCGACAACAATGAATAATTTCTCGTTCATAACACACATTTTTTGCACTTGAATAAGGTCTAATTTTCTGGTGCATTTTATACACAAGCACAAGCAAAATATGTAAAATATTTCATCTCCTAGCATCGCTAAAAAAAAGCAAAAAAGCTGAAATATTCTACCTCTGCAAAATATTTCCGCCAAACTTGCAGAATTCTTATTAAACTGATTTTTAAACCGCTCTAATTCAATATTTTGGAATTAATTACTTTATCTTTGTGTAGGTCTGTCATGACAATCAATAAATCAGTTAATCACACGATAACGAAAAAAGTCCTCGGTAAGTTTGCCGGCCTCGATAAGTTGACACGTGCATGCATGTTTGTTTTCCTCCTCTCTTTCTACCAAACAGCCTGAATGAGAAGATGGGTCACTCTGTGCAACTTTCTCAACACCGGGGTGTGTTGGTTCTAAAGCGGATTTAGCTGATTTATAGTGGAGTGAGCATCTGTCAGTGATTCAATCTTTGTGGGGGAGGCGGGGCCGCTCACGCATACACACAGAGAGCTGAATTGAGCGTCCAAGGAAACAAACACTAATATGAATGATGACACAAAATGGTGTACTCACTTTATTATGACATATATTATAATTGCATTAATGAAAAAAGTATGTTTTGAAACAATATTGACAATAACATCGTTTATTGGTAATAACTTTTTGCACAATTATCGTCCAGCAAAATTTGTTATTGTGACAGGCCTACCTTTGTGTAATGATTTTGTAATTCTTAGGTGTTCAGATATCACTTATGTGCAAACACAGGGTGTTGCCATCTTGTGAGCAAGGGGACGCAAAATAGCTGCGCTGTGATTGGTTGAAGACATTGGCATGTTGATAGCTGCTCTCTAATTGGTTGGTACACTATAACTGATTAGGCTCGGGCAGAAATTGAGTAACTGCCCGAGCATGAAGCAAAAAGTGTTTCTGCATCCAGTTTAGAAAGAAAATTGTATATTGTTAAGAAAATTAAATTTAAATGATTAAAACTTTAAATAAAGGTAGTTTGAGTTATCTGACAGTTATATTTGAATACAGCGTTTCTCCTGACAAAAAATCGTGAAAATATGGGGTGCGTGTTATTAACGAGAGCGTGTTACAATAGAGAAGTTACGGTATGTCTTTGAATTTTGTGGACTCTGCTGTTGATTTGTTGCATCCCTACTTCTTTATGAAAACACTTCTGGCAAGTTCCAAGCAAAAAAAGTTTTCAGCCAGCTCAAAACCTTTTACCCCTCAAACTTCGTCCACTTCTCTGGTACCCCAGTTCCACCATCCTCCTCTGAGACCACATGCCACACTTGAGTTTTCCATTTCCTCTCCACATGTTTGCTCTTTTGAAATTCTATCAGAAGCCAACTCACAAAGGCTCCTCACAGCGCATACATTTAAAAAGCAGAAAATCCCGCCCGAGGTCACTCTGAATGCATGAATGTTTTGCTCGCAGTCCTACCAAGGATAAAAAAAAAAATCAGTGTGAAGATGAAGCTCCAATAAGTCATATCCGGAGGGATTACAGAGGCAGAGAAAAATATTTCAGCTCTTCCCAAGATATTTCTGAGGCCATTCAAAGCGGACAAGCTTTCAAACTCGGCCTAATCCTCATCAGATTCACAAACAGGAGACAGGGTCCTCATATGTTTCATCAGTTTTCTCCTCTTTCACCGCAGGATGAGGCAGCAGAGACGCAGCAATCTGGGGTATTAGAATTCATCATCACCTTCAAGAGGTTGAAAAGGATCCGTGGGGGATCCAGACACCCATCCTGGACTGTAAGTTGTGTTCGAGAGACACTGAATTCACATTTTAGACGCCCAAGAGTGCAGCACAAGCCAAGTGTGATGTGCTCTACAGAAAATATATTCAACTTCTCCTGGATATTTTGTGCAATCTGTCTTTTCATTACAAGAGACTGACAGAATTATATCTAATCCTGTTCCTGAAAATAAACCAGATGGAGAGAAAATAGAGCTTTTTCTTCTGATTTATAAACTGAATGGTGTGGAAAGAAAAGATGATGACGCTGTTGATCGATTGTTGCTGCTTTTATGAGATGTATTTGCGCTGTAATTTCATAAATGGCTCTCAGTGAATTTCCGTTTTTGCTCAAATATCTGACAGAACAATTTGTGACTGCTGTGTGATATTCAGAAAATGAATGAAGCCTCGGTGCCGTCTGCTCTGGATTCAACTTGTACAGAAGCCAACAGCTCCAAGCATTACTTTATCCAGTTTTATCCATTTATTACACAAACGCCCTGAAGGGCTGTTCCATCATATATTCCTTCCCCCTGCCAAGTTTGAGAAGCAAGAAAAGGACTTCCTGTGGTCGAGAGCCAACACTGGCACGGGCCTCCTGCCAGGGAGCAGCGCCCCAGTGTCTCCATGCGCCGCTCCCAACATGCACTGCTGCTGTTCAGGAGCCAGCGTCTTTCTCCTTCCACTGTCTCCCTCTTAGTCCTGAATCAGTCCTGCCAAATGTAGATCAAGCAAGTGTTGCAGCAACCAGAGAAAAGGTTTTTCTAGTTATATAACGCAACTCAAATTTTAACGAACTGGACTTGGAAGATAAGGCTTCATTGCAGAGCAGTTTAACCCCATCACTTCATTTTAAAGTGAATCTCTTGAAATTCTCATGACCTTTTTAATCCGACATCACTATGTCATGGTATCAGCAGGAGACAAAATAGCAAAACTGATAGCAAACATGAACAACCACCACAGGCTAGCACGCAGTAAAACAGTCTTATCCTGTTTATGTCAAACATTAACATGCATTAAATCATGGTCCTATCAGTTAATTTGAGCAAGCCAGGAAAATGCTAGCAAGAAGTGCATTTTTTGTGTTCATTCAGCTTTGTACCTGCTAACAATAATTGAGACTAAATTTGTGTAGATCAACTCAATGCTAAGAGACGGTCTTTTAAAAAGGTCCCATGTCCTTGTTTGTTTGACTGTTTGCATCCAATCTTGCCTATTAAGCAAAGATTTTTGTTGAATAAAAAGAAATTGGTGCTGTAGAGGACCAGATGCAGCTCTTTTTCCCTCCCCTTTGGAAATACTCGATGGAACAAATGATGTCTGATGGGACGGGGGTGGAGTGGACTTTCAAAACAGTCATGCCGTCTTCCTGTGAGAAGCAGAAAACACATATGGGCGGAGGCTGTACAGCTATGACATCATAAACTTCAGGGAATGAAAAACAGTGTTTTAGGGGTATTATATTTGAGGTTATGAGCATTTTTCTATGACCTGAGAGTTTAGTTAATGGTGTCATTTTCTTCTGCTCCCCGAGACACTTCAATAATATAAAAACTGATTTCGCAGGACATGGGACCTTTAAGCTTTCATGCTTCTGCAGTTCTTCAATTGACCCTTTGTCAAGGCCCAACCTTATTGGCTGCTGTTTTGTAAGCTGATTACAAACTATCAATCCTTGAGAAATGCACTGACATCTTAACATTATCCAATAAAAAACACAGTATTATAGGGAAGTGGCTTCTTCCTGCCTGTATAAAGTAAGCATTTGATAAGCTTTCAGAATTGACATTGGGTTGTTCAACATGGCAAAGTGGCTGTTGCTGCCTTAAATGGCGAGAATTAGCTTGGATCATGTACCCGAAAGTGAGAATTAAAGAACTGCAAGCTCCTCATCAACAAAGCCAAACTGGCCAACAAATCATTATTTTTCACACTTTCACTTTTCAGATTTTTCGCTCTTGTTGCTGCCACGCAGAGCTGCCAACGTGAACATTTCCAAAACCAGCTTGAGCTACAGCAGAGCAATTCAATCTAACCTTACTTCAGATTGTGTGTGTTCTTCTGTACATTTCTCACGTCATATTTAACCTTTAGTTTGTTTCAGAACAGATTTAATTAAGTTGAAATATTAAAGAGACATGTTTGCTATGTTGACCTCTCATTGGTCTTTAACATCTTACCTACACTACAGAAATAATCTCTCATGATTGGCCCCACCTGAATCAAATGTTGCTACAGAGTTACTGCAAAATCTTCAGATCTAAGAACTACATTTACTAATTTCTTATCAAAATATACCACTTCACTGAATAAAATCATCTAAGGTCACTTTCACACCTAAAAGTTTGGTTTGGGGGTGTTGTTCCAACACTGTTCCAAATGATGTGCACTGTAGCCTCCCACCACTAGTTGGGGCTGTAGCTGCAGTCTGTTGTTGAACTATGTTGTGAAAACATACAACTGGCTTTGAGTAATAATATTGTTTAGTTTGAAGCAGTTCATACGTTTTCTGTACCATAAAATAAAGATAAAGCTGCACTTCAACTGTATAAGGTGTCACTTGGATATTTGCTGGAGCCATGTGTAAAGATATCTGGCAGACATCTGAAGACCTAAACATGCTAACAGGATTAGAGGCTAGCAATGCCCATGCTAACTGCACTCTGCTTCATACTGTCTTAAGGTGCGGGTTAGATTTTCTGTTGTAATATTCAGCCAAATTCAAGCCACAGTTAACATATTTAGTTATTTTGCCTTGTTCGGTGCTTGATTGGTTCAGATTCCTTTCACACCCTCCATGAACCCCTGGTGGACCCCCTGTTTTTGGTCCACACCAGAGTTTGTGAGCTTTACACCAGCCCAAAACAATCAAGCTCCCCTAAAATGTGGATGAGAGCTTGTTTGGGTCAGACCAAACTTGGTAGGTGTGAAATCACTTTTATTTGAGATAATTAGCATGGTGCTAACTTCAAGGTTGGTCAACCAAATTCATCATTCCTTCACCTAGCATAAGTCCAAAACTGTGGAAATAAGTTTATAGTGTCGGACTTACAGTCCCCATGTATTTGGGATTCCAGAATAGCTCCAGAATAGATAAATCCATGAAGTAAGGTCTTTGAACACATGTACACAAGGATTGAACTACCTTTTTGTGACATAAACACTCTGATGTGTTTGGAGGTGAACCGAGACCCGAAGGAACCGAATTTTCCAAAATAGAGAAGCAGAGTTTGTTTGGCCTGGACCAAATGTGTTGAAGGCGAGAAAGCACCCTAAAAGTCCACAAAACATCTTTCCCAGACATAAAAACAAAATAAGGTCCCAACCAGTGAAAATAAAGGAAATAAATCTGCCAATAGAGCAAGAAAAATTTATGATTGTGTAGAATGAGATTTACTTATTAAGTTTGTTTGAGTTGTTTGTGCCCAAAGGAATATTTGTTTTACCCTTATAACCAAAAGTTCTAGCAATCTTTTTGCTTTTTCTGTCTTTAAATTAGATTTTTCTAGACTTGACAAGTGAATCTCACTTTTATTAAGAGTAATGTGGTATTTTGACAAGAAAGTAGGCAAGTGCACTCACTTGGATTTGAGGATTTTGCAGTGTTTACCAGTCAAAGCCGATCAAACACGGGCTCATTATCCATCTGTTTTAGAGGCTGAAGAGATTAACATACTGAAGAAAAATCATTTTAATTCTTTCTGAATAATTGCTTTTCACTCATGCACTACAAACACAAACTTTGACACTGTCACTCCAGCAACAAAAAGGAGACACAAGGACACTGACACTTCCCGACTGTCTCAAAACATTATGAATTCAGTGCATTACATCAGTGGATTAGTGTGTTATTTCCCCCGAATTACAAAAGAAAAGAGAAAAATGTTTTGCTTTCTATTGAAGCAGATAGTTGTGAATTTATTTGCCAAGCTTTTAAGATCCTTGCTTCTGAGACTTGTCGCCGTCCAAGTGTAAACACACAAGAATAAATTTCATTTGTGGCATTTGGAGCGTAATAATTGCATTCTGAAAATTCAACAGCAGTGTCTCTGCTTTCAAAAAGCAGAGCCGTCACTCTGGGAAATCCTCTTGGAAGGTGTTCATGATGCTAGATATTTAGAATTCTTAAGCAAAAATCAAACAATAGGGATATTTGTTCAGGACAGAAATTTCAAACATACAATTATCCTTTTGGTCATCTGTAGGTGAGAACAAACTCCTGTGAACTCTTAGGCCCCATCCACATGAAGACAAACTGAAGTCTAAACTCAAACGTTTTTTGCCGAATCTGCGAATCATCCATACAAAGACGGCGTTTTGGGGGTCTGTAAATGATCATTTTTGAAACCAGGTTCCAGAGTGGAAAGATTTTGAAATGCCGTATACGCAGCTTTGTGATTACTGGCTCTCTGGAACTTTTCAGATATGCTTACATCATAGTTTCATATCTTCATTGACATGCATGCGCCACACACGGCAACGACAACAATAGCGGCGTACGTGAAGCATATGTGCTGATGAAGCTTGTGACCCTACTATCCCTATTGCAGCAAAATCTCCTTCTTCTCAATCACCACCAAGTTAAACAAACAATTATCGAGGACACATTACGCCACTTTATGATCACTGTATCACAATCTCTGTTTACAACTTTTGCAGCAAGTGCGCACGCCCACCGTTTTTTTCATCTGTTTCCGCTTGTTTCCGTCATATAGTTACAGCGCCCCTAGAGGTGTTTTACAGCATTCATACGCACAGATTTTCTGAGACGCCTTCGTCTTCATGACGATCGTTTTGGAAACCGTTAAGCGTTTTGTCTTCGTGTCGATGGGGCCTTAATGTCAAAACAAATTTGCAGCTCAGACTCGTTCATTAGCAGCACTGCTGTGAAGTTTTTGCTGAGCCTCAGTACCTCAAAACTAATGATTATAAAAGTATTGTTTTCAAAGGTTTACTCTGCAACTTTAAGAGCAGATTTAAAAACCAAATCAACAGTTTCTCTGGTTTACCTACGTCCCTCTTTAGTCCTATCCTGTTTTAAAACTAATGTTTCTGTGAGGCAATGAGAGAAAAGACGTGATAATAAACATCTGGATAGAAAACACTCCAGTCAATTTAAGTGATTTTATGGACTCAGGCTGTTTTAAGCGATGAAAATGCTTTTTCTTTTTGTTTGTTAAATCAAGTCATTCGTACAATAAGTGGGTAGAATCAGGCAGATGAAGTCAAAGTCATGTCTACAGTGTTGTGATGTTGAAAACAATAAGATGGTGACAAACAGTGGAGCACTTTTAAATTGTCAAGAGGAGAAGTGTGAAATAATGAAAAATGAAACTTTCAGTTCAAATTTAAGAACTACAGTGTTATTTTTTGACATTCATATTTTTCCAAGCTGGAAACTTTCCATGGGAATAATCTGGAATTACAAAATTGAAGATTGGCCCTTAACAGATATATTAAATACAGTTGGGAGATTTATTTTAGCTTATCTTAACTAAAAAAACGGTTTCATACTGGTACACCTGAGTATATACAAGCAATTTTCCAATTATGCACATAACAGACTGATTACTCCAAGGCCATGGCCCCTATATGCACTGTGCATCCCTCAATCACGTGCACAGATGATTTCTAGGACCCTGGACTACTGAGGCCACATTTTTGAGCCAAGAGAACAAGACTGTTGAGGCAACATATTTGATCCTGTGGACTACATACAATGAAGTTGAAATTGATTCTACATTAAAAAAAAAAAACTTATACATATATATACTTCTACCAACAAATAAACCTGTGTATATATTATGTTTTCTTTAGGAGTGTCAAATTTTCCCATTAATCTTGATTAATTAATTACAGTCGAGATCAACATGTTATGTTTTTTTAATCGCGTTAATCTTATTTTTAATCTCACTTGTAGGTTTTGGTATCTCTTAGAGGGCGGAACCTTAAAATACCAGAGCTTCTGGTGATTAGATGTAGAGGTGCCAAATTATCATGTTAACTGTGATTAATTAATTACTGCCATAATTATTGCATTATGTTTTTTAATCGCGTAAATCTTATTTTTAATCTCATTTTTATGTTTTGGTATTTTCAAGGCAGAACCCATAAATACCAGAGCAACTGGTTATTAGACGATCAGTCCGCTCGTCACACTCTTCACAGACCAATCATATCAAGCCACAGTGTGAGGTAGCAGTTCGACCCTGTTGTTAGCCGTTAGCTAAAACTTCAAGAACTTCAGTCCTTATACTATCGTCTTATCTTACATTAAAGGAGACATATCATGCTGATGCATGATTTAATACTTCCATATAATAAATTTGAAAACAAGACCTTACACCCCTTAATTTTCAAAAAATTAGATATTGTATTTTTTCTGATATCCTAGAACGAGATTTGATGCCTCTGAAAATAGGTCATTGCGAGATGTCCGCGAGATTTCAAACGTCGTGACGACACGAGGTACCTTTCTTTTTATTGGAGTAATCTGATAAAACACTTCCTCCTCTGTGATGTCCGTTAGCCACAAAACTGTCACCGAGGAACACATCCAGCAGCAGGGGTATATAGCTCCCTAGCTCACACTCACTCATTACCAGCTCTGGCCTGTAGGGGGACTCAATACGCGCTTGCTGCTTTGAGCCTGCCGGAAAATACAGTAGAAGAAGAAGGACAGGCTGGCTAAGCCCCCGATAGAACTGACCAATCAGAGCACAAAGGGCTGTGACGTTGCGAGGTAACTGTAGGTCATCCTCAGGTCCAAGTGTTTCAACGAGGGCTTCATAATGGCCTAAAATTAGGATTTTGAGAATGCTATTGTGGGGCAATGAAGGAACTAAATGACTTGTACTGAGGGCAGAAATGCTTTACAGGCATCCTAGTCTGGCATAGTGAAAAGGAGAAACAAGCATGATATGTCCTCTTTAAATTATACCACATAAATGTGTCATCTGCCACTTACATGTGACATGAATCTCATCAAAGACAAAACTCACCAAGTTCTCCGGTAAACTTCTGAGGAGAGCAGATTTCATATCGTAGGGTAACCATGACAACTACTCGTGTTATGCATTGGACTTCTTGTGCTTCAGTTTTTGGAGGGGAGAGGAACAATCTTTTGATCTGCCACCATAAACTGATTAATCTCAATGAAAATACCTCAAGTTTAGCTTTTTTCCAGCAATTTTTAAAGTGAGATTAACAATGTGATTAATTAGATTAATTAATTACAGGTCATGATTAATCTCAGTTATTTAATCTCCTGACAGCAGTATGTATATTATTGCATTATTTTGCATTTATATCTACCTGTTACAAAACAAAATGTTTATATTTATGTTTCAATGTGATATATTTAGTTAAAATGTGTCCCAACTCCAGTTAATTCACATAAATTACCATAATTTACATGTTACATTTCTAATCTGGAATATTTCTAAATTCCACTCCTTAACTCCCCATGGAAATCTTCCAGGAATTTACTGGAAATTTTTCACCCCTTTCAAACCCTCATCTGATTTTTTTGAATAAAAAGTGCAATCAGTGCATCCCTACCAAAACTAAAGCTACTGAAAAGTGTCACATTTCTGTACCTCAGCATCTCCTCAGCAAAAGACAATTAAAAATTAACTCATAAAGCTCCCATAAAGTCTGGATTATTACCGTAAAAACAGTGTTTGTATTATTTATTAGTCTTGGAACACAGCAAACATCATTTTATTCATCACTACGTCTTCACATTTGCACTCAGCCTCACAGAACAAATTAAAGCTCCAGGAGTAAAGATGGAAATTTCAATTTCTTGTTCTGTTTTAGCTGACCTCTTTTGAACTGAAATTATCCTTTCACACAGATTCATGAACACAACAGTGAACTCTGGCAGCACTGCTGGAAAAAAATACATAAAAGAAAATGTCCCGCAGCTCTTTCAAAATAAAATGTCTGGTGAATGATGATAATGTGTAATATTAGCACTATTTTTGTACCCAAAATACAGCGAAGGCTCTGCTACTTGTTCTTTTTTTTAATTATTTGCTGGTAGCTTGTTTATTAATGAGCAGTTTGGTGATGTGTCCAATATTTTGCAGAAAAAAATCTCATTGCTTTTGATTGTTGTTATCTGGGTCACTTTAAAACACTTGCTTTGGATTTGACATGTAAATAGACCTTAATTTGTTTAATTTTGAATATGAATAGACTGAAAAAGTTTTATTAAGTTGAAAATGATGCTAAAAATATACAGACAGTTTGTTGGGTGCGTTGGAGATGCTTGTAGAGATGTGTAACTGACAACTGTTGTATAGAAAATGTACATTTTTTGTAAAGATATTTTTATCAAAGGCATGTTTACTGTAACTTTGTATTTTCAGTTCATGTATAAAAATATTAAAACTGTTGTACGGCTAGAAAAGTCATCGTCATTGTAGATAAATTTGTGTTCTCCTCAGTCGATGAAATGTTTGTGTCATATTTAAATGTTTCAAGGATCAACACTTTATTTTACAAATAAATATGAACTGAAGGAAAAAAGAAAATGTCTGTTTCCTTTGTGAGACCCTGACGTGATAATTGCACCCAGATGTTTTACAGATGTATGTAAATATTTGGCGCATCGTTAGGAAGTGGCACTTAAAAATCCATTTTCATCACCATGCGTCCTCCGTCTTCTCAGGCTGCTCATTTAATCATGATTTATATAGTTGATGATTATGCAACACGTGTTCCACTGTTTCCATCAAAGTGACACTTTAACAAGTCGCCGGGCTCCGTGTTTGAATACATGTCACATTAACGTCAGTCAGAAGAAGGCGAACGCCGTGAAGGCAGCTTGTCATCATCTGTTTCACTAATGGAAGTCGTCCTGCTGCCTGTGAGATGATAAGACAGTGTGCTTATGCAAACGGGCTAAAACAACACGTCTACCTGTGGCAGCTCTTTTTAAACCTGAATAAACACTCCAAACGATAAGAGAGCACAGTCATCGAGTTGATTCACTTTTGGGACGTTCTGTACTACAGCAGAGGTTCAGAGCAGAGTAAAGAAAATATATACGTATATATGTTTGAAGGAAAAAAGGGAAGTTACGAGAATAAACTCATAAAGTAAAGAATAATCTCATAAAGTTACAAGAATAAAGTCAAAAAGTTCAGAGGATAATCTCAAAGTTACGAGAATAAAGTCATTAGATTAAGAGAACAATCTCATAAAGTTACAAGAATAAAGTCAAAAAGTTAAAAGAATAATCTCAAAGTTACGAGAATAAAGTCATAAACATAAGAGAACAATATCATTAAGTTAGGAGAATAATCTGATATAGTTACGAGAATACTGTCATAAAGTTTAAAGAACAATCTTATAAAGTTACATGAGAATCTCAAAGTCACGCAAATAAAGTCAAAGTTAAGAGAACAATCTTATAAAGTGACGAGAATAAAGTCATAAAGTCACGAGAATAAAGTCATAAAGTGAATAATCTCAAAATTATGAGAATAAAGTCAAATTTAAGAGAACAATCTCATAAAGTGACGAGAATAAAGTCAAAGTTAAGAGGATAACCTCGTAAAGTTACGAGAATAAGTTAAAACTAGGGCTGCCACTTTAGTGCATTAATTAGATTAATTAATTACAACACAAATTAATGCATTAAAAAAATTAATCGCGATTAATCATAGCACACAAACATTTAGATATTGGCCATTATTGAATGACCCATACATGGCAGTGGCACGTCACTTCACACATGCGTCTCTAGTCAAACCAAACAAAGCTGAGGTGACAACAGGAACAGCCTATTTAATTGATTTTATTGATTTACGAAACACACTTAAAGTGTAATTTGAGTTGCCTGATTGAGCTTAGAATTTTCTTGACAAGATACCCTGACTTCCGATTTATTCCATCACCAGTAAAAATGTAGATATACAACAGGGTTCCCGCGGATCCTTGAAAAGTCTTAAAAGGCATTGAATTCATCATTCTAAAAATAAGGCCTTAATTGGCATTAAAATGTCTTAAATCCAATTTTCAAAAGTCTTAAAAAAATTGAACACATTAGTAAGATTTATGTTAGTTTGAACTAAAACATATTTGGTAACATTTATCTATTTTCAAAAATAATTTGCTAATTTACTCTCGTGGCAACATCGTGTAATCACAATAGTGGAACTAACAAAATGGTGACGTGGTTGCACCAGGATCATTTAGAGCAGACGCATGTCTTGGTTCTACCTACAGTGCCTGGAGAGAGAAAAAAAAATGGGGAAAAATTGGAAAAAAAATCCAAAAGTGGCTTAGGAAAACTGATTATGGCAGCAAAATTGGGAATTAAATTTGAAATTATATTTCAAAAACCATGTAAAAATTCCAAAAGTGGTTCTGACAGTGGCCAAAAAAGATGAATGGGAGCAAAATAGGCATAAAGTTTTAAAAACGGGGTTAAAAAAAGATTAAAGTGATGTTTTATTTAAAATAAACATTGGGTTAAAATTGCCTCGAACCCAGGTAATTCATGTGTGTTTTTGTTTGTTTGTTTTGTTCGTTTCAGTTGTGGTTCGTTGTCGACTTGGTCTTAAATTTGATTTCAAACAGCCTTAAAAAAGTTTGAAAAAGTCTTGAATTTAACTTGCCTTGAGCTGTAGGAACCCTGTACAATCTTCTCTTTTTAGTGTATTCATTTGATTAATCATCCACTACAATTTTGTGATATCCTAGAACTCAAATTCTTTATGTGGGGACTTTAAGCAGATATGAGATTAAAATGCGATTAATTAGATTAATTAATTACAAATCCTGTAATTAATTAGATTAATTTTTTTAATCGCCTGACAGCACTAATTAAAACGTTAAGACAATAATCTCATAAAGTTCAGAGAATAAAGTCATTAAGTTACGAGAACAACCTCATAAAGTCACAGGATAATCTCAGAGTCACGAGAATGAAGTCATAAAGTTAAGAGAATAATCTCAAAGTTATGAGAATAAAGTCATAAACATAAGAGAACAATATAATGAAGTTACGAGAATAATCTCGTAAAGTTACAAGAATAAGGTTAAAGTGTTAAGACAATAATCTCATCATGTTCAGAGAATAAAGTCATTAGGTTTAGAGAACAACGTCATAAAGTTACAGGATAATCTCAGAGTCACGAGAATGAAGTCATAAAGTTAAGAGAATAATCTCAAAGTTATGAGAATAAAGTCATAAACATAAGAGAACAATATAATCAAGTTACGAGAACAATCTCACAAAGTTATGAGAATAAAGTCGAAAAGTTCAGAGAATAATCTCATAAAGTTACGAGAATAAAGTCATTAGATTTAGAGAACAACGTCATAAAGTTACAGGATAATCTCAGAGTCACGAGAATGAAGTCATAAAGTTAAGAGAATAATCTCAAAGTTGCGAGAATAAAGTCAAAGTTTAAACAATAATCTTATAAAGTTAAGAGAATAATCTCATAAAGTCACGAGAATTAAGTCATAAAGTTAAGAGAATAATCTCAAAATAATGTGAAAAAAGTCATAAACTTAAGAGAACAATCTCATAAAGTGACGAGAATAAAGAGATAAAGTTAAGAGGACAATCTCAAAGTTACAAGAATAATATGACGTTACGAGAATAAAATCAAAGTTAAGAGAATAATCTCAGTCATGAGAATAAAGTCAATAAATTAAGAGAATAATCTAATAAAGTCACGAGAATAGACTCAAAAGTTACGAGAATAAATTAAAAATCAGAGAGAAAATTTAAGATCAGTATAAACATTCCTGAATCAAGCAAACGCTCTCATTTCATCCTCTTGCGTAGGGGATGGCTGGTCTTCTGGTACAACCTTTCAGGAAAAAGTTTGTTTTCTGGCTTAATTTAAGAAGATTTGTGACTTTATTCTGATATTTTTTTGAGATTATTCTCGTGACAGTGGGATTTTATTCTCATAACATCATAAGATTAGTCTTCTAAACTTGACTTTATTTCCGTAACTTTGAGGTCATTAACATAACTGTATGACTTTATTCTCAGCTCAAACATTGTGAGTCAATGGGTAGTGTTAGCCTACCTCTGCCTACAGTCATCAGATAACTTTAAATGGTCCTGTGTGCTTGTTGGGACTCTTTTTTTCTTTTACCTCTATCTACTTTTAGACTCAGATTAGCACTTTACGTAATTTTCGAAAGAAATACAAATGAAACTAAAACGCAGGGTGCATGCACAAACTACCGTGGACCTTGTGGAGCTTGCAAGTGAGTCAACAAAAACAAAGCAAAAAAATGCTGGCATATTCCTTTGAAATGCCCACAACAGTGTGATATAATAGCGATATTATCACTATATTGTTTGTGAAATTTTAGAAATGAGTGTACTTATCTATGTGGGGATGCCCCGCAGTAAGTGTAATCAAACATAAGAGGCTTTAACACTCACCAACAGAATATTGGAGCACAAGATGGCTTGGGAACTTACCACAACATAGCAATTAATGAAGGCAAATTGATCTGCTTTAATGAGCTTGACTAATGCAGTCTGAACGGCCTTTTGAATCAGTCCGTGTTGAGTCCTGTGATGATCTGCTGCAGCGGCGGTGAGTAAAGAGAACCTGCTCATGTTTTAATGGTATTTTGTGTCCATGCATAGAAAGTTACACTGTTGGAACCTGCTTACATGACTACAGCAGTGCACTGAGTTAACTTGTAACCCTGTTTGTGACACTTCCTGGGTCAAATCGTGTCCTCACTGCAAACAAACCTCTCCAGGAATCGATTGGAAGCGAGCCGAGACCACGGAGACTGGAATCAATTACTAAACGATGCCACAGAGGGAACACTCACTTGTAACTCTTACAAATGATCTTTTCATGACCTCAAAAAATGTCCTAAGTCATTTCGGTAAGGTTCATCCTACCCTAGTTAAGGGTTGGTCAGGGTTGTGGTTATGGGAGAAAACAAAATGGCGAAAGTGTTTAAAGGCAAGTGATCAAATATTTAAAGGCACAGACTGAATGTTCTTTGACCGACCCTGCAGAAAATCCCTTTAGATGATCTTAACAGTAACATTAAGCTGAAAAATGTAACATCCTTGAGTTAAGTTTGGGGCTGTATTTGATCCGTGCAGTGATTTAATATTTTTGGTTCCTGCCTGACAAAGTATCAGAAGCGCTTGGCAATCGCCGTCCTGCTCAAGGACACTTTAGCAGGACTTGTGGGACTTGTACTCTTGCTCCATGATCGAACAGTCGTCTCCAAACTCATTACAGCGGCCCTCAGTCAGATTAACAAACAGTCCAGATTTTATACTGCACTTGGGAGCAGGCGACGTGATTTGAAGGCTGATCAAGACCGTGATCTGACCTTGGGCTTGAGGATTGCGGAGGGAGTGGGAGAAACTCGGGACCATCTGCAAATATTTTTCTGTTCTCTAAAATGAGTCTGATAACTGTGGATTTCACAGCTGAGGTGTGAACATTTTCTAGACTTAATGTTGGGCAGGAATCTTAGTTTCTCAGGCCAATCTGTCAACTGCTTTTTTAATAACTCTGCGGGATGCTGCAGAAAAATCATAGCCAATGTCCAGAGTTGCCAGGTCCTTCTATTATAAGCGACTTTGGGCTGCTTTTTTGAGAAATTGCTTGTAAATATTGGCAGTTGCAGATTGCATTTTTTTGGACTTGTTCCTAAAGTGCAGTTGCTCATTTGTTCTTGTTAAGCTCCCAAACTCAAAATTTACACAAACTGTTTTCTCCCACTCTAAACACAAATGTAAAACATACAGTAAAAGAGGAGCAAAAATGATGTTTTCACCTAAAAGAAATCCTTAGAAGCAGAACTGAATGTATTTCTAATGTAGCTATTACTGTTTTCACTATGATAAAGCTGTAGAGGGCCAACATAAAACTTGGATAAAACCCTGACTATGTCTGTTTGGTTACAAAAATGAAGGTTAGACTGTTAAGTGATACCAGAGTTATAAATAACAGGAGTCCTCCATTCACTGCTGTATTAACAAAGGGATGTTTCACCTCCAAATAAAAAGATGTTGAATGAGTAAATTGAGAGCAAATAAGAAAAAAAATGTCCCTGTGATATTGAGATGTAATGTAGATGAAAATCAAAACATGCTTTCTGTATATTTCTCTTTAAAAGGAATATATCGCATTACAAGATATGGGATGTTGCTTTGTTTGGGCTTGTTTTTATCAACCTGGTTGCTTACTTCAGTAGAAAAATCTGGCAACACTGCCAGTGTCTAAGTCAGTCATCTGAGGGTTGTTGATGAACGACTCAGACAAACAAATAAGTTCTGCATCACTGTAATGCAGAAGCCATAAGTAGCGGCTAAACGCACGGCTTATGGCCAACTGTTATTTGCCCTTGTTAGTCGTAGCAGCTAATGCCGAATAGCCGTAGCAGCTAACGGCCACTAGCTGATAGCTTAACTACCTTGGGACTACCATTTCACATTAAGTTATACCACACAGGGGTATAATTTAACAATTATATGGGACATGTACCTCGTCAAAGACAATCCCTTCTAAGTAAACTTATGAGGAGAGCATATTTCACCATGTATAACTAAGTAATCACGATGGCTACTGGACAATAGCCTCCATCATTTGAACAACAGGAAGTGGCCTCACTTCCTGTCAAATCACTTCCTGTTTTCGTCCCGCAGCTCCCACTGCTCCCACTGCTCCCACCTCTCTTCCCTGATTGGGCCGTTAAGCATTTAGCCGAGTGAAACCGTTGGGTAAGGGAGGCTGGCAAGACGAAGATGCATGATTTCAGAATCAGGCAGGTCCGTCTGCTCTGCAAGGCTAGGGAAATTAAGGGACAAAAAAAAAGCGTTTTATTATTTAAAGGAGACATATCATGCTGATGCATGATTTAATACTTACATATAATATAATAAATTTGAAAACAAGACCTTACACCCCCTTAATTTTCAAAAAATTAGATATTGTATTTTTTCTGATATCCTAGAACGAGATTTGATGCCTCTGAAAATAGGTCATTGCGAGATGACCGCGAGATTTCAAACGTCGTGACGACACGAGGTACATTTCTTTTTATTGGAGTAATCTGATAAAACACTTCCTCCTCTGTGATGTCTGTTAGCCCCACAACCATCAGTGAGGAACACATCCACCCAGCAGCAGTATATAGCTCCCTAGCTCACACTCACTCATTACCAGCTCTGGCCTGTAGGGGGACTCAATACGCAGTCGCTGCTTTGAGCCTGCTGGAAAATACAGTAGAAGAAGAAGGACAGGCTGGCTCTACCCCCGATAGAACTGACCAATCAGAGCACAAAGGGCTGAGACGTTGCGAGGTTACTGTAGGTCATCCTGAGATCCGAGCGTTTCAACTAGAGCTTGATAATGGCCTAAAATGAGGATTTTGAGAACGCTATTGTGGGGCAATGAAGGAAATTAATGACTTGTACTGAGGGCAGAAATGCTTTACAGGCATCCTAGTCTGGCATAGTGAAAAGGAGAAACAAGCATGATATGTCTCCTTTAAAGAACATTGCCTGAGTACAACCGTTTCTCTCTAAGCCAATGCAGAGACATTAATACATGCTTTTATCACCTGTAGGATAGTTTACTGTAACGCTCTTCTTTCTGGTCTTCCATAAAAAAAAATCTACCATCTTCAGCTCCTACAGAACTCAGCTGCACGGACGCTGACGGGGACCAGAAAGAGAACCCATATTACACCAATTTCAAGGTCTCTGCATTGGCTACCCGTTTCTTTTAGGATGGATTTTAAGATTCTTTCACTGTTTTTTAAAGCTCTTAATAGTCTTAGTCCTTCATATTTATCTGACTTGCTTTTACCACATGAGCCCATTAGAGCCCTCAGGTCTTCAGGAAGTTCTCTGTCAACAGTTCCCAAAGTTAAAACAAAAACTTACGCTGAGGCATCTTTTTACTACTATGACCCCCGCTTATGGAAGAACCAACCTAAAGACCTGAGGGCCGCACCTAATGTGAATGTCTTTAAAAACAAACTCAAAACCTACCTTTTTCACCTCGCTTTTAACTGGATTACATTTTAGTGTTTTTAATTATTCCAATTACAGCCCACTTTTATTATTTTATCTTATTTTTTATCTTTTCTATTTTTCCCTATTTAATTTTCTGGTTTTCTATTTTTTTTACTTCATTTCAATTTATTATTTATTTATTTATTTAATTCTTTTTCTTATTTTATTTTATGGTATATTCAATTTTACACTTTGGCCTAACCTCCAGTGTTTTCTCATTTTTTAATCTTTAAGATGGTGTTTCCTCAGTGCGTACTGGGTACAGCAGTGTGTTTTATTATTGTCTTTTATTTATTCATTTATTTATTATCTTCATATTAACACTGTATATGGATTTCGGTGTGGGTGGGTTCAGGGGCTGGGTGGAGTGGGTTTGGGTCATAATTCCTTTAGTCTAATTCATATGTCTGTTTGTAAAGCATTTTGTTACATTTTTTTGTATGAAAAGTGCTATATTAATAAAGTTTGATTGATTGATTGATTGATTGATTGATTATAAGGGCCCATTACTGTCAGGGGCCCCTAAAAATATTATCTCCCTAAATCTTTTGAGCATATCAATTTATTTACTTTTTTGCCTTTGGCCTTTAAATGTAGTTTCCTCTACACGTACAAAAATAACCATTTTTCATTTTAACTTTTATTTAGACAGGACAGTGTGTGTTAATGCAGCCATTCTCAACCTTGGGGTCCTGACCCGATTTCTGGGGGTCGCCAAATCATTTAGGAAAAATATAAATGTGCAAAATTAATGTGGCGTCCGACCAGACGTTAAAGGACAACAAGTGATTGGTCTCAAACAGGCATTTTATTACTCAAAATCAGTTACTGATTTGTATATCAGACATACGTTTCATCGATCGGGTGTTGTTTCAGCACCGCGGACAGCGAATTTTCATTGCGTTCCGGGGGGAGGGGGGTCGCGGACAGTACTGAACGTTAAATTGGGGGTCGCGACTTTGAAAGGTTGAGAACCACTGTGTTAATGGACATATGTACGTCAAGGGAGCCCATGCAAGACTGGTATGAATGTGCCGATTAGCATAATGCTAATTTCCATCAATAGTTTTGTTTTAACACTGGCTTTGACTTAATGACGTAAGGCCAGCTTTGCCTTTTAGTGTAATTTTACTATATTAAAGTACAACTGTGTGGAAATAAAACGATCTAAAGTAAGCATACTAATTTAAGAGTAAAAGAAAATTCCTTTTGCAAGTCTCTATTAAAAACACATGTTCATCTTGTAGATAGAAATAGTGTTTTGGATCTCGGAGGCATATGAACATGATTTCAAGGAAAAACAGCTGCCTTCAAAACTCTTAACAGTTGAAGGTCTTTTTATCTAGAATGAAAAAATATTGTTAGATGTCTTTGACCTTCTTTCAACTAAACAACCAAATACACACTCCTCTTACCTCAAGACCATCTTTTATTTTCTTCAAATCTTACAGTGCAGTTCATAAAAGTGGTTTATGCCGATCATTTCACAACATATGCTGCTTTGTTGAGGATATTAAAACATTAAAACAACATCTGCTGCAGTAACAACCTGCAAATTTGAAGCAAAGACTCCATAAGGAACAAAAAAGCTCCTGATATCAAAGTAAATCATTTTAATAAATGAGTGTTTAGTGACTTAAAAGATGCTTTAAGGCCCTTTAAGGCTCTGAGGGACTTTAATATGTGTCGTCCTCTTAGATAAAATAACACATTAACGTCCTTGCTTCATTTCAGGATGTCACTTTCTCTCCCGTTAGCGTCTGTTAAGGTAGCTTGGCGGCAACAGATGGCTGATTTAAAGCCCCCCATTTATCCACAGTAAAAGGTAACGCAGCGAGGTTAATGGAGGGCAACTGCGATGCCACACACAATTAGCCCGCTGTATTAAGTCCACAACATCGGCGTCCGGCGCACAGCTGTTCCCGTTTAACCTATATCTGAGGAAACTTTTCACCCTGCCTAATCCACCGAGTTTATTCATTTATACAAAACGACTGAAGTCAAAGGGAAAGTGATATTCAGCCGTGATAGCAAGCCCCCACATGAGACAAGATTTTTATTCCAGCGGAGCCGTTGAGCTGCTGCAATATTGAATTTCTCGCTCTCGCAGCCCTGGAAATAAAAAATGGATTAAAATTATTCCTCCCGCCGCCGCCGCTGATGGCTCGTCAATGATCTCTGGAAATGTGTGCATGTTTTTACATTTTTAATAAATATATGACTCAGGCGGGTTCATGCATGTGTTTACAGCAGCTGACACATTCAGGTCACACATGCAGGGCCTGCCGTGCTCCATTCTGGGATAAATCCGTTCATTTTCAGGCTCATTGTCTGTTAGATTTGCATCTTGTTACTGTCTGAACAATGGCAGCAGCCTGTATCACTGACAAAGATGAAAAGTCTTTGTAGGAAAGTCAAATTTGCCAAAGCATTTTGTGTTAAATGTTGTCATCAGTTTCAGTCATTTACTGTTTAATTATGTGACTTTCAGTTAAAACTAAAACAAGAACCACCCCTCATGCTTTGATGCCTCTAAACAGTTTAGGTTCAAGTGAAGGTTCCTGCCAGAGTTAAAGAAAAGTCCATCATACATTTCAGGATTTTACTAAAAAATTAGAAGCACTTGACCTTGATCAGAAAATATGACCTCCAAGATGTTAACAAGATCAAGTTTGATATGCCTCAAATTGTAGTTGAATTATATCATCAACAAGAAATGCATTAACAAAAAGAAAATCAACTTCAAAAAAATTTTTTTTTGGTATATTATTTAGTCAAAGTGGACTTTATTTCCAATTTGGCAGAGATTCCTTTAGGCATCCTTAAAGCTAGAGCTGGTAATCTTATTTAGAGACACTTTATGTAATACTGGTTAAAATTAGTGCTGTCAGGCGATTAAAAAAATTAATCTAATTAATTACAGGATTTGTAATTAATCTAATTAATCGCATTTTAATCTCACATCTGCTTTAAGTCCCCACATAAAGAATTTGAATTCTAGGACATTACAAAATCGTAGCGGATGATTAATCAAATGAATAAACTAAAAAGAGAAGATTATAAATCTAAATTTTTATTGGTGACTAAATAAAACCAAAGTCAGGGCATCTTGTCCAGAAAATTCTAAGCTCAATCAGGCAACTCAAATTACACTTTAAGTGTGTTTCTTAAATACAATGAAAAAATAAGAAAAAGGTCGAGGACATCCAGCAAAACAATTAGGCCTGATGCATTATTAAAGAATGTAGTACAAATATAGATAAATAAATTCAAAAATAAAATAAAGCGGAGTCTCAAATATACCATTCCTGTTGTCACCTGGGCTTTGTTTGGTTTGACTAGAGACGCATGTGTGAAGTGACGTGCGATTAATTAATCTTGCGATTAATTTTTTAATGCATTAATTTGCATTGTAATTAATTAATCTAATTAATGCACTAAAGTGACAGCCCTAGTTAAAATGGTCTTTATGACCCGATGGCAATCAATTCTTAATGTGTTCTTAAAATAGAGCGAGCTAGAAAAGCACTCGGAGAGCGCAGACCTCCGCCAGCGCCACAGTCCGGACGGACAGACAGACAGACAAACAGACAAACTCTCCCGAAAACATAACCTCCTTGGCGGAGGTAAAAATATCAGCTATCTACAGCAGGAGTAAACCTGGGAAGAAAACAACCAATAAAATCTTTGGAGTCCACATTTTTAAACCAATCAAATCCTGTTGCCGTTCTGCCCGCCTCCTGCGCGTACATTTCACTGGCGTGCACTGGCTCTGATTCAACATAGCCAAGCTGAGAGGGATCCAAGTCCGCTGGAAAATGCTTGCCTGTCAAGTTTTGGCTTTGAAAATAAGGGAAGCCCGCTACAAGCCATCCTACAACCCCAACCAAGCTCCACTATCCCTCACATTTTAAGACAGGTGTAACAGAAATCTAAAATAAACACTTTGATTTTCTTGGTTTGTTTTGCTGTTGGCTCTAATCTCACGAAGGCTGCCACCCAGGCTACTGCAGGTGGCAGTTCTCACGAGGCTTTTTCTTCTTCTTCGGTTTTACGGCGTTTGATTTCCGTCATTTTGGAGCATTACTGCCCCATTCAGCCTAGTGACAGAGTTCAGTTTGGAGAGGTAGAGGAATGTTTTTATCATTATATCATCACATGGGAGATTTACAGGAGAATACCAATACGGGAGGACGTCGGGAAAGAGGGTAAAATATGTAAAACACGGTAGTTTCATGGCCAAAACGGGAGACTTGACAGCTAGCAGAAATGTGAACATTAATTTCTTACAACTATCAGTAAACTATTTTAATAATCTCTGATGTTAAATGTAACTTGTGTTTTAGTTCTAATTTACTACAACTGTGTTTATTTATTTATGGTATTTATTGACTGTATTCACTGTATTACTCTATTTGTAAAATTGTATCTGTATTCTGTATAATTCATTGTACTGTAAATCCTGACCAGGGACATAGACTGCAAATTAGCTGAAGCTAGATGTCTTATATATGTTCACATTTTCCCACTGTGGCAATGTTGTATGTATCGTCCCTGTCAAATAAACATTAAATAAATAAATATGTGTAGAATAGCAGAGGAACTACCTATACCCCGATCAACATCGGGTTGTGAGTACTGACTAACAAACATTCAAAAAGACACCAAATATTACAGTGAGATATAGCTAAAAGCAAGACTTTAACAGAAAATCTAAACATTACACACAGTACAAATCAGTCTAATTCGATTTACACAGTATTTCAAGACACACCTTTGTCTTTCGCTTCATACCTCCCTGTAGTATTTTTAACCTAACTGTTGTTGTAAATATTTTCTTATCTTTACTGCAGCTGTTCCACAGATGAGCTCTTTTTGTTGATATGCAGTGTAGTATCATATTAGTCCTAACTGCTTGTTTTTTACATTTGCTTTAATGGACGGATGAACAGATGGACAGTCCAATACTGTAACACAGAGGCTACCTTTTAAGCACGAAGGAATAAAAATGTGTGAAACCCATCAATCCCATTTATCCATATATCATCTCTTTTTGTCTAAATGTGTATTCTCAGTTAAATCTTGAAGTAAAAGTATGTTTACAGTACAAACTCTCTTCCACTGTTTCCTGTTTGAAAGTAGAAGTACATTAGCTTCATTGCAAACACTCATTCCCCCTGTTTGTCGCACAAATCTTCATTAACATTTATATTATATTAGCTCAAGGGTGCATGATGAGCATAATTTCCACGTCTGATTTGAAAAATATTTAAATGGATTTGCATTTGTTGCCAATAATCTGACTGTCAGAGCTGCAGGAGCAGAGCGATGAGCCCTGATTTTCATCCCTGCAGAGAATAAAAATTCAATTAGGAGGATTTATGACATCAGTGAAGGATGAGGTGATCCAGGGTGGTTTTGGTTCAGTTCATCTGACTTTTGGCTCTCTGATTGGTCGCCTGACCCATCAATCTGAGAGACGTCACTCATACTAACCACTTTAAGGCTACCTCTGGTGGGATACTCTTTTGCCCTGGCCAAGTCTTCTCAGCACATTGTGCCTTGGTGCATCTTGTGACAGTGTGGTAATGTTAAAAATGTTATACTAAAACAACAGCCAAATTAATGAATAAGCACAAAAAACTCTGTGTGCTTTTGCAGACTTATCTGTTGGCAGTGTAAGAGGACTGATTCTCCATTGTTACAGAATGTAAGCATCACTGAAAAGACACTGTGTTGTTTTGAGTGACTAATACTCATAACAGTACCGGCTGTTTATATTATTAAAAGCAAACTCAAGACCTACCTGGAAGTTAGCTGAATTTTGTTTTACTCTTTTAATCCACATCATATGGGTTTCACTCCATTTTAGTCACAGAGTTACTATTATATGTATACCACTTATCTTAATCAACTTTTAGCATTTTATTACCTTTGTTATTTCTTAATATGGTTTTATTGAATTATTTATTTGGTCAGTTTAGTCTTAGCTCCTGTGTTTCCTCATTTTCAATTTAAGAACATTTCCTCAGTTCTCTGTGGCTATTTGAAGAGCCCTGAATTAGAGTCCTTGCGTGTGTGCGCTTGGGTACATGTGTGAGTGGCTGTCTGTGTTAAATGTGGGCTGGGAGGGTAGGTAGGGTTTTCTATTTTGTCCTGTATTCCCTGACTCTTATCTGCTTGTTTATTTATTTCATGTATGAAAAGTGCTTTATAAATAAAGTTTGCTTGATTTTATTTGATTTAAACCAACACTATGTAGTTTTTCAAACATAATATAATCCTTCGATATTCATTGTGATGGTCCACCACTTTACAATGGAGTTGAATGAAACTTCTGTCGTGGTCTGGAGTGGTCTGTATCCCTTTCACTGGCGCTATGTAACTTCGAGGTGGATGGTGGGAACCTTGCCACACTAAAAAACTACATGTTTGGACTGCTTTACAGCATGCGTCACTTCCCCCGATTCCCGATTCATTTAAAACACGGAAGTCTCGGCGAAAGCCAATCGTTAACGCCGAGCTGTAACCATGGCGGAGGAAACGAAGAACATAAATAAAATAATGAAATAAAAGATGAGGAGGGATGTCCGACTACTATCAGGTATGTTGGCCGACTAATGTATGACGAAGTTCCTCAAAAAAACTTGACAGGAAAAAAGTACAGCGCAATAAATCCAGAACGTACCAGTATGTAGTTTTGTTTAGACCTATTTCAAGTGTGTGATATCGCCAGCTCGTTGTTGTCTTTACTTTTATTCACTTTATCGCTTCAACAGGACGGGGGCGGGGGCGAAACCAAGTTGAACTTAGCGATTTTTAACATCATCATTTAGTCAAAAATAAATACATTACCTCGTCGCTATCCATCCTGCAAAACAGCCGCTGAAGACAGAAGAATACTTTTGAGCGAAGTCCTGGCTTCTGTTATTCGCCTACAAAACAAACGCACGCGACCGGCAGATCTGTATCCTGTATGCGCGCGCTAGAGCTCATGGGTAGTTGAGTTCTCTCTCCGGTCAAACAGGGATCTTCCGTAGTGCTGCTTGAAATTGATAATACCCCAACAGATGCAAAAGAGTATCAAGTGCCCAAAACTTCAAGCTTACACTGACATCTCCTTTTCCATGGGGTTTTCATGGAATGGAAAAAAATCTGTCATTTTGAAGAGATGACTGATTAAAAAGCATGTGCAGCAGCTCCACAAGGTACTCAATAGTAGCTGACACTCAGCCCCACAGCCTTCCACACTGGTGACTTGACTAAGGCTGCTATCACACATAGAACGTTTGGTCCTGACTAGGACGAGACATGTTTGGTCTAGATCAACAGAATTCACTTTCTTTGAAAATTGGGTCATTTGGTGTGGTGTGATAGCTCACAAGAATTCTGGTGTGAACCAAAGAACAGAACTCTGGTCCGCCTGACAACAGGGGTCCCGGTTCACTTCTAAATGGAACTGAGTTGGACTCGCTGCAGGTGTGAAAGCCAACCAAAACCAAACAAGGACCAAATAGGGCAAGCAAACCAAAAAGCAGCGAGTTGTGGGTTTAATCTGGACAAATAACACAACCGCTAACATTCAGTCAAAAAACTAGAAGAGTCCAAGCCTTCACAGAGACTGCTCTCTGGCTTTGGGACTTGTTCCCTCACCATATGGGATCTGCCCAGTCCCTCATCACTTTCAAGTCAATGCTTAAGACCCATTTCTACTAAATTATACATTTTAACAAACCTGGGCCTCTCTGCCTTACAGTTATTTGACATCTTTTAGATTGCATAATAATAATTCTGGTTTTAATAGTCCTAGTTTTTATTTGATTTCCTCTTTGCTGTTGTGCTTTCTTATCCCAGTTTGGCCATTTTAGTTTGTCGTATGCCATATGATGGTTCTCATTGCTGTTTAAAATGTGTTAGACGAAGATATTTTGAGTGGACTTGAATATCAAGCAGAGAGCAACTATTATTAGCATTGCTTACATTGCGAATCTAAACTCCTCTAAAAAGATTAATACCTTCAAATCTGTGCAGAATATGTTTACATATTACTTCAGTCAATATGCAAGTGCTACCTGGAAGTCTAAATGCAGCTTTATTTTTACCTCAGCCAGTGACTTTGCTTTAAAACAAGATTTTTTAACAGTAACTAAGGAGGGTTTGACCTGACAGGTTTGGTTAGATGCTGGCAGGCCTACATAAATCATCTTTAGCTCATGCTCTATAAAATTAGATATTTTGGGTTGGTTGATTTATCAACATCAGGCTGAGGTTTTCGGTAATTATGGAGGTAAAATTTTACTCACATATCCTGAACAGACAGTTTCACTGAATGTAGAATCAGCACTTCTGTGAGGAATGGGAGCATTTGAATGCAACAGTCCATCTCCCACAAATTGTTTTATTGCCAGAGCAATTTTACGCCCATCGGATGATATCACATTGATTTAGGAGCTTGGAAGAACAATCCGTCGTCCTGTCTCCTGCTGCGAAAGTCATCAGCTTCCTCAGATGACATCCATCATAGGGTAATTTGAGATTGAAAACATGTCATGGTGATGTATGGCTACGGCAGAATGGAGACACAGTTTTATCCAAAAGGTTAATCCTGTTAGATCGGAGTCAGAAATAGACAGCAGTGCTGTATGTGAGGCTCAGATCTGCACTTTCAGCAGAAATGAAATGTCAGACAAGAACTGGAAATCAAAAAGACAAGAGGAAAGTTCATTGATTCAGCGATTGAAACTACAAGGAAGGGAGTGACATCACTGGATAAAAACGTACGAGAGGGATGTTTCTCTCTGAGTAAAACTAGATTGATGATTGTTAGCAAGTTTGACTGAGGGTGAGATAGATACTAGGAAAACAAATAAGGTACATGGAGACAGAAAATAACCATGAACCCTGGAGAGTTTCATCAGCACTGACAGGCTGGAGGGAATCTTCACACCAGTTTTAAAAAATCTGTTATCCTGTTTGAGCATTAAAGGATTAATCCTCATTAGCTACACCAGTGGTTCCCACCTTTTTTTGCCCTGTGTACCCCCGAGTCTTTCGTTATACCATGAATACCCCCTCACTCATACGTGTTGATGGTTCTTCAAAAGTAGATCTTAATTAGCCTGGTTTATATGGACTCACTTCTACGTCTGGCTCCGTGCTTTTTTGCATTTATTCAATGAAACCAGCCAATTAACAGCAACACCAGAACACCAAACACTTGGGAAGTGTCTGTAAAAGACAATAACCTGTGCCACAAGTAGCACTGCTAGCACTGCCAGCATCACGATTGCAACACATCTGATACAAAAAGCTGAAATATTCTCTCTCTCTCTATAAAACATTACCGCCAAACTTGCGTAATTCTGTTAAACTGTTCTGATCCAATAATTTGGGTCTTAATTAGTTTACCTTTGTGTAATAGTAATGTAATTCTCAAGTGTTATAGTACCACTCAAAGGCAAACACAGGGCACTGCCATCTTGTGAGCAAAGGGACACAAAATAGCTGTGCTGTGATTGGGCGAAGACGTTGTTGGCATGTTGGTAGCTGCTTTCTGATTGGATGATGTCCTACAATTGAGCATGCTCGGGCAGAAGAAAGTGACTGCACATGTGTGAGGCAAAAGGTGTTTCCAGATCTGGTTCAGAGAGAAAATTGTGTACAGTATTTGTGGTGAAAATACCGAAATTCCATTGATCAAAACTTTGAATAAAAGGTCATTTTTGAGTTGTCTCAAAGGGTAAGGTTTGGGCAAAATGTGGTGCATGTTATATTTGAATAGGGATGTATACCATGGACCGGTACTTTCATGCACCGGTCCCTAATTGGGTCGGTACCCAAATACCGTTAAGAATCTGGAAAAACGGTACTGTTATCAGTACTTAAACGTCTCTTCAACTGTCACGTAGTTATGACAGTACCGCCATCCAGCTCAAGCATGTCGGTGAGGGCTAAGCGCTCGAAGGTTTGAGCTCACTTTAACAAAAGTTAATGAAAACTCGGCCCAATGCAATCTTTGTCAGACAGAAGTTGTGTCCAAGGGGGGAAATACTAGCAACATCACCAAACACTTGGAGCGCGCCCATAGTATAAACCTAAAGGAGTGCGGGCTGTTTGATTGCTATAGCAACACGAGTAGAGTTAGCAGCCCGGCTAACACTAAAGACGGCAGCACCGACAGAGACAAAGACTCTATTATCCGCCCCTTCGGTATAGACCCTGCCGAAACTTGGATGAAAAGCCGACGGCACAGCTCTCCTCAGATGATTTGGAGCTGTTAATGCCCGCTCGGAGCAGACTCTTTGTCTACTGAGGTCAAGAGAGTACCGGATGTGCCTGAGGGTCAAGCTGCACTCACAGCACCCTCTGTTGGATGAAACGTTCCACTGCTCCAGGTGCCCTGAAATTCTGCTACACTCAATATTTTACATTCAAATATTTATTTACTATGTGGTTACGGATATTAATCCCCATATTCGAACGGTTATTCGAATATCGATTTTAAAGTGAGAGCCCTTGTAGTCATCATTACAGCATTGATTTTAGCACCACAAGATATATGGGTCTGTCTGTACATGCAGTCTGTTTGGCGGCATGAAGGGGCTTTGCCATCTCCTTAGCTTTCCTTTTGCCTCTGAGAAGCATTTGTAATGCATTACTTCTGTTCTGTTGAAGCTTTATTATTACCTTGTGGTAATAAAAAAAGGTTGAATCTTTTAATATCTTGTAAAGTCCTTATTTTTTAGACAAAATTACATGTTGTAGTATCGATAAGAGTATCGATAAGTATCAATGACGTAAGGAGTATCGGTATCTGTATTGGTATCGATAAAATCTTAATGATATACATCCCTATATTTGAATACAGCATTTTTCCTGGATAAAAGCGTGAAAAAATGAGGTGTGTGTTACAAACAAGGGCGTGTTATAATAGAGAATTATCATGCATGTAAGAAGTGTAATAAAGGCAGAAAGAACAAGACCACAAACAGAATATGTAAATGACCAAGACTCCATTTTATTAAATCATCATTAAAATCCCAGACACATTAAGCTAAATACATCCTTCAATTACAAATCCAACAGTTGGAGTAGGAGCTCAAATAGAAAGAGGCAAACAGTCAGCCGAAGAAGTGGAGAGGGGATGAAACACAAATCCCCATGCAGCGAAACATCTGAGCGCTGGAAACAAGAAGGGAGTAATCCTCATTACCTATGCAGCTGTGTGGGCTGAGTTATCCCGTCAGTTCTGCACTAATTGCTCTGAATCGATAAAACTGCATAATCCAAAGAAAAACTTTTCAGTCACACTCTCACAGCATGACCTTGGGAGCCCTTTACATTTCAGGAGACTCTGATCTGTTTTCTGCTTTCCAGGAGAGCGGGAATGACTGACATGAGAGGGAGATGGTGAGACAGGCGGGCAGACGGGGGGAGATAAAGGAGGAGGATGCATTTTGAGTGATCCCTTTTGAAGCCGCATGCTTTCGCTACACGCCTCAAGGTGTCACTCCATAATTGAATCCTCTCCTTTGTACTTTGACGAGGCCGGGGAGGCTCGAGGACAGCCCGAGGACGACGGCGGGAACACCTGGAAGTGCCGCGGGCCACGGTTTTCCTCCTGCTGATAACAGCATGTGTGAGCTGTAAGACCACCTGATAACTCCTCATGTAGACTGACTCCTAATGGGGAAGTTATTATGCGTCTCAATGGGGGAATGATAACACAGTGCAGAGAATTGTCACATTATAATTATGAGCGGTGAGTGGGTAGAAAAGGAACCCTTCAGCTTTCCGTGACTGAATCAGTCCCCGCTCCAATTATGCTCTCGAGAGGCTGCTGTCCAGTCATGCAAAGCCACAAATTATTGTCCTGTTAGTCCCAAATGTCATAATTATAATCCACTTTGTGACAGAATTTTTAAACAGGGGTAAAAAAAAAGGTAATGTGGTGTTTTGAAAGGGAGAAATAACTAAATTCAGAAATTGATATTTAAGCATTTTATACTGATGATGGTGTTCCATACTGATGGAAAAATGGAAGGAAATTTCAAACTTAAACGCTCAGTTTGTAAATTCTGCTGCCACGTCCCCTTCAGTCATAACATGGCAAAAGAGAATGCTGGGGACAGGGAGGGTTCATGGGAGTCTTACAGTACATTTGAACAGTGTTGGGCACGTTACTTTAAAAAAGTAATTAGCTATAGTTACTTGTAACTTTCCCAAAAATGTAATTGAATTACTAATGGAATTACTCCTTCATAATTGCAATTAGTTACCAGGTAAAGTAATTGATGCGTTACTTTTTGAAAAAGCTTTTACTGCTTGAACTGTGTGTCTCCTTCTCTCTCTCTCCCTCCTTGTCGTTACCTGCCTGCTGCAGCTCTGACATCATCAGGAAGTTCTCGCTGTTTTTGGTCACTAGAGTTTAGATTTACTTACAACAGACAAACACTTTGCTTTAGGACATAATGTACACTTCACATGTGTTCTTGCCTTTTACTTCTCATATTTCCATCCTGAAAACACCAGTTTAAAACTCCACAGACCGCTCCAGACTCACCGCTGCTGCAGCTAGCAGTGTTGCCAGATTTTGCGATTGAAATAAGCATTTTTTCAAGAGAGAAACCTACATGAAAGGTGTTTCGATTTTTATCCACGTTACATTTTAATTTCAAAGTATATTTCTTCTTTTTTGTCTCTTAATGTATTTATTAAACATCCTATGGTCTGGAGGTGAAATATCCTTTTCTTTATACAGAAGTGAGGGGAGGGGCTACTGTTATTTGTAACTCTGTTATTGCTAAACAATCTGTCTAACCTTGATATTTGTAACCAAACAGGCCTGTCAGGCTTTTATCTAAGTTGTACCTTAATCCTCTACAGCTTTATTATGGTGAAAACAGTAGTAGCTACATTTGAAATTAATGTAATTCTGGCTATGAGGATTTATTTTAGGTGAAACATCAGGGTTAAAATAATTTTTGATAACTTCTGAATTTGGTTTATATTGATGGTAGATCATGCACCAGATTCCTCCTGGTGTTGGAGGCAGAACAAGCCCAAATGAGCAACTACACCATTGGAACAAGCCCCAAAAAATTGCAGCCCACATCTCCCAATATACACATGCAAGTTAGAAAAAGAAGAAGCCAAAAGTTGCTTATTATAAGCATACCTGGCAACTCTGGCATCACGTTCTCTCCTGTGTCTGTCAACAGCGCAGCTCTTGTCTGTGTCTGGCTGAGTGAGGCAGGTCAGATAACAGCTGCTTGACATCGGCGCAAAGTAACAAGCCACATTTCACTGTAAGTAACGGTAACAGTAGTGTAACGTGATTTAGCCGTAATTCCTAACGCCGTTACTCCCAACACTGCATTTGAATGCTATGAAGGGCAGAGGTGTGAAAAAATATTGATATAGCAACATATCGCGACATTTTGACCTTCAATATAATATCAATATTTCAAATCTTAATATCGATTTTTTTGTTAAAATAGAAACTCATATTTTATGACAGTTGGAAATAAACTTTAAAAAGAAGTCAAGTACAAGTAGTTGGATCATCAAGTCAATGTACTCGGCACTGGGAATACTAGTTAAGTATTTATTTTGTTTACAAGAATACCGTCTGCACTTCATTTCCCTCGTACTACTTGTCTGTGTTTTCAGTGATATACGAAACTCATGCAATATGCACATTTTCTTTCATGCAGAAATATGTGATTTTCTTTACTGACTTGACTTATACTTTCAGTTTTGAGTAATATTTTGTGATTTACATATGCACCATCTCTAGTTTTTTCTTAGTTAACTGTAGAATATCGCAGCATGTCACAATATTGTAATATTGCGATACATCGTGATATTATCATATCGTGACCCAAGTATCGTGGTACGTATGGTGAGGTTCTTGCCAATACTCACCCCTAATGAAGGGAGGGCTGTGCGTTACTGAACACCTCTTGAGCTGTGCCAATGACCACACATAATTTCTTTGTTAAAGACAACTAAAGGGTTGGGACAGTTGGCAGTTCTTCCTCAAAGTGTACGGAAACAGAAGGTTATGGAGTCCAGCATTTCCTAAGTTGAAAAGGTTTCCGCTCAATCAAAAGAGAAAATAGTCACAGGAAATGTGAAAGAGCATGGTGGATAATCAGTCTCAAATTGTGAAGCTTTTTCTGACCATACTTTAGATCACAGCTATGAAAAACTGAAGATCAGACAGAAGTAATCATGAACCTCATTTTCACCTCCAAGGTTAGTGCTTTACGCCGATGACTGATTCACTTCTTTACTGAACTGGTCATAGATGTTCATCATACTTTTCCCGACTTCTTTGAGCCAAGACGCAGAGAACAAAATGAATTTTCCCAGATCTATTCCAGCCTCATTCCAAGGCCAAATTGCCTATTGATCGCCGTCTCTTTGTCTATTAAGGGACAGCCTTGCATGCCAAAAATCGGTCACCGCCATGATGGCTGCCTATATCTCAATGCTGATTGATTTGGTGGCTGAACAGGCCAAACCGAGGTTGACGGGAGAGGGGAAGAGGATGATTGTCTGAGGGTTTCTGGGGGCCTGCCAGTCGATGCACATGATCAGTAGAGCAGGAATCCACACGGAGCAATCCTTTAGCCTCCATTCTTTGGCCCAGCGTCACTCGTGCCCTCTGTGTTTCTGTCATCAGCTCAAAAGGAAATGGAGAGGAAGGTTATTCCATTCATCCAGACAGGGGGGACTTCACGCAATCAATCAGTGCCGGGGTGGAATGATGGAGCAGTGCGAGGACGTAACAGTGGTATTGTATGAGGGTGCTAAAGAAAGGAAAATCCCCCCACTGTGACCCAGTGAGAGAACAGGAGTTGCTTTGATTTCTCTTTTCAGTGAAAGAGTCTTCACCGAGCTTTGGTGCTTTCACTGGTTTCAATGAGAGCTGATTGATTTTTCAGAAATCCGTCTGAACCGAGTTATTTTTATCCGACTATTGTACAAGTTTGGGCGTGTGATTGCAAGAAGAGAGAATTTCTGAAATAGTTTGTTCAACTTTATATGAAACAAGAAATTTTAGAGTAGTCTAGCTCCTGGTGTTTGAGGTCAAGCTACGGTGTTTTCTTTGTCCTTAGATAGAAGATACAACCGTCAAATTACTGTTAAATCTGATCTCATGCATTTGGTATCTCGTTTACTTAACTAAGGGCTTGTATACACAATTAATTCATCAACACCAATTAACATCTGTTTTGGTCATTCAGTTTCACCGATTCAGACAATACTCAGACGTACACTCTCCTGAGCCATGAGGACGCAGGTAACCGAGTGTCTGTCAAATACTGTCTCAATAATATTAACAGTTGAATCACTCAAAAGTTTCTGCTACTCACAGGGATAGTTCGAGGTCCAGGGGGTTGAAGGGGTGGTCTCGATCCGCTCCATGTCCCTACATTTGTTGTGGTTTCACTGGTGTGAAACAAAGTGGTCCGAACTGATCTACTTTTGATGCATTACTTCTGGTCAATCCCGCGGTTGAATCTTTTGCTTACTCAATTTGTCGATTTGTTTATTCTAGTTGAGGATTATGATGATTTATGAGGGTCCAGAAGGTCACTGATGCCGTCTCAAACACGATTAAAAAACACACTTGAAGGAAAATGTAGAAGAGAGCGAAATGTAAACATTGGTTGTCTGGTGTAGGAAATGGTTACCATGGTAGCCTCTTCTTCGTTCTCCTCCGTAGCAGGTTTGGCAACCAGTTACGTGCATATCGCCCCTTGCTGTTTCAAACTGAGTAAATACACAAGTGGGCCCGGGCATGGTTCGATGTTGCAAGTGTGAATGCAAGCCAGCAGGGGAGGGAGGCAAACTGCACAGCAGTACGGTTCAAAACAAGTGGGTCTAATGTGAAAACGCCCTTAGATGTCTACCATCTTTGGGGACCTGACTTAATGTTCTTAAGTTGTAGAGCCATTTAAAACTCATCCTTGTTCTTTTTCTTCTTGAAATAAAAAACAAAAGTTGCTGGGAATTCTGTTAAAAGCAGTCAATTTTCACAATTTATGTGTATCGGGATATGTATCGTATTGTGGCCTCAGTATCGGGGTACGTATCATATCGTGGGGTTGCTGGAAATACCCAGCCCCAATCTGCATCCACCTGAAAAATGCAGAAATGCCTCTGTTTTTTTACAAAAGCAGTTTTATTTTCATTTCTTCTCCTTGCACCGTGTCTGAAGTGTTGAGAAAATAATTCTGTTTGTTAGATTTTGAGACACATCTAATCACCTTGATCGAGTATTCTTGTTGGTTTCAACATCTGCTGTTAACATGGCAACCAGGGATGCAAGCAGCCACAACAAGATGATACTAATAAAGATAAATAACTCTGAGAGCTGTGACAATGTTTACAAGAAAAAAGTTTCATGAACTTTTAATCTAAAGGCGCTGACTGTTCATCCACCTCAAGGTGTAAAATGTGTTCGATCTTTACAGCCTGAGCACCCTGTGTGATGTTAGTCAACCGCAGTGTGTTAGCCTCAGGAGTTAAACTAGCATAATATTAAGGGGGACGAAGTCTGTCAGCATGTGAATAGTCCAACACTTAAAACCTCAACAGCTTAACAACACTTACTGCAGCACGTTAACAGTTATGTCACGGAGGGACATCATCCCAAGGAAAGGCCAGCACAGAACTCAACAGTTTTTAAAAATACCAAACTACATGTGGACATAGCCTCAATTGCCCTTAAGGTACCTACACACCGAATACGACTTGAGTGTCCTTGGCAATCACTCACCATGCAATGTCAAAGTACAGTCGTGATGGGGCAGGGTTAACCCTCTGGCGACGCGTTGGCCACACTCAAGGTGACCATGTCGCTCGTCGTTCATTGCCAAAGTTGACCTTTTCAGGCAATGATGTGTGTGGCTGTGCAGCAACAGCTAATCAGTGGTGTGTGTGTATGTGTGCATGTGTGACTGTACTGATGCCAGACAGTTTTTATTACAGCTAAACGAGTAACTATGTATGTCCGTGTGGGAAACATGAGCCGGTGAGGACATTAGTTCCTACTAGACGGATCGCAGAAAATTCACAGATGATGCTGCAGCAGGTTCATCAGTTGCAGTGTTTTGTGGTTGATAGGTAAGTGAAAACAATACAGTTGGAGTAATGTCAGCTTATACATCCCATTATATTATACATTATGTGATTGCAGTAAAACCCGAGCGGACGTGACGTCACCGAGCCTAGGCAGTGACAACAAAAGGTAATTATGGACACATCTTTCAACTTTAGTGGGCGACGCGATTATGGTCGCAAAGTTGCATTCGGTGTGAACGCAGCTTTAGGTGTGAGTACGCCCTGTGATTGACTGGCAACAGGACCAAATTGCACTATGCCTCTTGCCCAGCATCAGCTGTGATGGGCTTGTGACCCCTGTGACTCCTAAAGGGATAACCAGTATAGTTAGTGTATGGATAATGCTGATAAGCCATCCAGTTAGCCGACCTGTTAGCCTCCGCTTTTTTCCTTTTTTCTTTATTTCCACCACAGAACTATAAATTGGAATGAGCCTTAATTTTGTTTCATTTACTAAATTGTATGAGATCATAACATTAAGCTCTAGTTCCAACTTATTATTACACCATGATTTTTTTTTTTTTTCTTGATCAGCAAAATAAGTGAAAAGTAGATCTGAGTACATCACTTAAGTTTATGGAGGTAAGTAAATGCATTTTAGCCAGTAATATCACAGCGCTCCCCAAGCTAGAACTTGTGCCAAAAAAGGACAAGAAAATAAAGTCCCCATCTGACTCCAGCAATAACTTGTTAAACTTTATTTAATCAGCTGCACAAGCTCATTGGGGGCTGGCCTGGGTGTCCAGTGTCAGCCTGAACGCCAGCACGTACGTCACTGATTTAATGTGCAAACACATTTACTACCGAGTCACGTCTACAGCCAGAGCTCTCAATGGATCGCCTGTTTCTGTGGGCAGGCCTGACCATGAGTGTCAGCTCCTAACAGACTCAGGACCCTGTTCTGCTGTGGACCACACTGATCAGAGGGAAATTTGATGTCTTATCAGTAAGTTCAATATTCGCTGCGGTCAGATAGAGGGTCATGGCATCAGTTCAGCAGTTCCATCAGTCAAATCCTTTTCCTTTATCTCTTTGCTTCAAATTACATCCCCAACACAATATGTCGGTGCAGATTGTGAGGTATTCCAGCTCCAAGGTAGTTACACAGAAGAAGACAGAGAAGCCCAAAAAAATGTATTTAGTAAAAGTTTGACATGTTGCGTACACATGGCATGCCAACTACACATGGCATGCCACAAACTACATTTGGAGAAAAAATACAGAAAATACAACACTTATAAATTCTCCTTTTGTTGCACTAGTATTATTCAAAATCAGCCATTATTATAGATGTTAATGTAAATATTAGATTACTATTTTCATGATTATTATTTATTAGGGGTGTGCGATATGACGATATTAAATCGTTAAGGATTTTAGCGTGGGGATGATCTCATAAAGCAGAAAGATCATCAGATCGTCTGTGTGGGCGCAGAGACTTTGACGCACACCCGACTAGCCAATCGTAGCACATTACGCGCAGTGCATGGTGGGATCTCCTGTTTGGTCATTTAGCATGAAGCCATGGTGGAAAGAGAAAAGGAGATAAAAGCTTGAAGATGTCTGAACCAAAATCTGTTCTAAAGCAGCTGTATTATTCACTCAGATTATAGACATTGCAGTTAGATAACATTTGTTTTAAATTGTTGCACTTTAAGAGATAATGTTGATATTGTTGTTCATTACCTTTTATGTTTACATTTATTGCACATTTTTATAAAAACTGCACTATTTAAATTGAAACCTGTTCAGAAAGTTTCTTTGGCTTAAATTGTCTTATTTTTTCTTTTAGGGTTTTACATGTTTTATATGTTAAACAGGGAAAAAATGGTCAAACATGCAAATTAGTCTAGAAAAAATCAAAGTAAAAAGGAATCGTGATAAAATCGTGATCGTGATTTTATTTTTAAAAAATTGTGATATATTTTTTGCCATATCGCCCACCTCTATTATTTATTATACTTCTAGAATAACTGTCAATATGATCATTCAGACATGAGGACCCTCCTGAAAATGAGAGAGCTCAATCAAAGAGATAACCTCTGATAAATTTATATTCAGCTGAGACAAATATGACGAAGTCAGGTCTATGATTGGTCCATGGATCTGACACTTGCTTTAGTTCTTGCTTTAGTCCACTTGTCTCGGCCCACCTCCCCTCCTTCACCCACAAATCCAACACAGCATGGTGTGGATGGCTGCTCATCAAGAGAGTGGGATCCATGTTCAAGGTTTCCTACTACTAAACAGAGGCTCTTTTCTTGCCCCTATGATGGATTCATGTGTTTTGTATGTATGTATGAGTATATGTATTTATGCATTTATGTGTATCCATAAAATGAAGAGTTTGTCTTCAGCCTTCTCTTCTGTAAAGAGTCTTGAGATGAATTAGCACTATGCAAATAAAGATTGATTGATTGATTTGGAGTAACTGTCTGTTGCATCACATCACATGGCACACTCCCTGTCCTGACTGCAGTTTCTGAATATTTTAACCTTTACCCAGAGTTTACAACATTTTAAATAATGGATCATTTGGTTTTCTTGTATAGGTGGAGAAAAGAGGTGTAGTGTTTTATTTTTATAAGGTTTTGATTTAAAGGCTCAATTAACATCTGACTGTGAGTCAAATCAGATTTGAATATAAAATACTTCACTCACAATTAAAGGTGTAGTCAGCGATCTTCTAATCAAATGCACTATTTGTCAAATTCACCGTATTTCTCCTCTCCATCCACAAGATGTCACCACTGACAGCATGTTGGAAAAAAAAGTCCGGTTTCAATACACAGCCTTGGCTCTGAATTTCAGCAGGTAAATACTGTGGCTCGGGCCAGGACACCAAAACAGGGTACACCTCCCCACAACCAGGGGGCGATCATACTCATGCGCAGATAAGACAGAGGGGGGAGGGGGAGTCGTAGGTTGCGTAGCGTGCGCAGTTAGCGTAAGAGGGAGATAAAATATGTGCAGTAGCAATGGCTGAAAAACAGCCCAAAAGAAAAAGTTCAGAGGAGTGAAAAGTGACAAAGAAGGGCTATGACCATGAAAGAGCGAAGACCCGGGTCAACATTGGTGTTGCTTTCCGACCGTGGAGGGAACTCCGCAAATTGAAAGACCTGAAAATGGATGCGGATATCGCAGTCTTTCTGCTGGATAGGTAAGCAACATTAGCTTTGTGGTGCTTCACATAACAGTAACAGCCATCAGGCATTCATCTTATTGTCTAATCTGCCAAAATGTGCTGTTGTGATGTTTTCAGTAACGGCAGTCGAGTTGTGGCTACTATTGTCTTACGAGTTGGGGTTACCTCAGTTATGTTGGTCAGCTACGCAGTCTCTACGGCCGTTTCCATGACGCTGCACGTCCATCAGCTTTCAGGGGTGGAGCCAGGGGTGAGGTATTAAGAGAGAGGCGGGTCTAAATTTGTTTATCAACAACCTCTCCACTTGTTTTCTCCCACATCGCTGACTACACCTTTAATGCTCCACTATCTCAATTTCGTAATACAAGCTGTGTAATATAAACACTTATTAATTAAACTAAATTTAAAAGAAAACAAAGGTTTTATGCTGTACTAAGTTAAGCAAGAAAATGAAAGTCCCTCCTTGCATCTTATCAGTATATAGATATGAAAATAAACAATAGTCTTCCATAGAACATCACAAGTTTACCAAGTACATTTTTTAAAGGGGTTTGAAGAAATATTTAATGTCTTCAAGATTCTCATCAAAATCTGTTCATAGAGAACTTTAAAGATCCATCCATCCTTACCAGTACTGCTCATCCTTTTCAGGGCTGCAGCCTATCACAGGCTAACATTGGGTGAGAGTCGGGGGTACACCCTGAACCAGTCTCCAGCTGATAGCAGTACCACATAGAGGACAACCCCTCATGTGAATGTTATTGGTCTGTGGGGGAAGCTGGAGTGCCTGGAGAGAACCCCCGCATGCACAGGAAGAACGTGCAAACTCTACACAGGTACATTTAAGCTGTACTATGGTCATTATATACTGTTTTCTGTAGAAACATTTATTTATAGGATTGTTTCAGATTGTAATGTATTAATAAATGTACATATATCCTGGTCTATGGGCATCTGAGAGACTATGATCATCAGTAAGTTGAGGCTATTCTCTATATTGCTTCAAATTGTATAATGTTTAAATTGCTGTTTTTTTCTTTATACCTTGTTATTAATTATATTGTATTTTTTCATCACATAATGAATTTTCATGACTCATTGTCACATTATTGATCCCAGTTAGAGTAGCTCCAAATGCTGATTGTAAAAATAAATCAGTCTATTTCTTTCCTCAATCCTTGTCTGTGTTGACAAGCAGCAGAGAGTAGAATAGAGAATGAGACGTCACTTCTGATGTGTTTGAAACTTGGGCTTCTCGCTCAGAAGTCTCTGCGGCAGTGATATGATAAAAGGACTCGATGTCTCGGGGCTTTTGAGAGACAGCGGCAATATCAATAAGCTGACATGTTATTTTTTTAACATTGTTAATGTGACAATGTCATTTAGCAGATGCTTCTGCTCACGCACATCTGAGAGTTGGTACAGCACAAGAATCTAGACAGGAGGAGCATTAGTAAGTGGAAGAGACTGCCTCAAGCCTAATTGAAAACAGGTGATGCCATGCAGAGCTTGAGGCAGTGGCGAGGGCTTCAAGATTTATCATTTTAGGATTGAAATCACTATTTTAGACAACATAATGATTGATCGCCAAAGCTGCCAAACCCAAGATCTGCTGTGTCAAACATTGTACACGTACTATTAAACAAATTTGCAGGGCATTTGTATTTAAGAATGACTCACAGATAAGAAATTTACTCACAATTGCAAATCAGTTCTCATTGTTCACTTAAAAGAGTAGTTAAAAAGAGCCAACTCATTCGCGAACGCCACATCTCCATCGCGGAAGTGCCGGTTAGCAGGTCAACAACACAAAGCCTCTGTTTAGTGGTAGTAGTTGAAGTATCCCTTAAATAATGAAAAATATTATATATCATCAATTTTAGATGTGTTATGTGCTTTTGATCATTGATTTCCTTCCTGTTGTCAATACTGTAAACATATGGCCCTTTTCCACGAGCACACCTTGGCCCTACTCTACTCGGCCCTACTCGATTTGCAGCGCGTTTCCACTAGCCTGGTACCTCCTAAAACAAGCTAGTTTTAGTACCAACTACGCTCTGGTTCCAAGTGAGCTGAGTCGATACTAAAAGATGACGTCACCGACTGCCGGCTACTGATTGGTCAGACAATGTCGTCATTGACGAGTGATGAGCGCAACGACCTAGCATGCTAGCCGTAGCTACCTCATATGTCTTTTCTTTGCAGCTCGATTGCTCTCGTCCTCGGCTTCATTGTGTTGTATAGCTTCAAAAACTCTCCTGTGCTTCCTAAGGGGTATTTCTTTTTGCCACCTGCAGCCTTCTTCTGCTTTTCTTTTTTACTCGGTTTGCGACAAAAAGCCACGAATTGTTGTGTCACGCTCAAAATGCACTGCAGTGCCGCTCAGCTGTTTACAGCAACACTGCATCCCTTTGGGCAGACGACTGGGGCTAATGGAAAAGCAGCACAAGGCGAGTAGAGTAGAGCCGGGCTAATGGAAAAGGGCCAATAGTGAATATTGCACTGAAGCTTAATTTGAAGGAAATCGTGAATTGAATTGAAATTGCACTATCTGCCAGAAAAATCGCAATTAGATCTTTTCCTAAATTGTTCAGCCTTAGCACTGCCTTTTATTTTGTGACAACAGACCTTCATCATGTCACTAACATTGTTCATATTAAGCATCATACTCAGTGCCGAGTTATTCACATAGAGCTGTGTTCGAGACCCTTACATTCTTCTACCACTTACAACTTTAAATGAGAAAAGTCAAACGAAGTGCATCAGTGTTCCCTAAACAGAACATTCTTCAACTTTCTCTGAAATAGAAACAGACTTTGTGGATTTAATGAAGTAGAGTAATTCATCCCACTACTTGGCAACAACAGAGGGGTAGAGTTTAGCGAGTGATTTTGAGCCATGCTGAGAGGGGGGCACCAGCCGTCACTGGCAGAGCGCAGCAGGCAAGAGGGAATATAAACCTCGATGAAGGATTCCAGGTAAACAAGAGCTGTTCCCAACACTGTTTTGTGGGCTGAAGTAGAGCTTTGCATTGGATTCTCGCTGCAACTGGAAGAGAGATTAACAGCAGCGTGACATGCTGCTGTAGGCTGGTGTAACACCAGATGTGCTGCTGCATTCTGGATCATCTGCAGAGGTTTTGTAGAGGTTTTAGAAAATGCAGAATGTGGTCTGTTTTCAACATCATTGCAGCCCACTAAATCTGTTTTAATGGCATTTTTTAAACTTTCTAAATTTGTGGTTGTAAATAAAGTTAAAGTATATAAAATACAAGTATACAAGAAATAGTTTATAAGATGCAATATAAATGTATCAATAACACATGGTTGTGTATCTGGTTTTGCCTCCAGGCACAACAGTGTCCCTGGCCACACCATTTAAGAAAAAAGGGCAATGTGCTCATTCAATACTCACTTAAATTCTTGTTCCATAGTGCCATGATCAACGAGGTCACCACATTTCATCTTTGTGGTATGATGCTAGGAATTGAGGAATTTTAGAGCTCCATCCATATTAGCTTTCCAGCTCATTCATAAATAAACTAAATTTAAAGCAGAAGGAGAAATTAGTACTGCTAATGAAAATTCCCAGTTCCTTCTTTGATCATCATCATTTGGCTCAGCTCGGCTATAAGAGACATCCATTTTGGCTCCATAACAGCCCTTTGGTTGGTTCCATTTTGGCTCTTTTATACAAGCTAAAATATGATTATGTTTTGGCCTGTGATCGAATAACACAACTAACCAAAAAAGCTTAACCTTCCCTAAATGTTGTGCAGGCTGTGTGTCCATACCATAATGTCAAGCATTAGTTGTCACTGTCTGCTGGAAAACTTAAAGAGACTGTGAGGAGTTTCTAAGTAATTGCAAAAAAGTCTCACTTTAAGATGTATGCCTGATCGAAATACACACTTTAAGAAGAGTTTTATAGCATCAAAATAGGTTATCTCTAAATGCTGTTCCTTAGCTTCTTTGTCGGGTCGCACAGGACAGGGCTGGACTGGATACGCAACTTCGGGAACAAGACAATTAAAACTTGAGCAAATTTATATTATTCGGACACATCTTAGAGCAGCGAGCTGTAAGTAGCGATATATAGCCGGCTACAAAACTACGATACTAAGTTTTTCAAAACTTGCTTGTTGTCACACATCAAAAACTACGGCTACGTAACTAGAAAGAGAAACATTACCTCGTCGCTTTGCATCCTGTAAGTTGTTGAAAAAAAGAAGCTGTAAATCAATGCAGAGTTCTGAGGAAGGTCCGGGCGACAACACAACAAACACATGCTTTGGCTTGGGTCACGTCTTGGTGCGTTCCAGTTGTAGTAAGAAGTAGGGATTTCCAAGTTCCGAGTAGGAAACTGCAGCTGGAACGACCCCTGAAGTCGCTCTAGATCAGCTGTATACATCGTATTGTTTGACTTATATTTACAAAAATGCTGCCATAGTGATAATCACATTCTTCATGTGATATTTGTGAACAACAACGCAGGGCGTGCTAACAACAGCTAACAATAGCCTGGTAGTTCAGCATGTTTTTTTCAGTCGGAGATGTCACTCCCAGTTCCGAGGTTACTGGAACGCAGCATTAAAACAGTCGCCGCGCGTGCTCATGGGTAGCAGAGTCTTTGTGTCGCTGGTAATAGATTCTCCTCACAGTCCCTTTAAGCCATAAGCTGCAAACCAAAAAGGTACATCATAGATCAATATAAACACTAAAAGCTCAGGTCTCTGGAGAAGAGGGTTAACATTACAGTATCTGGCTCACTGCTGACAAATGTTTTCATGCCAAAATATTTCACAACACCTGAATTTCTCCTCTGTGGATCTATAAAGGTTAATCTTATCTTTTATGCCTCTGCAAGTTGATCAAGTGCACTGGAGTGAAAGTACAGAGTTGGGTTGGGATAAAGGGCTGGAGTGGTTTTTGTTGAAGACTGATTCATAGAAGTAACAACAAAGGGTGAAAAAAATGCCATAAGATCCAATGACTTACATCTCTGACCTTGTATTAAATTCATTGTTGGGTCAGAGCAGAGGTTTTTGAAATATTTTACAGAAATCCCTGCAAGAATTCTTGAGATATCAAGTGCACAAGAAAGGAATGATCTTGAGGCCAAAAGACATCTGACCTGGCTCCTCCAAACTATCACCAGTTTATTAATAAGAAAGAGCGGACTTTTTCTGCATAACTGGAAGAAAATCCTTCAAAGCATTTTTGAACTTTTGCATGTACAGGGTAGGGGCAAACATGACACCTGGTGTCTGTGACCTATGACTTAAAATTCAAGTTCAGTTTCTGTACTCTTCAAAGAGTGCACTTGTTCCCTTAGGTTCACTATTATGGTTAACTTTTTAAGCATTCACTGCATACACATTATCATGACAACAGCCCACTAATGACAAAAATGATCTTTGGGTGCTTTTACACCCAACACATTTGGTCCAGATCTAAAAAACTCTGGTTTGCTTTTTTGAAAGTTTAGTTTATTTGTGGTGGTGTGAAAGATAGAGCAGACAGACCTGCCTGATGCTGAAATCTGTCCGTCTTAACTTCCATTGTCCAATGACTTCACTCGGCTAAATGCTCAACGGCCCAATCAGGCAAGTAGGTGGGAGCTGCGGACAACACCAGGAAGTGACTGCATGATTGAAAACAATAAGAAGAAGAAGAATAACTTAAATTTATATAGCACCTTTCAAGGAACCCAAGGTTGCTTTCCGAAGTGTTTAAACAGGGAAGGCCAGGGAGAACAGATGAGATTTGAAAAGTGGTTTGAAACAGTCCAGAGTGGGAGAGTTGCGGATTTCTGCGGGGAGAGAGTTCCAGAGGGTGGGGGCTGCCACACTGAAGGCCCTGTCACCTAAAGTTCTAAGCTTGGTCCGCGGGATTGAGAGGAGACCAGCATCAGATGACCGCAGGCTCCTGGATGGGGTGTGTTGGTGGAGGAGATCAGCCAGGTACTGGGGGCAAGTGCGTGAAGGGACTTGAGGGTGAGTAGGGGGAGCTTGTAATGAATGCGGAACTAAACATAAAAACTAAAACAATGGCGGCTTCTGAAGCGGCCTCAATATCTGTGCTTTTTTAGCAGAAATTTACTCATTTTTTCTTTAAAGAGGACATATCATGCTTGTTTCTCCTTTTCACTATGCCGGACTAGGATGCCTGTACAAGTCATTTAGTTCCTTCATTGCCCCACAATAGCGTTCTCAATATCCTCATTTTAGGCCATTATTAAGTGCTTGTTGAAACGCTACGTCTCAAGGATGACCTAAAGTTACCTCGCAACGTCACAGCCCTTTGTGCTCTACTTGGTCAGTTCTGTCAGAGCTGGCGAGAGGGTTGTCCTTCTTCTTCTACTGTATTTTTCGGTAGGCTCAAAGCAGCGACCGCGTATAGAGTCCCCCTACAGGCCAGAACTGGTAATGAGTGAGTGTGAGCTAGGGATCTATATACTGCTGCTGGATGTGTTCCTTGGTGACGGTTTTGTGGCTAACGGACATCACAGAGGAGGAAGTGTTTTATCAGATTACTCCAATAAAAAGAAAGGTACCTCGTGATGTCATGACGTTTGAAATCTCGCGGACATCTCGCAATGACCTATTTTCAGAGGCATCAAATCTCATTCTAGGATATCAGAAAAAATACAATATCTAATTTTTTGAAAATTAAGGGGGTGTAAGGTCTTGTTTTCAAATTTATTATATTATATGTAAGTATTAAATCATGCATCAGCATTATATGTCCTCTTTAAAAATGGAGGAAAGAACGTCACTTGAAGCTTGTCCAACAAGAAATCGTGATTTTACACCTCTCCTGATCAGGAAACACTGCTGGGAAACTGGGAGAGAGCATGGAAATCCCCCCATGGACATTCTGGTTAGTCTATGGTCGCCATGGTTACTCGGTGATATTCAGCAAAATCTGCTCTTCTCAGAAGTTTACTGGGAAAACTTTGTAGGGATTGTCCTTGACAAGGTTCATGTCACATTTAAGTGTTAAATGATACATCTATGTGGTATAGTTTAATGTAAGACGATAGTCTAAGGTAGTTTGAGCTAACTGCTAACTGTTTTTAGCCGTTAGCCAGCCAACTATTGTTGCCCATTAGCCACTAGTCTTGTAGTCTAGTCTTGTATAGCCGTTACATATGCTATGTCATACATGTCTTGATATGGATTGGTCTGTGATGAGTGTGACGAGCCAAATGATCGTCCATCACAAACTGCTTTGGTTTTAAAGGTTCTGCTTTGAAAACATTTTCCAAAGGCTCTTTCCCAGATGGATAAGTGAAATATGTTTGAGGCGGACATATGGAACTGTCCATCTGGCATGTTAGGGTAGTGAAAGGTCACACGACCAAAGATTTGAATTCATGTCAGCCATAAAACAGGGGTCTTGGTACACGCGGATGTGAAATCAAACAAACAAGGACCATAAGAGGCAAATAAATCTAAAATCAGAACATTATGGGTTGAATTTGGCCAAATACAACAACAGTTTGTAGCTAACATAGCGTTCTGAGAAAATATAAAGCGAGGAGTGGCTAACTCTGGCATTGCTAGAACTAGCAACTTCCATTTCTCTTAACAGGCTAAACCAAGTCCTCCCAAATACACTTACCAATTGCCCTGGTAAATGTCATTTTTATTTCAGCAGCCTTAATACAACTTAATTCTTATTTTATCCATCAAAATACTGCTGAGCTGCATCATGATAAATGACATTTATTCAAAGCTGGTTGTGTACAATAATGGGGCAAGTGGCAGGAACAAAGTCTGCAGCCATGACCCTGGTTTGTGATGTCTTTTTAAAATGCTGTGTGCAGAAACCACACTGCTGTAAGACTGGAATTTTGGGTTTGATTAAAATACCGTGAAGTTCAAGAAATACTATGTTCCTCAAGGAAAATAGTTCAAAATGATTTATGGCTCTGAATTTCTTCTTAATGATACTGTAGAAATTTGGTCCACGGTTATTTTTAAAATCCTCAGTCTTACATCTTCAAGTCCTCCCCTTGTAAGGTTTGTTTAAGTATGTTTGGGGTCAAAGTCACTACCTTTTTTTGAGCTTTAAAGATTCAATATTCTCTGCAAATGCTTTTCTAGCTGGACTGTGAATGAGTCCTGGCAGAAACATCCCAATCCAGCCAAATGCAGTTAAACAGAGCCTGTGAAAAGCCGTTTTGGTAAGTGCTGCAATTCAACCTTGCTATCAACATATTCAGCAGGTGAAATAGAGAGAATGTGCTAAAAGGAAAGCGAGTGAGAAAGAAGGGTTTTACCAGCTGCAATAGAGCCCGGTGAATTCCTGAACTTTGGTATTTTACCATTTAAGAGATAAAAAGAATTTTACTAGAAGACAGAGCTTTGACAGCACTCTCATCAGAGAAAATGTTTCTCATGTTCAAGGGTTTTTTTGGGCAGGGTGGAGAGAGGAGCTTTATCTGTTAGGCATGTCGTGATTGTTTCTGAAATGTCAGAAGAAAAAGGTTTGACCTTTGGAAAGGTTTGCTGTAACAAGGGAAGACCTCCTGTACAGACCTGACAATCAGTGTGGCCCTGACTCCACATGAACCCTCCTGAATCTGATAATAAGGACATCAGAATCGTAAATTGAGTCAGATGAGTCCCCATCATAACTGCAATATTAATGTGTGCTCCAAAGTCTCAATAAATTATGACTCGCGCTCAGGGGTGGCTGCTGAATTTGAATTTTATCTGCAGGCATAATTTGATTTTCCCAAACAGCTGCTCGAGGGTAATACGAGGGACTTTACGGGGGAGTGATAGAGCGAGCTTCTGAGAATGCTACCAGGGAGGAGGGATCCAAAGATGACCTACAGCTCGATTAGAGCGGCTGAAATACTCGTCTGATTTAATGACTTTTTTAATTAAAGGATGTGGTTTGATCGATTTGAGGCCGGCTACGTGTGAAGTGGCTGCTGTTTTAAAATGAGGAGGGATTAAACAGGTGTAGCTGGAATTACTGAATACTGTGGGTCAAATACTCACATTAGCCTCACAGATTCAAAGCAAACAACTGCAGTAGATCTGGGGAGTCTACGGATAATGGGATTTGTTCTTGACTTCAAATACATGTGTGCCATGTATGTTAAATAACCTGCTGAAATCCAAGTTTGGTCCTATAATCAGATACCCGTTTATGAGTTATGCGCATTGAAGCAAAGTGGAGGCTAAAGCATTTTAATTCTGCTTCCCCTGAATGGTCCAAACCCTGTCCATTAGAAAATGGTCCTAATAATTGTATAAAAATGTGAAAAAGGCAGTTGTACAAAACCCAGTTTCCACAATAGAGCGGGGCAGGGATGACGTATTACTTTCTGGGTGAATGCATAAGTTAGCATCATGTTGGTTCCCCCAGCTGCAAGCCTACAAAAAGTCTTTGGGTTTTTTCAGTGTTTGTATCATCGCTGATGAGAAGCCCTGTGGGCAACAAAAAATTCTGAGACTTACATGTACTGCTCTTTATGATAATCTTAAATGAAAGCAGACATTCATTAAAGCACATGCTAACTTGAGATCTGAACCATTCTGATGATATGTGAAAAAGAGGAGACTAAATATTGAGGAAATGGGGACGGGACTAGATAAGCTCTGCTTCTTCCGTCCTCCCTTTCGGACATGTACAATGTGATCATCTATTGACAATGTGTGATGTTGTATAAGTGTGCTGACAAGACCGAAATAAAAATCAATTCAATTCAACCATTCTAAAGCTGTGTTCACACCGCAAGCGACCCAGCTACCTAAATCGCGTCGCCCACTGAAGTATCGTCGCGCGTCCATACACACCTCATTTTGGTCACCGTTGCTGTCGGCCGTCGCTCGGTGACGTCACGTCCGCTCGAGTTTCACCGCGATCATATCATATATCATAAAATAGGATGTATAAGCGGACATTATTCCAGCTGTATCCTTTTCATTCACTTATCAACCACAAAACACTTCAGCTGATGCTCTGCAGCAGCATCACCTGTGAGTTTCCCGGAGTTCGTCTAGACGGAACTAATGTCCTCACTGACTAATGTTTCCCACACAGACATGGATTGTTACTCTGTAGTCCGGATGAATAACTGTCTGTCTAGGGTACCGTCACAGGTGCACACACCGCTGATTGATCAACTTTGTTTTACTTTCACATCATGCGACAAGCTATGTGATAGTGTGAAAAGCGGCTGTTGCATCGCGGGAGGGTTAACCCCGCCCCGTCGCGGCTGTACATTGACTTTGCACGGAGAGTGATCGCCGTGGTAGTACAAGTAGCGTCCGGTGTGAATGCAGCATAAGGAGGCATAAAAGTATCAGTTTGCTAATTGGTGAGCCAAGAGCTCTGCCAAATCTTATCTGCTTTGCATGGTTAGCAGCAGAAAGGTTTGGACCAAGTGAACTGAAATATTCAACTGTGTAGACTGGAGTTGACCTAGCTAACTGGGACACAAGCTATAGTTGAGACTACCTATTATGTATGCAGTATGGGGTGTGCAAAAATTTGTAAAATGCACTGCATGCAAAAAAAAGGTGATATCAGAGTACCTCTATAAAATTAAGCAGTCTAACCTGTATAGTCTTTCACACAAAGTAAAGCAACAACAGCCCAGGGGTCAAAATGTCTGACAGCAAGCATATATCCATCACAACTCCCTCAGCAGTACTGACATGAGCATTAAATCTGCTACATTTAAAATCAAGTAAAACAAATCAAATCTCATAAAATGTACTTATTTCAAATCTTTAATAAACAATTTTTTAGTTGATGAATGAATGTTATATCAAGCAGTGCTAACCATTAGCTGGGCTACAGTTTACTTTTGTTTTCAAGACCAGCAATAAAGACTTCTAAATTATTAGACTGAGGAGTGAACACAGCCATATTCACATTTTCAGAAAAAAAAGTATTACTTATGAGTACTGAAAACAGTTTTTAAATTGTAGGAACAGTTGCAGTAAGTGGAATCAATGTGCCTTACACAAAAGCTACCAGAAAACAAAAAAAAAAAAAATAGGTACCAGCTTGGCCAGGAAAATAGACATTAACAGTTCACATTGGATGCTCAAATTTTACCTCTAATTTATGACAGGGTGGTGCATAGCCAACAATCAAACAAGCCCGTAGAAAAAGCAGGGATGCAAAGTTAGAAACTAGCTTGCAATGTCTAAAGCAGGCACAAAGTTAGACAACACAGTTGAAAGCAAGAAGTTAGCAGCTAGCCTGCAGAAGACAACAGTACCAAAAGCAACAAATTTGGCAACTTCCATACTGGAAATCACACATTAAAGCTTTGATTAAAGTTACTTTGCCTGTTTGGTTAACACACCCACCTACCATAAGACAGAAAGTTAGTTAAACATGGAGCAAGCTGCAGATTCAAGATAAAGAGGAAGCTAGCTGGAAACTTTAAAAACAGGCACAGTTAGCAGCAAGCTAACTGACGTAAGAAACAGTTAAAGCAGGTTCATGTTAAGGGCAGAAGTTGCCAACTTGAGTCCCAAATCCTTACAAGCAGTTCTAACAGACACACACTATAAGAAATCAGCAAACTGGACCCCAAAACGGCACAAAAGCATATGTTAGCATATACAAAGCCAAAGCTCACAAAAGCATATGCTAGCACCTACTTCACATAAACAAAGCCAAAGCTCACAAAAGCAAATTCAAGACATGAGAGCCAATGCAGACACACAAAATGTACACCAGCAAACAAGAGACAAATACAGTGTTGGAAGTAGGTATGCAAACAGCAGCGATCAAACCGAAGTTTAAAAATATGAACCTACCTACTTGCTGTTCATGCTGTTCAAACCAAGAGGAAAACAGCAGACACTTCGGTCGGTCTTAGCAGCTTGCCAAGTGGAGACCTGCACGATGTAAAAGGAAGACAAAATTAAGCCAATTCACTAAGTTTTTTCCTTTAGTCTTCAATTTAAAAAATTAAATAATTTCAAATAGTGGTACACAAACAATGTATTAAATTGAGTATTACACTTCAAAGTAACATTTTTTGGAACAAATTGTCGTTGGCATGTGCTCCAGTGTCCTTCAGGTTTTTGCACATCAATCTTTTGTTTTCTGCTCACAAGATGGACAGTAATTGATGGCTTGGCTTTTTCTTTTGTGGAAGAGTATACCTGTCTGAAATGTGCTCACCTTCAAAATTCATGTGCTTACTGTTAAAGAATGGAACTATTTCTCCAGTGTGTGCTTCTCCTCAGGTGATGCAACCTTACCTTGTTGGTTGCTGGCCCAGCTGTTGTATCCCACTGATGATAATATCCAGAACTTTGATCCTTTGTTTGTGTAGTTTAATCCTCTGATCCCTTAGTGTGATTGTGGCCTTCAGCTCATGAGTCTCAAATCTTTTTGCAGCTACCATACCATGCTCCTCAGTCTTTAAATATGGCCACTCCAACAAACCCCAAAGTGTCAAAAATGTCTTAAAAAGTTGAACAACATCACTTCACAAAATGTGGTGCAGTCATTGCAAATGGATGGTGCTGCATTTTGGTGATTTTAGTGGGATATACCAAGAGACTCTATGGCAGAGGGAGCAGTGGCAGCCATGTTGTTTTTCTTAAAGGCACAGACACTCACACAGGTGTCTTCAGTCACTGTGGTTGATTAGACCAGGAGAGGCTGAAACAGGCAGGGAGATGGTGAGACTTCAGTGTGTCTTTATAAGGACCAATTGAAATAAAAGCAGGTCAATAAACAAAAACAGATTATACAGATTTCACAGGGTTGTTGAGCTGTCAGTCAAACAAACTCAACCACACCAACACAATCCTGAGAAGAGGTATAGTCAAGACTTTTTTACTATCACCTGTGTGGGTTACCAGAGTTTTTAAACATCTGATCCAAACTGACATAACTACCGTAAAATACCAAATAAAAGCCGGGGTGTTTATTTGCTTCAATCACTGAGCAGACCAGGCGACTATTTGGGACAGGCGTTTAATTGCTTTTGCACAAAAATCTTGCTTAGGAAAAAATGAAAAAATATGTTAGATATAATTAAATTATTTATTTACACCAGTATGAATAACACCTGTACATTTTCAAGTCGAAATTACAGATTACCAGGGCCATGGAGATAAGCAGCAATGTACCGCTAACTGACGTGACCGGCCTCCTGACGTTAGTTAAGGACAAAAAACAAAAAGGACGTTGAGTGTAACTGCACTGTCATGAAACAGAGCGCCTCACACCAACCTGCATTTGTTGACATACAGAGGGAAGAGAAGCTGACAGGATGTCCAAAGAGACAGATAAACCACGTGGACTTTAAAGTTGCAGTTTGATCATTTTTCTTTTCAAGTTTGTACTGACAGTTGTGAGCTCAGCGTTTACATGTGTGTTCTGTAAACTTTGACTGTAGCCTAGGCTGTGCCGAATAAATTACACCGGGCGTTTATTTGGAACGGACATCTATTTGTCAAAATGTACTGCTACACCGGGCGTTTATTTGGGACTGGGCGATTAGTTGAAACCAGGCGTTTATTTGGTATTTTACGGTATATTATTATTAACCCAGCACACTGAAAAAAATCAGATCTGAGTGAGAGTATTTGTCCAATTTCAAGACAAAAAAACTCACTAGACTTCTTCTAATCCACAATTTTCTTACATGTCTGGATGAAGATCTTATTTGAAGACATAAAAACTAAAAATAAGGCCTCAGTGACTTGTTATAATAATTCTGAAAAATCTGCCAATAAGAGAAAATTAATTTGAGCAGATATTAAAACTTAATTTAGGCCCTCACTGAGTTCTTTTTTCATCAGCAGCTATTTTGGCTTCATTCTAAGCAATCCAATGCCCTACTTTTGCCTTTTATTCCTTAAGGTAAGATGTGTCTTGACTGGTTAAGTAAATGTGGATAGAATAAGTGTTTTGGATATTTTTGACTTGAAAATAGACCAACACACTTGCCCAGATCTGAGTTTTTGAAGTGCAGAGAAATCAAATGTAAGGAATAGTTATTTTTTTTAAGTGGGGTTGTACGAGGTACAGAGCATTAGTCTGAACATCATCAACAGCAACAGAGACCAGCTCTGCATCTTTATAGAATGAGTTGGCACAAAAACTAGAGCAAGATATGGCTGGGGGTATGATAACATTGAGCCACCTACTCTGCATAAGTGAATGAGTTTTAGGTGAAAACAAGCCAAGATAACGGAGTATGGTAATAGTACGCTATATCCAGTTTCTTGACAACTTTCCTTTCCCCTACTAAGCCCCTTTTTGGAACTACTTTGGACCTACATGTCCAGCAGTGCCAACCAGCTACACTCTGCAGGCTTCACAAGAGGATTAACCTGCAACTCAACTACAAAAAATGAGATGTATGCTCCAAATATGAAAGCTGTTTGCTTTGGACAATTTGAAATATTGTATGTACCAGAGCATTTGGGAAAACTTCTGTAGACGGAGAGTCAACAGGTCTGAATTAAAAATGAAGGAAACTGGTTTAAAGTGGTTGGCAGTTTCAGGATCAGTTCATTTTAGGTGAGTTTCAGCGGCTCCCATCAGGTTGGAGGTTCATGGTACCTTCTTGTAAAACCAGACACTACAAAAACAGCTTTGTACCAGCAGCCATTCGTGCTATTAACAAATTAGAGAAATTGCAACATTACCTCACTAATTTATTTATTCCTTGTACTGTTCTTCTCATCTTGTTTTTATGAATGGCACATATTTATCTTTTAGCTTGGTTTGACATATTTTTAGGCCTTTTTTACCCACTGATGTTTTAACTTATCTGCTTCTTATCTCAGGGCTGGCCTCCTTGTTCTTGTTCTTTTAGCCTAAGCACTGTTGTCACTTTGTGTTGTTTTGTGTGTCCATAATACGAGAGAATTCACTTACTGTAAACTGAATTTACCCAAGGGTACAATAAATATTCTGAATCTGAATGTGAATCAGCAGCTTCTATACATGCCTCTGCAGTCTGCAGCTGTCATTGTACAGTGCCTCACTAAAACTAAACAAATGTGTGTATTAAAATGGATCAAATCTTAAGTTTTTTTCGGAAACAACAAAAAGTTCCACCCTGCCAACAACATATGGCAGGGTGGTACAGTGGCAAAGCAGTGTGCCTTGCCTCTCACTTGTTAGGATAGGCTCCAGCCCCATGTGACCCCAAAATGGATAAATGGTATGAATCATGGATTGGATGGACAAATATTTTTGCTTTTACTGATTGTTTATTATAAAAAAAAGACACAGCCCATTGTCTTAATAACATTTTCTTGATTAAAATACACTATTTGTTCACTGTTAAGGAACCAAACTGGAAAAACTATCTTTATAAGAATAGAGTAACATGCAGTCTATGCTGAGACCCAAATTAGCGCCTAAACAAACCGGCTTAGAAGTGGAGAAGTTGACATAAAATCTGATATAGCATTTAATCACCTGACGCTGTTTACGTGGCTTGTTTTCACTTAAAAAATAACAATAATTTGTCATTTGTTTGAAAGTAGAAACAAACATTTAAAAAGTATTCCTTGGTAAATCAATAGTTCATGCATGAAAGGGTTAAAACTTGTGAAGATGGTGGCCCCATGTGCAGTAATATTTACCTCTATCATCTTAAAAACGGCTCAATCAGGGAAGAGAGGCAGGAGCTGCAGAATGCAGACGTGACGACAACCGGAAGTTGAGAACGGACATGCCGATTAGCCTATTGTCCTCATTGCTACTCAGTGAAACTTGGCAAAATCTGCCCTCCTCAGAAGTTTACTTGTAGGGATTGTCTTTGACAAGGTTCGTGTCACATATAAGTCTTAAATGAATCATCTGTGTTTAACAATTTAGTGTAAGACCATTGTATTAGACCATTAGCTGTTAGCAGCTAAGTTAGTGGCTAACGGCTAACAGTCATTAACTGTTGTTAGCTGTTAGCGGCTAAGTTAGCAGCTATGGCTAATGTCAATGAACCGTTTTTAACTGTTGTTAGCCATTACCTGCTACATTAGCCGCTATGTATGCTACATTAGGAGGCAACCCTGTTTGATGTGGATTGGTCTGTGATGAATGTGACGAGCCAAATGATTGTCCAATCACAAGCTTGTGTTTTTTTTAATGTTCTGCCCCTGAAAACAAATTTAAAGGGCTCCTACCAAGATGGACTAGTGAAATATTTCTGTGGCAGATATATGGAGCTGTCCATCTGGCTTGTCACGTTATGTATTTCATACAACCCTTCTTCAAAAGCCCAGAACCACCCCATTAGCAATATCAATTTTCTAGTTTTAATATGGACTTACAAATTTAGCAGAATGAAAGTCAACAGACTCATCATATTATGGAGTGAACTTTCTAATTTATCAATTTTCCTCCATACTTTTTATTTTATTACAAACAAATAACAGCTCTGTTGGAGATTAACAAAATCCTCGTTGCATAGAGCCTCTTTTCAGGAGGAATTGATTTTTTCTGACATCATGACGGATCAAATGTAATAGAAACGTATTTCTCAATTTAGCTCACAGTAAACAAATCAATGTCAAGCAGTCAAGGCTGCAATTGAATTTTGGCAGTATCAAATTTTTACAGAAGAATGCACACAGCTTTGTTTTATATCATGTCAGAATTAGTTTGTATCGCTCTGCAGCTTTTTAAATTGTCCACAATAATACCCCGTGCACTGTTTTCCAAATGGATTTACTGTTCAGGATTTATTGTCAGAGTTCTAAAGTGTTCATTTTCAGTTTCATCATTTGCTCATGATATTAAACTGCAAGAAAGTTTCTGAAAATATAGGATTTCATTACAATCACAAACCACTGTTTCAGGGATAAAAAGCCACTGACTGCATCTTTCCTCACAGACAGAAAAAGATAGTGACTTCAATACTTCAGGCACAGTTTCCCCATTAATGAGTTTAGCTATTCAGAATACATTTTGGATTCAGCACCAACTTTTTAAATGCTTTTTTAGATAATTCTTTGTCTTGGAAAATGACTTCTAAATGTGCTCCTGCTCATGGAGATATTACAGCACGGTCACTTTTACTGCAAATCCAATCTTGGGGCTTCCCATATCAATATGGTGTTGGGGTGAAAAGATGCACTGAAAATCACGTCGCATACAAATGTGTCGGCGACATCATTAATAGCGTCGCAGAGATGTGCCAAATTGAAAATGGAACACAGATGGGTTTTCTCACAGTTCATTACTTTGTATTGCCTTGTGAGAACACAATGGTGGGAAATACAGTGTGTGTTGATGAGCTGTTAGGACCACAGCAGCTGTCTGCATATAGATCGGAGGACCACAGAGAGATCCCGGCCTGCAGGGTAACATCAGCGGACCCTCTGTTGTTTTGCATTCTTTACTGTGGACTTTGCAGAGTTTGAAACTGAATCATCTTTATTGTGGAGTCAGTAGATTCAGTTTTAGATATCATGTGGATTTCTTAATTGGGATGTTGATTAATATTAACACCCTCTGAAGAACAGCATGGGCACGTTAATTAGAACAATGCCTTAAAGGGGACATATCATGGCTCTTTTCAACCTTTTTACCCTGTGGTCTACAGCTGCTGTCATACCAAATGCGAGGTACAAACATAAAGATTATCAGGCTGCTTTTGTCCCGACTTTCCCCCTTTCCTTACCAAGGATGTCAAATGTCCGATTATCTTATGTCTTGTAAGATTATCCTGTGGTCTAAGGTGTGTTAAGAGTGAATTCATCCTGACAATTGGCTCCAAAACACGATTCGTGACTCTGTAAATTCTGACGTGGAACAAGTGTAGCCAGCAAGAAGCAAGCTGACAGAGGAAGAAGGAAGCAGGCGTAAATAAAAACAAACATGGTCGATCTGTAACATAGTTTGGTGGACCTCAGAAATGGAGGACCAACTTGCGTGTTCATGCTGTCTCCAGGTTTTTTTTTTACATTCTTTGCCTTTTAATAGTTCAGGATTAGTCCGTCAAAATTAGCCCCAAGACCGCCATAATTCCCTCTTCTGTTCCATGTTGCATGTTGTGTGTTGTGTTTTCCGTTTTTGCTGTGTTTCTTTGTTTTTGTTAGATCATGTTGATCACATCAGATTTCTGTCTTGGAGGAATAGATTTTGGAAAGATTCGTTCTGCACTGTCGATTGTGTGTGAGCTGTGTTGAAGTGTCGGATTATCTGCTATCTATGCCTGTGGTGAGCTGTGTTGAGATTATCAGCGGGAGCACACCACACCTAAACCAATCTAAAACTGTTTAATACTGATTTTTTATCTTCATTTGCAGGGGTCTTGGGCCGGATAGAAATCTCTTAGATTTAGAAAATGTATCTGTGTTGTTGGACCCCACTTTGTGGACTAAAAAATTAAGCTGGCTGTAGCTAGCTTACATTAGATTGAATTTTGGGATGTGTGTTTAACAACACATAAAACCAAACCAAACCCTGGTCAGCCTAAACTGGGTGCTTGAAACCAGAGTTCAGAAAACATTGGCATCTTGATTGCTTATCACCGCAAGTTCTAACGTTACTTTACCTCCTGCCCTCCATCTGAATTGCACGCTGTCGCTATGTGACAATGTGACGTCACGTGAAACCCAGCTATTCCCTCTTCTGTTCCATGTTGCATGTTGTGTGTTGTGTTTTCCGTTTTTGCTGTGTTTCTTTGTTTTTGTTAGATCATGTTGATCACATGAGATTTCTGTCTTGGAGGAGTAGATTTTAGATCGTTCTGCTATGCCTGTGGTGAGCTGTGTTGAGATTATCGGAGCACACCACACTAAAACCAATCTAAACTGTTTAATGCCTGATTTTTATCTTCATTTGCGGGGTCTTGGACGGATAGAAAATCTCTTAAGATTTAGAAAATCCTTATCTGTGGACCCCACTTAACATGTTTTGTCTGGACTAAAAGTGCGCTAGCTTACATTTTTGGACAGTTCGATTAGTTTTGGGATGTGTTTAACAACAAACCAAACCCTGGTCCGCCTAAAAACATGGGGTCTTACTTCGGAAACCAGAGTTCAGTTTGTGATGGGAGTGTAGGACATCTAAACCAAACAAGGACCAGCAAGGCAAGTGGACAAAAAATCAGTGAACAGTGGCTTGAATATGCCCAAATACTAGTGTTGTGTTACTCAAGACCGGTCTTGGTCTCAAGACCACATTTTGAAGGTCTTGGTCTTGTCTTGGACTCGAGAGCATTTTTACTCGGTCTTGTCTCGGTCTTGGACTGGCCGGAATCGGATTTTCCGTCAAGACTGATCAAGACCAGCACTGATCTGCTGTTCTTCAACTTCATTGATGTGAATAAGGAGGAGCACTTTGTAAAACAACAAAAAGCTTCAGTTCATGTGTTTTTTCCCCCTGTGATGACTGAAACCTTCCCGGTGTTGTGACTGAGGTACACCCCCGTTAACTGTCAACCTTGTCATGGTTTTTAAAATTGATTTGGATGGTCATGGTCTTATCTTGGTCTCAGCTTGTCTCGACTTCCAAATGTCTCGGTCTTGTCTTGGTCTCGATGCATTCTGGTCTCGGGCAAGTCTTGGTCTCGGATAGTGTGGTCTTAGCACAATACTACCAATTACATCAACAGTAGCTGCGTTTCCATTACCCCTCGAATTGCGCTAAACCTGAATATCGCAACAAAAAACTAGTAATGGAAACACCTAAATTTCAAAAAAAAAAACTCAAATATCGCAAAAAGATTTTTACGCTCTCAAGAGGAGGTTTTTCAGACAATTTGACATTCAAATATATCGCAAAAGCGCTATGGAAACACTTTTTCCGCAATTATTTGTCACAGGACGTGATGTACCTGGTCACATGATCACTTCCCTCGGAGTAAACACGGCGTGGGAAGTTTGGACAGAGGGGGAGACTGAGACTTTTCTTGCCATTATTCTCGAGAAAAACACACGTGCCATAATAATCAGCAAACAACAGAGGAACGCAGAGTATTTTAAGGAGATACAAATGGAAATAAAGGAGAAAGGGTTCGCATCCATCTTCCTGCAGTGAAATCTCGCGGGATGATATTTGACGAGAGTTCCGACGCTACTGCCGAGAACAACCTTCAATGGAAACACGTTCAAAGCGCAAATATACTATGTCGAAATTTTAGGAATATCGCTTTTATTTTGCAAAAAACTGCAATGGAAACGCAGCTTGTAAGGAAGCTAATGTGTTGTTCACTGACAATATTAAGCTAACATTAGCTATACAAGCACTGTTTGCCTTCTCTTACAGGGGGATCTCAGTACTTTGAAGTTGGGTTGTACCAGGTACTTGATTTCAGTAAAGTCGCTGAAAGGACCCCCAGTAGCACCGCACCTAAAAGGGAGCAAACGCTAAAGTACACGCCGTTGCTGTGTAGAGTTGTTTTATGTAATTGTGTGAGCTTTACATAAGAAAAAGCCATGAAACTATGTTGGGTTGAATGTGCAAATAAGCTTAAAATTTCAGTGGGCTTCATTTTTCCTCCAGGAAGTCTTTGCCTTTGGCACTATTTTACAATGCAGAAAATGATTATGCGCTCTTGTGCCTGTGCACATTGATTCCTCCCATCTGCTGCTTCAGGTGGAGCAGGTTGATCATGCTACAACTACATTTGCAAACATTTAAAAGTCATTTAAAATTAGTTAGGGGGCTGTCGGAATCACCAACACAATGTTTTTCTCTGCTTTTGATATATTGAAAAGCCTTAGATACAGCAAAATTAAGTCTTTGACCAAAATTTTGATAATTTTTCAATGCTAGTCAACATCATGTGAATTCCGCATAAATAAGTAAGTAAAGTTTATTTTTTAAAGTATCTTTCAAGAGCAGGTGTCACAAACTCAGTCACAATTAAATAACCATTATATTTATTTATTATTTGGGAAAATTTCTGACAATCACAAGCTTGGGATACCAACACATCCTTCCTGATTAATGCAAAATTATATAACATGTAGACTCCAATGAATATCAAACCTGCAATGGCACATGGCCAAATGCTTTTGTTTGAAATGATTCATGTTGAATAGTGACAATAAACACACTACTAGGTCATTTAAATCACCCAAAAGTGTGTCTGGTATGCTTGACAACGTCACATAGACGATTTCCCCTTTAAAGAATTCTTCATAAAGGAATTATAAAAAACCTTTCAGCTCAAAAGGTTAAAGATGAAATGTGTCAAAAATGTGATACTGAAGAGTCTAATACATTAAGACAAGTCAATTTTCTTCCCTGAGAAAAACTGTGGTCTTATCTGAGTGTGTTATTCTTCCTACTCCCTTTCCAAAGAGCTTTTTCTTTTCTTCTTTGTTTACCTTGGATTAGCTCTGAATTCAACCTTTCACCTTCATAACTCTCTTTTATTCTCATCGTGTTTTGCCACTTTCTGTTTTATCTCGTTTCATTTTCATTTTTAATACGATGCTAGTTTCTAGGATGTCGCAGCCACAGCGAGCTGTTGTCATATAACAGCACGATGCTCTCACTCCCACAGTTTTCATTCTTTATATGCTTAAAAGTAATTCTCCCATACACTTCTCTTTTATATGTAAAAAGTCTCAACCAGAAATAAATCTTTTTGAAAATGAGCGCTGTAAGACATAAAAGTTTGCCTTAACTTTCCTTCGTCAACCTTAGAGAGGCCCACATGTACATGGCGGCTTAAAGCTCCAGCTTGTCAGTCAGCGTTGAAACAGCTGATATTTAGAGATCAGTCAGCTTGTCACGCTCTACCGGCATGTGTGTTGTGTTTTAACAATAGATTCTTCAATGAACTGCTAACTTATGTTTCCGATGGGCTTCATTCCATCCCAGGCATACAAGACTGTTAAAGGAGACATATCATGCTGATGCATGATTTAATACTTACATATAATATAATAAATTTGAAAACAAGACCTTACACCCCCTTAATTTTCAAAAAATGAGATATTGTATTTTTTCTGATATCCTAGAACGAGATTTGATGCCTCTGAAAATAGGTCATTGCGAGATGTCCGCAAGATTTAAATCATCGTGACGACACGAGGTACCTTTCTTTTTATTGGAGTAATCTGATAAAACACTTCCTCCTCTGTGATGTCCGTTAGCCACAAAACCGTCACCGAGGAACACATTCGTCCGGCAGCAGTATATAGCTCCCTAGCTCACACTCAGTCATTACCAGCTTGGGCCTGTAGGGGGACTCAATACGCGGTCGCTGCTTTCAGCCTGCCGGAAAATACAATAGAAGAAGAAAGACAGGCTGGCTCTACCCCCAGTAGAACTGACCAATCAGAGCACAAAGGGCTGTGACATTGCGAGGTAACTTTAGGTCAGCCTGGAAACCGAGTGTTTCAACGAGAGCTTCATTATGGCCTAAAATGAGGATATTGAGAACGCTATTGTGGGGCAATGAAGGAACTAAATGACTTGTACTGAGGGCAGAAATGCTTTACAGGCATCCTAGTCTAGCATAGTGAAAAGGAGAAACAAGCATGATATGTCCCCTTGAACTAATAAAGGACATGCGAGAGTATTCACTTGTGAAATCACACTGTATCAGAGAAGAAAGGACAAAGGTTAGATTGAGTTGATCTAGGCCACAGATCCAAACATTTATTGATGACCACAATAAGGTTAAACTCTGCTCAGGATTTGTGTCCCTTGCTCACAGCTGAAGGCTCTACTAGAGGAAGAACAAGAAGCCCAAGTGTGTGTGCAGTCTACATTTATTTTATTTTATTTAGTAGCAGGAGCCTCGCACTAACAACAAATGTATTGCAATCTGGGCCTCGTTGCTGCACCTCACTCTTGTGACACTATGTGACACTCAACACATTGAGTCATCATGTGTTTACAGTGTTGGGCAAGTTACTTCAAAAATGTAATGATTTATTTATTACTTGTTTCTGTCATTTTAAATTATTCATTCATTCATTATCTATACCCCTTTATCCCTTTTGGAGTCAGGGGGGTGGGGGCTGGTGCCTATCCCAGCTGTCATTGGGCGAGAGGCGGGGTACACCCTGAACCGGTCGCCAGTCAATCGCAGGGCCACATGGAGAGACAGACACAAGGCACTTCGATTCACACTCACACTCATACCTAAGGGCAATTTAGAGTCAACAATTAACCTAATGAGCATGTTTTTGGTCTGTGGGAGGAAGCCGGAGTACTCAGAGGGAACCCACACATGCATGGGAAGAACATGCAAACTTCACAGTGGTTGAGGTAATATATTTGTACTTTAAAAACTAGCAAACTCTGTTTTTTATTGAAATAAAAAGAAGTTGAAATAGGCTTTGGTTGTGTCATTTAATCATGTTGAGTTATATGTTAATCTTGGTATAGTGATTTTTGATGCTCTATACCTGCCATTTTTTGTTTGTTTTTTTTTTTCCTCATCGAGAGTGCCTGACAAAATGTAACAGAGTAGCCCTTATTCACAGAAATTTTTTTTACAAGGCTCTCTTGGTAGTCAAAGTTCCCCACCCTTGTCTTACCTGATTACCCGGTGAGGTAAGATGTGTAAAGAGTCAGTTTATTCTTTCAGAAGAGGATCCGGGATAGCCTTGCAGAGCAGACAGACCTGCCTGATTCTGAAATCCTACAGGTCCTTCTTGCCAGCCTTCGTTGTCCAACAAATTCACTCGGCTGAATTCGTTGGACGAGAACCGGAAGTTGAGAACGGACATGCCGATTAGCCTATTGTCCTCATGGCTACTCAGTGAAACTTGGTGAAATCTGCCCTCCTCAGAAGTTTACTTGTAGGGATTGTCTATGACAAGGTTCGTGTCACATATAAGTGTTAAATGAATTATCTGTGTGGAACAATTTAGTGTAAGACGTTAGTATAAGGCCATTAGCTGTTAGCCGCTAAGTTAGCGGCTAACGGCTAACAGTCATAAACTGTTGTTAGCTTTTAGTGGCTAAGTTAGCGTCTAATGGTCATTAACTGTTGTTAGCGGCTAAGTTAGCCGCTATGGCTAATGTCCATGAACTGTTTTTAACTGTTGTTAACCATTAGCCTCTATGTATGCTACATTATAGGAGGCAACCCTGCTTGATGTGGATTGGTCTGTGGTGAATGTGACGAGCCAAACGATTGTCCAATCACAAGCTTGTGTTTCGTTTGAACGTTCTGCCCCCGAAAACACTTTCAAAGGGCTCCTAACCAGATGGACTAGTGAAATATTTCTGTGGCAGATATATTGAGCTGTCCATCTGGGTTGTCAGGTTAGATCAGGGATGCACCGACTCCAAATCTTCAATATTTTTGACCTGAAATCTGAATGTGTGCGGAGTATCAGAGAACAGCCAAACACGTCTTTTGTGTTTTGTCACATGGGACAGAACAAAGCCAAGCAGAGAGGAAGAGGTAAACGTAGAGGTGATGCAAACAAGATCAGGGCTAACTGCTCCAAACCAAACCAAACTGTACTGAACCACCAGAGCACAAGTGGAAAGGAGGCTTAATGTACCCTTCAGTGGAAAAAACCTGATCATGATCTTCTTTGGAGTGTCTTTCTAGGGGAAGAAAATTGATATAGTGCCCACATAAGTGGTCTTTCAGTGGACAAAAGCAGAATTCTTGTCCAACAACAGGTAATACAATTATTTGGTTATTACAAGGATTACGTCAAAGATTATAATTTAAGTTTTGTACAACTATTTGGTATGTCTTCACAGAGAAAACTGTCAACTCAAAGAAAAATTAAATGAATACTGTGGTCTGTTTTAAAGTACATATTTGATTATATCCTCCTCTGCCAAACAAAATCTTTATCTACTGCTTTTCGAAGTTTAATCCTATTTTCTTCCTCTTTTCTGCCAAACATATTAACTTGAAACATCCTTCCTTCTTCACCCTCTCCCATTTCCACAGATTCTTAACTGCCCTCACATTTTATCCACCTGTGTGCGCCTCCACTTTCCTCCAATTTTTTGTTGTCTCGGTGCACAGCAGCGCTCCTGAAATCCATTTCTCCACAGCACCTCTGGGCTCCTGTGCTCCCTGGGGTGAGGTGAGCCCTGCTGTCATCATCTTCTCTCTGCTTGTCTGCAGGTTGAAAACTTCCCCCTCTTATCCGCAGCGTCTGAACACTCCTAAACAGCAGACAGAGAGAAAAATAAAGATTTCAGAACTCACTCATTGAGGAAAACATCCACAAAAGAACAGACTGTCTTATTGTCAAAGTGTCTGGCTCCATCTGACGCGTGTGTGAAATGATGTTTCCGACACATTCTGAACACAATTCAGGATTTTATTTCTGAATCCTTGAATAAGAAAATCCTATTTTTGAATTTTTATTTTGTTGACAACCTGGTTCCTCAGCAGCCGAGCAGTCACTTCCTGGGTATCGCCTGTCAATCAAATTCTGTGAGCAGTATTGTGAAATCTGTCTCTGTTTGTCTGTGTTTCAGAGCTGGATGTTCTGTCTCTCTTCTATTTATTATTATGTTGCTGCGTCTGGTAAACAAAAATCAGTGCCTCATTGGTGCTGCAAGAGTCTTGCTAATAAAGTAACAGTGTTCAAGAGTTTGGTTAATAATAATAATAATATTAATAATAATCATTATTATTATTATTATTATTATTATTATTACAAAATAACAATAATAAAATAATAATTTATACAATTTATTTGTATTGCACTTCACATTTTCGTAGTCTTGAAGTCTTAGGGTAAGATAAAACAGGTCCGATTATTAAAACAATTTATTTAAAAAAGAGTCTAGGTAAATAGGTTCTAAAAAAAGAGAATGCAGTAAAGGAAAATGCTGTTTTTTTGTTTTTTTAGTAGGTTTAAAGAAGTTTGGACAACACTTCACTTGAAGATACACTAAACTATTTTTTTTAATGTGTGAAAAACGGCAACAGAACTAAAAAGTTCTTAATATACTGTATGTTCCAACTCAAAGGCTCCCAACCAAAGGGGCTGCAGACCAGTAATGAGCCATAGAACATTTGTAATCTTTGGCCTGATACATTTAATGCCCATCTGTTAAAGGAGACATATCATGCTGATGCATGATCTAATACTTACATATTATATAATAAATTTGAAAACAAGACCTTACACCCCCTTAATTTTCAAAAAATGAGATATTGTTTTTTTTCTGGTATCCTAGAATGAGATCTGATGCCTCTGAAAATAGGTCATTGCGAGATGTCCGCAAGATTTAAATCGTCGTGACAACACGAGGTACCTTTCTTTTTATTGGAGTAATCTGATAAAACACTTCCTCCTCTGTGATGTCCCTTTGCCACAAAATTGTCACCGAGGAACACATCCACCCAGCAGCAGTATATAGCTCCCTAGCTCACATTCACTCATTACCAGCTCGGGCCTGTAGGGGGACTCAATACGCGGTCGCTGTTTTGAGCCTGCCGGAAAATACAGTAGAAGAAGAAGGACAGACTGGCTCTACCCTCTCGGCAGCTCTGACAGAACTGACCAATCAGAGCACAAAGGGCTGTGACGTTGTGAGGTAACTAGGTCATCCTGAGATCCTCGTGTTTCAACAAGCGCTTCATAATGGCCTAAAATGAGGATATTGAGAACGCAATTGTGGGGCAATGAAGGAACTAAATGACTTGTACTGAGGGCAGAAATGCTTTACAGGCATCCTAGTCTGGCATAGTGAAAGGAGAAACAAGCATGATATGTCTCCTTTAAATAACAGAGACCAGAGAGTGTTTTATTTTGAAAGGATCACCAGATCCAAGCATATCCACACATGTAGCTTGACTGTGTGGACTATACAGACGGAGCTTCCTAAATTTTCCCCAATTTCTGTCGTAGAGTCTTTGCTGGTTCATGGCAGGAAGGTGCTTGGGCTTTCCCACCCTAGTGATTGTAATTAATTGTGGCAAACATGTAATCTTTACCAGTCATAAATTCATATTTTGTGCATGTTTAATGCTACTTTGAAGAAATTTTCAACAAATACAAACAAAAAATAACCCTTTAGAATCCATTGGCTGGGAGTTGGCTGGAACTCAGTGGAACTTGGCTGGCATGTGGCTGGGAGGGGAAACTGAAGGGCCAACATCTGTACACACACATCATCTGACCCTGACATTTTTGTTAACAAATAAAAACCAGATATAGATGTCTGCCAGAAACTTGATCCAATCAGACCTAATTTCGGCATGTAGACAGTAGGGACAATTTAGGAATATATTCAACCACAGCTACTTTGGTTGTGTGGAAAGGTCCAATCAGAGCAATTGTCTTTATGAATTGATATATTCATGCAAAGCAGGTTCACTGTTTGTTGTCAGTTCTGGTATTGTAATTGAGATGCTCTGCCAGGTAGCCCAAAGAAAGGTGACCATATTTCACACAAAAGTTACATTGTGTCTGTTAAGTAATGCATTCAAACTTCACTAGCATTCAGTAAAGGGTTAGTCGATGTTTCAATTTTTTTAAGTGTAAAGCATGACTTCAGAACTTCAAGGAAAAATGCCTCACACTTTACACTTCATATTTTAATCCACTAAATTAAAGGTAGATTTTGTTGCTTAAAATGTTGTGAAATGTCAGCTAAAACTAAACTAAAAATAAAACAATTTAGATGACTAAATTATGACTACAACTAAAAGGCATTTCAGGCAAAGTCTATAAAACTGATTCAAAAAGTGCTGTCGAAATGAACACTGCTTTGACCTGCATTCTGTCCACATTTGTAACTAGAAAAGCACTCGGAGAGTGCAGACCTCTGCCAGCACCACAGTCTTCAGCCAGATTGGGATTTTCATCATAAATATTAGTCCTACCTTTATTTCATCGAAGTATTTAGATTCCTTTACCATGAAAACATACCATTAGCAATTGGATTCATAATGGTATCTATTTTAGTTCAGTAGTTATTCACAGAAATCACATTTTTTGTCATGGCGGCCAGACGCTGAACCGGATCAACACAAAAATCGAATCAGTTCTTCCTTTTCCCATGCTGAACATTTCCTGAAAATTTCATCCAAATCCATCAATTACTTTTTGAGTGATTTTGTTCACAGATGGACGGACAGACGGATGGACGGACAGACGGACGGACAAACTCTCCCGAAAACATAACCTCCTTGGTGGAGGTAAATATGATGACTGTGTAACTGGAGGACAGCCAAGACAAACGAAAACACTCAAATTCCTGCTACAGAGGGATTTAATTCAGAGATAAGAACTAATCAAATAAACCCACAAAGGTTTGTCCGAGCACTGTCATGAGTCTTTTGGAGTTGACCTTTAATGAAATCTTCTGATGAAATTTCAGTCAAATGTTTAGTCTCTTCTCTCCCCTGATGCTTTCACGACTTCTTTCATTTTGGAAAAAGTTAAACCTTGTGTCCTTTTTTTGGGTTAGCATGTGGTAACTTGCTGTTATTGGTACGAAAGCCCAGACAGAACAAAATAATGCTTTATGCTGGGCATGAACCAAACCATTGTTTAGTTTGTTCCAGATCAAGGCCAACCCTTTTAGGTCAGACCACAGTTTAGCTGTTTGGTCTGACCATCGTCTGGGGGGGATCACACCCACCATTTTGGTCCAGATCAAACTGAAAAGTCTTAAAGTCCTGACCAACCAGTGCAGGCGTAAAGCACCCTCCATAATTTTGAAATGATGCAATGTGTTTACATAGAGAGAATTAAGTCTATTTCGAAACACCACCTGAAATGCAAGATACCATAAACAACAGTCTTCACAAGCCTGGAGCTGACACTGTCTCCCCTTCAGGCTACACCCCAGTCTTACCTCCCTTTTACTCTCTTTTCCCTGCAGCAACACCCCCCCAAGCCCACCCAAACCCCCACGGCTGCTGAAGAACCTGAGCTGAACCCGCGGCCGTCCACTGACCCGCTCACCCTCCTCAGGACAGCAGAGTCTCCTTGTCCTCTGAGGTTTCTCCTCATTAACATGCATTTCGTGTGCATCTCTTTTTCTCCTGACTCACAGACCTCACTCTCTTATTACTGCCATGAACACCCTTCTTAAGTCTTCTGTTAAACCTCTTAACCGTGTTGAATCGCTGGTCAGTTGTCATTTATTAGGTGGCAACCACAGGCGACTGTAGGATTTTAAAGTCAGACACTTTAAGCTTGCAATGCTCTTTGGAAAATAAACTGTTCACAATTATACAAGCATGATTTAATGGCTAAAACAGTCAAAGAGAGCAACATTCAGACCTTTGTATTGTACTCTAATTGTTTGTGAAGCATAAGGGGCATGTTTTCTACATCCATGCTGGTTCCGCTGAGTTTGCACACTCTTATTCAGCACTTTTACATCCACAGCCTTATTTACATTTTTACGCTCCCCCTAGTATCACAGTTATCTGCAACCTGCCATTGGAAAGTCCCAAACTGGGACTAACTGGACTCAAGGGAGCTTCTACAGCATCTGTTGGAATAAAATGAACTTCACGGCGAATGCTTCATGGTTAAATTACCCACACACAACGACCACAAGTCCATTACAAACCAATGAGTGAAAAAGTATGTCATAAAAATCCTGGGCCAGATAGTGGAAGTAAAACAACAGCTCCTGGAGGAGTTTAAAAAGATGATGAAATCTAGAATAAAAATTGCCAGAATGCAACCAGGGTGAAGTTTGCTGCTCCAGCGTTCTCAGACAACACAAACTAACAGTAAAATTCAAGTGATGCAACTACTTTCTGCATTTTCTTGTTAAGTTCTGAAACAGAATGAACAAAAATTAGAAAACTTTATATGAACCCCAAACATGTCAGAGGAGGGCAGGGGATCATCTTCACTTATAGCATCAAAGTAAAGGAATATAGTTTACCTGTTTAAAGCAATATTACATCTTTTTTCCACCCCAATATGGCCTTTCTAGAGCCATTGTGATGGTACACTAGCCTTACAGAGCAAACGGACCTGCCTGATTCTGAGATCATGCATCTCCATCTTGCTAGCCTCCATTGTCCAATGGTTTCACTTGGCTAAATGCTTAACAGCCCAATCAGGAAAAAGAGGCAGGAGCAGCGGGAGCTGCATGCGTGACATCAACAGGAAGAGACTTGACTTCTGGAGGCTAATGTCTGTTAGTCGTCATGATTACTCAGTTATACTTGGTTAAATATGCTCTCCTCATAAGTTTACTCAGTAGGGATTGTCTTTGACAAGGTTCATGTCCCATATAATTGTTAAATGATACATCTGTGTGGTATAATTTAATGTGAAACAATAGTCTCAAGGTAGTTAAGCTATCTGCTAGCAGCCATTAGCCGCTACGGCTAGTGGCCGCTAGCTTCTATGGCTAACAGCTAACAAGGACAAACAACAGTTGGCCTTAAGCTGTAGCAGCTAACAACAGTCAGCCGTTAACAACAGTGAGCAGCTACGGCTAAGCATAGCAACGCTGCTTGATATGGATTGGTATGCAGTGAGTGGTTTGTTGGTTTGAGTGAAACGATCGTCCAATCACAAGCTGCTGTTATATTTGAAGGTTCTGCACCGGAAAACATTCTCACAGGGCTCCTCCCCAGATGGATTAGTGAAATATTTTCAAAATAGAACCGTCCATTTGGCATGTCAGGTTAATGGTACACCACCTGACAACAGGTTAAATGACACCTCTGTCATGGTCTGAGGGGTCAGCATCACCTTCACTGCCACTATGTAATTTCGATGTAGATGGTAGGAACACTTCCACACTAAAAAACTACAAATTTTTACTCCTGGCTGTTTTACGGCATACGTCACTTCCCCCTCGAGGCGAGAGTTAAACACCGGAAAAATGAGAACGTAAAGCAGTTTCTGAATTTTTAAACAGATTTAATGAACAGAATTTAGTTTAAGTAAACAGCCACATATTTTCCTAATGGAAATAGGGACCTCTGGCTCACACTCCTGCACAGTAGGTGGTGGTAATGCTCCTCTGATGCTGGATGCCATCTGCCAGTAAACAAAAGAAGAAAGCTAAATGTTGTTATCATGGCGGAAGCAGCAAACCCTGAAGAAAAGAATAGTTTTATCGGAGGAGATGAAAAAAGGAAAGCAGCAGAGTAACAAGCTAAATAACCGGACAGGTTTAAACATTAGCTCAGCATTCACTCATTGACGTGAGCCTAAAGACAAGAAAGGATGTCCGACTGATGCTGATTTAGCCCTGTTATTGTTGGACTTGTAAGTATATGATGGTTTATTTCAAAAGAAACATGATCAGACTGTACCTTATCAGTCCACATGGTTTATTTGTCTCTCTGGACGTCCTGTTGGCTCGCTTCTCCTCCCTCTGTATGTCAACAAATGCACGTTGGTGTACGACAGAGCAGTTACACTCAATGACCACAGAGGCCCCTAGAGAGCTGAAAGTTGGAATCTTACATAGTGCTGCTTTAAGACAGTAGCCAAGTTTTAAATGATATAATTGCTCAGTGAACTCACATGGCATGTTCGTCATTGAGGTTGGCTGAGCTAGAATGAAACACGACTGTGCTTGGTCAGCAGGATGGTCTTAAAAAATTATAAGTTTTGGTTGCCTTTACACTTGAAGTTCAGCAGACTGTTTGATTTTAGAGTTGCACCATTGTTTTTGCACAAACCAATGCATGTCAAATGTGCAATCTATCCTCCCAACACTAGTTGGGGCTGTAGCTGGGTGTTTGTCCCTGCCATCCAGCCCACTGGATGCAAGATCAGAGTTTAGTTCTTAGATCAGAAATTGCAGGTGTGAAGGCACCCTTAAGTAATCCTAAGTAAGGATACGACACAGTATGCTCTATTATTGCTCTCAACAAGTGAATGTCAGACTGTACTATAGTCAGTACACCGCTAGCAAAAGGATTAATTCTCCTACAAAGCTTCAACATTTAAGCCCTGTTTACACAATGATGTAAACGGCTGAAAACAAAAAAGGAGAGTTTCATTGTGTTTGCGCCTTCCATTTACATGAGAACAGTGCCCGGAGTGCCTGAATCTGCCACCTTTTGAACCCAGGATCCAGAGTGAAAAGTACTCTTTCAGATGAAGGTTGCTCGCACACCTCTGAACAACAAAACAACATCAACAACAGCTTCGGCCATCTACCGAGTGTACTTCTTATTGTGCTCAGTTTATCCAGACAAAAAATATCCAGACAGAGAAGGAACTCCTGCGTCATTGTGTGTCGACTTGCAACGGTTGTTTGAGAAAAGCTTGTCTTTGCCAGAAAGCATATGCGTGTTTAACTACTAACTTACATTGCCAACCACAAGCCTGGCATGCATGTTTTCCATGTGAATGTGCATTGTTTTCACATTGTGTTAACACAACATTATTGTGTTAACAGGTCTTCAGTTCCCAAAGGATTATTTAGTGTGGTTTCAAGGAAAGAGGATGTAGGACAGTAGTAAACATGCCCTTGTCCCAGCTTTTATGGAACATGTTGCAGCCATCAAATTTAAAATTAGTGAATATTTGCAAAAAACAGTTAAGTTTACCAGTTTGAACATTACATACCTTGCCTTTGTAGAGTATTCATCTGAATATCTGTCAAAAATGATTTGCAAATTATTGTCTTTTTCTATCTTAGTTCACACAATGTCCCCACATCTGAGCTGGTCTGTCTGCTGTTTCATGCCATCATATTGTTGCTGTGTCCCTTCTTCTATGATGAACGTCAAAGGGAATGTGAAGGGGAATTTTTTTGTTCAGTCTCTAAAGGAAGCATCAGAGACACTGGGCTGCCAACTTTTCAAAAAGTCTTGGAGTGAGATTTGGTGGAGTCAACCAAAATGTTGCCGCATACATGGGAGGATGGCATTTAACACAAAATGTCTCATGTTGTGCAGGTTTAATCAAACTATAAATGTCATCAACTCAGGTAAAGGTAAAAAAACAAAAGTTATTTTTTTTTGCTGTGTTGTTTGATAGTTCCTCAAATGTCCTAAATAGTGATACTCAACATTAACTGTAATTATGGCATTGTTTCTTACAAGGCTATGTCCTACCTGTCTATAGGTTTGTTGATGAATAACCAGCAATTACTGGAATTATTATTTGACAATTTGTAGTTTAAATTGTCAAATAATGTGTTTATAAGTAGCCTGACTTGTATTGCACGGTCACCAAACGTAACTATACAATTGGAAAACTTTTATTTGCGTTTGCAGTGGGGCTTTTTTTTGGGGGGGGGGCAACTTTATGGAAGGAGGACATGACCAGTGGTGTAGTCTGATTTATTCTAGACTGCTGAAGAATGTTGACTTTTCTTTAATCAAAAATTACTGGCCCGATCTACTGAAGGTTTGTGTGCAAACTTGATGAAAACTTGATAACCTGTGCAAATCTGATCTACTAACAGGGTGCACTGGGGATTGCCAAATGAGCAAAATAGATACGTGTCTATCTGCGCTGTCATGCTCACCGGCACACAGAGGGGCATGCACACAGGTGCTGATGGAAGTAAAAGTTTAAAGTCACACAACCATGCTATATGTGTCTTTGCGCAGTTTGTAGTGGTTATTCGGTATTTCTGGGTGTTCTCTAATGGGTATGTGGCATATACCTGCGTATCACTGATACTACACCACTATCCATGACCCATGCATCCCCCCTGGGATTAGTGCCTTTGACTTCAGCCTGAGAAATTGAAGGTGTGGCGTGAGAGCGTGTAAAGCTAATCAAATGTGTGAGTCTCACGGCCAATGCGTGACAGTAGGCAGCCATGGAGTCTGGTAGTGGTAGGAGGAGAGAACACAGACCCAGTGAGGGAGTTTGCACAGTTATACCGCTTTCACACAAAAATAGCGAGTCAACGCTGTTTTTTTCAATGCAGGTTAACCTGCTAACAATCGGCAAGTGACTCTTTTCCCACTGTCAGCAGATCCGGGTCTAACCGGCAGCAGATGAGCTGCATGGCTTTTTTTTTCATTGTATGCCGACATCATCCATAAATTAGCGGGTCGACCCGGGTGTGATGTTCCCACTGAAACCAATCGGAGGCGAGCCATTTAAACCCATGTCGCTGGCAGGGTCAGTTAACCCAGGTCAAAATGCCGATTACAGTCTTTCAAATTGCTATCAGGAGCCGATTGTTACCCGGTTTAAAGGCCAGTCTGAAAGGGGTATTAGTTTGTGTATGTAAAGCACAAGCTGTTTCAGGCTCTTTCACGCCTCATCGCATTGACACAAATATCATATCCTTGCAGAATAAACGTGAATATCTCAAGCTGTAATGACAGCGCAGCTTTGTTTTGTAAATGTGAAAAGGGCTTATAATGTTACATGAGTGATTTTTGGGGATTCCATAGTTGTGTCTTCGCAAGATCTCTGATAATTCAGTTAGCCGAGCATCAGTAAAGTCTTCAGTTACAGGACGAATATATTTACTCTATCTGCTCTTCCTCTGTGGATATCCTTGTGTTTATGTGTGCTCATACCTGTGTGAAAACCAGAAGGACAGCAGCTTGCAGAAATAAGCATGCTGTGTTTTTAGCGGCTGACGTTTGACGCTGAAGGAGAGGATGAACAGATGTACTTTGTTCACGCTTTTGACAGGTGTAGCAGAGAGCTCTCCTTTCTCCTCACATCGCTGACAAGCTAACAGCCGCTCCTCTGCACATCTCCTCTGAGCCAAGCCCCCCCGCCCCAATTCTCCTCTGTCCCTCAGACACCAAACAGGCCCAAAGAAGCTGCAGGTGGAACCTCTGTGGCAACTCCAGCAACGTGGACAGGATCCTATTAAAGAAAAGAAGTGTCTGTGTGCCGTGTCCTCTCGGGTGTAAAGCCTATTTCATTCCCTACCAGCCAAACAGCTTGCAGTGGCTTGACGCTCGGGTTGGTTTGTTGCAGATGGAAAATGGGGCTGCAGAGGTTTGGGATGTGTTTGTTTTGGAATTTGGTCGTGGTCCAGGTATAGTGTGAGGAGTGGGGTTTACGGGATCTTGACTGAGCTAGGAACCAAAGCCTGTACCTGGAAGTTTTCTGGAGGAAGGCACAAAGCAAACATGATAAAGCCACCTTTGAAAGTTTTTTCAGAAAAGAATAAGAAGTCCTGCCCAGCTGTTTGAGCTGCTGTCAGATAGACAAGTGCCATAAAGTAAAAATACACTGATGGGTAAAGGGTGGGGCGTTTTAAGAGGTTGTGTTAAAGGAAGAAATATGTGGAACTTTAAGCAGAATTTCGGGAGCAGGACCACACCTCAACCACGCCTCTTCCTGTGATCCTAAAAATTCTAACCGACCATTTCCCTCTTGTTTCGCACACTCAACGCGCCCCTACCTCCCTCCCCTTATTTAAAACTTCTTTCTTCCTTCTTTCCTCAGGGCCTTAAAGAGGGGGTTTGTCGTGCCCAGGAGCTACGGCGAATTCCCCATGAAGTTTCCCCAAACCGTTTTCTGCTTCACGTACCTACTATGTTGTTTGTTATCCACTGTGCGCAATAAATAATTGTCAAATTCATCCTGTTGATGGTGTGGTCCCTACTCGTGAAAACTTCATTAATGGAGTAGGTGCATGTTTTGTACAAAGATCTGAGGTCACGGTAAGGCAGCTCTATCTGGAAAAAAGTATAATCACTACTAATTGGCTTGATATTGAGGTTAAAGTTGTTAAGCAGGATTACTCACTGATCAATTTAACATCTGTGCAAGAATTTGAACAATTTACAACTTCAGGTGCTCAACAGTTCGAGGTCTCTGTTGTCATAGTTTGCACTACATAATGTGCCACACATTTTCAGTGGGAGACAGGTCTGGACTGCTGGCAGGACAATCTAGTGCCTTCACTGTTTTACTACAAAGTCACACTGTTGTAACACATGCAGAATGGGCTTGTCATTGTCCTGCTGAATTAAGCAGGGACATCCAACAAAAAGACATCACTTTAAAGCAGTCATATGTTACTCTTAAAGGGACTGTGAGGAGTTTCTAAGAAATTACAAAAAAGTCTCACTTTTAGATATATGCCTGATCGAAATACACACTTTAAGATGAGTTTTATAGCATCAAAGTAGGTTATCTATAAATGCTATTCCTTAGCCTTCCGGTCGGGTCGGACAGGGCTGGACTGGCCTGGATACTCAACTTCGGGAACAAGACAATTAAACAAATTTAGCAAATTTATATTATTGGGACATGTCTTAGAGCACCGGGCTGTAAGTAGCAATATAGCCGGCTACAAAACTATGATACTAAGTTTTCCAAAAATTGCTTGTTGTCACACATCAAAAACTACCGCTACGTAACTAGAAAGAGATACATTACCTCGTCGCTTTGCATCCTGTAAGTTGTTGAAAAAAAAAGTTGTAAAGCAATGCAGAGTTCATCATCTCCGACTTCAACTGGAATGCCAATAAGTTGGAGATGATGTCACTCCCAGTTCCGAGGTTACTGGAACGCAGCATTATGACAGTCGCCGCGCGTGCTCATGGGTAGCAGAGTCTTAATGTTGGCGGAAACAGATTCTCCTCACAGTCCCTTTAAATCTGTACATACCTTTTGGTGTAAATGGTGCCTTCACAGATGTGCAAGTTACCCATGCCATGGGTATGAACACAGCCCTATACCATCACAGATGCTGGCTTTTGGACTTCAATTGTTTCTGGGTTTTCAAAAATGGCTTTGGCTTTAAATGGTTGAGTTTTAACTTGTATGTGTGTTGTTACTGAGCCTAAGTGGTAATATCCTTTCAGAAAAGTGTTGATTTACAATCAAGTGCTACCTGACGAATTGAAGTTCACGGCATCCAACGTTAGTTTTTCCAGATTCTTTTAATCTTTTGCTGATATTATGACTTAAGATGGTGACATATCTAAATTCTTTGCAACTGTTTGCTTAGGATTGTCCTCAAGCTGTTGGACTGTTTGCTCATACATATTAAACCCCACCCCGTCCTCGCCTCTGAATCTCTTGAAGGATGCTCCTTTCATTGCCAAGCATGACACTCACTTGTTTCCTGTTCACCAACTGGATATTCCAGACAGGTGTGTTTTTTTAGCATTACTCAACTTTCCCAGTTGTTTGTTGCCCCTGCCCCACCTTATTTGGAATGTGCAGTCATCAAATTCAAAATAAGCGAATATTTGAAAATGACTTTTTTAAAAAGTCTGTCAGTTTGATCATTAAATACTGTATTTGTAGTGCAAATGGAATTTGCAAATCACTTTTCTCTGCCTTAACATTTCACACAATGTCCCAACTTCATTGGAACTGGGGTTTGTACTTTTAAATCGGTTCAGCCAGGGTTTTAAGTTTATACTCTACAGTCTGACCTGAAAAGCTGAAGCCAAGCTTCTGCCTTTCCTCTCCTGCAGAGATCCTGATGCTGAGGATAGATCTGCTCTCTTTTTAATATTCTGTTTCTTCTTTGACCTTGATGTAAAGCTGAGGTCTTTTGTACTCTATACTGTTGAATCAAACCAGTGCTGAGTGTCAGCATGTTTCTCAGCATTGTGGAGAAGGAAAAAAGCACAGCTTATCACCTTTTCCTTTTTGTGATAACAAGAATTCCGCAGATTTTCAGTCACGACTGGCATTTAAACACTTTAATTAACTCAGCGAGGAGCCTTTTTTAATCAAGGCATTTCAACTGTACCCCAGGTGTTAGGACTAACAAATGAAATAGCTCTGACCAAGTTATAAAAGACTTAACAACCACTGTTCTGAATTATTCCCTCAAAGACTGCATGGATCCAGATAAATGTGGAATAAATATACAAGACAAAATTGGTAAGATGATAAACCTGTGTTGAACCTTTTAATTGCTTAGCATAGCAAACATCCGACAATAATTCCTGCTGTTCCTAGTTTATGATATTAACATGAGTAAATAATCAAAGTTAGCTCCAGTTTCAGATTTCTAAGTTTTGTTTTGAAAGTCAAAGGATTTTCTGACATTGTTTGGAGGTTAATGTAAGGGTGAATAATTTTCAGTCTTACTAGATATACTTTAGGGTAGGGGTAAGGGAAAGATTTAGTTATCTCAACCATTTGAAAAATTAAGGATAAAAAAACCCCAAAAAACGTCAGATATTGGGCAAAATATTAAAATCTCCAGCTTTTCAGGTCACAACTTGTCACCTTCCACCTTAATATAAATTTAAAGTCCGTATACAAGTACAACTACTTCTAAGTTGGAGCATATTTGGAATATAAAGCCTGCATTGATTTTTAGTAGGCTAATCAAGATGTCAAATTATAATCAGCTCATAAAGTTTGTTTATGAGTTAAGTTTGAGATACCAGACTTTTCCAAGGCCAGAGTGAAAATGTTCTGCTTATTTTAATGCTTATTGCTGATGTCCTTGGAGTTTATGTTCCTCTTGCAAAACTGGATGCGTGTTTAAAGAGGACATATCATGCTTGTTTCTCCTTTTCACTATGCCAGACTAGGATGCCTGTAAAGCATTTCTGCCCTCAGTACAAGTCATTTAGTTCCTTCATTGCCCCACAATAGCGTTCTCAAAATCCTCATTTTAGGCCATTGTTAAGTGCTTGTTGAAACGTTTTGTCTCAAGGATGACCTAAAGTTACCTCGCAACGTCACAGCCCTTTGTCCTCTGATTGGTCAGTTCTATCAGGGGTAGAGCTAGCTTGTCCTTCTTCTTCTACTGTATTTTCTGGCAGGCTCAAAACAGTGACCACGTATTGAGTCCCCCTACAGGCCAGAGCTGGTAATGAGGGAGAGTGAGCGAGGGAGTTTTATACCCCTGCTGCTGGATGTGTTCCTCGGTGAGAGTTTGGGGCTAACGGACATCACAGAGGAGGAAGTGTTTTATCAGATTACTCCAATAAAAAGAAAGGTACCTCGTGATGTCATGACGTTTGAAATCTCGCGGACATCTCGCATTGACCTATTTTCAGAGGCATCAAATCTCATTCTAGGATATCAGAAAAAATACAATATCTAATTTTTTGAAAATTAAGGGGGTGTTAGGTCTTGTTTTCAAATTTAGTATATTATATGTAAGTATTAAATCATGCATCAGCATGATATGTCCTCTTTAAGCACCAGGGATTTAATAGAATGACACTATTTGACTATCAGTCCATCTCACATGAAGTCTGGCCACAAGAACCCGACAGCGTCTCTTGGTGTTGATATAAAACATCACCTAACATACAGTAAGTCATAAGTCTCAGCCCTAGATGTTCTTCACAGAGTTACAATGCTAATGCTAAAGGGGGACACAAAGATACATAAAGGCCCAAGTCTCTGACCCTGGCTGAATCCTAACATTTTGGGGATCTGTTGTTCAGCAACAGCTGTTTATGCCTTATGTTCCTACTCTTTGTGTGTTGGGTTTTGGTATGTTGGTACACACATTCCCATTTGAACTAACAAGACACTTCACATACAAGCACACACCCACACAGACCTTACAAATAATCTGATTCGATGCCGAGTGTCAGACTTTCTTCAAAGCTGACAGACTGCCCATAACTGATTGTTCTGATTGTCTCCATTGTTATTTTTCTATTTGTAATAAAACTCACAAAGGTAGCATTTCATCATTTTCCCTTTTTGCGGAACATAAACAACAGCAGTTTTAACACTCACTTGTAGATGTTGGGACAAACTGTGTGGACTGACAACAGCTTTCTGAAGTGTTCCCGAGCCCAAGTCATTTTTCAAAGAATGATGTTGGTTTTTACTGCAGTGCCACCTAAGGGACATTCAGTGTTGGTTCCAGCCTCGCCTCTTACTTTCGGATTTCCTTGGATTCTCTTAATCTTTTGATGATACGACGGTCTGTGGATGATGAATCCTTGAATTCACTGTCACTGAATGTTCAGAAACATTCTCTAATTGTCGGACTATTTGCTCACGCAGTTGTTCAAAAAGGACTAAACTTCACCCCATCTCTGGTCTTCTTTGTAAGGCAAAGTGTGCGATGTGTGGGCCTTTTTTTCTCCTCCTCTGTCCCTGATGTCTCCCTTTTCCTATCTAAGAAAACTGCTCTGCTGGTGACCCGACAGTCTTCCTGATCCTGTCTTCCTATGCATGCGACTGTCTTTGAATGTTCTTGGACGGGTTGTACTATAAAGAAAAAATGTGTTCCTCTGTACTTGTGACATGTGCACTGGCAATAAGGTCTGATTCATTGATTGATTTTTGCCTCTTAACTATTGAGTGTGTAAAGGATGCTATTTTTAAACCAATCCTGACCCTCAGCTGTTTGTAGTAACCTGTTCCCCTGTGGAATGTTCTTAACAGGTGTTGTTAAGCATTCCTAAACTTTCCCAATCTGTTGATGCCCCTGTCCCAGCTCTTTGGAACAATTGAATCACCAAATTCAATGTATTTTATCAGTTATAATGTTATATAGCTTGTCTTTGTAGCGTATTCTGTTGCATGTAGGTTTAACATATTTGCAAATCATTGTATTCTGTTTTTACTTTTACCAAACGTCCTCACTTTGTTGAAATTAAGATTTTTATTGGCAGAAATGAGCACATGAGAAGAATATTTTGGTAACTCTGAGCAGACAGAGAGCTTGACTTTACTCTGAAGAGGACATTTTAATCATAATTTAAATTTTGGCTGTCTGTGCTGTTGGCGAAATGCCCTCAAAGACATTAAGGGAGATTCAATTGACCGGAATAAGTGCTTCATATCTGAAGAGGGAGGGTGTTTTTAGTTGGAGTTTGTGGCTGATTCATAGTTCTAGGCTTCAGAGCAGAATGATACATTTGAAATGACCTTTACCATTTCATCATAACTGCTAATTTAATTTGAATGACATTTTGGCCTTCGAAACACCATAATTGAAGCTGTTAATTCTCTTGTTTTCAAAGTCAAGTGCGCTTTACTCTGAATGGTTCTTTCAATGATTAAAATGAGACCGAGTGGTCAGTAAAAGCATAAATCAAAAGCTTTAGAGCTGATAAAGTCTGTCCTTGACACCTGTGGAATTCATTTTTTATTTAAAATGCAGAATAAAGACAAACGACATGAAGAGTTTATCATCGTCCAAGCTTTGAAAAACACTGACTCAATGTTCATGACATCTGAATTCAGGCTCAGGAAATAAGCAAATCTGCACTAAGGCTACAGTACAGCAAGTTTTAAATTGAGCCATTTGGCCATCTCACAACCACAAAACCAAAATAATGAGGTTAAATGATTATGATGCACAAGCTTTGTCTAAGAATTCTTTTAATTTATGGTAAATGGATCCCCCTCCCTTTCTTTGCGGCACAGCTTCTACAACTATATGAGCATTTGCTCGTGAGTAAAGGCTGGAATCACCAGTTGCCATCACAGTATTTGAGTCTGAGTCTGAATTTAGTAAGATTCTTTATATTTTACAATATGTAGAAGATCAAGATATAGTGCAATTTACAATAATTTCTTGGCTGTACTGAAGTCAAAAAAAGATCAAATTCTATACAAGAAACATATCTTCACATAGTCATATCACTTCAGTTCATTAAAGATAGACGTATAACTCACAGACTAACGCCCAAGATAATGCAACCTCCACTGCTTTGAAGAGCTTTAGTACCGCTGTGTCAGTGAAATAATGTAGAGACAGAGGCACATACCTCGGGTACAACCAGCATGTAAGAAAAGCCTGTTTGCCAGCCCAAACTTGATCTCCACACTGTGAAAAAAGAAGGGACAGGCAGCTCTATCACCTCTGTCTCCTCCTTTGTTGTGATGAATGCCATGGCTGTTTGGCACAGCTGTGCTATGAAGACCTTACCCACCTTAAAGATGTACTGACTAAAACTTTACACTGTAGTGGCAAACAAAGCAGGTTGTATCCACTGGACTTGAGTTGAGCAGATACCACAAATGGAAAAGCACTATTAGAGGGGCAGATGAAAGTCACATCATACTCACTTCTCTTTGAATCAGAAGACATCAAGTTGTGCCTTCAGCTCAGAAATGTCAAAAACCAGAAGGACCCAGGTATCCTCATGAATGGCCAAAGAAGAGGCCATTACACGAATATGGCCAAAATGGAAAGTTTCATTGTATTTTCGCGTACTGTTTACCTATGAATGGTGCCTGGAGTGCCTGCATCTGCAAACTTTTGAAACCAGGGTCCAGAGTGGAGAGTTTGGAAAACAGATTGGTGTCCAGCTCCATGTGGACAAAATTTAGCGTTTCAGGGTGAAACACTGATGCCACCGCCTGCGCAGTACTCTTGCATGATGTCTGCATGTGCATACCAGGAACAACAGCAGCTTCGGCCATCTACCAAGAAACATGTATGGTGCTTTTCATGCTTGGTTTGTTGTTCAGACAAGAAACGCCTGCGTCTTCGTGCAGCCACTCACCATAGTTGTTGTGAAAAGTTTGTATATGCATTGCAACGGTGCCGTTTCTGGGCAAACCTACATCACCAACTACTGGCCTGGCATGCACGCTACAGCGTTTTCAGTCATTCTTCTGTCTCTGTCTGGACGGAGAATGTTTGAAAACACCAATGAAAAACCTTTCTGTTTCTGGAGAAAACCTTGTCGTGTAAACATGGCCGTAGTCTGGTCTTTATTGAAGAACTCTGACCAAAAAACCACACCTACAAACAATAAAACGTTATAATAATGGCTATTATTTCACTTGTGACTGTTAGAATCATGTTTAAGATTTGTAATTCAGATATCTGAATAACTGTGATGAAATCCACCATGGTTGAGCAGCACTTATTGTGCTTGTTTCTGTTTTGTCAAACCTACACAGTGATTCATATTTCTGTCACAGAGAGGGGTGCAGGTGCTGTAACCTTTTGCTGCTCGTCCTGTCGGAGTGAAAAACCCAGCTGTGCAGCGAGGAAGACATGCTGGAAATAGTCCTTCAGCTTCTTATTGGCATTCAGGGAGCCCAACACTTCTCTCTTTCTCTGTGCCCCCTACAACACACTCACACTGACACACACAGATAGATTCACTTCCTCGCCTGTCACTGTGCATATTGATAAGCCCATTCAGAGCACCATCTTGTGGACATTCACAGCGCTGATTTTGGTTATGTTTAAATTAAATAAACTAATAAAGCATGTTCAGTCGAAGTGATTGGGAGTGTTTTGATCCTTTATATAAAGACAGAATTTTGATTAAGCCTCCCTATCTGAAAATACAGTGTCATTAGTGCAGCCTGTCATCTTCTGTAATGGATGTTCTGAGGTTTAAATTAAAGTAGTACATTTTTGCAGCACTCAAAGTGACAAAAAAATGATAAAGTACACCGCACTTCCAACCACCCCCTACCCGCTCATGTAGATTACATTGGAAATTCAATGAGTGCAGGTTCTGGCACCATATTTGTCTCCCCAGGGTGCACTGGTGCAACCCGCCTGCCTGTGCTGTGGTGCAGCCATCTGGATCACAGAGGGGAGCACCTGAGACTATAACACTGCATCTGCTGCACTCTCCTCGCCAAACGTTTCACTCTGTAACCCTCTGTGTGAGAAATATTCTGCCCTGAAGGAGTTGATCTAACACCTTTTAAAGCAGAACTGTCGTAGCTGTTCAGACTTCCTGAGTTTCTGCTATTAGTACCGCAAGAACATCCTTCTGCACTTGCATGTTTTTATAGTTTAAGATGTTTCTATGCATAACTGTTGCAACAGAAGAGACCTATTTGGTGATGTTGGAGGTTTGATTAATTAACTTCTTGGTTGGTCAAGGCCTTCCAGTGCAAAGTTTGCATGTTCTTCCCGTGCCTACATGAATTTTCTGTTTTCTCTTTGTACTCCAGTTTTATCCCACAAACCAGAAACGTGCTTGTTAGCTCAAATGTTGCTTCTTAATAGGGATGCACAATAATTTGGACCAATATTGTTTTGCACAGATGTTTGCCTAAAAGTTGCTTATCAGTAGAGGCAGTATGAACATTTTTGCTGATATTTATAGATGATATTGTGATGGAACCTAGCCATTAATATCCATTATATTGGTTATAATATTGGTAAATTGTACAATGTACCATAACAGTGTATCACTGAATGTCCATCTTGATAGATCAACAGTATTTTTAATATAGAATCAAATGCAGTTTGACAAGAATACCACTATATGTGTCAGCAAGGACTTTGGAAATATCAGCGTATGGGATATCAATATCCTATGTCATGCATCCCTAATTCTAAATTGCTTTTAAGTTTGATTATGTGTGCAAGTGGTTGATTTTCTTTACGTATTGGTCCTGTGATTGACTAGCAATCAGTCCAGGGTGTTCCTGGTCTCAAGCCCAATGACTGATGGGATAAGACCGTAAAGGTGTAGTGTGTTTAAGTTGACAGCATTTCACCGAACAGAAATGGTAAATATAGGATATAATGTTTATATTTGAATGTAAAGCCCATCAAAATAGGTGTACAATTATCCTCATAAAATCTTGGTTTTCTTTTTGTTAATTAAGAAAAAGATTTTTGTATCTATGTACTGCAGGTCTCCCCTCTGTGGAAGCTGACATAATGATCCGCCATGTTGTCTACCAGTGAGTTTTGGGAACAAAAAGAGTGAAACGTGATTTTTGAATGAGTCTACAAAAGTTATAAGTCTATAATCTATCAAAATTGTAGTCACAAAAATGAATGAAAAACCCTCACCTTGTAACAGTTGTAATGATGCCCTGTTCACGATCCTTTTTGGTCTTCACCGGCTCTCGTCTTAGTGATGTGATGTTTAAGAAAAGAACGGGCTCATTCCAAAATCTGAATGCTAGATGTCGCTAAAATGCCAAGGTCTACACACTGCACCTTTAAGAGGGAGAATCAGTTTAGATAATAGACTGTTGGATGGACTTGCGGCATTCAGTTCCTGTTGTCTCTAAAGGATTTCAAAGTAATAGAAGAAATATCTCACTCTCATATCCATTTCATGATAAGCTTTCAACCTGACACACCTGCTGACAATACTTTTTCTATGGCAGGGTTTTTGAGGATCTGATTTGTAATTTGTATTATATTTAGTAAGGGTGAAATGAAATTTCGTGCCACGAAACTTTGGGAAATAAAAAAATGACGAAATAGAATTCAAAGACGCACGAAATAAAGGGACACGTTTACGGTAGGCGAGGAGGGACCTTCCTACTCGCCTACGAAGTGGGGGAATTAGCTGACACTCCTTCGTCAAATAAATTGGTTGTGTGGACCTGTTTTGGCTTCCCATGCAACGACGAGAGAACCGTGAGGAGATTGCGGACAAAACAACCGTGTGCAAAATATTCCGCTACAGTTCACCATATACTGCGGCGAATACAACTACCAACTACTTTGAACTGGAGACAGGCAGCAACTGTATGTTTGTGTAAGTCTGCGTAAAAACAATACTTGATTTTTGCATCTACTGTTGAGTTGACAGAATTTGATCACACCTGAAGATCAGAAGTATATGCACTGTCGTAGGCTAAATATTATAGTTCACAGTTCATTTATAGGTCTAAACTGCAGCTCTGAGGACTGCTATTTGTTTTCCTTTTCATTCAAGAATGTAGTTATCCTGATTGTTCCAACAACAGAGCACTTTTTATTGAGATTTTATGTTTGTATTTGCACTGTAGTCTAAATAAGGGGAAAAAAACGAAAAAAAAATTTTTTAATAGAGCATATATTTTGTACTGATGCAGCAATATTTTTTGTATGTCTGCTTTAGGAAGAAAATAAAGGAAATTAGATTTTTGCACAACTTCCTACTGTTGGAGATTTTCTATAATCTTTATTTTGTATCGTGAGTATTTCGTATCATGAACCCTGTGTCGTATTTCCTATCGTTTCGTGAGTTGACCATTTCGTTACACTCCTAATACTTAGGGTGCCTTAGAGTTACTTTCTAAACTGTACACCTTACAGTATTTAAAAAATGGTTAGACACATAGCCTGATATGACACTGTAGAATGAAAACAAATGTCCATCATGCCACAGAAGAACTCTTGAAGTGTTTTTAGGCACTGGACTTCAATCAATTACAATCAAATCAACAATTTTATGTTGCAATTTCTGCTGAAGTGGTCACAAGCTGATTACAGGATCAAACAGAGAGACAGACAATCATTCACTCTCACAAAGAAGGTAATTTGGAGTCACCAGCTAACCTAACAAGCATGTTTTTGATCTGTAGGAGGAGGTCGGAGTGCCCGGGGAGAACTCATGCATGTACAGGAAGATCATGAAAGCTCCAAACAGAGAGGCCCTGACCAACCCTGGGACTGGCGACCTTCTTAAGGCTCATTTATGCTCGTCATACGCATGAAAAAGTATGCGTCCGTTTCAAAGGATGGTTCCGTCACTGCCCACATACTCCCATGTGTCTTTTACTTTGGAAATGGATGTTGATTATTGCATCCACCAGGGGGCACGAATCTGTCTCTCACCGACCTCCATTTCTCCTTTGCATCCAACAAGCTAACATTTAGCTCCCTCCCGATCTCCTCCCAGCTGTTTTGGAGTTTGATTTTGTCACACAACTTTTCTTTGAAGAGCCCCGCCATATTCTTCTTCGTTTCTCTCCAGAGATGAGTTTCAGAGTGACAGTAGCAACACTGCCCCCACAGTTTCCGGTGGTACTGCTCCGTCTGGTCCATATCCGTAGGCTTCAAGGATACGGACGAAAAAGAACGCTAAACACGGACAAAGAGCTCTGTCCGTATCCGTATTTAACGTTGAGCATAAATGAGCCTTTACTGTGCACACTACCTGCTACACCACCCATGTAATCAAAGTTCATTTGGTTTGTTTCTTTTCAGAAAGTGAGCCACTACTCACCTCACACTTTTCTTTTGGACACTATCAGCTCCAAATTCTGCCATAGGCTCATGTATCGGACCATTCTGAGTTATAAGAGACTGATAGATCACAAGCTTTTCTCTTTACTGTTACAAAAAGTTCCAAAATTGTTTAGCCCAAGTCCACAACCACCTTCGTCCTTGAGTGAAATAGATTTTCATTCAAGTCGCCTCCTCTGTTAAAAATCTCACTCTACGCTTCTTTACGTCCTCACAGTCCAGTGCCGGATTGTTTACCAGCCTCAGTCCTGACTTCAGCTCACTCCAGATTTATCGACCAACTAACTCAGTCAGAGGTCGCCACAGAGACAAGCAATCAGCTGGGCTCCGGTCCACCTGTGACCTCTGATGTCAAGCTGCTACAGGAGGATGGAGCCGCAGCATACTGATAAGAGCCCACCGCTCACAGGTGGAGGCAGAAAAATCCATACCTCATCTTCAGGTGCACTAACAGGAATGATGGTGTGAAATGATGAAATGGAGCTTCTTGTTGGAACGGAAAGATAACAAGAAACAGCTGATGATATGTTCCGTCGATTAGAGCAAACTACTGACTGAATAACAATTAAACTCGACATATAAACCATGTTTAACAGACAGATAATGAGGCCCATTTGCCAAATTGTGCTGTTGGTAATAGGATGTTGATTAAAACCATTAATAGCCATTACTCACTGGATAATTAAAGTTTTACCCTTAGTGGGAATTGTCATTACCTTTCATTTATTATCAAATGGTCACATATTCAGTAAAATACATTTCTAATGTTCTTATTAGGGCTAAATGACAACTGGAAACCTTATATTGCAGTATGTTACCCTCTGCAACCTCTGTTACCACTAGAGCCACATACATTTCCTTCCCACTGTCTGAGAGCCTTTATCTGGCAATATACTCGCTCTCAACTGTTGTTGATGGGTTTCACCCATTCCCTGTATTTGTTCCTCAGTTGGTTGTGCACATCATCCAGAATTAACCTGACGCAGACTAGCATGGACTGTAGCTTCTACATTTTATGTTAGCTTTGCAGAGCACACCAACCTGCCTGATTCTGAAATCATGCAGCTCCATGTTGCCAGCCTTCATTGTCTAACGTATTCACTTGGCTAAATGCTAAAACGGCCGATTCAGGGAAGAGAGGCGGGAGCAGGAAGTGACAGGAAGTGAAGTCACAGCCTGTTGTACAAAAAATGGCTGCTAATGTCGGTTACCCTGTGGTTATCATGGGTATTTAATTATACTTGGCAAAATATGCTCTCCTTATAAGTTTACTTCGTAGGATTTGTCTTGGTCAAGGTTCATGTCACATGTAATTGACAAATGATACATCTGTGTGGTGTAATTTAATGTGAAATGATAGTCTTAAGGTAGTTCAGCTAGCGGGTAACAGCCGTCAGCCGCTAAGGCTAACAAGAGCAAAAAACAGTTAATGACTGTCAGTCGTTCGCCATAGCGGCTAACAACAGTTAAACGCTATGGCTAACGGCCATTAACTGTTGTTTTCCCCTGTAAGGCATTAGTCGTAGCAGCTAACGTTAGCCGTCAGCCGCTACGTTTAGTTGCTACATATGCTACATCATAGCAGTGCTGCTTGATATGGTCTGTGATGAGCCAAAAGATCATCAAATCACAAGCTGCTGTTGTTTTTGAATATTCTGCCCTTAAATCACTTTCGACGGGCTCCTCCCCAGATGGATTAGTGAAATATTTCCAATATGGAACTGTCCATCTGGCATGTTAGGTTAATTTTATGTGCAGGAAGACTGAAAACAGTGCATGATGGTCTCTGAGTTACAACAATAATACATGGAAAAAGACAAAAGAGTGCAGCGTGTCACATAACAGTAATAATTTAATCTTGATTATTCTGTTTTCAAAATTTCTGAGGCAGTAATTGTGAATTTTACTGTAACTACATTACTTTCCTGGCTCCAACGTCTACAATGTCGGTTACCCTGTGGTACAGAACAAAGACAATGCTTTACTAGAAAAGCACTTGAAGAGCACAGACCTCTGCCAGTGCCAGTCATCACCCATATTGTGATTTTCAGCATATTTGTTGATCCTACCTTTATTTCATCTAAACATTTAGATTCCTTGACCATTAATACATAAAAATATGCACAAATGCCAAACTTGTCCTGTCTCAAAATGTTAAAGAATACAGACGGTGATCTGGATCACTCCCAAAATCTAATTATTTGTTCTTCGTCCCAATCCGGACATTTCCTGAAAATTTCATCAAAATCCGTCCATAACTTTTTGAGTTATGTTGCTAACAGAGAAACAAACAAACAAACAGACGCCGGCAATAACATAACCTCCTTGGCAGGGGTAATTATAAGTAATTATTAATTCATCAAGTAAGTATTAATTATGTTTTGAACTGTTGTTCATATTTCAAAAATTTTTTGTTACAATGAGCTAGCTTTTTTAGCTACAGCTATCGTCACTTTTGCCTACGCCACAGCCAGCCAGCGGCTCTGGTTGATGACGTGGTGGGAATCCAGTGGCGTCTTGTTTCTCAGCAGTGTGTTTTCACTCCTTCCCATTGGCAATTCAAACAGAGGGTTAAGGGGAAGGGATAAGACAAAGGGGAAGAGCTAAGTGGTAGAAGAGTGATTCATCCCAAGTCTGTCAAGCTGACTTTGCGCTAAAGCATAATAATTGTTTATGTCGTCCAGAGTTCCCAACAGTCCCATTTTAAAGTCCATTATAGTTGAGAAAAGAGCTGGGCTGCATTGTCCATATTTACAGCTTCTTTTGGAGGCTCTCTGACAACCTAAAAGACAAAATATTCCCGTTAAAGTTGATTTCCATAGAAGACCTGTTCAATCATAAGCTAAGTAGGTTTTTGTATTCACCTTATTTACTCTTACCTGTGTTTGTTTCTTTGGTTCAGCAGCAATCGACTTTGAAACGCTCTTAACATCCCTCTGGACCTCTGTGAAGATCTGGTTCAGGTTCTCCACCTTCTCATTTTTCACCGCATTGATCTGTGAAGTGAAAAAAATTAAACATGAGCAGGTGCAAAGTAACTTCAAAAAGAGCCGGATACAGAAAGCGTCAGAAAACAACAACAACAGAGAGGAGATCTTACGTGCTTGAGTGTTGTTGTGACAGGTTTCGCTTTGTTCTTGCTTTTCAAGTGCTTGTTTGCCACTTGAAAGACGTTCTTCTGTTTTTTACCTTTTTGTTTATTCTTTCCCATGATACCTGGGAGAAGGAAAAACAATGATTTAAGAAGCATGCTGGAAGAAATTTAAATTCTGAACCAAAGCCTTTGTTTAATCCTGTATTTTCCTTGCAGTGGTTAAAGGTCCAAAATGTTGTGTTTGCCTTATTTAGTGCTTCTTTCTGCACTGACCAGGTTTACGTCTCTTTCAATCTGAATACCAAACCCTCGTCACCTCTAAAGCTCACTCCTCGAGACATTTGTGAAACAGAAAAGTCCAGAGATTTATCTGTTGTGTTAAAATGCTTTAGTAACAAAAGTTATTCACTGATCAGCAGTGTCCAGGCTTTCACATTAAAAAAGTTTCGTAACAGTCAAAGCTTTCTGGTATTTAAGAGGATCAAGATTTGATGCATAATAATAAGTAGTCATCTTAATCCTTAAAGGGATGCAGCATATTTTTTTGTTGTTTTACTGTCTTCCCTCACCACCGAGTCCATGACAAGCAGATAGACTCCATTCTTTCAACTATGTATGCAGCAACAAGGAAGAGACAGGGAGAGCTCGCCCACCGCTAATTAGCTTAGCTCAAACACTGAGAGCCAATGGGAAGTGTTAGCCTGCCTCTGCTAACAGTCATCTGATAAACTCTTAAAGGAGACATATCATGCTGATGCATGATTTAATACTTACATATAATATAATAAATTTGAAAACAAGACCTTACACCCCCTTAATTTTCAAAAAATGAGATATTGTATTTTTTCTGATATCCTAGAACGAGATTTGATGCCTCGGAAAATAGGTCATTGCGAGATGTCCGTGAGATTTAAATCGTCGTGACGACACGAGGTACATTTCTTTTTATTGGAGTAATCTGATAAAACACTTCCTCCTCTGTGATGTCCGTTAGCCACAAAACCGTCACCAAGGAACACATTCGTCCAGCAGCAGTATATAGATCCCTAGCTCACACTCGGTCATTACCAGCTCTGGCCTGTAGGGGGACTCAATACACGGTCACTGCTTTGAGCCTGCCGGAAAATACAGTAGAAGAAGGAGGACAGGCTGGCTCTACTCCCAATAGAACTGACCAATCAGAGCACAAAGGGCTGTGACGTTGCGAGGTAACTTTAGGTCAGCCTGGAAACCGAGTGTTTCAACGAGAGCTTGATAATGGCCTAAAATGAGGATTTTGAGAACGCAATTGTGGGGCAATGAAGGAACTAAATGACTTGTACTGAGGGCAGAAATGCTTTACAGGCATCCTAGTCTGGCATAGTGAAAAAGAGAAACAAGCATGATATGTCTCCTGTAAGAAACTAGAAACAGTCCTTTGTGCTTTTTGTGACTCTTTTTTTAACGCATTACGTCATTTTATCCCATACCACATTTATATTACCTTCTTCTACTCCTAAACAGAGGCTTGATTTTTTTGCCCTACTTCCGTGGTGGTTTGTGCAAGAGATGTGACTTTCAGGAACAAGTGGAGAATTTTGATAGTCTATTAAGGAGACAATGAGAGCCAAGTCACAGTTGTGAGTGAGTCAATCATTTGTGAGTCATTCTTAAATTTGCAGGCAATTTGCATTTTAAGTATGGCTCGCAATTGAACAGCTCAAACACAACTGCAAATCTGTTCTCGCTGTTCACTGAAAAGAGCTGTTCAAATAGTTGAAGACAACATAAAATACCTTAGTAAAAAAAAAAGTCAGAACAAGAACACAGGACTATTCAGAGTTGCTTAAGAGTTTACCTGATGACTGTTACTGCACAAAAAAACAATTGGGCAAAAATATAATCACAACTATCTTAAAACATACCAAAATCATGATTGTGAAACACTAACACTTGCTAATTAGAAAACATGCACTACATGCTGTCATTGATCATATTTGCTCTTTAAACCTTTGTTTTACCTGTAAGATTGGACAATGCATAGAAATATACTTGTTAAAATACAACGCTTCCATTACAGTTCTAATAATGATAAAAATAAAAATATCATGTGGCACATTACTTTGTGTATCTCATTTACTGTTTTCATAATTGTAAAGTGCAGTGATTGTGAATGAGATCACAATTCTATTTAATTCCCAGCTTTATTTAATAATTGATCTTTGATGTATTTATTTTACATTCAAATAATCAAATATATCTTGGATGTATTTTGACACAAACTTTGAGACCTTACTGTGTTTTGTTTTTCTTAGCATATCCTGCACTGCAGTGATTCCCAAACTGGGGTACTCGTACCGGTAGGGGTACGCAAAGTGACATAGAGCGTACGTGCATACCTCTCAGGTTTCAAACAGTTGCTTCTGTAGTTGAAGCTCTAACTGGCAAATTTTTGTATTGTGAAATTTGATAAAGGCCTAAATTGTTGGCAGAGAGGCTGGAGGCTGGATTGGTGAGGCATCCTGGAGAAGGAAATCTGTCCAGAATTGTCTAAAATTCTTAAAATAACAAAAATTCAGTCAGACATCCTTCTCAAGAAAACTATTCTGAGTTTGTAGTTTACAGTTTCAAGTTCATTAATGAAAATGTTCCAAAATATAAATTTCTATTTTCAAATGTGAACTGGTGTTGCCTACTGAAATGGCTGGAAAATAAATCTATTTCGTGAGAAATAATTCACTTCAAGAGATTTTATTTGTATGTTATACATGTTAAATGTGGGAGGTTGGAGTGGTGGCCAGCCTACAGACACATTTCTTTTTCTAGCTGCTATAAGTGTGTGATAGTGGGGGGTACATGGCTGGAGTTCAAGTGTCTGAAGACGTACAGGCTGTGAAAAGTTTGTGAACCTCTGCTGTGCTGTATAGACAATGTCATGAGATTAGTCAGTGAAAGAATCAACGAGTCTTCTCCATTTGAAATGAAATTGGTAAGGTGTTGCTGCTATATTGATTTACAGACTCAGTGACCACAGGTTAGCTATAGAAACAGGTCATCAGAAAAAGAGCTGGCTCCCAGAGGAGGGCAGACTCTGTCCTACTGTGACCACCAACAGGAAGTGACAGAGCTCTGCTTCTTCACATGACATCTTTCATATCAGACTGTTAGAGAGGTATACTATCCCCAATAATGACTGTACAAATGATACTCAAAATTCAATAAAAACCACGAGCAACAACATATCTCAGAGTGTGAGGACCCTAAAGGAAGGAGGAACCCTAACATACACACAACCACAGCACACACTTTTATTGACATTTTATACCATTAGAATTATTATTTTTATTACTATGATTATTAAATTTGATTTTTTTTTGTTGTTTTCATATTTACATATTAGCTTTTTATTTTCACTTTCTTTTAACTAAATGAGTGGCTGCTTTATCAGCTGTAAACATCTCCAAAACTTCAAGGACAGCCAAAACCCATATTTAACTTCTTAGGCCAATATCTGCTGATAAAAATATAATACTAATATTATCAGGCATCCCTTATCATCATTTTTTTAAGGATTATTTATTTATTTCTATAATTATCATTCTGTTACACACACACATATATATACATATATATATATATTTCTTTTGAAAAACCCTTACTATTATTCTTCATCTATTTATTTATTTCAAGTGTATTCACAAATTAATTTCTCCTTTTTTCTCAATGTATTTGCTGCATGTATCCTGAAATTTTCTCTTACAACATGCTCGCCTCCAAATGGATGAGAGTGAGGTATGGGCAGGGACTTTTACAACATATTCATCACCTTGATTTACGTCTGTAACTTTTTTGGCTTAGATTTATAAAAGACCGATTCAAAACTAACAAACAGACTGAAAAGGGCACTTTACACTCCTAAAATGTATTCAAATTAATTTTCAGATACTACTCTGACTTATTTTTTCCTATCAAATTAAGTTCTAAAAGGTATTAGTACCAAATAAATAAGTCATAACAATGTGAAGCTCCAATCCCCCTAGTCTTAGATGATTAACTAGCCTCCCTCAGTCCATTGTTATCTTATTAAACAGTTATGAGTAAACTAAAGAGTTAGCATGTGAAGCAGCTGAGGTTTGTCTGTTTGACTGTCAAACTGTCACACGAGGCTTTGTGAGTCCGTTACTGTCCCAATACTAAAATACAATACACAGAACTATAAAGCGAATTAATCTTTACCAACATACAGTTAATAAACACATAACTGACCGTGTTTGCAGCGCAGAGCGTCCCTGTTGATATCCTCGTGTGCTGCTGGAACCAACGTCCCTTTCCTCTTACGTCATCAGTGCGCGACGAATGTTGGTTTCCATGGAAGCGACTCTGAAGCGAAGACAAGAGTCGCTCGAAAATGTCAGTTCTGTAAACCGATTTAATACAAGTATTGAACAATGCAAATAAATTAGCTAAGTAAAACAAAACAAAGAAGATTTTTTCTAAGGTAAAATGCGTTTTATTTTGTCGGCTGAAGTGTTTTAAGTCCATTTTTCCCAGCGTTTTAACTTTGCATACGTTTTTATTTAACTGTGTGTATCAGCTTGATTTAATTATTTTATGTCGCATCGTTTCAGATTTATGCACCTGTTGATTATTTTTTGCTTCTTGTTATATGGAAATGAAAGTTTTATTGTTTTTATGATTCTGTTTACAGCACTTTGGAGACGTTTTTGTTGTTTAAATGTGCTATACAATTACTGTGGATCGGATTGGATTGGCTGGGTCCTTCAGGGCCAGTGCTTGAATTATTATCCACAAAAACATCTATCTATCTATCTATCTATCTATCTATCTATCTATCTATCTATCTATCTATCTATCTATCTATCTATCTATCTATCTATCTATCTATCTATAGTGTCTCTCTCTCTCTCTCTCTCTCTCTCTCTCTCCCTACATACATACATACAGTATATACAGTATATAAACAGAGAGAGAAATAACTTCAATTACACATACATCATTTATCAAGAAATAATAAATGTGCTTTCCTATTTTTTCTTTTTTATAAAACTGAAAGCTAGAAAAGTTATTGATAAAAAATATATTAGCTTTCAAAATTATAAGTTCAGTTAAATAGCTACTACATATCAGGTGTATTAACCATTAAAGAAGCATAAAAATAAGATTCATAAATACTAATGCGGTAAATTTAGGGTAGCTGTGGCATAAACATGAAATGATTGTCTAATACTTTGATTTGAAAATAAAACTTAAAAAAAAAAAGAAATGCTTTATCAAGTGAGTCTTGTTAACAGGGAATTTCGGGGTAAAGAAGGGTACATTAAAACTTAAATCAACAAGACTTTACTTTTAAACAATATGAGACAGAGGTATGAATATTAGTAACAGGGTGAACATTTGGCTGAGACGTCATGTGACATCTATGCTGAGCTTGACCAGTACATTTTCTGATAACTACACACACCATCTTTTAAATGGAATGATCAAATTTTATTTGTTTTTTTAGCAAACCTTTTATGCTTATGGCACTGAATAGGAAGAATGACCACAAATAAAAACAGCAAAACCAATGTGGACTTGCTTCCATTAGAAAAAGAAGCACATCTATTTGACAGATAGCAGGTGATTTATGCTGTATGAAGAAATGACCCTGCTTCTTAAAGTCTTTACACGAGTCTGTTTTAAAACAATGCAAACTGAAATCATTGTTGATAAATGAACACTTCAGATAAACTGTATTATTCTGTGTAAAATCTACTGTTGGGTGATGATTGATGATCTATTTTTTCATAGCACAGAACTTGACAGAAATACCCACAGCCATGATCTTACCACCAGCCGTCGTGTCTCACAAAACACCAGCAGGTGGCGCCATGGCACCATCTAAGATGGTTCAGAACAGGTGTCTGACTTTCTGAAAGTGAGAACTTTCATTGAGCACCAACTGTATGGACCCAAGAATGCAATATGACCAAAGAAATGAGGATTCTACACTCATTATCCTCTTACTGCAGACCTTTTTAAAAGACAAACTGGTTTTTACTTCACACTTTGTTACTCTGATGATTCAGACACCCCATAAATCCAACAACAATTCTCTAATTTCAGTGTAAAGAGGATTTGTTTCTAATGTTTTTGTAGAAAAACTGAAGGACACATGTCTATAATTAGCTATATTTTGGCAGTCATTGTGCCTGCTCTGCGTCAGAGGGCACTGTGCAGGTTCTCTCACAAACTCCTTATATGTGCAGTTCAGCAGCAGCTCCATCACAGATAGTCAAATCATGAACAACAAGCTTTAGTTTTTCTGTTATCTGCAGGGCTGAGCTGCACAGGAGCAGCAGATAACTCTCTGGATCAACTAAGGTCCTTATTCCAAAGGTACATGTCATCTTGAACACACGTGAAATTTGACTCAAATAAATGAATATATTGCTTTTACTTTTATTTGGGTAATTAGGAGATTAATTGTGCTATAAATGCCCGTACACTCTGCCCTCATGCTGCTGTTATGATGACTATAAAACAAACTCAAATTAATACTGATGTCTGCATATGAGCAACAGAAGCACATCAGACTCTAAGAAAAGAGATTACTTTGTCCTCATAGCAATGTTAGCTGATTAATACTGCTGGTAGAGTTTGGGAGTGACAACGAACTAACAAACTAGACTAATACACAGTTTCCCACATTATTTCACATCACAGTCATTCATCAACTATGACTTGCACATTAGACATTCATCCCAAAGACAGATGAGGCTTTTTTAAATAAATATATTTTTTTGGAAATGTACAGGAAAGGATCAACAAAGAAGTAAGACGTTCACTTTGTCAAAACAAGGTAAATGACCATAAATCCAGTCATTGTTCATTAACCTTTTTAATTTGTCTTTAAGAAGAGCTTTGAAATGAAAAAAATGTTAATTTGCAACTTCAACTTCCAACTAATTGGGTCCTTTAATGGCCACCATTTTGCTTTCTAGACCTTGTTCACTATATAAACATTTCAAAATCTCAAACTCAATGGTGGACAACCTGGGCAAGAGCATACTGCCAATGTAAATTGAAGGTAAAATTTATGTAATATTTAGCTGGATTTGAGTCATCAGAACTTAGTCCAATGCAAGAGGGCTGTTTTTGTTGGGATATAATGATCAGCAGAGAGCAACAGAGCTTAAAATTTTTTCGAAGGTCTATTGGACGAGTACATTAGCTGCAGTATTGGTTGGATGTTGAAATGGTCAAAAGAATTATCACTGTCTTGTGATGTAGGGCATCACTGACTGATTTATCTAAAGTCTGAACTTCTTTAGGCCGAGTTAAGGCATATGAACCAACCAAATAGTATAGTTTGATCTCTGGTGTGGGACAGATGTTGATCTGTGAAATAAACATCAGGATGTAACACTTGCTATGTTAATGCAGTTAAGACAGCTGTATTTCTGTTTTGGTCTGGTACAACTGGACTTTTCTGTCATGTTTAATGTATGTAATTATGTAAGTCTGAATGAAATGGCCTTATATTTGACTTCAGACAAACCTGATGATGCGGTTAAACACATGCTCACTTGCATGCTTCCCAATCAAACTGGACTAAATGCTTAGCAAAGTGGCATAAATGTGAAATGTAGCACTTGAGTTTAAATGCTACAACAGAATATTAGGACAACTATTAAGATTAAAAAATTAAGATTATTCTTATTATTTTTTATAACGTCATGACATCTCAATATCCAAACTCAGATTCTTCAAGTTTAAAGGTGTAGACTAACATAAAAAAATCAGAGTTTTGTCATTTTAAACACCTCAGATTGTGACTTTAAACGTGGAAGTTCCATCTGCCTCTTGCACCTAAGTTCCTACACAAACAATATCGACTTGTCCCAAACGATGAGTTGTTTTCATCTAAATAGACCCAGTTTGGGACAAAGTCTTTTCAAAGTTCAGATGTTAATAACAGTGTGATCATTTTGGGCTATAAACACAAGCATTTCCATTTTACTCAGACCACGTCAAAAATATAACAATAAAAATGACACAAGACAAAAGGCTTTATCTGGAATTATTAACTCCATCACATTAGGCTATTTCATACTTGAGAATCTCATTTTACTAGTTAAGATTTTTTCATGAATTTACACCTAATTGAGCTAGAACATTCTGAGTTTGGTGTATCATAAAATTACAACTTTAGAAAACTTTTTCACAAAAATTTGCTTCTCAAATTTCAATGTTTTTTTTTTTCTTAATGGCCTCTTTTGCACACAAAACCATTGTGTTGAACCAGTTACTTGCAGATAATTGGGATTTTTTTTTTCAAAACTATAACCAGTCAGTGCAAGCTTACACAACAGCATCTTAACTCTTGAGCAAAATTACAGCTTTTAGTTTTGTTGGACATTGGTTAATTTTTCTAAAGGTTGGCATCCACCAACTTGATGGCATGTATGATGGTCAAAACCTTCAACATAGTGAACCACTCAATTCTGATGGTGTCATTGCTCCCTGCTTTATTTGATGAAAGGCAGAAAATGACAGATATTGAACATGAAGATAATGTATGAAGGAGGAAGCTAATATTACATGTCTGCACAAGACACTACTGCTGTAAACCAGTTCCTTTGTCTCAACATCTGTTGGATATTTAAAAAAAAAAATTAATGATTTTTTGAGGGAATTTTGTGTCTTTATTAATAAGATAGAGGATGACAGTGGAAAGGTTTATGAAAGGAGATGAGAGAGTAGGGGAAGACACTCTGCAATCTGGCCACAGGCTGGATTCGAATCCAGACCGGCAGAAGTATCTATATGGGACATGCCTGGTTGCTAACCACTCTGCCACACCAGCATCCCAACATCTGTTGGATTTTGACAGGTTTTTCAGATACATACCTACATGTGAGATTTTGTTTTAAACATGGTTTTGCTGCACTCATATTTTAAAGCATCAACGTTTTTTGAAAAGACAGTAGCTAACATACTAGCACAAGCAGTACACAAATGGCACAAAGGACCTTCAATGAAATAATTTCTGACCATCTGTAGAAAACAATGTTATCAGCACAATTTCGACAGCCATTTTGAGCTTTTTTTTGGCAAACTCATTAATATAATTAACAGCAATAATAAACAAAAAACAAATCCCTTGAGCTGATTGTTCAGAAAGCTGGTATGATGCTAACTTCATGTCAGGTTTGGGAGCACAAAAGCGGTTGTGAATCAGTCTTCCATCACAGTAAATGTATTTGTTTTCTTAAAATGGCAAAAGAATATAAAAAAAAAAATTGGGGTATCCACACTGTAGGTTTGAAAATAATGCAGTTACATTGCATTTCACATATACCAACCATGTAATACAAAACAGATATTTCACCATTTATCATACCTGACGACTTGCAACGTTAGCCTACATCATTTGTAGGTGTTAAAATGTGATGAAGTTTTGGGGTGCCAATCCTACACCCCGAGGCCCAAGAGGGAAACCAACCCCTTTCTGGTTTACCAACTGCCATAACTGGCTGCAGTGCCCCAGGAGGTCAGCTACAAAACAAACCTCTTAAGTATGTTTCAGTCAGAACTTGACCCAGCCTCCAATCTTTATGGAAGGTAAGATTTTTGTTAACAGTCAAGGATGTATTGGCACAAGTCTGGTTTACAATGCAAAATCCATGTTGTATGACAATATTACATGGCTATGAACCACATTTTTATTAACCAGTCTATCAAAAAAAGTGCATACTTTCATGAACCCAGAATGTTATGTACATAATAAATACAGTTTCTAATCAGTGTTAATTAAAAGAAACAGGGTCCGCACACTGATCAATTTTTTTGTTTGTCACACTGATAGAAAATGAGCAACTTGAAGACATCGAGCCCACAAATGCTGAGCCATTTCTTACAGTGCAGTAATTCATGAAAAAAGGGATAAACCGCTCTATCTTGCAATATTAGGATATTTTGAAAAATAAAACCTGTATCTGCATTCAGAATATCACTATTCACTAGCAAGGACCACACCATCAATAGGATGAATTTGACAATTATTTATTGCGTACAGTGGATAACAAGCAACATAGTAGGTACGTGAAGCGGATAACGGTTTGGGGAAACTTCATAGGGTATTCGCCGTAGCTCCTGGGCACGACGAACCCCCTCTTTAAGGCCCTGAGGAAAGAAGGAAGAAAGAAGTTTTAAGAAAGGGGAGGGAGGGAGGGGTGCGTCGAGTGTGCGAAACAAAAGAGGGAATAGTCGGTTAGAATTTTTAGGAACACAGGAAGAGGCGTGGTTGATGTGTGGTCCTCCTCCTAAAATTCTGCTTAAAGCTCCACATAAAATGCTGATGCTGTGACAAATGTGTCCTAAAAACCACAAAATCCATTAAGAGCTTTTGATTAGATTGCAAAAATGCAGAAAACAGCAAATTTTGCAATGTTGGGGATTCTTTAAAAAAATCTGTATTTGGATCACCACCAAAATCTAATCACCTCTGTCATAGGCCATGACCAACATTTCCTGAAAGTTTCTTTTAAATCTGTCGGAAACTTTTTGAGTAATCTTGCTCACAAACTAACCAACAACCCAAACAACAGGACAAACACCTGCAAAAACATATTATAAACCCCAAAAAGGTGTGGAAGTGCTATGTCAGTTGATTATTTCTCCCTTTAATGATACTAATACATCATTGGAAAGTTGATTAGGATGAAAGGTAGATGAATCTGAGGTGCACCAATTATAAATCCTGGTTGGATGACCCTGGGCAGGCTTTCTTGCCACCTTTATACCTCTGCAATAAGGAACAACTTGTAAGGATCATGCATTTGCCCCCCCTAAAAAAACATGCTTAAATCTCTCATTCCCCAGAAGAAGCCCAGAGTTATAAGCAAGAGTGAGGAATTAGCTTTTTAGGGTGTTGTATTCTTAAAATACCCACTTCAGAGTCACACGGGAGATTTGCACAAGGGTCTCTAGAACATAATTGGCCCATTAGGTGATATTTGCCCACAAAGTTACACTTATTGGATCTGAAGATGTATTTTTCACAATGGAGATGCTGTTTAAGCAGTTGTACTGGGGTGGTTTATTGGGGCCCACATTGGTGTCTTTCCCAGGGGCCCACTATTTCTGGTGACACCCCTGCACATTGAAAATCAGTGCAGAATAGCGCTGTAAATTTTATGTTTTTGTGTATTTATATCTTCTTACACCTGCTCTGCACTTTGTCCACTTGGGGAGCTAAATGTGGCATTTGGAAAGTTTGTCACAGGAGCTTTAATATCCAAATTAATCAGAAGGATAAGTTTATTCAGACTGAACTCATTCAATTAAGGGAAAAAACACCGCACTGCTGCACAGCCTGGTAAAACTGTGAGGCTACTATTGATCAAACCTCATTGATTGTTACATAATTCAAAACAATGTTGGTATTTTTTCAATCATCTTTTCATTCATACACATCGATCCAACAAGTGGGCACAGTGTGAATATTTTCATGCCTATATTAATTACTCCAGGTCTCTTTAAATTTCCTCACTGATCGTCTCTGTCACAGCTTTCGGTTTGAAGGTGACCGGGCTGCATGCTGCCACGTAATTCCGTTACTTCCTGGCGAGACATGCGGACAAGTTGAACACGGGACTGAACAGATTGTTGATCGAGGGAAATAATTCAGCTCATCAGATTGTGGATTTTTAAATGAGGGTTTATCACCCGCTACGGAGAGAGAAAGAGGGTGAGAGAGGGAGGGAGAGAGAGAAAGAGAGAGAGAGATCCTCATTGATCCACAGCGCTGCGGCTGTGCTCTGCGTCGCGGCGCATCGAAACTCCTCCTGCGGTCATTGCGCGGACATCATGTGGCCAACTACAGGCTGATAGACACTCGGCTCACTGGGGGATCCTATATAAGCTGTGCAGCTGTCAGGTGGAGGGCACTGGCTGCTTCACACAAAGGGGACAGACTCGCTTTATATATTTGGGAATTACAGACTCATAGATCCACACAGTCAGAATGGCTCACGCTTGGGGATACGCACCAGACAACGGTGAGGCGCTAATTTCACGTTCACATGCCGTTATGTGAGGGTGACACACTTCTGAAGGGAGTGTTAAAACCAGTCACAGCAGCAGTGGAGAGTGCAGGATGAATGGAAGCATAAGAATCTGCAGGGATTTGTAATTGTGCGCAGTTGGGGGCTTTTGCGCGCACACCAGCGCCTGCAAATGCGCAAGTTGCCTCGTTTTAAAGCATGTAACTGTATCAATAACCACATTCTTATACACTGATTTCCAGGACCCGACAAATGGGCAAATAATTTCCCCATTGCCAATGGACCCCGCCAGTCTCCCATTGACATCGTTCCCGGGCAAGCATCCTTCGACGCCGGGCTGAAGCCGCTCAAGCTGCAGTACGACCCCTCCACCTGCCTCGATATCCTCAACAACGGACATTCCTTTCAAGTGACCTTCGCAGATGACTCCGACAGCTCAAGTTAGTGTAACATTAATATTGTATGAACGCAGGGGAGCCAGCTCGGCTTGATATCATTGATACAGAATCTGATTAAGATGCAGAGATATATATCGTCTTACGCGTAAGAAAAAGGCTCAAATTTCCACTATTTACCATCATGCTGGCGATATTTGTCGCCTCATTAAAGGAGCTGAACGCTTGTCTGCACATATGTTCGCAGACAAAGACCAACAGGGTCCTGATGCTGCTTCTCCAAAATGCGCCATTTAGGTGTAATGGATGCTGCATTGTGTTAAACCTGCTGCTTTGACTCAATAAAAGATTCAATCATTCTTTAAACGTCAGCTATAAAGAGGCATTTCTGTCTATTTTCATTAATCGTGCAGGATTTAGGCTTCAAAAAGATGATCCAAATAATTTTCCTTTGAAGTCCAAGCAGAAAACACCCAAATGTGGTAAGAAGTACGGTGGCCCTGAGCGTCTACTGCAAAAAACAAATCTCTGAATGCAAAATAATTTCTAGACTCTCAAAAACCTTGTCATTTACAGCTTAAATATTATTTTAAAAAATATATAATTTTTTTATTTGTCCATTGCAATTTTGATAAACACCTAACCCGTATGCACAATGTTTTTTTGGACACAAAAACCTTGGATAAAACTTAAAATCATGTCTTGACACTCTAAAGTCTTTAATGAAAATCTCTTGCAAAGCACATACACTACCATGCATGAAAAGATACTTCTGTAAACTCAAAAACATTTCTCATTAAACCCTAAACTATCTTAGATGACTTATTAAGAAGTACAAAAATCAAAATATTGAACAAAATGCCAAAACAATTACAAAACACCCAAAAACAGTAAATGAATCATACATACATCTGTGACATAGTTTCTTTCTTCCCAAAAATTCTCCTTGTGTTTCCTTTTTGTATTTAAAAAATGCATTTTAAAAACTATTTCTGAATTTAAAACAAATGTTTTTATTGCTGCATGTTGATCAAAGTAGGTGTTTCTTGGGGGCTTGAGCTTAGCACAAAATGTTTTTGTAAACATGTTATTGTGTTTAAAGAAATGCAGGCCAACAAAATATTTTTTTGTTCACATTTTGCAAGTGTTTTATGTAAGGTTTGTGTCTCACAAAATGCTTTGGTGGTAAATATGGTTGTTTGAGTTTTTCACAGATTTTTTTCTGTTCTGGAAACTTTAGCAACCAAACAAAACTTAATTACAGATAGCAAAAACAAACTTTCACTAACTGCCTGAAATATGTAGTGAAGTGATCATTACATAAACATTCTTGCAAAAATTGCAGAATCGAAAAAGAACCACAAAAGCCAACAGTCAAAGAGTTTGGTTTCATCAAGTGCATTTCAATTTTTTGCATTTTGTAAGAGCTTTTTCTTTTCCTGCTCCATCAAAGTTTCTGAATCGAAGGAAATGTTTGGCATTTTTACTTTTTTTTTTGGAAACATCAAACTTTTTTTTTTCAGTTTTTCACTCCTTGAAATCAGCTTGTGTTTCACAAAATGTGCATTATTGTATAAAAAAACAAATCATTTTGAAGGATTATTTACACTTTTTACTGTGCTTTAGAGCGTTTGCTCAAAAATACACAACTTATCAAATAGTTTTGTTTTACTACAACCATTTTCTTCTCATTCAGTGATATTTTTACTTTTCTGTTGACCTTCAAGGCTACCATACTGGAGTGTTTTTGGCTGTTTTATTTAGGTGCCCTCTACTTCATTTTTGTAAGAGGACAAAATTTGCTGAAAAGGCTGCTGGGCCTCTATTCAACAGCAGTACAAAGCACGCACTGCCTAATTGAATTGGTAATGCAACCCTGTCCAAACCTTTCCCACGGCAACTCTTTTCTGCCTGCAGTGGGGTCAAAAACGCAGAAAGCAAAGCTCACGCTGCAGATTAATGTAGGATTGCTTCATTATTGATGTGCCAAAATTGCCGTAAAAGTAATGTGCGATGTAAAATTTAACATTATTCTGTTTATATCTACAGAAAGCCATTTGTGTTGCATTTAGTATTTTCCTCTTAGAAAGGGGCGATTTTCTTTTTCATCTTGCATGTTCGGATGTTTGGGATTTGGTCATTAAGCCGCCCTGACAAAAGATAATGAGGATTACATAATCTAAACAGTCACTCAGATTATTTCTGATGGACATGCAGCGATACACAAAAAGAGACTCATCTTTTTGTGTGAATGTGACCTAGATGAATTGGAGCCCTTTTCACATTTCCCTGTTTTCCACCCTGCCCTTCACGCTCAGTCTGCGTGTCACACTCATACATCATGACATGCAGCATGAGTATGTACAGTGGAAAAGATTAATACCACATCCTCTTCATTTTGAGTTTTCAATAAGCCCTTTAAGTCCAATGTGGCCTCAGACTGTCAGCTCAGAGACCTGTACTGCACCTTCTTATCATTTAAGGCCAACCATATGGAAACAAATACCCTGTTAGGAGAGGGAAGCGTGAGCGTATTTCGTAACTTTGCAGCAAAAATAGAACAATATAAAGGATTATCTGCTACTGTTTCAACAACTCTGAAACCTGTAAATAGATACATTATGTAACTTTTTGAGGAGGCTTGATGTTAACAATACCTGGACATCGCTTCAGACTGATTGTGACGCCCCAATCAGAACGTCTTGCATAACAGGAACTGAGCCTGTTTCCATGAAAAAGGAAGTCTGTGACATGAGTGTGTCTGACTTTATGTGTAAACATGCACGCCTTACTCACCCGTCTTAGCCCTGTTCCTTGTGTTTATACAGGCTATTTTTATCTTCTTAAGACTATGTTGCACAGTTGAGCCATGTAAAGTCTCCATGTGGCTGGTACAGTAATCAATGTCCACGCTCAGTGTGGTATGACCTGACCTGTATGTGTGTGTCCTTGTGTTCTGCAGCATTGAAAGAGGGACCAATCTCAGGAACCTACAGGCTCAAGCAGTTTCATTTCCATTGGGGAGCTGCAGACGACAAAGGCTCTGAACACACCGTAGCTGGGACCAAATATCCTGCTGAGGTACGTGTTTCCAGAGCCAGGATGATGATGTGTAACACTTACGGTTTGTTTCCACCAAGTGGTTTGGTATGATACCAAGCTGGTGATGTTTCCACTGAATAACTCCAGAAAAGAGAAACAATAACCAAAGTGTGATGTCTAACTTTTTGGTGCCTGTGGTGGGATATCAAGCAAACTTTTCCAACCTCAAAGTGTGGAGCTAGACAGAATACAGTCTGACAAAAAAGGGGAAGTTTGGGGGTGGAAATGCACGGAAAATCCGGGTTACTGTACCAAACTGCACCAAACTACAAACCAAACCTGACTGCTTGATGGCAGTTCAATATGGATTGGTTTGGTTTGCATATATAGCTGCATTTCCACCAAGCAGTCCCCGTTCAGTTTGGTTTGGTAGACACCACATTTGTTGGATTAGAAAAGAGTACCCAAATAATTACTTTCCTACTTTTGACACCAGTCTGACCGGGTGCCAAGCATACCAAACCAGCCTGAAAGGGTGGAGCTATAAGCACTGCAGTCTGTTCATTGGTCACAAACATCTTGCACTAGAATCGCAAACAACCTATGGCTGTACTGCTCCAAACTGTACTGAACCAAACTAGTACACTCATTAGAAAACATGCCATATGTAGGTTTACACTGTCAAAGATGGTAGACAAACAAAAAAGCTAACGTGTTAGCTAACCGAGTTCACAGCCAGCTTAAATTTGAATCAAAGTGTTCTGAACTAAACCAAATCCCTAGGTAGAAAGAAACACTTTTATTACAGAGCAGGACAGAACTAGCCCGGTTTTCTCTTTAAAAGTTGGAAACAATATTTCTTCTTTTTGCATTTTCTCGTGGCCATTGATGGCTAAGTATGGTAGTACGTTCAACCATCATTTGTAGTGTCCAGAGACTGAACCCAGCTCTAGACAACTCCTGTTGACAAGTCCTTGGGCAAAACACTTAACCTCAAGGTGCTCTATCTGGTGGTGTGTAAATGGGCATGAAAGGGTGTGGACGTGTCAGCTAATAATGATTTGAGACTGATAGAGAAACAGAACCATCAGTGAGTGAATGGGTGAGTAAGGGTGAATTTGATGTGCTATGTGAAAGGTCTTTGCACCGTCAGATAAACTAAAAAACACTGCTGGATAAGCTCAAGACGAAGTACAGTCCTGTTGGGATATCAAGCATATCTATTTGTCCATTAAAGGCAAAGCTAGGCACAGAACAAGAATCATATCACTGAATGGAAATGTACCGTTATGTAAACATTTTTGAAGTGGTCCAGTTTTGTCTGATTCAGTTTCAGTACTGTATCTAAATAATAGAATTTCCATTGGTGAAATACTAGCTAAGTGATCCATCTGCTATATTTCTGGTACCTTTTTGTTGGGGTGCCTCGCTTACCTTAAACTTCCCTCAGCATCAATAAGGTATCTACCTAACCCTGATATAATCAGGATAATGCCTTGGCAGTCTACCTGAGTGATTCCACGATATGGTTTACTCACACTTGTTCTTCTCAGCAGGGAGTTTGCACTGCTGGCTTATCAACACCATCATTAAAACAGTTTAGAGAAACACTGTCGCACTGGAAGCAGCGTCACTGCATATCCAGTGACAGAAAGCTGCAGTGTTTTAGCTCTGTGTGCAACAGAAGCGCCAGACAGCTCTATGTATGTGTGAGAGATCCCTTGTTGATCAGTGGATACAACATTTTAAGTTTTCCAGATCAAATTTGAGTTTGTGTTACTTTGCCCACAATCAAATAAACTCCATCAACGATTGTTTTATCCATCCTGTCAAGTCTTCCTTTTTCATGTTCATGCTGGTCACACAGGCTGGAAGTCATCATCTCTCCCCTCTTGCTCTCACTTAAGATTATTGTTATTTTGATTATAAATTATTTGTGTTTCAAATGTTAGGGCATTTGGAAAGGTACTAAACTATTCCATGTATTATTCAGCCTCTCTGGATCCCTTTGTTGGACTACCATCTTTTCATATGCAGTCCCTTGATCAGTCAAAATTATTGTCACATCTAGTAACCAGGGTAAAAATTGACTAATGCCATCAATTACTATCCTGTCAATCAACCAGTGGTTCATTTGACTGGGAAGACAAAAAGATAAGGTGTTGCCAAACCAAAACATAACAGATTGTGCTGAACTAAACGGGACCACGTGGTGGAAATGAAATGCATCTCTGAGATATTACCAGATGGTCTGGCTTAGTCAGCTTTGGTTTTGGTACTCTACCTCATTATTTGCATTTCCATTTGGTTCAGATTTACATGCAGTTATTTGTGCTCTCAGTGTGGAAAGGGATTAAAACAACAAATTATAGTTCTGCATGATTCTACTTCTTGGCATCCTTTTCTAGGGGTAACAATTGCGCCTATTCAATGCGAAAGAGTGGAGGTAGACAACATGGAGTCTGCTGATTGCTCAATATAAATGTTCCTAACAGTAAACAGCAGTAAAAATGAACTGGCACTTTGTATAAATATCCCACCAACAAAGTAAGGGTAAGTCTAGCTGTGGAAACAGAAACAAATAAAGCCAAACTGTGCTAAACCAATCCAGACCACATGAAGATGCACCAAAATGGCTCCAGTACATGGTAATTAAATGGTTTCCATTGTCATTAGTTGGAAAAGGTGCCTTAAAAGCAAATCCACACTGGCCAACCATTCTGGCAGCCTTCTGTTGGTGAACCAGGTGTACCCATATAACCTTGACAAGGACAGCTATACTAAACACAGTCTGCCAGGCAAAGCTGTGGTTGGAACTGCAAGTATGACCAGGATTTTCCGTACCAAACTGGCCCAAACCAAACTGGACTGCTCTGTGGAAATGTTTTATGAGAGAACTGCCCTTTAAAATTTGGCGTTGATTTGTGGAAAGTTGGGTCTAGTAACACTTTTTTTTCTTTGAGCACCGGATTCTGTTCCATTTAAGTGGATGTCAGAGAACTACTGCTTTAATATCATCGCAATAAGGTTTATTTGGACATGCCATGTATATTATGGCTATTAAACAGACCTTGCTTCCCATACTGATAGCCCTCATGGCTGAAAGCTATTGGAAAACATGCAGACATTATCAAATCATGATGAGTTATAAAAAATGTAATTGCGCTCCAAGGAAGTGCCCCACCTTAATCAGAATTGTACAAAACAACTTTTTGACCCTTGATACTGAAATCCTGTTGGAAACAAACAAATGTGGCAAAGTAACCTCTTTAGTATCCTTTTTTAATTTCATGGGAACTAAAACATCCATCACACTGTTCTAAAAGATGGAGTTGAACTTGTTTTGGGGAAACCCACAATCTTACCTTCCCTTTTGCTCAAAGGGTAGCATGACATTGCCTTAATCTGATTTTTTTTTACCATGTGTTTGTTTTCCTTTAATTTCAGAGGAACTAATAATGTAATTTAAGATCAGAGACGGATGTACAAGTTAACCTGGCAACACAGTAGAAGATGTTCAAATTCAAACCAAATTTTAAATGTGGGAAATCATGAACATAAGACAGTCAACTGACTTTTTAGTTTATTTTCCAGATCATGAGACCACACCTGATAACAGGCACAAGATCTCACAGAAACTCAAAAAGGAGAATCAAGAGTCAGGGTATCAAAGCATAATCGACCATTTGACCACATTAGTCAGAGAAAGTTCAGAAATGGGCCTTAGCTTGAAACAAAAAAGGAGAATACGGTCTGTTCCTGCCATCCTCCTTTGTGTTTAAGAGAGACCTGAGACCTGATATGCAACAAAAACAAAAAATGAGATTTGAATGCTGGAAAGATTTTAATGAAAAGAGAGTATAATTGCATTTATTGCCATGTTTGTGGGCCTTAAAGCAGAGAACATCAGGTTGTTATATGCTTTAGTACAGAATATGTTATTGGCTTTCTTATGTATTACACTGTAGGCAGTCACACCTGGAGTAAATATTTATGATTAAGCATTACAAAGTCTAATTAATTAGTAAATACTAATATTGTGGGTGTGGCCTTGATCAGGGAGGAGAATCTTCCCTTGAGGAAGATTAGACAGTTGAGTAAACATCTGAAGTTGATAAACTTTTAATGATACCAGTTCCAGACTCTGCTTATTAATTCAATTCTTTATCAATTTCCTTTTCTACCTTGTGAATTTTCTGTGTTAAAAAGTAGATCACAGGTTTTCTAAGTTTTTCTAAGTAAACAATGGCACTTGTGACATTTAATGCCATGTCGTGTCAACAGATGGTTCAACATGTTGCTGATGTTCCAACCTTAAGTTGTTAAAATCATTTTGTGAACAATCACACTTTAGACGGCCTCTGGGCCTTTCCTTAACTCCTTTATTGTTCATAGCACTTAATGCTTAGGCACAAGCAATAAAGTAAAAAGAGCTGATAAGGGGTTTGTTAAACATTAGGGCAGCTGACAATGTCTCGTCAAACTAGTTAAGACTGGTTCTTAACTGGAGCCAGTTCTTGGTATCCAATGAGAGGGACACATCATGTCAAAAACCTAGCATACCTAGCTAGTATGTCGCTAGCTTAGTTTTGAATCAAGTACATTTTTATCTTCTTCCTCACTAAACTTAACAATGTTACTTTTTGGTTCAGTGTCAATGAATAAAAACTTTTGCAACAGGTACACAGAAATTTAAATGCTGTGATTTCCAAAGCTCTGTAACTAAATCAAGAATTTCTCCCCGTCATATTTCTAATTCTTTCATTTATTTTCAGCTCCATCTTGTGCACTGGAACACCAAATACCCAAGTTTTGGTGATGCTGCCAGCAAGCCTGATGGCCTGGCTGTTGTTGGAGTCTTCTTGAAGGTCAGTGCTGATATTGTCAAAAATTGCTTACTAAGGTTTTGAGATTATACAATAGCATTAGATTAAATTCAACAATATAGAAAAAAACCTCAGTGACCAGAAATCAGATTCAAACTACGGTGCTTTTTGTATTTGTTTTTTGTTTTGTTTGTTTTGTCTTGGAGCCACACATTAATTTTATTGTGCAACCCGTTCCACAATAACAAAAAAACTTTCATGCATCTTATTATGTTCTTGTGGAGTTGTACTTCATTTAAGCAAATGAATTAAAGATAATAATTGCTCTGTGTTTACTAGTGGAACAACACTGAGAAAACAACTACACAAAAATTGATGACAGGATTATTTTGTTTACAAAACAAGCACATTTTCAAGAATGACCTGCAAATTTATGATCATATGTTAAGTTACTTTGCACGAACCTGCAGTTTTTGCACCTAATGTTGTCAATACAAAAAAAACAAACATGTGTTTTTTTATTATTTCATTTATTTTTTGTTGTAGTGTCTTAGTGGTTATTGAAAATCAAATTGTTTTACCTTCTTTAGTCACTAGTTATTTCTAAGTGTAAAATATGCACCAGAAGGTTAAGTTACTGCAGCTGATAGTGTTGTATGCTGATGATCCTATTATTTACCTTGTATAATTTGGTTGTTTTTCTCAGATTGGTGCTAAACATGACGGCCTCCAGAAGGTTCTTGATGCCTTTGATTCCATCAAGGCAAAAGTAAGTTTATAAAAATACCCTGTTGTTATGATATTTGTTTTGAGGTGGTATATCTGACCTGATCTTTTCTTTCCTCACTATCTCCAGGGCAAGCAGACCACCTTCACAGGCTTCGACCCCACTGCTCTGCTCCCTGGCTGCCTAGACTACTGGACCTATGACGGCTCCCTGACCACACCGCCCCTGCTGGAAAGCGTCACCTGGATCGTCTGCAAAGAGCCAATCAGCGTCAGCTCTGAGCAGGTATGTCTTCTCACAGAGTCCATTCAGTGTCAGCGCAGGGATTGGCTGCGTGCCCACGGTCTAAAATAACCCGCTCTGAAAATCCTCTCTTCCACTACCATCTCAATCAAGGGCTTAATTGTTCAGATTAGCTTTGAGGCTGCAAGGAGAAAGAGGAAACCATGTCATGAGGAAGAGAGGAAACAAAGAGGACTAGTTCACCCTGAAAGTTAAAAAAAAAGACACGAGAAAGAGAGCGATCTTGAGTTCACACAGCCGTGGTGAAGTTGCCTCACCACAGTGTTTCTGTGCCAGTGTGTGAGAACAGGAACTGTTCGACCCACACATGTTTCACAGTCTGTGTGGAGAGATGTACCTCCGCTGTTATTTCATCCACAGCTGTGTAACCGCAGAGTAAATACCTGCATTTGCTGGGTATTTACTTCTAAAATAACAGATAATCCTCCCTGTGAAGCAGATATTTGACTTCTAACCACCCGTCAATGTAAACTAAAAACCTCTTCAGGATGGTTTGTCCTCACATTTGGAGTCTGTAGACCATGAAAATTAACGCAGCATGGCTGGATGTTATTTTTTTGTGGCGGCGAGTATGTATCTCTGGGGAAAACATGATCGGTGTTGACTTAACCTTTAGACTTGGGCTGCATAAGGCTGCATAAGGAAGATACAGACATGGAAGTTATTAATGGGATATGAAACTATAAAGTAAGTTTTATTATTTTACAATGAGCTACTAGTTAGCTATAATGTAGATAAGAATTAATATTTTTTACTAAAAGTTTTATGCTATTTACATTTCTCTGAAGTGGTAATGGCACCATCATGGACTCACTCATCAGCCAGAGTTAATGACAAATCCTGTGTCAACGTGACGCAAGACACTAATGAGTAGCTGTGCCTGTGATGAACAAACAGTTTGCTATTTGGGACCCACTAACACACTGTGCAATGAAAAATTAAGCAAATTTCAGCAGATAGGTAGCTTTTTTTAAGAACTGATAAAGGATTAAACAGCAATCCTGTCTCTAATTTAATGAAAATCTTGAACACAGTTTTGTATTGACAGCTATTTTTCTAAATCATAATGATAAAAAAGCTAAATGGAAGTGCATAGAATTTGAGGCATATGCACAAAATATATACATTTGTTAATGCAAGACTTTAACATGTTATATACTTTGGTTCAGACTAGATAAACTACTAAACTACCAAAATGTATCACATTAAAACAGACAGGAAAATTACACTGCAATAGGCTACATTAAAGGCCCTGCTCGCTTAAATTTATTATTTAAAACTGTAAGCTGTACATAAGCAAGATCATAGTTAATCTAAAGAGTTGTGTTTTCATGCAGCTTTTAACCAAAAAATGAAAAGAGGTTGTCTTACCCTGCAACAACTATTACATAGAAACTTTATTCAAGCTTAGCCTGTTTAGCTTACAAAACATAACGCACATTGTCATAGAGCAGTGATACATGTTGAGCTTGACTTAGACTGTTTTATACTTGTTCTGCTTTTACTAAATAATTTATTGATCATTTCCTGTCAATTTTATTCCCAGCATAAGCTCAAGATGAAGGTCAAATGTGAGCATTGATATCACTCAGGGTACTGTTTAACAGATTGCAGACCAAACCAAAAAGCCTGTTAGTTTCAAAACGCGGCCTATAAAAAAGGAAAATCATTACTTAACCTTAACCAGGCCAGATAAAGAAATAACACCAGCTTTTAACCACTGTTGGTTGCTGACTTTTACAGAGAACTGTTTATACTTCATGAATGAAGTCAGATTTACAGGATTACTAGTTTTATTGTCCCCGTTCGCTTCAGACTGCAGCTCTTTCATTTATTGCTATCTAGCCACCTTTGCTCAGTTTCTGAAGCCAACCAGCAATAACCTAACACCGCATGGGCCATTAAATATAATTCACCAGTCCATCTGGTGTGGTTCAGATGCAAATGATATCATGATGAATCTGGGATAAAACTACCAGAATTTCTGTTTAGTTGCTAGGAGCATAACTTGTAGTTTATAGAGTTGCTAGTGTGCTAGCTTCCTCCTCTGTTTACATCCAGTTCTACTCTGAGACAACATCATGTTGGTGTTAGATACATATTTGGTGTGCTAAAAGGAAGTTAGTGATTTCCTATTCTTTCTGTATTCGGTCATAAAGGGTGACGGTGGCCTGGAAGGTCAAATGTCCCTTGTACAGATGGTGTGGTCCATTTGAAATTGGAAGTATGAGTTGGAAATTTGATGTGCCGTGGGGAACTCCCCTTGTTGGTTGGGTTCTTGCCTTGGGAAGCCGAACTGTATGTGGCATCATTTCCAGTCCAAGGTTAATGGCGCTCACCAAAAGGTCACAGTCTCTGGGGTTTAAATCATACTCGTGGCTTCTTCCCAGCATGTCATCCCCACTCTTAGCCCTATATTCTGACTCTATCCACTCTCCTGTCTCTCAGTTAAAGGTATTGGAATCCTATGAAAGAAATTTGCTCTGGAATGCAAAAGTTTCTAACTTGGGGTCACAGTGTGAGCCTCTAAAATCAACTCGGTGACCCGGGACGTGTAAATGTTTGTGAGTGACAGTCACAGAGGGTCCACAGCACTGACACTCAATGTCTTCTCTCTTTTCACAGATGGGCAAATTCCGCAGCCTGCTCTTCTCCGCCGAGGGCGAGCCTGAGTGCTGCATGGTGGACAACTACCGCCCTCCCCAGCCGCTTAAGGGTCGCTCCGTCCGCGCTTCTTTCCAGTAACTCCCCCTTCCCCTCCCTCTCATGCCCTTTCTGCCCTATTGCCCTCTCCCATCCCCCCCTCAAGCCTTTAGTCAAACGCCTGGAGTTACCTCTGTAGCAGTGAGCCTACAAAAGCACACATATCTCTCTCTCCGTCCAGTTTTGAAATTAAATTCCTGTGGCCCGTTACGTCGGGCTCTTCAAAGAGAAGTGAGCCCGAGCGTCCCTCTCTTTTTGTATTTGAGTGTCGTAAAGCCTGCACATGCCCTGTCATAATTTATTTTACAACAGACACTCAAGGCGGCTGTGACACATTAACTCAGATTTAGCATCTGGTGCCAGCTTTCCTTTTGGAGGTGATACATGAGTGTGTGCTTCAAAACACATGGAGAAAATGGTTTAAAATGGTGCTCTTGAAGGTAGCAGGAAGCTAGCTGTAGTATGCAGGAGGGGGATTACCATCTGTGAGGAGGGGTGGAGCAGATAAAAAGATGAACACACACACACTCCCGCTGCCAGTTTGTCTCTAATCTCCGACCGACTGCCAGCCTCTGCGCCACAGCAGCTTATTGAAACGCTGCAGCCGCCTCCATCACAAGCGATTGACTCGGAAAATCCCCCTCTGGCGCACACACTCACAACCATCGCACACAGTCTCGTGCAGACATGACGCCTATAGGCACTGGCCTGTTTATTGATCAGTGTGGAGCAGCCAAGGACGCGCGGACAGAGTTTTTGCTAGTACCGACCATCACATTATGCTAAATCTCTGTTTTTAAAACATAATCTTCAAATCCTTCATGTTTGAAATCCCATGTTGTGTTATTGTTATTATCAAGGATTATTTTTTAGCCTGACAGCTTATGCAAAACAAGTCTTAAGTGATTCCTGATTGTCGTGTAAACCAAAAGGTCATCTGCGTTTTTACCAATAGTATAGCACTATATGGGACTAACACTCCTCCGCTAGAGTCAATCCTTAAATGTGTTGTTTTGTGGAGTGCTAAAGCTTAAAACGCACACTCGCCATGAGGTCGATGCCATAGTGGCTAATACAAAAAGCCAAGGAAGACATTAGTCTGCCAAGGAAGCCAAGGAAGGAGTGAACCTGCCAACAAATTAGAGTGTAAATGTAGAATGAAACCACGTTTAGGAGTTCAATTAACAAAAGTCAACATGAGGTCATGAAGTCCTCGAGTGTGGGCCACATGTGCATTTTTGAACAATGTTAAATTATTGTTGCTATGTATTTCCAGAGAGATTGTAATTAACGCCTTATGCCAATCATTGTTAGGGCCGTCCCATGATTTTTTGTTGTCATGCTGTTTTGGAAGTGGACGTTTTACTAGTTGAATAAATATATTTTATGACTACAACTGGTGTTGTGTTGTGTTGTTTTCCATGCAAATGAGGAGAATGTCAAAGCCAGTGACTATGTATTCCTACTTTTTGTCACCTATAAGCGCAATCCATCGTTTTGTCCGGACAGAGGTGATCCTGTCCTTTTTCTGGGTGACAATCAGTCTGAATGAAAGGTGGTGATTAGGAAAATAAGGGGTTTTGTTCATTCAAATGCCATACAAATCAAATGCATTATGAAGCTCAAATCCAGTTGCCTGGTTAATACAAGAATATTTACTATTCTGGAAAGGGGTTGGCATGTTTCAGTACAGAATTTTAAAAATTAAAAGCATTAATCTGGACAAATGACCAGTGGAGCCATAAACCGACAGAACACCCCTTTGTGTGTACTTTTACCATGATACATGACTTAAAGCTTTGCTTTAATTATGTAGTTTGTGCATTTGTGAATGAGTTATAACTCTTTGCAGGCAGCCATCCAACAGCTTCTGTTGTTGGAGCTTTCAGTCCAAACTATTACACAACAGTCCCTTATTCTACCACTTTACTCCTCTTTTATATGTACAAAAATCCACAAAGCTTATTTTACACTCCAAATTCAGAAAGCATTTTCCAAAAACCAGTTTAGTTTGTGAAATAGTTTTAAGCACTAAATGCAATAAAGAGTGCTTAATCCTCTTCTACCTTGTGAATACATGGATACTCTGGTTAGTAGGAAGGGACATATGAACCATTAATAAAGTATACAAGTATATGTCATTTTTTTTGTTTTAATTTCTTTATTGAAGACTGCAAATTTACAAAAAGATACATTTTAATCTTCTTACTATTGTGAAATACATCAATGATCCAATAAGGTGAAGAAGATATAAAAAGGAATATTGGTATTCCCTCTCCTCACTGTTTTTTATTTATTATTTTTTAAACACTTCTACTAAAAAAGTAATTTAAAACAAATGAAATTAAACAAAAAAAAAAAAAAAAAAAAAAAAAAAAAAAAAAATAAAAAAAAAAAAAAAAAAAAAAAAAAAAAAAAAAAAAAAAAAAAAAAAAAATAAACAGTGCTAATAACAGTGCTAATTTTTGTTGGTAAAGGAGATAAAATATGTCAGGAAAGGTTTCCATTTTTAAAAAACATCTCTGAATTGCCCTTCAGCTCGTCTCTTATCTTCTCTAGCCTCAGGAAAAACATTACATCTTGAAGCCACTGAGAGATCAGTGGGGCCTTGTTAGACTTCCAGTGCAACAAAAGTCTTTGTTTTGCTCACAATGATGTAAAGGCTAGAACTGTCAGCTGATGAGAGGTAAATTGATTATGTTCTTGAGAAGTATATGTCATTTAAGGCCAATAACACATTGCACTGTGGCTGGGTAACATTGAGTAATTAAGATAAATCAGTATCTTTAAAAAGATATACCATCATTCATATCTATGTAGTTATGATGAAGTTAATCTGAGACAAACTAGAGTCAAAGATGCCAGGCTTAATGCTAGTAAGATATTTCTAGCAGCTAGATTGATTAAAAGAAACACATTAATTGGCCTCAAGATAACTGATCCGACTTCATGTTTGTCCATGTGACAAAACCTTGACAGTAACATATAAAAAATAGTGCATATAAACACAAAAGAAAACTAAATTAACTGACACTGTCCCCAAAAAATTAAAACTAGAAGAAAATGTGAGGAGATTTAATTAGACCTAATTTAACCATGTAGAGAGTAGGGAAAAATTAGGAATATATCTAATCACAGCTACTTTGGTTGTGTAGAAGGGTTGGATGAGTTAAGAGGGACATCCAATCACAGCTGCCTTAGCTTGGTGGTGATGGGATAAGTTGGGGAGCGATCCAATCAGAGCTGCTCTCTTTATGAATTGATGTATTCATGTAGAGCAGGTTCACGGTTTGTTGTCAACTCTAGTATTGTAACTGAGATGCTCTGCCAGGTCGCCTAAATAAAGATGACTGCATTTAAAGGTGCTATGAGGAGAATCTATTACCAGCGACATTAGGACTCTGATACCCATGAGCACGCGAGGCGACTGTCGTAATGCTGCGTTCCAGTAAGCTCAGAACTGGGAGTGACATCATCTCCGACTTCTCGGCGTTCCAGTTGAAGTCGGAAAAAAACATGCCGATCTACCAGGCTATTGTTAGCTGTTGTTAGCTCGTGAGTGGCAGGGTTTCACCGAGTTTCCAGTAGGAAATTCTGACTTCGGGGGACGTTCCAGTTGCAGTTTCCTACTCGGAACTCGGAAATTCCTACTTCTGACTACAACTGGAATGCACCACAAGCCAAAGTGTGTGTTTGTTGTGATGCTAATAATAAATGCAGTTCAGACCTTCCTCAGAACTCTGCATTGCTTTACAACTTATTTTTTCAACAACTTACAGGATGCAAAGCGACGAGGTAATGTATCTCTTTCTAGTTACATAGTGGTAGTTTTTGATGTGTGACAACAAGCAATTTTTGGAAAACTTAGTGTCGTAGTTTTGTAGCCGGCTATATATCGCTACTTACAGCCCGGTGCTCTAAGACGTGTCCGAGTAATATAAATTTGCTCTAGTTTTAATTGTCTTGTTCCTGAAGTTGAGCATCCAGGCCAGTCCAGCTCTGTCCGACCCGACCGGAAGGCTAAGGAATAGCATTTATAGATAACCTATTTTGATGCTATAAAACTCATCTTAAAGTGTGTATTTCCATCAGGCATATATCTAAAAGTGAGACTTTTTTGTAATTACTTAGAAACTCCTCACAGTCTCCTTAACACAAGTTAAATTAGTTTCTGTTAATTCATATATTCAAACTTTACTAGCATTTAATAAAGGGTATTTGGATGTTTCATTTTATCCCAGTGTAAAATGTGAAACAAAAAATAAATGCCTTACACATTACACTTCATACTTTGGTCGACTAAAGTTACAGTAAATTTCGTCGACTAAAATATTGTGAAATTTCATCAACTAAACCTAGACTAAAATTAAAACAATTTAGATGACTAAATTAAGACTAAAACTAAAAGATATTTTAGCCAAAGACTAAAACTAAATGATGAAGTGCTGTCAAAATTAACACTGGTGTGATTGACAACACACCAAAATTTACATTTGAAGCAAACAGACAACCATTTCCAGTTCTGGTACGCAAGGCAAAAACTGTGCTGCTCGATAAAAAGCATCTGATAGTTCATAAATTACCTTTAAGTAAGGAACAAGACCTATTCTTTCTCACTTGCAGTTTTACCTCACTGTGGCTATCAAAAGTATAAAAATTCCAGTTTATGTCTTACTTAAGATTTCAGGGACTTTCTCTGAGTGTTTCAAAACCTCTTGAGATAAAATCTGTGATGATTGGTGCAAAAACTGTTGCAGAACATTTGTTAACACCGTACCACATCAGAAAGCCACAATATGTGGAAATATACAAATTTTTTACCAGTGAAACCAAACCGCAGAGGTGAAAGGTCGTTTAATAAAACTGCAAAGTGAGAACATTCAGATAAATACCATTAAATAAATAAGCTATCCCTCTTTCCCTGCAGATTTTACACTCATATCATCTGAGATTGTGTCTTTTGATCAAACTTGGCTTCGGGCATTAGCGGATGAAAAGAAAGTCACAGAGCAGCTGCAACGTGTTCAAGGAAGTCTTAACGATGCAGTCTGTGTGGAATAACTGTTTCTGAAATATACATTTTGATTACTGCATGCCATTAAAAACATCAATTTGATACTTGCACCTTTAATAAATATGAGTCTGTTTTGTAACTATGAGTTCAGAGCTTTATATTTAGATTGGTTGATAACAAAACTGTTCTGTGTCAAACAACCACTTAAAGGTCCAGTGTGTAGTTTTTAGCGACATCTAAAGGTGAGGTTTGAGATTGCAGCACTCCGGCGCTCCCCCCTCCCTTTCGGAGAACCCCTGAGCTACGGTGGTCTTCCAAGGACAAGAAGCGTTTTTTCAACATGGCGTCGTCAACGAACGTTTCCAGCTACCAGGCTATCAAATATCTCTGTTGATTCACCACATTTGAAAGTTCAGAGAGTATTTTAGGCGAGAAAGTCACCATGTAGAATACCAAAATGTGGTCATTTGAGCCATAAAACGCACGGATACAAACTTCAATGCGGTATTTCGGACATTCTGTTAAGCGGGCTAGTACGCTATCGAAGAAACTTCCGGTCGGCTCTAAAACAAGAGCCTAATTTACAAAAGCGTTAAAGAACTAATAGGAGATAATGAAGAATGCTTTTATTTTGAAAATGGTAAGTTTGCTAGTGGCTGATTTTTAGCTGAATGCCGTCTCAAGACGACTTGACATTTATATTACGATAAATGTAATATATAATATTATGATATTGTTACGACCTGAGGCTGTTTTTTATTTGAGTCCGTTTTTCCAGTCTTTTGTCTGATGACTTTCATTTTGAAGCCTGAGGCCGTATTATCTGACGGAGGTTTTATTGAGGGGGATTTTTCTGATGCAGTTTGGTCTGAGAAATGACACAGAGGTTTTCCTGAGACCGACGTATCCTAAAAAGTACACCTTACCAATGTGTACATGTGCTACTAAATGACAAATTAGGAGCAAACAATAAAATTAAGGAGTACGGTGAAAATCTTTATCTTTGTCTCATCAACAGCGCTATATAGCTTAGTTATCAGCCTATGTTTTCTGTCCACAGAAAGTTGCTTGTGGCCGTGAAATAAGCCTCTCATAGCAGATACATTCTCTGCGTCTTACTCCGACTTCTCCCGAAAGTAAACAAATAAATTCAGCTCCATATAAGAGTACAATTCGACACTTAGTCTTACCTGTCCAGCAAAAAACAGGCAACTTCTGCATCTGTCTGCAAAGTTATCCTTCAGGGACTTCCATCTGGGAAAGGCAGCGCCGATGTTGACCCTGTTTTTTGTCGTAGCCTGTCCCGATTGCGTTTGGCTCCATCCCGTTTTCGTTTCTTTGACAATGATTCATGCTCCTCTGATGGCAAAATGTACGTGTGGTCCTCCATGTTTGTTTGTATTAGCACAGCTGCTTGGTAATCACTCTCTTCTTCTTCGTCTATTTCACAACTGTGCATTTCCAGCAGGCGTCGAAAAAAAACGCGAAAGCGTATTTTTGTCCGTTCTGGGTTACGGTAGAAAAGATGGCGACGCAAGATGGAGGCCCCCATAAACGGGCAACCCGCTCCTATGTAGATATAAATGACTTATTCTAAGGTAACGAAAACAAAACATTAATTATTTAAGGCTGATTAGAAACTACTTTTAATATAATTTTAAATAATATATTCAATTTTTACCAAGTCTGTTATTTTAAATTTTTTTTCGTTTAGCATTTAATAATACACACTGGACCTTTAAGGTCAGCTGCTAATAATAAGTCACTCAAAGCTCTGTGAGCAGAAAGTTTGCTACTCAGTTTGAAATAATGTTACCTTCAAAGCTACCTTAAAGTTTTCATGTGTCTATTATATGTTTACTTGCTTTCTGCAGCTTTAAGACATATAACTTTAAACTACATGAACTAACAGGCTAAACTCAGAACCAATGCCAGCTTCTACTGCTTTTTTATGCCAGTAACAAAGCATTTATCAAAAATTAATCAGATAAATTCATTTGTTTCTTCTATTTTGACAAGTGCATATTACAGTTTCATTGAAACAATAACAGAAAACCAACCTTGCAGTGCAGTTGGATCTAGGGCTGAACAATTGATTGCAAATTAGATTAAATCGCAGTATGGCTCGTTGCAATTTTCAAATCACAGACAGTGTAATATTTTTAAATTATTACAAAATGTGTTGAACATTTTGGCATTGTGATGGAGTTTCTTACAACTTCATGCCTATTTTAACCTTTTTAACCCAGTTTTTACAACTTTATGCCCATCTTGCTCCCATTCATCATTTTTTTTTGGCCACTGTCAGACCATGTTTGGAATTTTTTACATGCTTTTTGAAATTTAATCCCAATTTTTCTGCTATAATCAATTTTCCTTCGTCACTTTTGAATTTTTTTGCCTTTTTTTTTTTTTTTGCAATTTCATACCTATTTTGCTTCTGTTCTTCACTTCTCCACTTTTTCTCAAATCTTTTATCCTTAGATTGATTTAATGTCATATTGGTTATACTATAAAACGATCTACTGCTTATGTTTGTTAAAGAATACATAAGATGAGGAGCATTAAAACAATCGCAGAGTAAATTGCAATTGTAATATTGGGGAAAAATATCGCAATTAGATTATTTTCTCAAATCGTTCAGCCCTAGTTGGATCTGCCTGTAATCAGACAGATCCATCTTGCCATGCTCCAATCTTCAATGATTACACTCAGCCCAAAACAGCACTGTCCAATCAGCATCCTTTAAAGCAGGAAGAGGTGGGAGCTATGAGTGGGGCAACAGCAGGAAGTGACTGCATGTACGGTGTGCCCAGAGAAAACCTACGCAAGAATGGGAGACAATGCAAAGCTCCTGACTGACAGGGTTTGAACCATTATTTAGAGGCAGTTATGTGATGTCACAAGTCGTAACTGGGAGTACATCGTTCTGGTACGAGTTCATGCGCTGGGAAGTTTTTGATTTGATCTGATTTATTTTGGACCCACCATTAGTTACAGCAAATATGCAGTAGCTATTCTTCCTGGGGTCCTGAGTACCGAAAGCTAGACTGCCATTCCAGCGCATTTTCACGAGCTACAGGTGGGAAAAACACGGGTTACGGGTTGCCTGGAACGCAGAAATAGATACGACAACGATACATTGTTCAGCCCTACCAAACAGTGCATCTTCTGTTTCAGGATCAAAACATTTAGCTATATTCAGAGAAGTGTTCTGAAACAAAGGCCAACAGTACTTATAGTGGAAAGAAGCACTGGCTGTAAAACTCATTAACACCCAATAACAGCCGAAACAAGCAGGTATTAAAAAATGAAAGCAAAAGTACCAATATGTAATCATACTTCTGTAAAAATTGGGATCTCTGCTAACTTTTCACCACTTGCAGTGTGAGTAGCTACTGTAGTTGTTAAGAGTTTGCAAGTACTGAAAACATTTGCCCGGAATAAGCCGAAAGTCCAAAGTACTGCAGCCTCAGCATTGTACGTAAATCTGTCACCTAATCCAGAAAGTATTTGTGATTAAGCTTCTTTTAGAGAATCAATGGTCTTTAAACTGCAGACTGAGACTGAGTTAAGTGGGATAAACCCTGAAAACATCCCTGACCCTGCTTTCTTTTCTCTCCTTTTCTATTTTGACTTGGTGATTTCCCATCAGCATGTGTGGGCCAGTTTTCTTCCAAACTTCAAATTCATCAGAGGCTTCTCTGTCTGAAATGTGAGCGCTGAACTTCTCACCACCTCCTCTCAACCCCATTGACAGGAAGACGAGACCGTTTTTAATCAACAGCTTCCCCACCTCCTCTCCTCGGAGGTGGGTGTTAGTGTACCTATTTTTTCAGCTGCTCTTCGGGCTCCTTTGTGAAATGTGCGAGTCTCACTTGCTGTAGAAGTTTGCTCGAGCCCTCGGTTTTCGGGTAGAGCTGGACTTGTCCCTGGTTCATCCCTTGTCCCCCGTGTGCCCGCAGTCATGTGTTCTGGAAAATATCAATGAAAAGTAGAGCAGTGGCTGTCTGATTGCACCGGTCAAAATCAATAAAAATCCATCTAATTAAAGAACATAGTATTTGATACAAGCCAGAGTGGATAGGGTTGTAGCTAGTGGCAGCATTTACAAAGTTTTATAATCAGTCATACAGAAAGGTCAACTATTTTAGTCCCTGAGAGAGGCGGATGGGTGGGGGCAAGTGATGTCTGGTTCCCCTGTGGTTAAACTAGTTAAGGTCTCTGTTTGAACAACAAACAATAATCAATCTTCTCTGTGTTAGGCTTTGTTCAGCATAAGGAAATGATTCTTATAAGATGTACTGTGGGCCCTCTTTACAGGAAACACAGACTTTCAGGTAGCTTCCTACATTACAAGACCTGAAACTCCAGTGAGTAATGCTATGATCGTGTAGTTCTCTGTCCTGCACAACACAGTTAACAGTGTTTACCACACAGACTGTACACAACATGGCTGAAGCTTCTGTGATGTTTACCACCAGGATCTGAAGCTTCTCTACAAACCAAGCAATGGTGGTTACTATTTTGTTGCCATAGTGTAAATAATCCTTATAAGACTCACTTTTTAGCCCTTTTTTATATTGGTAGAATGATGTACATACTGCTATTTTTCTACTAAAGTCTATTTCTTTCTACTTTTATTGAGTGTTGTTCCCTTTGCTGCTTTAACACTGCAAATTTCCCCATGTGGGCCGAATAAAGGTTTATTCTATTCTATTTGATTAAAAGTGTAAATACATTGGCCTTGTTCATAAGCTCACTTTACCTATTCTGTCAATTGTATTTCATAAGGAAGTTGATAAAGTTTAAAGATTCTTAATTTTTTATTCTCTAATCTATTTTAATGTCTTTATTTGATATTATTCCTGCTATATTGTGTATAAGGGCAACTGAACAACCAAAATTCCTCCTTAGGGATTAAAACAGTATTTGTAATTCTGTTTCTGATTCTGACTAAAGCTGAACAATTAATCAAATTTTATTTGAACTACACATGTGTTCCGACAATTATGGAAAGAAATAATCTAGATTCAACAGAATGTGTTTCGTATATAGATTTGTCATGTATGGTAAACATGCAGGAGTCTTTTGTTTTATGTAACAGCCAAAACTACACATCAATATGACCTAAAAAAAAAAAAAATTACACCTGATTTGATAGATGGCTGTGGTGCAACTGTGTGATTGTGTTGAAAGAGATGGTTGGGTATTTTGAAATTAGGATGATCAAGGCCTGTCACACTAGTGAGAAAAACCTAGGCATTTTCTGAGCATACTGTTTTAGTGACTGTCATCGCCTCTCATTTACTCTCAATGTGACATCCAAACTGAGCTGAAACCTTAACTTTATGAAAACAATGTGAACATATTGCAATAATAGGCCAAAAAGATGTGATATTCATTTAACTATTTTAGCAACTTGCAATCAAATCTACTAATTTAACTAATGTTTAAATAATTTATTGTAAAACTAGCTATTATAATCAGACTTCTCTTGGTTTCATGAAGGCTTCAAGCATAATAACGTAATCTTATGTCCTTACTACCTTGTCATTTATGAAACTGACGCTTGATTTAAGAATGGCCATTAAAATTTGATGTCTTTACTTTTATTTGGAGTTAAAAATAAAGGAAAGACAAGCAAGTGGAGGCCATATTCATCATTACTTAAATGTGGTGGAAGTAAACTGCACTGGGCTTCACTGGGAATAAAGTCACTCAGCAAAACGACAGTTAGCAGAACTGCTAGCTGGTTATTGGTGTGTTTTTTCTGGCTGACTGGTGTTGATTTAATGTGAGGACTGTGAAAGAAAGTTATGGATCATCAAATGGATGTGTTTCTCTTTCAGACTTTTCTTGGACATTTAGCCTCTCATTTTCAAGATCAGGAAGAAGGCAGCGATTGTAGAAACATCCACTATGGTTTATCGTAGATGAGAAGAAAGAAATGCAAGCTTTTGTGGCTTGGAAACAAACCCACCCCTTCTCTCATTCACCTGACACACCAGATGGAAAGTTCCAAATATATGACACGGAAATATTTCACTGGACCATCTGGGAAAGAGCCGTTCGAAAATGTTTTCAGAGGCAGAACCTTTAAAAACAACAGCAGCTTGTGATTGTACACTCATCACAGACCAATCCACATCAAGCAACGCTGCTACGTATGACGTAGCATATGTAACGACTGTACGTAGCCAGCTAACAGCTAACAACAGTTAGTCGTTAGCTTGAACTAGCTTAGACTACCTTAGACTATTGTCTTACATCAGTGGTTCCCAAACTGGGGTACGTGTACCCCCAGGGGTACGCGAAGTGATGTAGGGGGTACGTGAAAAACTTTCAGGTCTAAACAGTTGTTTCAGTAGTTCAGGCTCAAACTGATAAATGTTTGTATTGTGAGCTTTGATAAAGGCCTGAAGTGCCTCAGTGTTGTAGGCTGAGGCATCTTGGAGAGAGAAATCTGTCCTAAATTATCTAAGATCCTTAAAATAACATACAGTAAGTTCAGTCAGACAGCCTTTTAATTAAAGCTTTAAGTTCATTAATGAAAATGTTTCAGAAATGTACATTTCTTTTTCAAAAGTGGACTGGTGTTGCCCACTGACATTGCTGGTAAATCAATCTATTTAGTTAGAAATAATTCACTTTAATAGGTTTTATTTGTATGTTATGCATGTAAAATGTGGGAGGTGGGAGTGCAGCAGGCTTAAATAATTATTTTTCTCTGTGTTATAAGTGCATGCAGAAGGGGTACAGGCTGTGAAAAGTTTGGGAACCACTGTCTTACATTAAATTATACCACACAGATGTATAATTTAACACTTACATGTGACATAAACCTTCACATGTACGTTAACTTCTGAGGAGAGCAGATTTCGCCAAGTATCACTAAGTAACAATGACGACCACAGACTAACCAGGATTTCTGAATCAGGCAGGTCCTTCTGCTCTGCAGGGCTATTCTCTCGTAGCTTTGGATCTAAAATTCGCCTCAGTTAATATGAGCCATTTGTACATGAGTGAAATTAAGTTACACAAAGGCAATTCTTTTCCACATTTGGTGTGAGCACAGCTTTATAACAGTTTCTGTAACATTACAGTTTCGTTGCTAGGCTTTGTTATGAACTTGAGGTTATGCCTCCAAATGTTTTAGTAACTCCAGCATAATATCCACACCGCCCTTGTTTAACTGATTAATTCTCTCTGATTGAAGCCATCAGTCTGTACTTCTAGCTATCTGCATATTCATCAACTGTTGTCTAAAGTATCTTGGGTTACCATAGTAGAAGTTCTATGTTGGGACTGAGCTGCCACATTAGCCATACCTAATAGCTTGTGGTACCAGCATCCATACAGCTGTAATTGTGTCTTCCTTCCCCTGTGACCCTGTTTACTTGCAGTAGCTAGGTTAGCAGCATGGTATGCCAATAAATGTGCTTCTTTTCACTGCTAATTCTAGTCCATTCCTCTCATGTCTTCCGCATCATTCACCCTTTGGGAGCTTTCAAACAACACAGCTCTCTTGCGTACTCAATTTGTTCTACTTTAAACATGTTGGGACACTGCCATAGCCCTTTAACGCAACAAAACTGACCTGAAGGTGTGAATTGAGACAAGTTTGCCTTTTAATGACCCTAATTGTTCAAATAAAAACTTGCATTGATCTTCTACTCTCTGGTATCATTTCCTTTTCCCACAGTCTCACTTCTTCATCAGTGCTGTCTTTGTCTTACTCCTTTTATCTCCCTTGTTATTGTGACAGCTGGGTGAGGGGGGGAGACCCTGCTGGGAGTCACCATGTAACACAGATGTGTCCATGCTTTTTTTCATGTTTTGTCTCCCACAGCACATGCCTCCACAAACTGATAGAACCGAACAGAGGCCTGGTCTGCAGCAAGGTCACAAACTCCAATGTCATATTGCATAAATATCCCCTACACGAGCCTGGGCCGCACATGACGCTCAGATATTGATGGAGCATCGCTGTTTAGATGGATTTTATTGAACGTCTAAGGTAAAGGCAAACAAACTGGGGCTAATCCTTCATGGTTAGAGGAGATTGGACACACACCAGGGTCAGCATGTCAGACATTTCCCCCTCAGGCTTCTCACCAGTGCTGCAGCTTGTTGCATAATCGAGTGTGGCAGCCGGGTGACATATATTAAGGAGACAGGAACTGCGCACCCATCCATAGCTCAGAGAAGAGAGTGAGGGAGAGCAGGGGGCAGGCTGTCTTCTGCAGTAAGCACTCGGTGGATCTGACGTTGCACTTCTGTGATTAACAGCTAAGGGTGAAGCTAACTCCGAGTCAAGGAGAGTCATGGCTATTGCAAAACAGGAAGTGATGCGTTAACCCACAAAAGAAATGCAATGTTTCCTGAGGGATGATTCGGGTGTTTTGTAACTTATATTTGCAAACCCCAATTTCAATGAAGTTGTTAAAGGCGTAAATAACAACAGAAATAATTTGCAGATCCTTCTCAACTTATAATCCATTGAATACACATTGAATACAAGATATTTAATGTTCAAACTAATAATTTCTCCAGATTCTCTGACTCATTTGTACAAAAATCCCCCAAATTCCTTGAAATTGTACATTGAGAAACACCGCTCTAAAACTGCTGAACTGTTTGCTCGAGCAGTTGTTCACAAAACCTGTCTGGAAACGACTGACCTTTCAGAAATGTTCCTTTTTTACCAAATAATGACCTATTTAAAGTGGAACTGTTCACTTGTGAAATGATCTCAACAGTCTTCTGTTTCCCCTGTCCCAGCTTTTTTTGGAATATGTTGAAGGAATCAAATTCAAAATGAGTGAACATTGGCCAAAAAATTGAAGTTTATCCGTTAAACATGTCATATTTTGCCTTGTAGTTTAACAATTTAATTCAAATAGGTCAAAAAGGGTATTCAAATCAATGTACTGTATTTTTTTTTAACATTTTACATAGCATCACATATCACTGGCATAGGGGTTTGTACAACAGTACATTGAATTAACTTATAATATCCAGGAAAAAAATGAAATAATTTATCAAAGTTGTTCAATCATACTGTATTATCTTCTATCGCTAATACATTTTATCAGTTCTACCTAATTTGTAGATGACCGCTAACTAATTGAATAGAAAACGTATACAGGAAGGACCTAAGACGGAAATAAAACATTTAAAATAGCCAAACTATAAATTGTTTCATCCTTTAATCTGTAATCAGTAGTGTCCAAACTGTGGCATTTGGGTCAATTTTAGCTTTCCCTCACCTCAGTAAAATAAAAATTGTCCTGTATTAGAACATAAAGCTTGTGACTAATGAACTTTTATAGATTATGGGATTAAACAGCAGCATAAACTCTGCTGATGTGCTCCACTATCAGCTCTGTCTCAATGACCAATGAATAATGCTAGTTGTCTTCAAGAACCGACACTCCCAAAAGTTAGGCAGTTCACTCTTGTTTTAAGTCTGAATGAAATGTGGCGAAAAGTCATCTCTGCTGCTGTAGTCATGGCCATAGTGAACCAAGGCTCCCTGTGATCACTTGGCCATCTGATAAACATTTACCAACAGAGTGGTGCAGGAACGATTCAAAAAATGTGGTTGCAAGTTAGCATTTAGCACTTCTGAATCCCAAGGCTGAGAGTATATTGGATTATAGAATAGCATTATGGATAAACATAAAAAAAGTCAATTACGAACAAACAAATAAATAAAATAATGAAACAAATCTGACGTCGCCCTGCTTTTGAATTCTAAAGCACTGTTTTATGCTCACAAGGACGATTACAAGTACTACAAAAATGCAATTCTCAAATAAGAGCAATGCTAACACCATTGCCACAGCTATGAGTATCAACTTGATCAGTTAATTCAATAAAGAGACAATTCTCAAATAAGAGGATCCAGCATGTTAGTTGGAAAAGTGGCAGCTGCCTCTTAGTTGAACCACCATGTTGTAGTTCGTAATAGCGTAATGATAGTTTAAACTTAGTAACATTATAGCTTTAAAATGAAAAAACTTGATGATTATGAGAATGAAAACAACATGGCAGCCTCATAAAATGTTCCCACAGACCTTATTATCAGTAATGATCAAAGAACATGTTAAATAAGCTCTATGCTAACTTAGCGGGCAGCCTACAAAAATACTGTAGGTCATCCCTGCACCGCTCTGCTTAAGTGTAATGCTTCGTTCCATTGACCTTGGAACTGGGAAGAAGGAAGTGGGAGTGACATCATGTCCGAGTTATCAGCCTTCCAGTTACAAAGTCAGAAAAAAAGGTGCCGATCTACCAGGCTATTGTTAGCCGTTGTGTTAGCCATTGTTGTGCGTTGTAGCTCACAAATACCACATGAAGAATGTAAATAACACATAACGCCATCATTGATTGTCAACTTGAGGTGGTGAGGATCCCCCAAGTTCCTAGTAGGAAATTCCGACCTCAGGGGGGCGTTCCAGTAGAAATTTTCCCACTCGGAACTAGGAAATTCCAACTTCACAGCACAACTGGACCTCAGCATAAATCCATGTTTTGTGTACATTTAGCTGCCTCTATAATCCTATTAACTTTGCAGCTCAGGCTTGTACAGCAATTATTGTTGGATTTAATTTTTAATTTATTTGATTAGGACAGTGCACATCAATGAACAATTTCGTAATACACGTCAATGTAAATATGCCGGAATTAGCGCAATAGCTAAATTTCATCCGTTGTCCTAAGGCAACTTAATTTCACTGATTCTCGATTGATTTGAAGCTTAATATGATAAATACATCTAGAAGTACTGCAGTTCAAGTAAACCTTTTTTAATTTTCATGAGCTACTGCCAAAGAAAATACCATCAATGGCAGCGTTCAGAAATCTTTCCAGACAAAAATACCTTTAGCTAAAAATGCTAGTCCACAAGTAGCACCCTGTTCAGTCAAATAATATTTACCGGTACGTAGCACTAATCAAACAGCAGTATTCAAAAATCTATGGAAATAAAGACCTAACTATCACCCCATACACATGCACACAATCCATTCACAAGGTTGTAGAAATAAATGAATGATGTGAAAACTAAACACTTTTCGAACTAACAATAATCTTGTCAAAAAGATTTGTCTAAAGTTTGCAGTGGCACAATGTGCTACTGTATGTCTACATCAGTTTATATTCAGCAAAGACAAATATGGTGCTATACAGATTTATAGCACCATATTTATTGAACATATATTCAGCAGAGACAAATCTGATGAGGACAGATTTATGATGTGGGTGTACATTGGTTTGTTGCTGTCATAAATTCTTAGTTTTAGTGCCTTTGTCTCTGCCTGGATGGAAACATCTCTGTATATATTTTTATTATATGTATTTGTATATTTGCTTATATGTGTGTCTATAAAATGAAAAGTATGGCTTCAGCCTGCTCTGTACTAAAGTACGTTGAGATAACACTTGTTATGGACTGGGGCTATACCAATAAAGATTGATTGATTGATCATTTCATACTGTGCAGTCAAAGTTTGATTTAACATAGACCAAATTGTGTTTTCTACTTAAACTAGTACAAACTCATTGAATTTGTTGAGTCATTTTAATGTCAGACTGTGTGTTTTAAAGCTCTTAAAACTGCAGGTTACTTGATGTTAATGACTAAATGAGAAAAAACATCTGTTTGTACTGAAGGAAGTCTTTGTGTGGTGTTGATGGTGTTAGAAATGTCACCCGAGGGTCATTCATGGTGTTAGGTTTGTTCCACTGATCCACTTTTCACACTAAAACAGGGCCAGGAAAGAAACAGAGAGGTGATAAGTGTGAGAAAAGTAATGTTTGTTCAAGAGCAGTAAGAAAGAAAGACTGTTTATGGAGAAGTTGCAGTTTTGTTATTTAAAGTGCATCAGTGTTTTTTCCTGCCTTTCTCTCCTGCAGCTCTTAAAGACGTGTTTTACATGGCTGTGTAACAAAGCAGGATGAATGAAGCATTCATTTCATATCAGCCCCTGAAGCAGAAGTCCTCACGTCCACATGAGCTGAATCAAGAAGTCATCGGGTCAAAGATCATCCTGAGGAAGTCCTTCACTTTACATTTAAGGCTGGGCAACAAGAGCCTAAAATCATGTCCGGACATTTTGAAACAATGTTCAAAATGACAATGCAGAGAGCTGAAGCAGCACCAAAATAAAGGGACAGCACACATTTCAGAATGATGTGGATGTACATCAACCGGCCACTTGCCAGTACCAGGTTGGATCCCTTTAACTTTTATCCTGATAGTGTAGGTCCCTTAATTTATGGCATAGTTTTATCGAAGTGCTGGAATTACTCCCCAATGATCTCCAGCACATCCAAAAAGGTGCTCTGTTGGATCCAGATCTGGTGACTGCGGAGGCCACATTAAATTTGATCATGTTTAATTGTATCATATATTTAAGCTTTGTATGTTTTATCATTTCTTACCAAACAATCTTTTATTATCTATCTCAAGCAGTGGCGGATGGTGAAAAATATTCTTGGTGGGGCAGTACTGTGCAACACTCAGTTTTTAACAACCATCTCACTACGATTTGACACAAACTACAGGATACCTGTGCTTCGTAAAAGTGTTATTATTGATTCCATAAAAAAATAACAGATTACAGAATGGTGCACACACATATCAGACACACACACGCATACATAAATATATAAATAGTCAACCATATACTGCCAAAAAGCTTACATAACCTATATACAAAGAAATAAGTAAGGTGAACATGTGTAAATTAGAAATAACTTTATACACAGAAATGAGTAAGGGGAACATGTGTGTAATTTTCCACATTACTTTTCCTCCACATAAAAAACCTACTTCTCTTTACCTTTTTTAAAGTCCTCCCGTCTCCGTTTTACGTTGAGCATGAAGGAATTGTTTGTTGATACGCCGAAGTGACGGTAAAATGCGGGTTTCGGGGCCATGACAAGTTGACTCACGGTCGAAAGTTTGACATTTTGATCAGGCATCTAAGATAGTTACCTATATTTTACCTTCCGTATATTTACGCCGTCAAATAAGTCAAATAAGAGTATAATATGGATTCGGGAGATGTTGGATAGAAGGGTCCTTCAAAGGTATGCCCCCTTGACATCTGCCTGGACTGTCACCAGTTAAAACATAACACCGGCACGCCGACACGAGCTGAATAAACCCGAGGGGCAAATTGAGAAGTGCCCTTCGGAGATTATTTTCAACCACGCTGCTTGGCCAAATTCACGTTGATATGCGCTTATCTTATCCCTCACAACAGTCCCTTATTGGCTATTCGTCACTGTTTCAGGGGCGCTTTTTCGAGCGCCCATCAGACACGGAGACAGAGATGAGAAGGCTTACTTTTGTTTTACATTAATGAAAATTAATTACTTTATATCTTAATGGATATATATTATGTTATATTTATATTTATATTACACATATAATAAGTAATTTTTGGTAATATTCATTTTTTCAAAATAAAGTAAATACATTTCACATCACACTCTCCACTGGGGGGGCGGCGCCCTAGCGCCCTCTATTGGCCGGCCGCCACTGATCTCAAGCAACCTGTTTATTTTGATTCTATTATAACTCGCATTCTGTTATTTTTTCACTTTTGTCTACTGTTTTTTCTCATTTTGAACTCATGATGGCATTTCCACTGTTTCTTGCTCACAAGCAGAGTTCTGATAAACCAATATCTTTGATTTTTTAAAATGTATTTTACTATGTTTTTATTTTATTTATTTTCATTTGGGAGTAATTGTTCTGAAGTTAAGAGATGACATATTACTTTACTTTTCCCACAGGGGCGAAATTTCAAGTTTACAGCAGTGATAAAATACAAAGATTAAATTTGCTGAAAGAAAATTACGAAGGAAAATAAAATAGATGATATATTAGTTCTATTTACAGCTGCTTTGTTAATGTTTGATATATTACTATACAAATATATAATTATTATTATCTTTGTCATTTCATTATATTATAATTATTAAAGTAACAATAATTATTATCATTATTATATTATTATTATATAGTGATACAACTGTTTAAGTTTGTTTTGCACATTTTTTCTCCAATTTGTTCTCTGTTTAAGTTAAGCACTTTGCACTATATATGTTGGATGAAAAGTGCCATATAGAGTTTGATTGATATGATTGGCAGATTAGTTGTTTGTGTGAACAAGTTGAACTGGTGTACTTGGTGAAGTGGACGATGAGTTTACTTGTTTAGTTTGGAAAATTCAGGAAATTTTCAAGACTGGGTTCCAGTAACTCGGTATTAATATATGTTTTTTTTAACAACTAAAAATGTTCATAAAATAAAATAAAAAACAAATAAAATCCAATAGAATGACCCCTGTCTGTTCCAAGTAGACTGAATGTTTTCACCAGCTGAACTGCTGGCCAGTCATGTGATCATAATACTGTTTGTTATTACAGTAAACAATCTTCATTTCTGAGCATAAAGCCTGACATCTATTTGATTTATTCTTCATTTTTAATGAGTTTATTCATCAATACACTCCCTTTCAGGTAAATAATGTCTGAAAAATGTTAGTCAAATACAAAACAAACTATATTGATATAAAAACACTGCCCCTCTCTATAACTTCTTTGAAAGTACATCAATAAATCCATTAAAAACTCAATACATTGCCCAGCCCCACTTACACTGAGCACTTTTCAAACTTTGAGTTGTCCCACAAAAACATTTCAGCTGCAAATTTCCCCCGTCATTTCCTGCCTTCTGTCTTCATCGCTACTTTAGGTAAACATCCACTACTCAAGAGGAGTGTGTCGCTGACATCTGAAGTGAACTGTGACAAAAATCTGATTAATTTCATTCTTGCTTACTGTCGGATAAGGAAATAGAGATTTCAGCAACACGCCTCCCTTTTACCAAAAGAATGACACATGAGTTTGGAGACGTATAAACAATTTTTAAAAATCTCAGACACTATTTCTTAAAAGAGTCTTGTGTGGATGTGGAAAAATTCCCCAAATAAGACTGTTAAGGTGTTTTTCTTCTCTTAGCCTAAATGCCTGTTTTAGCCTGATTTTGAAGCTAAATAAACTTGTGTACTGTGTATTTTCTAGTTTTACAAAAATGAGCCTATTAATAAAAGCTTAATTGTTTTAGTTGGATCACTCAGACACAATGGGTCAACAGGATATTTGCCTCAAGCATCAGCAAAACTGTTTCCTCATGTTAATCCTCGGAGATGAAGCCGGTGGTCGAACGACAAGCCCCCTTCTCTCCCTCCATGTCAATAAACAAAGTATGAAAATGCAAATACTCACGAGGTGGAAACCCCTCTATTTAGTTTCACATGGGGAGACGAAAATAAACACAAAAAGTTTGTTTTCTGGAGTCCAGACTCGACGTTTAAATGAATCACCTCCCACTGAGTCATTTTTCTCTCAACTCATCCCACTGTGTTCACATGACGGAGTGTTTGAATGAGGAAATAAAAGATGTGAGGAGGAAAGATAAACTGTGAGGAACTTTTTGTCCTTCCGACTGTAGTTATGATTCTGCATTGCATGTGCACAGACCTGAACATTTAATTATATTTAAATACTTAGTTGAACTGATCGGCCTGTGATGTGTGTGGCAGTTTCAATCACACTCCCTGTATAAATTAATTCAATAATCTTTATAAACTCGTTTATTAAACTAAATAAAGGTTCTGCCTTTGACAAACACCTTCCATTGGGTGTTGCCCTGATGGATATGAAATACACAGACTGGCCACTTTATTAGGTACACCTTGCTAGGTACAGTATCTGCTGTCAGATATCCCTTTTCCACCAAGCTGGTTCCAGGGCTGGTTCGGAGCTAGAGCCAGCTTAGCACCAGTTCTTTGGTTTTCCACAGACTAAGCACCGGTTGCTGGCTCTCAAAACCGGTACTTGGCAAGCACCAACTCTTTGCTGGGCCAGCAGAAAGAACCACATTACGTCGGGGGCTACGGCTTATATCAGGGGGTGGGGGCGGGATTATTGACCAACCAAAGCAGAGTAAAAACATGGAAGCACTCTTACCCGTCATCTCAAGCGTGATCGCTGTTCGTTGCATAACCGTCGAGCAGCATTAACTTGCTGCATCACCAACTTTTGCTCTTCAAGGAAGGCTCGAAAAGCCAACAGCAACACTTGAACCGCAACGTAGTCCTCCATCTTTGTTGTGGCAATTGAATTTGGCGCTAGTTGTTATGGGAAACTGTCGTGACTTATACAGACGTATACATCGGCGTGATGATGTAGCCCTCTGGTCGGCACCCGTTTGTGGAAAAGCAAACGGTTCTTAACCGGTTCGCACTTGAACCAACTGTGAACCAGCTCTGGCACCAGCACTAGCACCAGCCCTGGAACCAGCTTGGTGGAAAAGGGGTAACAGATGCCTTAATTCTTTGTGGCATAGATTCAACAAGGTGCTGGAAACATTCATTAGACATTTTGGTCCATATTAAGTCGACAGCATCAACAGCCTAACCTCGCAGTGCAGACTGATCAGCCTGATTACAATAACGCAGATCCATTTTACCAAGCTCCCATCTACAATGACTGTAAACATCCCAAAGCGGCACGACCCAATCAGCTTCCCTCAGAGTAGGAAGGAGTAATGCTGTACTCCATTTACATCAGAACTGGGAAGAAGGGGGCGGGAATGACATCATATCCTGGTTATCAGCTTTCCAGTTACAAAGTCGGAAAAAACTTGCTGATCCACCAGGCTACTGTTAGCTGTTGTCGGCACGCCTTGTGTTGTAGTTTGCACATACCACATGAAGACTATACATAACACTAAAGCAGAATTTCCAGATATATGTCGAACAATACTAAGTATACAGTTGATTAGGACTGAACAATAATTTGCAAATTAGATTAAATCGCAGTATGGCTTGTTGCAATTTTCAAATCGCAGACAGTGCAATATTTTTAACCCAAAATGTGTTGAACATTTTGGCATTGCGATGTAGTTTCTCCCAGTTTCATACCTATTTTAACCTTTTCTTAACCCAGTTTTTACAACTTTATGCCTATCTTGCTCCCATTCATCTTTTTTTTTCCACCACTGTCAGACCATGTTTGGAATTGTTACATGGTTTTTGAAATTTAATCCCAATTTTGCTGATATAATCAATTTTTCTTGGTCACTTTTGATTTTTTTTTTGCCTTTTTTTGCAATTTCATACCTATTTTGCACCTATTCACTTTTTTTTCCGCTTTTGTACCATTATTTTACCCAGTTTTTACAATTTCATACCTATTCTGCTTCTGTTCTTCACTTCTCCACTTTTTCTCAAATCTTTTATCCTTAGATTGATTTAATGTCATATTGGTTATACTATTAAACAATCTACTGCTTTTGTTTGTTTAAGAATACATAAGATGAGGAACATTTAAACAATCGCAGAGTAAATCGCAATTGCAATATTGGGGAAAAATATCGCAATTAGATTATTTTCTCAAATCGTTCAGCCCTACAGTTGATTTAGTGTAACAAACACAAGTCAGATACGCTAATAGGCGGAATATTACAACAGGTAAATAACTGTTAACGCTGGGGTCAACTCGAGGAGAGTGAGGAACCCCCGACTTCCCAGAAGGAAATTCTGACCTCGACGGGCGTACCAGTTGCAATTTCCCGCTCAGAGCTCAGAAATCCTGACTTCCCAGTACAACTGGAAAACAGCATTGGAACTGTGAGAGAGACAACAGAAAGTGACTGCACATGCAGAAATTAGCATGGATGCTAACAGCTTCAGTAGCAGTTTTATCAGATCTTCACTGTATTTCTTTATTAAATGAAAAACAAATATCAATGCCACAAACCTCTTTATAGTAAGGATGTTTTTGCTCCACTTTGAACATGTTTTGTTACGAGTTTGTTTTATGGGGTGCTGGTTTGACAGAGTGGTTAGCAGCCATGCATGTTCCATGTACATATTTCTGCCGGTCTGGGTTCGAATCCCGCCTGTGACCAGTTTGCAGACTGTCTTCCCCTACTCTCTGGCCCCCTTTCACAAGCCTATCCACTGTCTCTCTCCTATTAATAAAGGCACAAAATGCCCAAAAATATATTAAGAAAAAAAAGTTTGTTTTACAAGGCGGCTTATGTTCTGCCCTTTATCTGCCCTTATGTTTGCCCTACTGCTGTGCAGTAGGGCAAACATACTACATAAACTGATTTGTCTGTAATCATCCAAAACCTTTCAGATATGCTATTAATAGGTTCTGCCTTTTTTTGTGACAGCTGTTGTTGATACACTTTGGGTGATGTTTTCAATGGCATCTTTCAAACTTCATGAATGAAGAACATGTTCAAAATTTTACATTCGGTCTAAAATCTCTGACGATCTAAGTTTAAGTGTCTTGAGTTGTAGAACAATCTTTTTCTTTTTACCATGAAAAAACAAATTTAGAGTTGTCAGGAACTCTAATAAACGTCTATAATTTACGCTTAACAGGACACTTATCATATTGCAACCTCAGTTTCGGGATATCGTGAGGTTGCATGAAATACCCAGCTCGAGTCTACATGCATATTTTCACTGAGTTGCACCCATGTGATTGGTTGTTAATCGTATATCTATCAGTCAAAAATTGAAGAAGTGTACCTGACAGAGTGAACAGATATTTGACACTTTACCATAAACTGTACGAGCTCACAGTTCTTTTATTACAGATGGTTATTGCTATAAAACTCTTCCTTTGAAAAGCTGCAGTGAGGGATCATGCACTAGTTTCACTGGTTTCTTACTCAGATCTCCTGGGGCACCTGCACAGACGAGAGTAAATCTCCAGTGAGTAGCTCTGTCTCCTCCAGTGCACGTGGATGAACCTTTCCAGGACAAGAATACACAGACATCATCACTTCTGTTTATTTAAGCTCCCAAGTTCACTTCATTATTTTTCCTTTGACTCTGTCCGTCTTACAACTTGAACTTTTGCCTGGATTGGACATAATGACTCAGTTGTCTTACCAGGAAGTGGAAAGCCTTTTTCTTCCTGTTCATCTTTAACACATTTGTTTGTATCCTGTTTCCATGAGGTGTGAAGTGAACTTGATCTGAGGACTGCAGCATTCCAAATAAACAAGAAAGTCCGGTTGAGAGTGAGCAACCCTGTTTGACACAAAAGGATTCATTTTAAAAGTCAGATAGGATGATAATGTATCAGACCTCTAGGTAATGTGTAAAAATACCATTGGAACAACACTCCTTATCATCTAGAAGATTAATTACTGTGTAATAAATAAACAAATACAAAAAATAAGAAATGATCCTGCAGTCAGAGTGTAGAGAGCAGGCATCATCAATTACTAGATTTGTACAAGGGACATTTTTTTGTTTCCTGACAGACACAGTTTGGACTGGAATTTAAAATAAGCTGAAATAATAAAGGGTTGCCAGAAAAAGTATAAGAGCTCTTTGGGATTACTTACATTTCTGCATAAATTGGTCATAAAATGTGCTCTAATCATCACTGCCACTCGTGAATCGTGAATCGACGTCAAGAACAATACGTAAACTAGAAAAGCACTCAGAGAGCGCAGACCTCCGCCAACGCCACAGTCCTCACCCATATTGTGATTTTCACCATAAATATTAATCCGACCTTAATTTCATCTAAAATATTTAGATTCATTGACCATGAAAACATACCATTAGCAATTGGATTCATAATGATATCTATTTTGGTTCAGTAGTTATTCACGAAAATCACATTTTTCGTCATGGCGGAAACAGACGGCGATCTGGATCACTCCCAAAATGTAATCATTTGTTCCTTGTCCCAATACTGACATTTCCTGAAAATTTCATCAAAATCTGTCAGTAACTTTTTGAGTTATCTTGCTAACAGAGAAACAAACTAACTGACTAACAAACGCACAAACTAGCTAGCAAACAAAAAAAAAAACAGATGCCAGCGATTACATAACCTCCTGGCGGAGGTGATCATATGACAAATATTTACAGTTTCTAGAAAAAAGTATGTAAAACCTTTGGCATTACTTGTATTTCTGCATAGGTTGGTCATAAAACGAGTTTTGATCTTCATCTAAGTCCCCATCCACACAAAGACAAACCGAGGTCTAAACGCATCAGTTTTTTGCCGAATCTGCGTATCATCCATTCGAAGACGGCGTTTTGTGGGTCTGTAAACGACCATTTTTGAAACCAGGTTCCAGATTGAAAGATTTTGAAATGCCGTATACGCAGCTCCGTGATTACTGGCTCTCCGCAAGTTTTCAGATACACTTACGTCATAGTTTCATATCTTCATACGCACGCATGTGCCACACGGCAACAACAACAACAATGGCGGCATATGTGAAGCATATGTGTTGATGAAGCTAGTGACCCTACTATACCTGTTGCAGCAAAATCTTCTTCTCAATCACCACCGAGTTAAACAAACAATTATCGAGAACACATTACGCCACTTTATGATCACTTTATCACAATCTCTGTTTACAAATTTTGCCGCAAGTGCACATGCCCACTGTGTTTCTGCTTGTTTCCGTCATTTCGTTACAGCGCCCCAAGAGTGCTGGCATGTGTTTTACAGCGTTTTCATTTGTATCGAGTGCATTCCTGTAGACGCACACATTTTCCGAGACGCCTTCGTCTTTATGACGATCGTTTTGGAAACTGTTCAGCGTTTTGTCTTCGTGTGGATGAGGCCTAAGTCACAAGCACCAGCCGTGTTCGAAACCGTCCACTCATGCATACTCAAGTAGCGTAAATGAAACAGTGAACTACATAGGGAATGACCAACAAGATTTTGGACACAACACTGAAATTTTCTAAATATAATGTTGTCAGTAGATGAGCCGGATATTCCTGTGACAGATGAGGAATGCGCCAAGCGTCATGTAGACAAACCAGGCACTCAGGAGGATAAGGAGCAAATTTTGCAGCGGTTAAAAGACATAAAACAGCTACGCTACTTACAGGTTAAATATACTTTAATGTTACTTACATTTATAAATGAAAACAATTTGTGCCATAGCAACCTTCTCTCTCTTCTTCTTCTTCTCTAGAAAAACACAACTGCAGTGCATTGTTGTATACCAGAGTACAAGATAGGGTACATGGGGTGCACTATACTGTCAATGAAGCTAACAGTTGAGAATTTGAATGACGCTACAAAATGGCGAACGTATTATAAAGTTGTTGAGTAGTGTGTCCTCATCCACTGTTTAACATTTACTTTGGTATGTGTTCTGAGAGATACACGTGAAGTTTTTTTTTGAAGTGTATGTTACTTCCTGTCGTAATGTTTTGATTGTTCACTCACTTTACGGCACTTTTTGTTAAGTGCTTATATTTTTTACGTCCCTTGCTGAACTGATGAAGCTGGAAAATGACAGGAATGTGTTTTCTATTCTTTGTAGTTAGCTATAGCCACTGAAGTGACGATGTGCCGGTGACTTTAAAGGATATGAAGAATAAAGTTACAATTGAAGATATCAAGTGTCGTCTTCAATGACATGGCTGACGAAGCAGCAAACGTAACAAAAGTGCACTATGTCCATGACAGGGAATGATTCAAACACAGCTACAATCTGCTTAAACTTAGTCATTAACATCAATTTTATGATGAAGATAAAATAAACAGTAATATCTTAAATAATGTGATGCTGAGGACAACAGATCCTGTTTTTATGGGGAGCTGTTGGGATGCCAGTGTGTAGAGCAAGGAAGGAGGAGTATTATGGAGGGCTTGTTGTTTGGCATCAGCAAAGTTTAAAAGAAAATAGACGCTTTGAATGTAATGCACTTGTTCTGGTTTTGTTGTGTACTGATGTAAGTATAATTTATTGAAAACATTAAAGGTACAATGAAAAGCTTATTTATTCTGAGCTCTTATTCTGTTTTTAGACTTTCCGTACGGGCACCTCAAAGGCTTTCTGGGGGCTACCATGTGCTCCTGGGCATTCTGTTAGCTAACGGTGTTGAGGCTTCTGTGGGATGATATTGAAGTCAGAGCTTACAGACTGCCAGCATGAGCCACACGAGTCACAAGAACAGAAAGCCCACCTATTTTTTTCCAGCCATGTGCCTAAGTCGGCCAAATATACCAGAAAAAAAGTAGTGAGCAATATTTACCCCTTGTCAGCAGATTCAACAGGAAAAATTATTTCCCCAGTATTTGAGAATGTCAAACAATGTTTATGAAGAGTCAATAACTAGCCTATAGAGGACATGACATTTTTGGATGATGTTTATGTAGATGTTTCCATGAATGTGGTTCAGGAGCTTAAAAAATGAAAATTCATCATGTCCAAAGCAACAAATCAAAGACATTGAGATGCTGCAAAGACGAAATGGGGCAAATCACATTATCCTTTTCTCAAATCATTTCATTCTCATAAACCATTTGTGGTAGCCTCTTGTAGATCAGTGGGTTCATTCACAGGCTCAAAGTCTACTTAGAAAAGCCTACAGTATTTATCAGAGGAACTGTTCGTTATCAGAGAAGAAACATATGGAGGCAGCAGTCTGGATCAGACAAAAGTCAACCGCACCCTCAACCTGATGCAGCAGATACATGTCTTTTCTAACAGACTGTACACAGCTTCAAGGATGTACTGAAGGTTACTCTTTAGAAAAAAAACAAACTACATTTTCAGACCAAACCGGAGCTCTGCCCCCATTATCACCTTTACATATTAACTTTGTGTCAGTGGTCTGGACAAGGTTAGCAGTGGTAAACCATTAACTGCTATATAACTACAGTGAAGCAGGGAGATACAGGAGGTCTTCAGGAGCATTAAAGCCTTTACACTCTTCACAAAGACTGTCAAAGAAGAGGCTCCTGATACACGGAGGTTATATTCAACTTTTTTTAATGACTAAAAGAAATCAAAGAAACTATTTTACCATTTTAACTGCTTCATATCTAGACTGCTATAATTTCAGTGTTAACCAGAATGTTTACAACTTGTTGAATTGATGCATTTAAGAATTAAGGCAGCTCTAAAGTACATCATCGGTTTGATATCAGCATCAGCCAATATCAGCATAAAAATTTTATCAGTATCGGAAGATACTGAAATGTTGGCAGATGCTGTATTTACAGCTAATATATCAGCCACACCTATCAACCTTACAGCGGCGGGAATATCAGAAAATCACACAAATATACAATATAGGCTCACCTTCTCATCACTGCATGGGTACATTTAAAAATCCAGGGTTTCATTTTATTCAATCGTTAAATGCTGTTTTTGTTTTACATCTTTTCCTCAAAAAAAAATTCTGTAACACTGAAAGAAACAAGTCAATTTTTGTTAAGTACTGAACTTGTACTCTTGACTGGAAATATCAGTATTGACAGTAATGAATTTAAAGATGCTATGAGGAGTTTCGAAGTAATTACAAAAAAGTCAAACATTTAGATATATGCCTGATTGAAATACACTTTAAGATGAGTTTTATAGCATCAAAATAGGTTATCTATAAATGCTATTCCTTAGCTTCGTGGTCGGGTCGGACAGGGCTGGACTGGCCTGGATACTCAACTTCAGGAACAAGACAATTAAAACTAGAGCAAATTTATATTATTCGGACACGTCTTAGAGCACCGGGCTGTAAGTAGCGATATATAGCCAGCGACAAAACTACAATACTAAGTTTTCCGAAAGTTGTAACATCTTTTGGTGCGTTCCAGTTGTAGTCAGAAGTAGGAATTTCCGAGTTCCGAGAGGAAACTGCAACTGGAACGACCCCCGAAGTCGGAATTTCCTACTGGGAACTCGGTAAAACCTCACCACCCCCGAGTTGACAATTGAAGATGGATGCCCCCAGTGTGAACAGTTATTTAGCTCCTGTAATAATCAATTTATTTGCACTTCTGACTGGGGTGTGTTGCTCTAGATCAGCTGTATACATCGTATTGTTAGACTAATATTTATAAAAATGCTGCCATAGTGATAATCACACTCTTCATGTGATATTTCTGAACAACAACGCAGGGAGAGATAACAACAGCTAACAATAGCCTGGTAGATCGGCATGTTTTTTCCGACTTCAACTGGAACGCCGATAAGTCGGAGATGATGTCACTCCCAGTTCCGAGGTTACTGGAACGCAGCATTATGTGCTCATGGGTAGCACAGTCTTTATGTCGGCAGAACTAGATTCTCCTCATAGCACCTTTAAAAAATGTCGGCATATTGGATATCGTCAAAAATCCAACATCGTGCATCCCTACTTTGAAGGCAGCTATGGTGTATCTAATAAAGTGTTCACTGAGTGAGGTCAGGCCTATTAAACTCCTCTTTTGCATCTTACCTCGTAAATGTGTTTTTTTATTTTGTTTATTTAATAAAAAAGGTTTTAGCTCAGTCTAATTTCTGAACTTCACCCAGAGGTGATGATGAGATTTGGGCCCAATTTCACCCATGGCATCAAAATGGCCGGCCCTGCTCTGATGCACTGAAATGCCCTCACGTTGGTCATAAGGATATGACACCCACATAATGTTTCTTGGCAACTGCTGCCATAAAGCATTTAAGTATAAAAGGTAATAAATGTTATAGCACTGATAGTAGTGATGTTCATTTTATCAATGATAAGAGAGACGCCGTACTGACGAGGGTGAGAACACAGGCCTAAGATTATTTATACAGATTTACTGTAAGAGTCAAAGTCTGTAAAGTTTTAGGTGTGGCATATTTTATAGAGGGGAAAAACATGAATGTCTCACATTTACTGGCTACTTACGACACCCATTCAATTGCTCATTAATGCAAATAGCTTATCAGCCAATCACATAGCAGCAGTTTAATTCCATAAAACATTTAGACAAGGTCGAGAAGACATGCTTCAGTTAAAGCGATCCATCAGAGTGGTGATAAAGGGGGATTTAAGGGACTTGGTTATCGGTGCCAGATGCATGAGTCTGATCAACTGGGACTTTCTTGCACAACCGCCTGAAAGGTTTACTGAAAATGGCCTTAAAAGGAGATAATATCCAGTGAGCAGCAGTTCTTAGGGTTGATGCCAGACACAAAAGAATTTCTAGAGTGGTTTGAGATGATAGAAAGGCAACAGTAACTGAAATAACCACTTGTTACAACCAAAGTATGAAGAAGACTTCAGGAATCAACGGGAAAATGGGGTACAGCAGCAGGAGACCACACTGGATGCTACTCTGGTCAGCTAAGAACAGAAAATTGAGGCTATATTTTAAACAGGCTCACCAAAGTTGGACAGAAAATTAGAAAAATGTTTTCTTGTCTGAGGATCCGTGATTCATGCTGTGAAATTCAGATACTTTTTATGCAGTAAATGGTATCAGCTAGCCTGACATGCCACACGGACAGTTTGATAAATCCGCCACAGAAATATCTCACTGATCCATCCGGGAAAGAGCCGTTCGAAAATGTTTTCAGAGGCAGAACCTTCAAAACTACAGCAGCTTGTGACTGGATGATCGTTCAGCTTGTAACACTCATCACAGACCAATCCACATCAAGGAACGCTGCTACATATGACATAGCCGCTAACGTTGTTGTTAGCCATTGATTTAAACTACCTTGGACTTTCTTCTTACATTAAATTAAACTACATAGACGTATCATTTAACACTTAAATGTCATGAACCTTGTCAAAAACAATCCCTACCAAGTTTCCTGACAAACTTGTTGATACCAAGTGTTTTTGGTTCTTTTAAACTTCTGCCAAGGAGCTTGTGTTTCTGCCAGCGTTTGTTTGTTTGTTAGCAAGATTACTAGGTGTGGCTTTTCAGGGTCAAGTAATCATATTATGATGGTAACTTTATAATGGAACTATTGCTTATAGACATAAGAACAGCATGTGAGATAATATTTAATTTGATTGGATCCTTAGTCTCCTTTAAGTGTGCATATGTTGTTAACTTCCTTCCATGAAACCAGCTGCTGTCATAGCTCTACGACTTTAGGCTCTATGAATTTAGGCACCTCTGAAGGCAAAAGAGGGCCCAACATTGTATTAGGAGGACCTAATGAAGTGTTCAGTGCATGGCATCAGGCCTTTTTTGTATTTTACCTCCCTTATACAAAAACAAAGTGCTGTTTTGACATGACAGGCAATCATTTCAAAACTTCTCTGTGCTAATAATAAGTAGCTTGGGGCTTGGGGACACCAAGTCATTAGCTCACCTGTGGCACAGTCAGCCAGGACAGTCTTTGCTCCAATGCATTGAAATGCCCTTACATTGGTCAACACCTACATACATGTAATTAGATAACTGGTACCATAAACACATAAGTATTAATGACCATGATTATAAGTGCAACTAGAAAAGCACTCGGAGAGCGCAGACCTCCGCCAAGCAGCAAAGTTCCGTATCTCCCAATGATAAAGAATCCTTTGAACAATTCCTGGATCCAGACGGCGATCCGGATCAACACCAAAATGGAGTTACTTCTTCCTTTTCCCATGCTGAACATTTCCTGAAAATTTCATCAAAATCCATCCATAACTTTTTGAGTTATTTTGTTCACAGACAGACAGACAGACAAACTCTCCTGAAAACATAAACCCCTGGCGGAGGTAATAATATGGTGGCAGTAGTGATATACTCAAAGATAACAGACTGAGGCATTGCAGGTCATGGGCCTGAATGCATTCTTGTTCTAGTTTTGTGGTTAGTGACCCTATAAGAATCCAGTTATTGCAAAATCAGGGTATAAAAAATGGCGTTGGGTGTTAAAGGGTTAAACAGCAGTGTTTAGGGAGTCTTTCCGAAGTCTCAGTTAAGTCTTCTAGTGTCCAGCAGGCATTAAATTCTTTAAAATAAATTCTTGGACTGTGACAGCCCTACCCTGCAGTGCTAATGTCTGACTTTCACATAAGTTTGTTTTGGGTGTGACATACGTACAGGCAAACAAACATGGATACAGATTTCTAAGACAGCTGCATCTATTTGTGGTCTATGAACAAAACTCCACCTTTTCTTTACGTAATGTCCCTTTAAATGCTTCAATATCTTGTCCTCCATGCATCAATCACTGTGACATTTACACACAGCTGCTCCCTTTCTTTCACAACGACAGAGATTAAGCAGGCGTACAGCAGGACGATCAGTGTGTAAACATTTAGTGAGAAAAGAATCAAACCATCATCTTACAGTCACCTCAGACGACGCCACATCCTCCTGGTCATCCGTGGGAATCTATCAGCATCAGTTTCAGTAAATCTGAGAAGAATCTTATCTCCGCTGACACTGATGGATGTGAAATTCGCTGAGCCCACATGTCTGACAGCAGAGGTTACATTTCGAGATACACTACGTGGCTAAAAGACACGCTGCTGCAATGATGCTGCAGATTAACGAGGGAGGTGGAAGATGGAGGAGACAAGGTGGAGTTCAGCAGACGTGATTTAAGAATATTTCAGATCATTCAATCTGTTAAGAAGACAGCAATTTAGAAGTTAAAAAATTGTTTGTGTCTTTTAAAAAGGATTCAATACCACACTATCAACCCAACTCAACTAGGCAAAACCTGACATAACAAATCTAAACTTTCCAGCAAAAACAAAACGTCTTAATGCCTCAGTGCAGGCTATAGTCGTAAGCAAAGGCACAAGGTTTTGGTTTGTCAGAAAGTTCACTCTAACGTGTTTTTCAGGGGCCATCTTCGAAAAAAATTAAATGTTCAAATTTTTGTTGACACAGGCTTTGAGCACAAACATTTTAAGAAAGATAGAATTGTGATTTTCTGTCATATTTTGCAATTTCAATTTGATTTACAGTTGTCTTCAAATCAAGCTTCAGGGCAATATTCACTATGTTTACAGTAACATTTACAAACATTACAGAAAACTTCATTATATCATCAAACATTAAAAGCTATTACTCTAAGGCAAGGATGAAAACTAAAAGTAAGTAATGCTTCCAAATGTATTTAACTAAAAAAGAAGAGCCATCTTTGACTGTCCTAACTTAAAAAAAAATGTCATGCCTTTACTGTGCTAATTTAAAAAAGTAATTTAAAAGAATCCCTCAAAAACCCCAATGTTAAATAAGTAATAATAAGACAAATCAAAATTCAACAATTCCAATAAAGAAAAAAATCTAGCTATGCCAAACCATCATTCCATCCTTTGATTGTTTTGGACATGAGCGCTGACATGTGACAGTATTGCCACTAGCAAATCGTTTATACAACAGGTCTTGGGCCAGTCAGTATCGCTGCAAAAAATTGCAGCTTCAGCGATCACATGGTCACATCTGAAATCCAGATTTCGATCAGAAAACGATACATTGTTCAGCCCTACTACGTAGGTCTTGAAAATGCAATGTATTTCTAATTATGCATTTTTTTTTGTTTTGGTGTCATTGCTGTATTGAGAGAAAGCAAAATAAATTAATATCTGAATACATTTTTCAGACAGTTCTGGTGGTAGGCTATCTCTTCAACTCCCTTGGTATTTTAGGACGGTCTGCCCAATCCCCATTTTTTTTGAGTATGAAAATTTAGTTCAAAATTTACGAGTACGATATTCCTCTCTGACACTGCACCTAAAAAAAATTAAGGAATTCTTCTGACTCCAAGGTTCTCAATTTCTTTGTCCAATTTTTATTGGCCATTCTTTGTGTCGTGCCTTACCCCCGAGACCATGACATGCAGATAGACACCATTCTTTCAACTGTGAGTGCAGCAACAAGGAAGAGACGGGCAAAGCTCACCCACTGTGGATTAGCTATGCGAACACTGGGAGTCAATGGGTAGTATTAGCCTGCCAGATAAACTCTTTACTAACTCTTTATGGTCCTGTGTGCTTATTGTAAGTCTTTTTTCTTTTTTTTTTTTTTACTGGGGTATGTTACGTTATCTATGTTTAGACTGAGATAGCACTTTATGTAATTTTTTAAAGAAATACATACAAAACTAGAAAAGCACTCGAACAGCGCAGACCTCCGCCAGCACCACAGTCCTCTCCCATATTGTGGTTTTTACCATAAATATTAGTCCTACCTTTATTTCATCTAAATATTTAAATTCCTTGACCATGAAAACATGCCATTAGCAATTGGTTTCATAATGATATCTATTTGAGTTCAGCAGTTATTCACGAAAATCACATTTTTCATCATGGCGGATCTAGACGGTGATCCAGATCAACACCAAAATTGAATCAGTTCTTCCTTTTCCCATGCTGAACATTTCCTGAAAATTTCATCAAAATCCATCCATAAGTTTTTGAGTTATTTTGTTCACAGACAGACAGACAGACAAACCCTCCCGAAAACATAACCCCCTGGCGGAAGTAACTAAACCACAGGGCAGATGCACACAGGGTAAAACACAGCCTACTTGGGAAACAAAGACACGCAAGGTAAAAATGTTGTTACATTCCTTTAATGAAAGCTGTGTAAAGACATCCACCATGATTTACCCAGCCGATGCATCCATAGAACTTAAGGATCTTTCCGGCTTTGTAAACAACAAACTTCATCTGTAAAACTAAAATATATGGCAGCATTTTCAATTTTTAAATAATTAAAACATTTCAGTGCAAAATACTACATAAGGGATCTTTGAATGTGTGTTACTTTTTGAAAAACTACCAACGATATATAACTTTTATCTCTGTTTGTCTGAGCAATCTGGTCATAGATGACTGGTCAGCTCATTAATCAAGCTCATTTTTGCATTTACACGAGGTCATGTTAGATAATGTTGCGTGTCTCATGTGAGTGATCTATATCACCTGTCATAAGACCTCCAGAATCTGAGCCATCTCTGAGGCCGGCTGAGAGCCGATGAGGGCCACTGCACTTTATCACCTCATCACTAAATGTTGTCGCACATGTTTCCTCACATTTAGGGCCTCTCATTGAAGCTATTTAGACTGCGCGGGTCTATCAAGGGCGTGATCTTTCTGTGCATTTCTGTTTGCTCTAAAGGAGCTTCCTTCCCTACATACACGGCGCCAGACAAACCCTGCTTTGAAATAAGAAAGCCTCTTTAGAAATGCACATGTCTGTTCTGATGTTTTGTCAATGTGAAGAAAGATGTCTCAGAGTTTTGTGATACTGGGTCAGCCTTTGATTTTTTTCATGTTTTCCCCTTTTGTCTTAATCTTTGTGGATTTACCAAGACAACAATGTGCACTGTTTCACCACAGAATGGGTTTACAGAGATATGTGTCCTTTTATTGTGCTACTGTGGATAAAAGTTGCTTCAGGTAAGACCTGAACAAGAAGTAAAAGCTTCTCAAGCTCTTATTTTATTTCATTTTATTAACTTTATTTACAATGTATATAGGCTATTTACAGTTTAATACAAACATACCCAAATTTACAACTCCATGATTGCCTGAGGGTCTCTGCACGTGCAAATGGACACCAAATATTCCAGTAAAGAAAAGAAATCATATATTTCTACTGTTGCTTTGCTCCTCAATAGTTGGCATGAAAAGTGGAAGTATATTTATTTTTTCTGACTTAGCACCAGTGAAAGCTGAGGCGCAAAGTTTTTCAGGATGATATCAGATTTTGGAGGTAAGAGGTCAAGGCCACACTCTCTTGCAATTATTTTCTTGTGACAGAACTTTTGGTTTATATTCACATTGGCATGAAAACAACACAAAGACCACAGATGATTGAAATATTCAAACACTGAAACCTCAAGTGACTGCTGTACTTTTATGAGCAGTGAAATAAGATAAACGCCAGTGTTTATTTATTGGGATAAATATTAAACGTTTTAATCTAAAATACTCCTGGTTAAAAATTGGCTGCTATTGCCCGAAACTTCCAGTTTTTAAGAATTTGATAATACTCTAGGGGCCACATGTGAAACTGTGGGAGGCTTGATGTTTTCCTTGGGCCACTGGTTGAAGATAACTGGTTTACAGGATGCTAAAGTCAGCATACTTCCCAACGAGTCCATCTCTATCTGCCTTGACTATGGTGGTAGCGGCTTTTCAGATGTATCCTGACAGTAGCTTTCCTGGACAATTTTGTTTGTGTTGATGAGGATCAGGTAAGGGCTGTAATGCTGACTGAGGAGGATGGGTATTGGTAAAAGTGTGCTGGTAGGAACACTCTTGAGTAGCTCTCTTCAGCTGGTTAGTTTAATTTCGCTTCACAAGTGAGGATGAACATTACAGACCAGGCTTGAAACAAAGCTGAGTAATGGCCTATGAGTGTATGAATATTAGCGTGGTCTGTAAAACAACTAGAGAAGCACTCCGCCAGCACCACAGTCCTCACCCATATTGTGATTTTCACCATAAATATTAGTCCTGCCTTTATTTCATTGAAATATTTAGATTCCTTGACCATGAAAACATACCAATAGCAATTGGATTCATAATGATATCTATTTTAGTTCAGTAGTTATTCACAAAAATCTCATTTTTCGTCATGGCGGATCCAGACGCTGATCTGGATCAACACCAAAATCGAATCAGTTCTTCCTTTTCCCATGCTGAACATTTCCTGAAAATTTCATCAAAATCCATTGATAACTTTTTGAGTTATTTTGTTCACAGACGGACAGACAAACAAACTCTCCCGAAAACATAACCTCCTTGGCGGAGGTAATAAGCAGGAGAAATGAATCAGACACTGTCCACACACTCTACATGCTAGTATACAATGCAACGAAAACTCAAAATACACCCTAATGACAAACATAGACTGCTAATAAACTTGACTGACAAACAGGTGCATGTTGACAATAGCTGTGATCGAAATCGCTCACTGTCACAGATATAGTGCACTTTTTAGTGTGTTCGCCATTTTGTAGTGTTGTTTGAATTCTCAGCAGTTAATTTCATTCACTATATAGTACACCATAAAATACCTACAATGCACAGCAAATGTGAGTGTACATACGATATTGTACTCCGGTATACCACATTGCAATGTGGTTGTGTTTTTTTCATAGAAGAAGAGAAAGAAGGCTGTTAGGCGCTACTTTCATTCATAAATGTAAAAAAACATTAAAGTATCTTTGACATGTTTGTAGCGTAGCTCTTTTACGTCTTAGTGGCTGTAAACGGCTTCAAATTTTGCTACTTGTCCTACAGAGTGCCATGTATGTTAACGTGATTTCTGGTTTACCCACAGGGATATCCAGCTCCTCTACTGACGCTATGACAATTAGAAAATGTCAGCGTCATGTCCATAATCTTGTTTGTCTTTCCCTATGTAGTTCACTGTTTCATTTACAAAGGGAATAGTGAGTGAGTGAATGAGTAGACGACTTCGAACACAGCTAGTGTAAAGAGAATGCAGTCTTTTAGCTCTCCTCATAACTAGCAAGCTAATCCACTTACACACTAACCGCTGATGCTAACCATGGATGCTAACCGCTAACACGGATGCTAACTGCGGATAAAAACCTCTTACTCTTTACTCCTTCAAATGAAATATTATCAACACAGGCGCTACCGTCAGACACTTATTACTTATTTAATTCTCATGGATGCACATTGTGGCCGCGAAGTCACACAGGGAGCCTTCTGTACAGTTTGCCACTAAAAAGTCATGAAAAATCTATGAAATCATATAAAAGATTATCATTACAAACAAATCAAGGAAGTTTCATACTTTTTTTCTCACCATCAATATCATAATCAGCAATAATCAAAAACCAATGGTATTTTTTGGAACCAATTGAAAATCTCACATTCTTCTTGTCAGAAAATCAGTAGACTGCTAAGTTCCAGACTGGCCTTGAAGACATGTCAGTCCTGCACCACTCTTTCATTACCCAAAGAACTGTGTGTGCCAGTTTTTTTGGTAATTGAACAATAATCCTATAATGTCAGCTGTTGCTGTATGGTTTTCTGTTTCCTCTAAGATATGCTATGTTTGTTCCTAAGTCAACAAATACATTTTAAATTAAGTGCTGTCAAATAGAGAGAAGTCATTTAAAGAGGAATGATGGCCATAAAGTAGATTGCAGCCGTCTCCTGATAGGAGAAGCCATTATGCAGGCTGGCAAACCAAACCCAAGAGCTTTGATGCATCACGTTAAACAAACACAAGCACGCCCCCGAGTACTATCTATGATCATGGTGCATTAATTCACAATGATGCAATGCTTACTTTCCAAAATACCAATAAAACAGAGCATCATGTGGGACGTTTCTGACAGAGGTAAATCCATTTTTATTGATCTCACAAGCATCTGAGGAGCAAATAAAGCAGAAACAGTGTTCCACCTTCCCGAGCAGCAGCAAACAGGTGGTAACGTGAGCGAGACTGGACCTCCTGCAGCTCAACAGGAAACCTTAACCCCCGTGGGTAATGTAAGACAGCATACCAGGGACAGAAGCACAGGAGCATGAAGAAAAATCCGTCTGCATTCATTTCACTGAGCTCTTGAGCAAGGAAAATCAGTGGAAAACATGAAGAAAGAAGATTTTCTGTGGCTGAGCTGCTGCGAAAAATGGACAAAGGAGAGAAGAGCTGAGTGAGTGAATGAGCAACTGTTGTTGTCTATTCAGGCGAGACATCTCTCCACCTCAGAAAGTTTGTGTGTGAGAAAAAGCGCGGAACAAAGAGAGTCAAGAATGGACGATCGGATGGACAAAGAATTGGTGCAGGTTTGGCACAGTGTCCGCGAGCTAGACGGCGCTCTGATAGGCGAGTTGAATGGACTCATTCTTCTTATCACTGTGCCCAGCAGAGCATGAGGAGGTGCTGAGGGGTTCGGTGTAGGTGACCTAGATAAGGTTAGTCCTGCACTGTACTGAGTGGCCTCTGAGGGCTACACTCCCCTCCATTATCAGCTCCCGCTACTCACTGTTATCAGTGGAATATACTGACATGTTAGTGAGGAGATAGCAGCAGGAGGCGCCTCACGACCAACAGCACATGATCGATACTTCATGTTATGTCAGACGGCGTTCACATGGCAGTCTGCACCACAACAGATCACGCTCAACATCAGTGAAAACATTAACTTTTAAGTGTTTTGGAATGGCAGGTATCAATCAGTCAGACTTTATTTATATAGCACAAAGTGTTTTACAAACAAATAAATTAAACTAGCAGTATATCATCCCACTAACTGCAGAGGGGCAGACAGTCTCAAAATGGATTCACTAAGTTGGGCTCTCAACGCAATCGATAAGGTTTTCTCAACCAGTCGTGCTGGCCCGGGAGAACCAAAATGCCCAGATGGAACATTCCTAGCTGGGTACGCAATGGACATGAATTATGCCGTACTTCGAACAAAGGATTGGACATTAAATGTCACATATGGACAATAAAAGACACTGAAGAATTATGCCATACTTCTGTAAATGGAATACAAATTTACAATAATCTGATGATATGTGAAAAATGAGGAGACTAAATATTGAGGAAATGGGGACGGGACTAGATAAGCTTTGCTTCCTCCATCTTCCCTTTCGGACATGTACAGTGTGATCATCTATTGACAATGTGTGATGCTGAATAAGCGTGCTGACATGACCGAAATAAATGAATTCAATTCAATTCAATTCAAAATAAGGTAAAACAAAGGTAGAAGGTAAAATGACCTAGACCTACTCCACCCAACCCATGAACCCACCCACACTGCAATCCACACAGAGTATTGGTAAAATTAGTGCTTGTCAGTAGCTTAAAAAATTTGAGTGATTAATTAATTATGACCTGTAATTAATTAATCCATTTTTTAATCTAACTTAAAAAATTGCTACAACTTGAGGTATTTTCATTGAAATTCAGTCGATTATTGTGGCAGATCAAAAGATTGTTCTCCACCCTCCAAAAACTGAAGCACAAGAAGCCCAATGCATAAAAACTCTCCTGCTTTAATGGGCCAATCAGGGGACAGAGGTGGAGCTGCGGATGTGACGACAAAAGGAAGCGACTACGTGTTAAAAAACCACAGCAGCATGCAAGGTCATCTCCTTGGATGCAGCAAGATCTGCAGTTTTTTCAGAAATCTACTCCATTTTCTCCTTTAAAAGAGGAGCAAAGAACGTCACTTCAAGCTTTCTTATGGGAAAATTCATGATTTTGCTCTTCTCCCGACCGGAGATCACCGCTGGGAAACTGAGAGAGACTCGGAAATGCTGTGCTAACAATACAGAGCCATAGTCATGGTTACCCTACAATATAATATATGCCCTCCTCAGAGGTTTACCAGGAGAACTTGGTGGGTTTTGTCTTTGACGAGATTCATGTCACGTGGCAGATGTCACATCTCTGCGTACTCGCTTCATGCCATAACATTCTGATGAGTGATCCCCAAGATTCACATTAAACTTTCTACCACTAAGAGAAGATTAAACAAGTTGAAAACAGTGCCAGAGATGCCACTAAAATCATGGAGATATTACAGCAGAAAAACTGTGCTAAATGTTTGAAGTAGTAATGTGCACTAAATAATGTAACTTTTGAATTAGAAGATAGAGAAAGGTAAAGAGTTATAACTTAAACCAGGGATAAGCAACTTCTTCCTACCATCTCAGGTAAATATCTTTCATCAGAATTTATGATGCCATTATTGCTAATTTGTAGCTTTACTGATATGCAGATATGCTGATATTTCTGAGCTCATTATTGCCCATACCATGAAGATTCTGATATTTTGTGTCGAGAGCACAAGTCACAATTTAACTACAACTATAACACAACTTTCAATCTTTAATAAATCATACGTGATTTATAAAAGTGAACATGGAGAGATGGTGATGTTAACCATTATAGTGCAATTGCACATTTTACTTTAATCAAAGAAAATATAACCAATATTTATGGCCATTTTTATGGTCAGATATCAACAAAAAATGTCATATCTGGTCATACTGATAATCAACTTTTTTGAGCAAATATCTGCAAATACCAATACTGGTCCAATGATATCCTGCATACCAAATAATTTGAATTAAAAAGTAAAAAGAATGGAATCAAAAATGGAATTAAAGCCAAATAAGGGAATTTTTATTAGTATTTATATGAATAACTGGTCTGACAGCTAATTTCTCCAAATACATTGAGCAATTCTTTATGAAGGACCCAGCATTACTCTGTTAATAAAATGGAGTCTCAAAGTAAAAGAGATGCTGCAGCAGTCTGTCTGTGCAGTGTAGCAAAAGCTAAACGCAGCTGAAGTGTCATCCAGTGAAGCGCTTCGCCTCCAGGCCCCACGCTCTGTCCAACACAACACGAAATGACAGCCTCACTGTAGATCTGAGAGAGAGCGAGACACGAAGAGGACCTCCAGGGTCACGGCTGTGAATCTGCAGGATGTTGATGCAAATATGTTTGTGAGTGGGTGTTTGTGTGTAGTCGGGAGATGGGAAAAGAGGCAGGACCAGAGAGAGACGTAAACAAAGGCTGCAGACAAAGGATGAGGGCTTCATCCTGAGTGTTGTAGAGCCAGCTGAGGACGCAACCTTTTTCTCTCTGGGGTGAGCAGGTGCTTCAATGAATCTATTTTATCAGTATCAACACAGCAGCCTTAAGATTACATAATCAAAGATGGCATGTACTAATGTCATCTACCTTTTCTGTAAATATTTTCAGTGGCCAAAATTTGGAAATATCAGTATCAGCTTAACACAACTCAAAGGAAGACGAACTGTAGTCAGATACAGATTCAAAACCGACAAATTCACACACATGAACTTATACGAGCATTTCACTGTGATTGTTTGCTCAAAATGGGATGAGGATAATGACATAGGTTTGTTTTTTTGGGGGGGAGGGGTCTTAGTGCTAGAAAATGCAATTAAATGCATGACACCTTTGTCAATATTGTCATGTAATACATTTATCAATCAAACTTTATTTGTATAGCACACAGTACTACAAAAATTTGTAAAATTACAGTACAAATAAATAAAATAAAATACAAAGCAGGAATTTGAACACAATGAAATGTAATCCACATAAAACACACACACTCACTTTACTCACACAAAGACACAAAGAATCATTTATAACAGAAAACAGAATTAGGGGACTGAAGAAACGCCATATTGAATTAAAAATGAATAAACACAGAGGGGCTAAGACTGAAATGATCATTAGAAATAAGAATAAAATATGAGATCTAAAAAAATACTATTGTAAAACATAAATAAATAAAATGAAATCAGATTAGATTTTATATTAATAACACGGTGGAATTAGATTGCCTGACAGCAAATGCAGAATAAAATCTTTCAGAGGCAGAACCTTAAAAAAAAAAATGCACCTGGTGATTGGATGATCGGTCTGTTAGTCACACTCATCACAGACCAATCCACATCCAGTCACAGTATGACATAGCAGCTAGATCCTGTTGTTAGCCGTTAGTCTAAACTGCGTTTTAGTCCTTAGACTATCGTCTTACATTAAATTACTCTACACAGATCATTTGCCACTTATATGAGCCTAACTGCTTAACGGCCCAATAAGGGAAGAGAGGCAGGAGCAGCTGGCGTGACATCAACAGGAATTGACTTGATCAGAAGTTAAGTCATTTCCTGTAGTACAAATAATGGCGGCTAATTTCGGGTAGCCTGTGGTCATCATGGTGACTAAGTTATACTTGGCGAAATATGCTCTCCTCATAAGTTTACTTCGTAGCCATTGTCTTTGATGAGGTTCATGTCACATATAAGTGTTAAATGATACATCTATGTGATATAATTTAATGTGAAACGATAGTCTTAAGGTAGTTAAGCTATCAGCTAACCGCTGTCAGCCGTAACGGCTAACGGCTAACAAGGGCAAACAACAGTTAAAGGCCGTTAGCCATAGCGGCTAACAACTGTTAGCTGCTAACAACAGTTGGCCACTACGGCTAACGGCCTTTAACTGTTTGCCATTGTAAACCGTTAGCCGCTATGTTTAGCTGCTACATATGTTACGTCATAGCAGCGCTGCTTGGTATGGATTGGTAGGTGATGAGTGTGATGAGCCAAACGATGGTCCAATCACAAACTTCTGTTGTTTTTGAATGTTTTGCCCCTGCAAACATTTTTGCAGGGCTCCTCCCCAGATGGATTAGTGAAATATTTCCGATATGGAACTGTCCATCTGGCATGTAAGGTTAGAGTCATCTGGAGGATTTCTGCATCTCTCCCAGTTTCCCAGCAGTGATCCCCGGTAGGGAGAAGAGCAAAAACGTGATTTCCAGTAAGAGCCATTCTTTGCTCTGCTTTTAAAGAAGAAATTTACTCCATTTCTTATAAAACAGCAGTAATTACCACATCCATGGAGATCAGTTTCTCTACCCTGATTGGGCCTGAGACTGGAGCATGGTAAATGGATCTGTGTAATTTCAGACAATGAATCAGGCAGGTCCTTTTGTACTGCAAGGTTACTTCTGTTTTGTTTCACTGTTACAGTCTTCAAGACCTGAACAGAGGGGGGATCACTTCTTCCACCTTTTGCATCTTTGTTCATTATGAGAGCAAGAAGTCACAAGGGAGCAAACTTCAGGCTTGAAACAGCAGTGATGAGCTCTGTGTCAGCTTGTGCAACACCTTTGATGTAACCACTAAACTGAGTCTTAACTTAGAAATACATTCTGATAAGACGGCATTTACACTAACTAGCTAGCGAGGCTCTCTAATCCGTTAATCTGGTGGCATGTCTTTAATTCTGTATTAATCCACTGTTGTTTACCATCCCTATGTCTCCTAATCTGTGTGTGATACTTAAATAAACCTCCACTTCTTTCACTATTAGACCTCCTGTTTATACCATTTAATGCTATTTTTGTAGCTCTCATGGTAGCGTAGCATGTGATCAGTATTCAAGACTCTCCATGGCCTCTCTGCTCTGCTCATGTGTAGCAAACAAACCATACTTGGACAAAAAGAAAGACAGAAGGCTTGAGAAAAAGCTTCATTAGATTATGTAACAGCAGTGAGTTTGCCCCCCTCTGCTGCTCTGATGAGTTGTTCTGATCTCATCACAGATAAAAATGATTGCATGTAATCATCGAGCAGTAATACACAGGAAGGCCTCAGGAAGCTGCTTGGTTTGGGTGTGAGATGCTCTAAATCTGCAGAATGAGCCTGCTGACCTGAATACAGTGCTTCATGCTTGTTTACTCTGTCTTAAAACCACACTACCTCAACACAACTACAGCTGAAAGCATTCTCACATATCAGCCTCAAATACTTTCATGGACATGATAACTCAATGGTTCCCAACTGGTGGGTTGGACACCAATTAAGGTTAGGTACTGAATTCATTAAAAAGGTTTGTAGATACAAGGGTGGTTTTAGTAATTTTGAGGCTCCTTGCAAAGACTAATAGGAGCAATTATCTTTGTGAGCATTCAAGGGGAGTTCACACCGGACGCAACTTGGCGATCGATATCTTGTCGCTAACGTAGTTGCATAAAATAGCGCAGTTTGTCAGCGTTGTGTCGCTCAGTGACGCCACGACACCTGTTTGAGTTTTTTCTGTTATCTGCAACAGTTTGGCTAGCAAACAGGGCTTGGCTTTCTTCAAAGCTACAACACTGATTTGCAGTCAGGGCAGAGTCACATACGACATCAACTGAAAAGTTCAGTTTTTCAACTTTAGCAACTGAGCGACGTGACCTGATTGTGCGTCCAACACGACCCAGTAGCAAGAGCAAGTCGCCCAGGTCGCATCATGTGAGGGCTGGTTGCATCTTATTGACTGTACATTGACTTTGCATGGAAAATGGTTGCCAAGGTCGCATGAGTTGCATATCCACTGCTTTTTGAGGGCTCTTTCAGCTCTCTAAAGTATTTTGTTTAACAGATTTACCTTTACTTAGGATAAAGTATAAACAATTAGAATTTTGATGTTAATAATACAAGCCAAGGTCATAAAGCCTCATGTTCAGCCCTTCCTTGAAGACAGCAATCTTGTTTTCAAACTTTACTCTCAGAGGAACCTTTACTTATTATGAATTGATTAGATTTACATTGTCACAGGTGAAAAGTAAAGGTCATGGGATCTTGTATTAATCCCACAATTGAGAATGGAACTTTTTTCAGACTTTGCACAACCGTTATCTCTAACCCAAACATGAAATGAATAGATTGAGCTCATAGCTCATGGTCATGGAGCCTCATGTCCATCCCTTGCTTGTAAAACCAACATATCAACCACTATTTCCTTTAAACGTTGCACTAATGTAATGTTTTGATGAGTGTTGGGATATCAAAAGCCAGAAATTTTAGGTCTTATGTTCATTTAAGATTTCTACAAATTGAATTGCAACAAAAAACCCACTGTTTGTCAATAATGCCCCAATCACACATATATTTCTCATGGCGATTGTGCATGACTGTACAAGATTGGCAAAGCTGGTTTGATAGGCATGATAAGGGAGGAAATGACTGTCTTTCTCATGACTCACCTCACCCTCATCCAACACAACACTGTGGAGTAGTTTTGGAACACATCTAGGATGCAGCCGGAGATCTGGGGAATCACTGTCCGCGGCATTACGATATCATGACTTGAATAGAAACCCGAACAAACAGTCAAAAGCGGCTCCACAAAAGTCCTGGTCGGCAAAGTCGGCAATCCGCTGCTCGTGCGCTGTAATCAAATCCAAGTGCGAGATGCGTCCACCATTGCACATACTCGAAAGCGACATCATTGTAGCACATGTTTATAAACCCAAGCAAGTACGCATTTCTAGCATTTCTATGAATAGCATTGACTCTGGGTGGACGCACAAAGGAGGTAGCGCTCTGACAAGTAGGAGCGATCAAGAAAAAGAACCACATAGGAGGATGAGATTCTGTGACCACCTCTTCATCTGTCCATCACTACTCCACAGCTTGACAGAATGTGGGATTCCGTAGACATGGGCCAATTGCGTTCAGTGGCAGTCTGGGTCAGCCAGGATGTTAACCCACAGGATTTCATAAATTTTCATCCTGCTAAGACAATGCAAGCCCTAAATGAGCCCTATAGCTAACGGGACACAGTTGGGGCACAATCAGTCGTCCTCAGAAAGCTTTTAGGATTGAGCCATGATCAGCCCAATTGAGCCCTATGCATGCCACACTAAAGGCCCTTTTCCACTAGCTCTACTCTACTCTACTCAACTCTACCCGGCTCTACTCTACTCACCTTGTGCTGCTTTTCCATTAGCCCCAGTTGCCTGCCCAACGGGGTGCAGTGTCGCTGTAAACAGAGAGTGGCTCTACGGTGACGTAATTTTGAGCGCAACACAACAATCTGTGGCTTTTTGTCACAAACTGAGTCAAAAAGGAAAGCAGAAGAAGGCTGCAGGTGACAAGAAGAAATACCCCTTGAGAAGCACTACCCCTTGAGAAGCACAGGAGAGTTTTGAAGCTTTACAACAGAATGAAGCCAAGGACGAGAGCAATCGAGCTGCAAAGAAAAGACGTATGAGGGTAAGCTAACGGTAGCTACCACTAGCATGCTAGGTTGTCGCGCTCATGACTCATTGATGACGACATTGTCTGACTAATCAGTAGCCGGCAGTCAGTGACGTCATCTTTTAGTATCGAATCAGCTCGCTTAGAACCAGAGCGGAGTAGGTACTAAAACTCGCTTGTTTTAGGAGGTACTAAACTAGTGGGCTAGTGGAAACACGCTGCAAATCGAGTAGAGCCGAGTAGAGTAGGGCCAAGGCGTGCTAGTGGAAAAGGGCCATTATACCGTTCGCCTTAGGACTGCATTAGGCTTCCACCCTCTTATACTGAGCAGCGATTCTTCAAAACTCTCAGGACCCTACCTAGTTTCCTGGCGTTCGCCCACAATTATACAACGCTGATCCAGATCAAGTAACGCATGCACCACAATTAAAGATGCTGAATGAAGATTGTGACAATCGTGCACAATAGCCATGAGAAATGGGAATGTGTAACTGGGGTTTGAGTCACCAAAAAACACTGGTAGTTAGATTAACTCACATAAACTTAAGTGGTTGAAACTCTTGGAAAATCAGGTCACTATTTTCAATCAAAGAGGTGGTGAGTCCTACAGCTAGTCTATTTAAGGGCCAGTGCAATAAATGTTGACTGTAGAAAAAGGCTCTGATTTTGTGTGACATTTCTCTGACCTACACATCTAAAGTCACCACAACAACCCTATCAGACCCCGCTGTAAAACCAGATATGGACTGTGTCTCTGTGTTGGCAAAGCAAACACGGATACCTCTGTCATTTGAAGTAAAAACAGACGAAGGGGAGCGGGCCAGCTGATTACCATCACGCTTCCTCCTCGGTGAGTTCCAGGGCGAGCGTGAGGGGGCCAAAGAGCAGACTTCTTATGCAACCAGACAGGATCTGTGTGGCACCTACACATCATCACAAACATCACGAGAGAGACGAGGGAGACGAGGGAACTGGTTTGGCTGTACAACAGAGGCGTCCATGGATAATAATCACATATTTATCTGTTTGTACATCACACAGAGCATGGAGTGGACACCAGCGTTTATATGTTCTTCAGAAGGAGACACCCTTGTCTAATACGGGTATGGACAAAGGCAACTAGGTTGTTTAGCTTTATTTAACCCAGAGGTAACTTTTAGAAAATAGGTCAAGCTTCTGTATTTGATATTTATAAGGGCAACATAATTAAACCTAATTTCATGCGGCTGCAAATACAATGAAAGCTTTTGCACTGTGTAGGATCATCTGTTGTTTCATTTTCCAATAAAAACAGAGACATGCATTGAAACTTTACAGTCATTTCATGCATATCTGAACTGTTTTATCCCTTTTGGGGTCACAGGGTGCTTGAGTCTATTTCCGCTGACGTTGGGCAAGAGGGTGGGGTACACCTTTGACTGATCACCAGCCAATCACAGGGCTAAAACAGAGAGATGGGCTACCAATCTACAGTAAATAAATGTTAGTAAATATTCCAAGCAACCTTATGTTGGCCAAGTTTTCTTTCATTTTTGCACATCTATGTCTCATGTCTTGTCTTTCCTGTTTTATTTTGAAGCACTAACCCTGGTCTCTGTTACAGATCCATTTCCTGTTTGTCCTGCCCCCTTCATGTCGCACCTGCCTCCTGATTGTTTCATACACCTTGTTTCCCATCACCCCTCATAACCTCATGTAATTAACCTCATGTCTCCCTTTGTCTTGTCGCCAGTTTGTCGTACCTCACAGTCTTCATCCCAGCACTCCTTATAGCCTGTCTTACCTTGCCTGTTTTTCTCACCTTGCCTTTCCCCTCATACTTGCTTGATATGATTCCCTTTTTTTGTGTACCAACCCCTGCCTTTCCATTATTAAACCTTTTGGCAATTTCACCCTGATTTCAGTGTTGTGCACTTGTGTCAGACTCATCTCTACTACATTCATGACATTTCTTGCTGTGAGGTACCAGCACTACCTGCTGCACCCTCTCTTGGCGCAGCAAAGACAATACAGATGCAATGAATCATCAATGTAGTTGACAAAATTTAATGTTTTAAATGTCCAATTACAGATTTTATTGTTGGATAGTTGTTAAATTACATCATCTTGTATCTTTGTTATAATGCGTGAACATTATAGTGTTTTCAGGAGCAGATTATTCAGTCATCTTACTCCTCTTCCTATCTGTGATAGAGCAGCATCATCAAACAGCGGCCGCAGAGCATCAGGAAAACAATGTTAGCATAGCAATGGTAGCCGCTTTTATGCTACCATATCCTATACCTACATTTCTCTCTGCATATTTCATCTTCTACACTGATGATTAAGGAGATCAATGTCCTCACATCAGTCTCCATTGTGTTGGAAGGCACCGTGGAGATTTGTCTACTCCAAAGCTGAAGTTGCACAGTTAACAAGATGAAGTTGTGGCTAATTCAAGAGCTAATCCCATTTCCATCAACAGCTGCAGCAAACAGCAGTGTAGAGACTGGACAGACTGCTGCTCAGCTACAGTTTAGCAAACATGTGTGAAAAGATCTTTTTTAAATGTATTTATCAGCCTTTTGGTGTTAAAGTATGTCAGTATTGTGGAAGCATTAAAGGAGAAGGAACTTTGACAATCACATTCACAATTCATAAATGTTGTGTCTTTTAAAAAGTCAAAGTTAATGCCATTACAGTGCTTTTTATTTCTCTTAAATTGTAGTCCCCCTCCACTACATTAAAAAACCTGACTAGTCGACTAATCAACCAAATAGTCTACGACAGAAATAGTTATTAATTGCATTCCTACAGTACAATACAGAACTATTTGATTCTGTGTAATCACTTGGACCACAGTGTTGCACATTTACAATGAAACATCTGCCTGTTAGAGTTAGAGCTTTTTACCTTAACCCTTTAACCTCCTCTTAAAAATAGCCAGGAAAAATGTATTTTTTTTTACATATTGGGGCACTAATGCAACATTTTTTTTACATTCTAAATATTTACAAACTATTAACCTCTGCCAAGTGGTTGAAGTGGAAGTTTGGAGTTGAAGAAGGGTTTTCCTTGTAAAATTGAAAAGGGATCAAATATCAGGTAAAATGTAATTTTTGAAAAACTTTATGGATGTCATATTCAATTCATATAAGCCTTTTTTTTCTTTTTCGGACCATTTTTTCACAACACTATATTTACTTATCTGAAAAATTCCCCTCTTTGATAAGACAATGCTTTTTTCTTATGTTCAACTCCCACGAAATAGATGAAATAATCAGGTTTAAGAAGTTTGACGCATTTTTGAATAAGACATAGTTACTCCAAGTTTGGTCTACCAAGTGGTTGAGCTGGAAGTTAAAGGGTTCATTCATAGATTTATGAATTTATAAAGTCAAGTCAGTTGTCAGACAGGGTCACCAGATCAATAGCAGCATACTGTGTCCTGCAGCATGTCGAAAAAATTGTATGACTTGCAGAAAATCCAGTAAATAGGGGAAAACTTTCTCCAACAGCTAACAAGCTAATGAGCTGTGTCCCAGGCTAATATTATTGGTCATAACAACACTGTTTTCAGACTTACAGGGATTACATCAGCCTGCTTCCTCCTTCTTCTCAGCTATTTCCTTAAGATGATTATGAATTAACAAAGGCCTGCATTTATCAGTAATTAAGACAGCTCTAATTGTGTTAATGCAGTGGCCGTTTGCACCTGAGGATTAGTCCTGCTGCCTTAGAATCTGACCTGATCCCACAAACACAATGAAGACCTCTGTAATAAAACGTTCTGATCTGATAAGTGTGTCGCACTCTCAGTTGTGTGTCAAGGTCAGACTTAAGGTCTTTCCTGCGAGTGCAGATCTCATTATCGAGCATGTAGCAGCTTTAATCCAGAGCCAGACTGCACACTTACATACAGTCACTGGCTCCACTTCTTTGAGAATGAATGCTCAATGTGAATAAAAATTGGAAAAAGGCGGCTTTAATAAGATTTAAGATTTTGTCAGAGGGTCTGAGCCTCAAACAGCAAGTGGGAGTTTTGCCATATAAGCATTTTAGTGTGCAAATCACACCTAAACATAGCCTCATTAGATCAGAGAACATGATGAATGGTAATGGTAAATGCACAGGTAATCCTCAGTTAATATTAAAATCAGACATTCATCAGGGCTGCGGTCACTACACCTGCTTAAGACGTCAGACTTCCAACGTCAAAGTCCATCAATCCAACAATAGGAGGACCAATGATCAACAAAACTCATGCTCAGCCACAGCTGTTATCAGTGAGATATCATGAAGACTGTGGAGAGATATCCACGTACAGATTTGTTTTACACAACCAAGACGGCTACTGTGGAAGGTGTCTCACTGCGGTCCTCCCGGTGAGACATCCCAGTCCAAAGTCCAGCTGTTTGATGGTTGATCAATGAAGTATATGCATGCCAGTCTAATCAATGTTGGTAGTACCATGATTTCACTTAAATGTTTTCTGCTGTGTTTTATTGAGTAACTTGTGGCCCAGTTTCAGAAATATACATTAGGAAAAAGAAACCATTATCACTTTTGGTGCTTTTAATATCTTATTATTAAATAACTTACCAAGACTAAAAGAATAAAGAGAAACATCCAACAAATGAGCACCATGATTGAGGTCCAGCCTGCAAGTTTCTCTTGTTTACTTGTGTTTAATTCCCCAGTCTTTCTCTATTAAGTTCCCCAAGTAACAATCAGTTAAAGTCTCAAATGTTCCCATGTTTACTAGTCGTAAATGTCTTAACAGTTACCTAATAACCTGCAGCAACTGCCTCAGTTCTTCCAAGGTAAACAAGTGGTTGATACCTTAATAATGTCAAAACCATTTCTAGGTTAACAAGCAGTTAATGCATTACTTACTTGTCTTACTCTGCTGTTTGAAGCACTTAATTCATCATTATTTCTCAGTTTACTAACAGTTAATGCCTCATTCCCTCTCAGTTAAAAAAGCAGTTTATCACTGATTTTTCCCTAGTCGATATCAAATATTGTTGCTTGGATATGGAGGTTATCAGGTACACTGTAGGTTGTAAAGGAGGTATGGTTACAGAGTTGTCCTCATATCTAGCAGTTCTGGGCTTGTATTGTTCAACATCTTTGTTTAAGTTTTAAACAACCATTACATCTGAGTGTGAGGACTTGTCTACTGGGTCTGGAAGACCAATTACCTGTTACTTTTTGACACAGAATATTCTGTTAAATGCTAAAAAATGTATACTGCTCTTGTGGATCATAGATAAAGCACACATGCTTTACCAATGGAGGACTCCAGTGATGAACATAATTCCATTTGAAGCTTTCTCAACAGCCCTGAAAGGTGTAGTCAGCGATCTTCTAATCTTCTAATCTACTGCACTATTTGTCAAATTCACTGTGTTTCTCCTCTCCATCCACAAGATGTCCCCACTGACAGCATGTTGAAAAAAAAGTCTGGTTTCGATACACAGCCTTGGCTCTGAATTTCAGCAGGTAAATGCTGCGGCTCGGGCCGAGTCACCAAAAAAGGGTACAACCCCCCACATCCATGGGTCGATCATACTCATGAGTAGATCAGACAGAGGGGGGAGGGGGAGTCGTAGGTTGCGTAGCATGTGCAGTTAGCGTAAGAGAGAGATACAATAGGTGCAGTAGCAATGGCTGAAAAACAGCCCAAAAGAAAAAGTTCAGAGGAGCAGAAAGTGAAAAAGAAGGGCTATGACCATGAAAGAGCGAAGACCCAAGTCAACATTGGTGTTGCTTTCCGACGGTGGAGGGAACTCCGTGAATTGAAAGACCTAAAAAAGGGCGCGGATGTCTCAGTCTTTCTGCTGGATAGGTTAGCAACATTAGCTTTGTGGAGCTTCAATAACAGTAACAGCCATCGGGCATACATCTTATTGTCTAATCTGCCAGAATGTACTGTTGTTGTGATGTTATCAATAATGGCAGTCAAGTTGTGGCTACTATTGTCTGACGAGTCAAGGTTACCTTAGCTTTGTTGGTCAGCTACGCGGTTTCTACAGCCGTTTCCATGACGATGCATGTCCATCAGCTTTTGGGGGTGGAGCCAGGGGTGAGGTATGAAGGGTGTGGTTGGTCTAAATTTGTTTATCAAGAACCTCCACTCGTTTTCTCCCACATTGCTGACTACACCTTTAAGTGAAAAACCTTTTATTTTCTACAGCATTTGGACCCTTTTTTTGATTATCTTGATAGTGATATATCTCAAAGGATTAAGTCAGGTCTGATTGACATGGCCTGGTCTGAGAATAAGGATTGTAGGGGTGGGAGAAAAAAAACGATTTGCAGAAGTATCAGGATTTTTTGTTTGACCATTTTTAAATCGATTTTTCTGTTCAAAAATCGATTTTTTTCCAAATTTAAATGTTTCACTTTAGTCTGTGTTGATAAGCCACTTTTAAATGCAATTCAGGCTTTTGAAGGGAGAGTATAAACAGCTGGTTAAAATACATTGCTGAATAAATCCTAAAAACGGACTCAAATGTGAAGTGTATTTTTCCTGATATAGACTGTAGGCATCATCATTGTTCATCTTCTTTGCTGGTGTTAAAAAAGCGAACTGAAGATTGCAAAAATCGCAAATATAGTAGAACCGCAATTTAAATCGAATCTGCACCTAAAAAAAGTGTATCATCTCAGCCCTAAAGGATGGGCAGCTTAGTTTGTACATGACCCAAGAGCATGTTTTCCATGTTTCTCAAAAAAAACATCTCTCTTCCATTCGCTTCGACTATTTATTTATATTTTTATTGCAGCTTAATTTGTATGTATTTATCTATTATTATTTTAGTTTTTTAAATTATACTTATTTCTCTTATACTCATCACCCACTTGTGTTGTGTGCTTTGCAAAACGTTCAATAAAGATATGTTTAAAAAAAAAGGAGGTATGGTTTCCTCAGCAGGACAGCTGTGGATGTGACTAAGATCGGTCCTGCTGTATCGATTGGATTATAACTCTTACGCCGTCTGACGATGTTAAATGACTGATAAAAACAAGCAGTGGAAAAATCTTTACAACCATTTAATAAATAGTGATAACACACAGATGTCATACTGTTTAACTGTTGACTGGTTACTGATCAGCACTTTTACATTGTAATTTCTCTTTGTCTTGTTTTTTAATGTTGGGATTAAATCTTTTGAGCATTGTTTTTGACCACACAAGAGGATCTGAACATCAGCGACTGTGAGGTCAGCAGGGCCAACACTCAGTCATGACCTTCAACAGTTGGGCTGGTGAGGTTGTTCGCAGGTTTTACCGAGGATTATCTCTGCCTTTAAATCTTAAGTCATCTGTGACCTTTGGCCTGAATGTGTCCTTTTTGCCCCATCATGCTTATCCTGACAGTACAGCTACTACACACCCAAATGAGCAGCCTGTCGCGGTGGCTTTCTGGTCGAGCTCAGAGAGAGCTGTGAAGATAAGACACGGTGAAATATCATTGATCTATGGTGGGAAATGAGGTCACTGCGGCAGTAAAGGTTTGAAGACTCTGCTGTGGGGAATCTGGAGCACAAAGAGACTCTACTGTAAAGGCGAAATATTGCATCATATGACGGGAGAGTTATGGAAATGCCAAACAAAAGACAGACAACTAATATGGAAGTGATGCAGAAATCAGCATGCATGTTGTTCTCTCCTCTGATAGAGGGGACAGTATTATGGGCTTCAAAAAGCAAATGATAGTTTAGGCTCAGACTGCATCCCTCCTACCCCTTCAATGCCGCCCACAATTCAATTTAAAAAATCAGAAAAACAACTACGAAGTAAACACTGCAGTCGTTACAGCATTAAAACAGCAATATTTCCAAGAAAATTGAGGTACATCCATCCATCCATTGTCTAGTGTAAGACTCTTTTCTCTGTTGACTTACAAGCATGTTTTAGTCTGCTGAAGGAAACTGGAGTATCCAGAAAGACCAACACAGGCACGTGGAGAACATGCAAACTCCACACAGACAGATGCTGGTCAAAATGGGGTCGAAACATCAATGTACACGATTTTGATGAAATTTTCATGAAATGTCCGGATTGGGACAAGGAACAAATGATTCGATTTTGGGAGGGATCCGGGTCAGCGTCTGGATCCGCCATGACCAAAACTATGATTTTCGTGAATAACTACTGAACTAAAATAGATATCATTATGAATCCAATTGCTAATGGTATGTTTTCATGGTCAAGGAATCTAAATATTTACATGAAATAAAGGTGGGACCGATATTTAGGGTCAAAATCGCAATATGACTGAAGACTGTGGCGCTGGTGGAGGTCTGTGCTCTCCGAGTGCTTTTTTCGTCACCTCATGCATTTGAACCTTGTGTTTCTCTTAAAGTTGCCAGATCATTGTACGTCCTAGACCTCATTCCAGCATTTCGTTTAGTAAAGCCATGTATGACCAAGCCTGCCTTTAGCCTAGCATTTTTGGATACTATAGACCAGGAATGTCCAAATTCTGGCCCGGGAATAGATAAACAGTTGAATGAATAGACATTTTGATTACAGCAGGAAAAACTATAAAACATGCACTTTTTCTGCCATTTTTACTTTGTCAAAAGGTCTCATTTACAAAGTAGACTGCAATATTCATCCCCAAGCTCCAACACTCTTGCAGTTTGTTCTTGTTTTGTGTCTCTCAGTGAAGATAGACTGTCAGTATCTCCCATTTCAGGAGCTCAGAGGGTCAATCTTGCCCTAACTGCATGTGAATCCAGTGATAGCCTGAGTTACAGGGGCCCTTTGACAGGTGATAACCCACCCCAAACCTTAAAACTTTAACTTAAATACACTAAAAGTCAGGTGCAGCAAGTGGCTCAGTCTTCCATGTATTCTTCTCTATGCTGCCCATGATGTAAAAAGTTTTGACACCCCTGCTGTAGACTCTCTTGTTTGTCTCACCGTGTACCGACCATTGTCTGTTTTTTTTTAAATAAGCCTTTTTTGCTTGTTTTTACTCCTGTGTCAGAGTTGTGCATTTGTGTCCTCTCTTTTCTGAGCCACAGGTCATGATACTATATTTAAAAGTAATTGTGAAACTCCCTGTCATATATCTGTCAAAATAGAAGTAAGATGCTAGTACAATATACTTTAATAACCAGTAAATGCTCTGTTAATCGTATGAATAAGTAGGGGACACCGGCACAATAATTTAATGTCACACTGGTAGGCCTATTCGGGGGGCTGAGGGAATGAGCTGTTACAAGCAGCTACTGGTGCTGTAAACAGGGGGAGAGGGAGAAGTCCATCACTTTTCACACAGTTAGGAAGCTTCATTGGTAAAATCTACCTGTTCAAACTCACCCCTCTGCCTTTGAATCATAACTGGACGGTAAAGAAAACCAAGAATTCCTCCTTTTGTGCCTGACATTATTGCAGCAGTGGCCTCACACTGGTTATGTAAGTGCTGCCCATATTAATAAGGGATTGAATCTAACCGGAGAGATAATCTATCATTTTAATATGCTGCATATTAAAGCAGGAGTTCCAGGAATCTGCTGCCCAGCAGAATTCAGTGCTCTCCCACATTTAATCATTTCTACAAGATATTATTCATCATCAGTGCTTTAAAATTTCATGTACAGTATGGTCAGATTGCTACTCAAAGCTCTTTACTGTACAAGTCTCCCGGATTTAACCAACCCTTCCATTAGGCTAAAATATGGGAATTATTGCTGTTTTGATGCATTTAATCCAAATGCAATAGTTTCTTCATTAAAATGGAAATGCTCATTTACAATTAACCAGATGGCAACAAAGATTTCATGGAAAAAAACTCTTGTTGCAAAGGATTTCTTGTACTATTTTCATTTTCAGCAGATGGTCTTTGTGGCAGATGGAAGGTCTCTTCTCTCTAAATTACACGCACATATTATATTCTAACAAGACAGCACTATTTTACCCCATACACACAAAAACACACGCACTCTCTGTTTGTCTTGTATAGGACCAATGTTTTGCTTCCAGTAACCCAGAGAGAGACGGGTGCAAAGATGGAGGCCAGAAATAACGGGTGCTGCGGGGGTGCAGGGTACACATTGCATGTGCCAAAATTACCATCAAATAACACTTGTGCACACTCTGACTGGGAGGCAAAGAAACAAGGCCAGCTCCTCATTGTGTCCTTTTCTACAGAGGTCTGAGTGAAAGGACAGAAGACGCCTGCAGAGACAGACAGACCCTTCAATCCCCCCTCAGAGTACATTGTGGAATAACAAGAAGAGAATATAGAGCCAGCTATCTATAGTCCCGTCTGTACATTCTGAATGAATTTCCAACACCACCTGCTGCACGTCCATCTCCTACAGAGAGGGTGTGAGCCGTCTCCACCAGCAACAAAGACCTGAAAGGGAAAAGGAGTTTGAAATTCCACTCACGTTTCCAGGCAGACTCATTCATCATCGGGCTATTACACTGTAAAAAATAATCAGACAGGAGAAATCAACCTCTCTTTGTTTTCTGTATTTAATTTTTAAAGATTTATTACACAGACTCAGATTAATACAAATGCTTCCATGACACTGAATAATCTACAAAACTAAAGGAAGTTTGACGGCTGACAATAGCTTAATTTATCTTTAAAAAAAGTTTATAGGACATGTTTATGCTACTTATATTACTAAGGAGAGGTGTGCAGAGAAAGAAATTTTGTATTTGAATAAAACTGTACTAATGTCAATATTCAGAATCAAATCTAAACACCCGTGAATTGATTTTTAAAAACCTTTTTTTAACACACTTAAAGTTGCAGTTTATCTAAATGTCTGTAAATGAGCTAATGCAAACATTACAAAATCACTTTATACTTAATACTTACATCCATTTGAGCATGGTGGTAAGAATCCATAAATTAACTTTCAAATATAAAATAAACAGCTCAACAGCACATTAGGGCACTGAAGCAGTGGACCACCTGATCCAGCAGAGGCCGGTGCTCTCTTGACCTAAATAAAGGCGGTGTCTAATCTACCTGAAACGAACGAACAGAAGAAGAGGACACCTTGAGGAAATGGAGGACAGGTAAACAATAATAACACTGAACCATTTGAAATTTGTGTATGGAAGCACTTTGGGCTTCACTGTGTATTGATTATGTGCAAAAGTAACTGGCCCATTATGACACATCCTTGTTGAATTTGTCTTCTGTTCACCCACTGCAGGACAGCGGTGCCTCATCAAGTGTTCAGACAAGTGCCTTCGAGTCCTCATGAGTCAATCCAGTCAAAAATTGATCACAGAGGTATAGTTACATGATCCGATGGACATGCATTGCATAGCCAGTGGTCTTAGATCATGACCCCTAGAATCAGAATTGAATCAAATTGTAACTTACAGGTACTTTCCCCACTCTATTACCAGGTCACTGGGCTTTGCCCTACATATACAACTAATATTGTGTACTTACATATGATAAAATTATGAAGTACTGATGGGCTATTATTACCCAGCTACAGCCACCACATTCACCTAACACCTGCAATTTGGCACAAATTAAGTTTCAACCCAACATCTGTGCAACCAACATGTGGCTGCTCCACTGCACAAAGTATATTAAGCAAAATGGCAACATAGCATTAGCAAAGTCACCTTCAGCAGCTTTATCATCCACCATTAAACTTCAAAGAGCCCATACTTGCCTTAAATCAGGTTTGTACATTAATTTTCGATGACTGCTTTGATGAGGGCATGTTCACAACCATTAATGTAGAAAATGTCTCAACTAATCACATTCTGAGTTAGCTTGATCCATGAAATTTTTGAGTTATTTGTTTCATTAAATTAAGAAAAGCCTGCCAAGATCTGATGAAACTGCTACTGAAGCTGTTAGCATCTATGCTAGTCCTTGTATAAGCAGTCACTTCCTGTTGTCATTAATTGTTGTCTCAAAGTCATTGTAGATTAGACATTGGCAAGATAGATCTGCCATAAATCTGACTGATCAAGCAGCACTGCAAGGTAAATTCTTCACCACAACAGCGGTGAACAAATCACTCTTGGTGAAAAAGCATCATTGGTATCAACTGAGCATCATTTAAGTGTCACCACCTACATGAGTATTCTTAACCATGTCAGTGTAACAATCTTCTGAAGGCTTCTTCAAGCAGGATAACACATAATGGTGTACATTTTCTATATACATTGCATTTGTTAAAAGTTTTTTCATTTTTATTTTACTTTAATATTACTTAATTTTCCTCTCTATTTTTATATTTATTTTTTTACTCCCTTGTACAAGAGAAAACAATTAATGGAGTCTAATTCCTTGTATGGGTTGCATACTTGGAAAAAAAACAATTCTTATCCTAAAAAAGCTCAAGTCATCATGACACTGTTCACTTTACTCTAGAGGCCTCCACAGTCATCAGATCGCAATCCAATAGAGCACCTCAAAAAGGAAAAGTTCGGTTTCTACAGCTTTCACATTGTTTATAGAATGAAGTATAACATTATACTCACCCAGAAGGCTTTCCTGATCCAAACAGTGCTTTGGGAGATATTTAGATCCAAAATCGAGCGGCGGACATCCGTATAATGGTAGCACATACGGCATACAGCGCCGCTCCTAAAACTGCATTAATCGTCCAAAAACTCATTAGTTTCACCAATATTTCATCATGGTCCGCTCGGGCTACTCCTCCATTACAGTCCAGACATGTTTTTGTAACTGTGCCGACCTCTGAACTGAAGAAGAAGAGCGCTTGCCTCCGCGCATGAGCAGTACTCTCTGGAGAGCTGCCTCCGCGTCCTCCTTTCGATGAGCTTCTCATCTGTAAACTCTGGCTCAAAACTGTAAGGCCACCCATCATATTCAAAGTTCTCCTCCACAACATCTTCATCCGATAGATATTCGTTCATTTTGCACAAAACTGGAAGAAGAAAGTTGTTGTGTAGCCGGCTGTCTTCCCCTGAAACAATGAGCCACACTGCGCATGTGCGGAGCAAGACTCTTCTTCTTCTTCAGTTCAGAGGTCAGTACAGTCACACAACATGTCTGGAGTGACACAGACTGTTGTGAAGGAGTAGCCCGAGTATGCCCTATGTGCTACCATTATACAGATGTCCGCCGCTCGATTTTAGATCTAAATATCTCCCAAAGCACTGTTTGGATCAGGAAAGCCTTCAGGGTGAGTATATTGTTCTACTTCATTCTATAAACAATGCGAAAGCTGTAGAAACCGAACTTATACTTTAAAGGAGAGTCACATCATACCGCCAACAGTGAAAATATCATGTCAATATGGACCAAAATCTCTAAGGAATCTATCAAGCACCATGTTGAATCTATGGTACAAAGAATTAAGGCAGCTATGAAGGAAAAAAGGGGGTCGAACCTGGAACTAGCAAGGTGTACCTAATAATGTGGCTAGTGTGTGTATATCTTATCTTGCAGTAATGGAGATATAAATAATATAAGTGAAGACCTAACAGTATTTCTTAAATCTTCTACAGTAGCAGTGATTAGTGGCATGTGTTAACACTGGAGCCATAAGGCCGGTCCTGTTGCTGGTGATGGTGTGATCGCACAAAAGCCTCCATGGAGATGGTGTGTGTGCAGCATCTGTTCGGACCTGAAACTCTCAACGACAGGCATTCACAGGCATGAATGGAATATCAATAGTCCTCGGCTTGACCATTTTTTCTCTTTCTAGCAGGTCACAGCTTAAATCCAGTTACAGCTCATTCAGATGCATATGACCACACTGAGCCCCTCTCTCTCTCTCTCTCTCTCTCTCTCGCTCTTAGCATCCTGCCCCTGCTCAGTTTTCTTTAGAAAGTCCAGTTTTGTGTCCCAGCAGTTTGTTCCCTCTAGCAGAGCGTTCCTTGTGCAGCTGAGTACTTTCCTCTCTGCACAGAAGAGACGTGTTCTGCATGGTAACGCTGGTGAGTATAATACATACAGCTCCATTCATGGTGACCATCCTTCATCCCTTAATGCACGATGTTGCATGTTAGTCTCAGTGAATTGACGACTATAAAGCAGCTGGAAGGAAAGGACATACAGTACAGTACACATGTATACTGTGTGCATGTGTGTGTTGATTTATCTTGTCTTTACACGCAGCAGCAGCAGTTGGACATACTTGTCTGGCACACAGTATGGTGCAGTGTTTAACATAACACGTACTGGTGGATTCACTGCAGTGAGGATATATGGCAACTGTCCAAGTTTTTTAAGCAAGGCTGCAGGAAGAGCAGGCCAAGTGCTCCTGTTTGAAGGTCTGGCAGTAAAATGGCAGCAGACTTGTGTGATACATCATGGAAGACAAATGTGAACATTAACCAACACTGTAGTTTTTCCACTCTAATATAATATTTCTAAAATGATGGTACATCTCCTTACAACAGGTTGAGTGACCCCTCTGTCATGGTCTGAGGGTCTGTATCACCTTCACTGGCACTACGTAACTTCAGTGTGGATGGCAGGAACACTTCCACTCTAAAAAACTACTAGTTTTTACTGCTTTGACTGGTTTACGGCATACATCACTTCCCCTCTAGGCAAAAGCTAAAGGGTTGGGAAAAGGAGGATATAAAGTAGTTTTAGTTTAGAGTTTTTAAGATTTAATCAACAATTTAACAGACTTTAGTTTTAAGTAAATATGCACTTGTTTTTCTAATGAAAATAGGGACCTCTGGCTCCCACTCCTGGACAGGAGGTGGCGGTAAGGCTCCTCTGATGCTGCATGCCACCAGCCATTAAACAAGAAGAAGAAGAAAGCGAAGTGTAGAGCTGTTATCATAGCTGTCGCAGCGAAAAAACAAGAAGAAAAGAAAAGTTTTATCAGAGGAGATGTAAAAAGGAATGCAGGAGAGTATTAAGCTAAATAAACATTGGCCCTGTTATTGCTGGACTTGTAAGTATGTGATGATTTATTTTAAAAGAAACATGATCAAACTGTACCTTATCAGTCCACATGGTTTATTTTACTCTTGGGACGTCCTGTTTGCTTGCTTCTCCTTCCTTTGTACGTCAAGAAATGCACATTGTGCAGTTACAGTCAGCGACCACAGAGGCAACTAGAGAGCTGAAAGCCGGAATTGTACATAGTGCAGTTTTAAACTGGAAAAATAGAAAACCCGAGGTTTGGTCATTTAAATGTGGGAAAGCATGGCTTACCAACTGCTGTAATTAAATATGGTCATACAGACGGATAGATAGATAGATAGATAGATAGATAGATAGATAGATAGATAGATAGATAGATAGATAGATAGATAGATAGATAGATAGATAGATAGATAGATAGATAGATAGATAGATAGATAGATAGATAGATAGATAGATAGATAGATAGATAGATAGATAGATAGATAGATAAAGAAAACACAACCTTCTCACCTTCGAAAATGTTACATGAATTTTAGTGCTTGTGTTCTTTTAAATGTCTAAATAATCATGTGTCACTACTGTTTTCTAAAATGGCCACCAGTCATCAGAGCGACCACGGGGCGACCTGCGAACCTCCACCAGTGGTGACCGTCTTGTCCCAAGAAACAAGACTTCATTCTGTCATTCTGTCAGTCTGCTCTTTCTGTAAAGGGGGCAAACTTTGGACCTCTCTACCCATTAATCTACAATTAGAGAAACAAAGGGCTCAAAAAAAAAAGCCAAACTCAAAACAACAGTGTTCACATGAATAGATTTAACTGGTTGATTGCTTGACTATGTAGGTTTGCTTAGTAGCACATGTATTTAATCTGAAAAACTGTTTCTCTTTTACCTTTCTAATGTTATTACACTGCATTTTATTCTCTACCTTTTCTTACTATATGATTTTAATCTACTCTTACTGAGACACTGAACTTACACATGTGCTCTGGATGACACAGCTGAATTTCCTGACTGTTTGCATAGAAACTGTGAGCACTGTGAGCACTCTTAATCCATTCAATCAGTACTGAAATAAAAGTTGGGATTACTTGGAGTCTTACATAATGTAATCCCTGCAGGGAAAACAGATTCAATCAAATCTGGGTCCGGTCAGAGTGCTTGGGAATTTCTTTTTGTTAACCGCAGTCATAGGTTAACAGTCGACTGCATATGAAAGGTCTCCAAGATCATGAGAACAGACCAACGCTATTATTTATGCAATTAAGCAGCTGTCGGTGGACAAACACCGACCAGATGTGTAAGGAGTTTACTCTAATACATTTCCTGCACTTGTCCTGAAAAATTAGACATTAGAGACAGAAAGAAAACAAGTCTTTGGACCCAAACATTTACCAGATCACTGTTATTCTTCTCCTCCTGTGTCTCTTGAGACGACATGACAGAGGAAAGTTTTTTATATCAGTAATATAATCCCTACAGTACAAATGTGTCATGGGTTCAGAGGGGCAACCCAGCGTGAGTGCAGACATGAAGTAACACAGATTTCTCCTCCGACCTCCTCCTCATGTACTGTAACCCGCTCAGATTACGTAAAACACAGCGTTTCAAATCCAGTTGCTCCTAATGAATCATCCGAACCCGGCTAAAGAAAGGTCAGAGTCTTACGCTGTTTGTAAGCTTCATGTTTATTCCCTTCTTACGTGTTTATCCTGTCATCCAGTCTCATTTGTCACACTTAGATCAGATACGCGTTGTATTTGGTGTCTCCTGGAGCCTGCGAGCCTCTGTTTGTGTTTCAGCATGACCGACCACAAACTTACCGATTCCATCAAAAGAAACAGGTTGCGCTTCTCTGTGTTTAACGACACAATTATCATTAGCTGATAATCATTTTAGCGATGTCATGACTTACTATGCAAACAAAATTATCGTGTTTACTCTAGGACATCAAAAATATCACGGGGAGATCAGAAAGGAACAGGATGTTTACTCTTGATAGTGTAATATGCCGGTTCTCTGGAGTGAGGAGGCATTTGCACATCAGAATACAAAAAAAAAGAAAGTGGAAAAATGAGTTTTAATGTCCTACACCGTTGTTGCATGATGATGATCATGTCTAATGTTTAAAATGGCCACATCCTGTTTTTTTTTCTTTAATTTTACATGTGTATTCAGAATTTTGCCTGATTGGTGGCTGAAATTCTAGGCCTTTTACATTTGTCTCAAAGTGGTGTGCTGTTTTGGGGGTTCGTGTTTTGTTTAGTAATTTTACATTTTTATGTGCTCCTTCTCTTGATTGATAAATCTTTGGCAAATAACAAAGATAGTTTTTAAAAAAAAGGAAGTGAAGTACAGGCCTCACTCTTCCACAAGCAGATAAAGTGTTAATTCATTAACATTTACTGACATATCTATCAACCAATCAATCAAACTTTATTTATCGGGGTGTCCTGATCAAATATTGATCGGATATCGGTCCGATATCAGCAAAAAACAAATATCGGATAACGCATCTAAAATGTCAGATATAGGTACCCCAATATAAGTAGTTAATTCTAATTAAACTTTTTAAAATATATGTTTTGTTTTTGACTGGATTTCTTGAGGCTACTTTTCAGGATCTTCTTATCTATTTTTCATATTTTTTATTCAATTGTACTATATATTATGTTTAAGGTTAAAATTTATTGAACCCATTGGTTAATAACAAATGAGTCAGTTTTTCTCATACCTACTATTGCAGACTATTGTTCTCTGTTTGAGTAATCTAACTTTATCAGGCCTTTCTTACAGTCCATACTACAGAATAATAAATTAAAGTCTGCATGATTCCTGCTGATATCGTATCGGATCAATATCGGTATCAGTCAGTACTCAAGGATGCAATATTGGTATCGTATCGGAAGGGGAAAAAGTTGTATCGGGACACTCCTATTTATTTATGTAGCACTTTCGTACAAGAAACTGTAGCACAAAGTGCTTTACAAACAGCTAAATTAAAAGAAGATAAAAGGAAGTATGGTCCAAGCTCACTCTACCCACCCCCATTAGCAAAATGAACCATAAACAAAAGACAGTAGTAAAACAGGAAGGTTTTTGTACCCAGTGTGCACCGACGAAATGCGGTATTAAAGGCTTAAAATGAGTAAACACTGGAGGTTAGGTTAAAGCGTAAAATGTAAACTATCATCAAATAGAATAAAAAATAAATTGAAAGGAAATAAAGAATAAGAAATGACAAAAGGGTGCTAAAAAGAGAATATACTCCCTAAAAGGCAATGATAATTTGATTATTCAGGGACATAAAACACTCAAGAAGCACTTAGGGGAAGGTAATAAAGAGGATAAACTACTAAAGATAATACTGAAGTTAAACAGAATAAGATAAAACCTAAAAATCTAAAATAGATTAGAATGGGTTCATCACATTTAGCTAAGCCAGACTTGTTTATGAGGAAGGTCTTGAGTTTGCTTTTAAAAACATTAAGCCTTGAATTTTCAAAATATGTCTCCAAACAGCAGGGCACTTTTTGCACTTTTAAGTCTGTTATACTAAGTTAGATATTTTCATTAGGTGCATATGGAGATCAGAATGTAGCCTGAAAAAGCAGTGGCAGTGCAAATACCACCACTCTAATTGAATGATGCCTTCCTTTAGCTTAAACTTTCAGGACAAAGATTTTCTCCTTGGTTGATTTTGTGACTTGTCACAAAGCCTTTGTGCTTACATAAATGTGTGAATGAGTGACATAATAAAGATTTCAAGGATTACGGCTTTAATTTCATAACCGCTCTAGATTTGCATGGGTGCGTGGGTGTTTATGAGTAATAAAATAATCATCTGATGAAGCCTCACTAAATATACACATGCCTAAACTAACACAGGGAGTATGCAAAAATACAGGATGGCAGCTTTAACCAGCATAAAGAACAATCCAGGGATTACATTACTGGTGTAAAAGGCATTTATGTAGAGGTGAGGTAAAAGATTAGAAATAGCAATTTAACAATAAAGTGATCAGGCTCTGTGGTCAGTATGAAGCTGGACTTTCTGGTGACGGAGGCAGAGGACAGAACTCCAGAAAAACTGTTGGACAGTATGGACAAAAGCTCACACTCTGCACAACGTCATCAGCAACCAAAGGAGCCTGTTCAGCCCAAGGGGGAGGACGAGTAACAGGAAGAAAGAGGACGGGAAGGAGCATTCATACATATTGATGTATATACAATCTGCTATTTTTTTAAAACTTTTTTTTACTTTTTGATATGCTGTGTTCTTTTAAATAATTTCAAATTCCCTGAAGGAGTCGCCCCAAGCAATACATAAAGTTATATCTTATCTTATCTAATCTAATCCTATGTTATCTAATCTTATCTCATTTTCTTTTATTGTACTTGTTCACATCTGAACTTTAGCCTAAACTTTTTCACATTAAATCATCCATACCATGACTTGATAATAAGTGTTTTGATACTCTGATTAGTATTTAAACATCCTCATATTCTCTACAAACAGTTAACAAGGAAACAGTGATGCATTTATCAGGTAACCTCAGAAATATCTATCGAGCAGCCTGCAGCTGGGGCTTTATCGAAACCCTGTAAACTTGATAAGCATCGCTTGTAGACACCCACACAGTAAAACAAATGCTACTAGAAGATGTAACTTCAAGATATGAGATATATGTTATAGCCAGATCACATAGTGGCAAATAGAGGGCACGCTGTCCAAAGCTCTCTGAATTTTGAGATGTAATGTCAGATCTATCATGGGAGCAGGTGGGTAACAACAGACATGATTATAATTCTCTTGCTAAAATGTCATCTTCATGGCGTACAAGCATCATAATCCTGCTGTGACAGAAAGAGAAAGCTCCAGTTTCTATATTTAGAAACAGAAGAATCTACTTTAAAATCCTCACAATAATACAACCACACACGGGAGCAGCTTGTTAAGAAAAGTGAAACAGTAGCTCCAGTAACATCATTTCTAAATTTTCCCGAAGGAGTCCTCCCAAGAGATTAAGCACTATCGTATCATATCTTATCTTATTCATCATAGACTTTCTCAGGTCGACTGGGGTTATTTAAGCTTTTCTTGGCTGAGAGTAAACGTCTAAATTTAATCTGACTTCAGAGTTATTCCTGAAGCTTGTATGACCCTTATTTTAAGCAAATTCAAGGATTATTTGCAGAGACAACTGGCTGGAGATTTGCAAAATGGACAGGGGTGAACACCAGCATCAGCATCATGGTTACATAGAGGTGAAAGTTAAACAGCCTGTGCCACAGCTCCACAGTGTGGTCAAAGCTAGCTAACAATTTTTGCCTCTGGTCACATGAATGAAACACTATCTATAGTAAAATCAGATCAGGACAAGCATACTAAGCAATCACTCTCATCAATAATCAATAGGAGGATCTGATCAGCTTAGTTTGATGACTGGTGGACAGAAAACATACCATCAAGATTTTATGTGCATAGTTTCATAACATTGGGCAACTTGGACTCAACATTAAAGGATAAGTTTGGTTTCTGCAGCTTTCACATTGTTTATAGAATGAAGTAGGACAATATACTCACCCAGAAGGCTTTCCTGATCCAAACAGTGCTTCGGGAGATATTTAGATCCAAAATTGAGCGGCGGACATCCCTATAATGGTAGCAAATAGGGCATACAGCGCCGCTCCTAAAACTGCATTAATCGTCCAAAAACTCATTAGTTTCACCAATATTTCATCATGGTCCGCTCGGGCTACTCCTCCATTACAATCTGTGTCGCTCCAGACATGTTTTGTGACTGTGCTGACCTCTGAACTGAAGAAGAACATTTGCCTCCGTGCCTGCGCAGTACTCTCTGGAGCGCTGCCTCTGCGTACTCCTTTCGATGAGCTCCTCATCTGTAAACTCTGGCTCGAAACTGTAAGGACATCCATCATATTTAAAGTTCTCCTCCACAACATCTTCATCCGATAGATATTCATCCATTTGCACAAAACTGGAAGAAGGAAGTCGCTGTGTAGCCGGCAGTCTTGCCCTGAAACAATGAGCTGTACTGCGCATGCGCGGAGCAAGCGCTCTTCTTCTTCAGTTCAGAGGTCAGCACAGTCACAAAACATGTCTGGAGTGACACAGACTGTAATGGAGGAGTAGCCCGAGTGGACCATGATGAAATATTGGTGAAACTAATGAGTTTTTGCACGATTAATGCAGTTTTAGGAGCGGCGCTGTATGCCCTATGTGTTACCATTATGCGGATGTCCGTCGCTTGATTTTGGACCTAAATATCTCCCGAAGCACTGTTTGGATCAGGAAAGCCTTCTGGGTGAGTATATTGTTCTACTTCATTCAATAAACAATGTGAAAGCTGCAGGAACCGAACTTATCCTTTAAGGTGTTATGGTTTGATGGGTGAATGTGTTAAGTGGTGACTTTAAGGGGCTGTTTACATGAGGCCTAAAACGGTCAAATCCGATAAGTTTTCATTGCGTCTTGTCCTTGCATTTACATGGGAGCACTATGCGGATTGCCCAAATCTGGAAACTTTTGAAACCAGGCTCCAGAGTGGAGAGTTTTCAATACGTTCCTTCATGCAGCGCCACAGAACATAACTCGGGTATATTACTGTTTACATGAGGCAGGATACGAGCTTTCATTGCGTTTTGGCCTCCCGTTTACATGGGAACGGTGCCTGGCGTGCTTGAATCCGCAAACTTTTGAAACCAGGGTCCAGAGTGGAGAGTTTTCAAAACATTCCTCCATGCAGCTCCGCGTAAACCAAAGTCCTGAAATGCTAACGCCACGCATGCACAGTACTGTTACATCCCATGTCACCACCAGACACCTCCTCTCAGCCACCATCTACCGAAAAGTACATGTGTGCCGCCATCGCTCTCTCGGTTTGTTATCCAGGCAAAAACTCTCCCTGGTTCTATATGTTGCAAAAAAAGCTTCTCCTGCTTCTTTAACCTCGTCTCCAGCACTGCCTCTCTGCAGACCTACACCACCATCTACTGAACCGGCATGCACACTACAGCAGTTTCATTCTCATGCGTCTCTGTCTGAATGCAGATCGACTTATAGACTCATAGAGTCTCTGTGTAAACATAGCCTCAGTCAACAGCGCTCATAAATGTTGATGTTGAAAAGAAAGCATGCAATTCTATGTGTGGTTAGTTTATTATGAAGTAAACAGGTCCTGTATTTAGGTGAGTTATTATTAATATGCACATTATGCTCTCACATGTGGTGTCAAAAAGGTTGGTGATCACTGCCTTTTACTTCATGCACTTATAAATAGCGCTAATAAATACTTTGGTTTTAAAAGCTTTGACTGGAAATCTTGGCAAGATCATCAGGGCTTTAGCACATCAGAAAGAGGCAGCTTGATACTGTGTACCGTGGCCCCAGTGTAGACATTAGTTGCTCAACTGCTGACAGTCGAGAAATGTGTATTACCGTAGATCACTCGGCACTGGAAAAAGTTCAAACTTAGATCCAGCAGCTGATCCGTCTACAGAGAGAGGAAGCTTCGGTTAGTCACAGCTCTGTACATTCGATAACGATGCTCTTTAACAGCTTTCCTTTGGTAATATATGTAAATAATATCGATAGGGTTGATATATTTGGTTCTTGATTTATAACATCAGCTTGTGCAGAGTGACATATTAGACTGTGACTGAAGACTTAACGAGGGTGTAACAGCCATGGGTGTTTGGCAAAGGTGACGGCTTAAATGACGAGGGGGAATGAATGTGTCATGAGCCGAGGACGTAAAGATAGTATGGGCTCAGTTACTATGCAGAGTTATGATGGGGGGGCAAGGGAATAGTTTTTCCCACTGCAGAAAAATAGTAAAATAGTCAATGATTAAAGCTGTGAAGGTGTTCTCTAGATAGCTATGAAGCAGACTGAAAGTAAATAAAGTCTCCTTAAGACTGTCAGCAAACAAATGAATACATTCTTGGAGCAATTTTTGATTCGTGTTAAACAAGAACAAGAAAAACAATCTAGCGTTTTCCATTTTAAAGATTTCACAAAGTTGTCTCCCTCCTAAAAATTCCTGTTTAAATAACATTTCTCTAGTAGCACTATAACATGTTTTGCAGTACAAAACAAGTAACGCCACTTAAAAACACATTGTCAGACAGTTTTACCTGTTAAAGATTACAACCCCCCTCCCCTCACAATGGCTTGGTCCAAACTGTTTCTCCTAATGACTGGCGTAGCAGAGCCGTGTTCACTCAGAGGCAGGCGATCACAGCGGTGGTGATCGGACAAAGTAAGAGTATTAAAACACAGAATGGTTGGGAAGTTGTTTATCACTCCACTTGTTCATCAAGCACAACATAAAAATCAACATTTCAACTCCTGTGTTCGATGTCTGACAGCATGCGGCTAACAGGGTGTTTATTTTTAAGCTTAAATGAAATTTGCACTGTATGTAGCACATCCTTCCACATTGGTTTGTATTGAATCTGTAAACTGAGAGTTTTTCTCTCCTCTCTGCCTGATACAGCATACCAAGTGACATCCTCATCCTCTTATATACAACACAAATATCACACTATATTAGAATTCTCTTTAGACATTCATTTACTTTACTTCTATACCAGATTTATTAATTTAAAAAGAAAATAGTTATAACTTAGACTAACATGTTCACTTGAAAACATCCAGTTTCTGACAACATTCTGACTAATAATTTCCACTCCTTATATTCCTCCAATTAAAACACTTTTTACATTATTTTTTAATTCAGCAAAAATATAGCATTTATTTTACTTTTAGATATATGCCTGATTGAAATACACACTTTAAGATGAGTTTTATAGCATCAAAATAGGTTATCTATAAATGCTATTCTTTAGCTTCGCAGTCGGGTTGGACAGGGCTGGACTGGCCTGGATACTCAACTTCGGGAACAAGACAATTAAAACTAAAGCAAATTTATATTGTTCTGACACGTCTTAGAGCACCAGGCTGTAAGTAACGATATATAGCCGGCTACAAAACTACAATACTAAGTTTTCCAAAAATTGCTTGTTGACACATCAAAAACTACCGCTACATAACTAGAAAGAGATACATTACCTCGTCGCTTTGCATCCTGTAAGTTGTTGAAAAAAGAAGTTGTAAAGCAATGCAGAGTTCTGAGGAAGGTCCAAACTGCATTCATTAGCAATAAAACAACAAACACACTCTTTGGCTTGTGTCACGTTTTTTGGTGCGTTCAAGTTGTAGTCAGAAGTAGGAATTTCCAAGTTCCGAGTAGGAAACTACAACTGGAACGACCCCCAAAGTCGGAATTTCCTACTGGGAACTCTGTGAAACCTCGCCACCCCCGAGTTGACAATGGAAGATGGATGCGCCCAGTGTGAACAGTTATTTAGCTCCTGTAATAATCAATTTATTTGCACTTCTGACTGGGGTGTGTCGCTCTACATCAGCTGTATACATCGTATTGTTAGACTTATATTTACAAAAATGCTGCCATAGTGATAATCACATTCTTCATGTGATATTTGTGAACAACAACGCAGGGTGTGCTAACAACAGCTAACAATAGCCTCGTAGATCAGCATGTTTTTTTCAGACTTCAACTGGAACGGCGATAAGTCGGAGATGATGTCACTCTCAGTTCCGAGGTTACTGGAACGCAGCATTACGACAGTCACCGCGTGTGCTCATGGGTAGCAGAGTCTTAATAGATTCTCCTCATAGCACCTTTAAATCAGTGACTAAACTGAGCAGTAGGGTTAAACAATATAATCAGTTTAATATTGGTGTTTGCAGATATAGATAATTCAGTTGATATTTACAGAGGCTAAATCAGCCATACAATCTTGCAATGCAGCTGGATCAGCCAGACTCAATGCTTGTAATCAGGCAGACCTACCTTGCAAAGCTCCAATCTACAATGATTGTGAGCAGCCTAAGGTGGCACGGCTGTGGTGTTCATAAGATCCTGGATACTGATGGTCCCAAAGTCTGACAATAAGGAGAAGGAGACCCACATCCATATTTATGGGGGCTTCTGCTTCAAACCAACAAATCTTTGCTTGATGTGCTGAACGCTACGTTATTTCTATCCTAAATGAAGAACGCAAAAAGAGGAGATGCTCTAGGAGCTGCACGGTGTCAGATCAACCCTGTAAAGACACAACAGTATGATATCCCTCAGCTTTTCAGTACTGCCAGACTCCCATCTCTGTGACCTACATGCAGCATAATCAGTGCAAAGATGGAGGGCATTTGTCACAAATCCAAAACAAAAGCACAGAGAGTGAGCTGTTGTTGAATTGTAAAAATGTGGATGTATTATTTATGAGCAGGGAGTGTGAGCAGCATCAGAGACTTTATGGTAATCCATCTCTTGGCAGTGAAGCTCCGAAGCCAGTTGCATAATTCCCCTTTAAGTGAACCTCATATCAAGAAAGCATCTTTAAACATCTTCATACAGCCCAGTCTTGTATGTAAATAAAATGTCTGCCTTCAGAACAAATTCTGCATTCATCAGACTGTTCTACGGATAAATCAAGCTTTATTTAATGCAGTAACAGCGTTCACACAGGCCTCTGCTCCCTAAAGGATCACATTATACAGCCTCACAGAACAACAGTATTGACTTCTTGAGACAGCTCTATAAATAGCCGTGATGCCTGTTTCCTGGGGCTCCTCACAGGCCCCTAATGACTGCTCCCCCCTCAAAGGCCAGCATAACCTAAATTCACCACAGTGCCATCTCACCACCGTCTCACATTATCTCTTTGATGGACGGAGCAGGGCACATTAGCAGATTTAGGATGGTGTTGAAACACATTTGACATGGACGCTGGTCTTTGTTGTGACAGAAAGGATGTGGAGATGAATGCTACTGCTGATATAATAAACTAATTATTGTCTGTGCTGCAAGTCTGCTGGAGTGATTGTGAAAGGCAGGGGAGGACTGTGGGGAGGATTAAGCACCTATAAGTCTACCCTAATTGATCATTACTAACCAATATTAATTAAAAATACATGATCAGGAAATCAGAATTAAAGCCTCTAGTCACAAATCAATACTCTGGTATCTGCAGCTGAAAGAATCACTGTGTTCACTGCAGCGTACTGTAATTATAAAGGCTAATTGAGGTGCACTAAAGCACTGCAGCACTGTAAATAGAATTAAAACTAAAGTGCAGCACCCTCAACAGAAAAAAACTCTGTCAACTTGTTTGCTGCTGATCAGTTATCTCTTAAAGCAGCCGCAGTCCTTAAACTTTGTTTTGAGTCCTTTAAATCAGTGATTCCCACAGCACATTGCAGTGGTACGTGGAAACATTTAATAATTTATTTCCAACTTGGAAGCACTGAGATAAGCCTGTCAATAAAATGGTAAGTGTGTGCTTCCACTAGGGGTCCTTATACACAAGGGTGTTTGAGGCTGAATCCAAAGAGTTTTCATTGCATTTTCACTTCCTGTTTTCATGTGAACAGTGCCTGGAGCGCCTGAATCCGCAAACTTTTGAAACCAGGGTCCAGAGTGGAAAGTTTTGAAAACGGATTCATTTCAGCTCCATGTAGACGACATATAGAGCATTTTAGGGTGAAACGCTAACATCACAGCATGCGCAGTACTTGTTCACATGATGGCTGCCCACGCATACCAGGAAAAACTACAGCATTGGCCATCGACCAAGTAACGTGTATGATGCTTACCGTGCTTCTTCGTACATGTGTTGTAACACTGCTGTTTCTCTGCAAACCGACATCGCCATCTACAGGACTGGCATGCATGCTACAGCGTTTTCAGTTATCCTCCCGTTTCCATGTAAAATCAGATTCCTTAAAAAAAAACACAAAGGAAAAATCAATGCATTTCTGATTAAAGCATCCTGTAATCATGGCCCTAGTTTCGCTGGGGGGACTATAACTTTTAGCACGGATTATTGTCTTTTACAGACACTTCCTTGGTGTTTGATGCTCTGGTCTTGTTGTAAATGGGCTTGTATAATTGAGTTTTTTGCCAGGGATTCAACGCGAAAGAAGCACTGAGGCTGCAGTGGGTCAGCAGACATAAAGGTGAATCCACAAAAACCGGGTTGATTCCATTCTACTTATGAAGAATCATAAACATGTATGAGTTAGGGGGTACTCATGATATAAAAAAAAGACTAAGTATAGATCAGTGTTGAAACTGGCTGACTAGAAGAAGTTATGACTTTACATTACTCACAGCCTGGTTGGTGAATTGATTACAAAGTAAATTCTACTTCATAATGTTGGGTTCAATTCGGGGCTCCTACATACTTCAAACTACAAATGACAAGACCACAAACCTCCACCAAGGCATTTCCAACATTGTTGATTGAGTTGTCAAAGAAAATGTGGAAAATTGCTCTCACACAAATCTCACACTATCAACAAATCCTTCATAGCTTTAAGGATTTCTGTTTCACTTTGCACATTTGTCTTTTCCTACTAATGGCTGACTTTTTTATTCCACTGGCATGCTCCAGTTATATTTCTGCTGCCTTTTTTGTGTGTTTACAGCAGGATTCCATGAACAACATCAACAACCAATTTCCAGGAAACTTGGAGAAAGGATGCCGTATAGGTCAGGAAAAGACTCACTATGTTCAGGCTGGATGTAAAACAAACCCACATCAAAACAGCTGAGTCAGAGTCCCAGACAAGTAAAACATCCTTATTCAGGACATGCAGCTTTTCTTAAAACTTTCCCTAAAACACTGTGAAAAAGACGTTTTTTAACCCACTTCAGGGCTGCCCACAGACATGGCCGAGCTCCTGACAGTCCCCAAAAATGAGTCCCAGAATAGTTCTAACACATCTTCATACTTGGTCTTTACTGACCTAAAGCTGCCTACACACCGAATGCAACCATGTGAACTCGGCGAACTCTCTCCATGTAAAGTCAGTGTACAGCTGTGATGTGACGACCGCAATCATAACGATCATGTCGCTCCATCACTCTGTAGGCAAATCAGCATTGTGTGGGTGTGTGATGGTACCCATGACAGACAGTTTTTATTCTGGTTCGCAGAGAAACAATTCATGTCCGTGTGGAAACATTAGTTAGTGAGGACATTAGTGCAGAAACCAGTCGTTAAACAGCCTGCTATCGTTTTTACATTAATTTCCAGCTTTAATAGTTTTTTTTTTGCAGAATTTCTGTTTTGGCACCTATGGTGGAAAATCAAAATTCCAGGGCGTGCAAGGCCCCATTTTGCCCCGTCCCTACTCAGGCACATTGTAACTTACCTGGGATGTGGCCATGGCCTCCTAGGGCATTGTGCCTTACTATTCAATTAATGCTACATTAAAATCAAGAACTACCCAAAGACTGTAACAGAATTGGACAAAGCCATGTTTTAGGAGCCTTTAGGACACTGCTGATGCCCTCAAATGGACACTGCCAAACTGTATTGGCCCTTTTCCACTAGCACGCCCTGGCCCTACTCGATTTGCAGCGTGTTTCCACTAGCCTCATACCTCCTAAAACAAGCTAGTTTTAGTACCTACTCCGCTCTGGTTCCAAGCGGGCTGAGTCGATACTAAAAGATGACGTCACCGACTGCCGGCTACTGATTGGTCAGACAATGTCATCATCCATGAGTCATGAGCGCAACGACCTAGCATGCTAGCGGTGGCTACCATTAGCTTACCCTCATACGTCTTTTCTTTGCAGCTCGACTGCTCTCGTCCTCGGCTTCATTCTGTTGCATAGCTTCCAAAACTCTCCTGTGCTTCTCAAGGGGTATTTCTTCTTCCACCTGCAGCCTTCTTTTACTTTCCTTTTTTACTCGGTTTGGGACAAAAAGCCACAGATTGTTGTGTTGCGCTCAAAATGACATCACCGCAGAGCCGCTCTCTGTTTACAGCGACACTGCACCCCGTTGGGCAGGCGACTGGGGCCAATGGAAAAGCAGCACAAGGTGAGTAGAGTAGAGCCGGGTAGAGTCAAGTAGAGTAGGGCTAATGGAAAAGGGTCATACGTGCAATCTCAACGGAGCTTTTGCTCCATCTGCTCACAGATAGAAAGGCCATGTTGAGTCAGGACTTAAAGGCGTCTGGCCAATGACCTACTCGGAACTTGGAAATTCCTACTTCTGACTACAACTGGAACGCACCAAAAGACGTTACCGAAGCCAAGGCGTGCGTTTGTTGTGTTGATGCAAAGCGACGAGGTAATGTATCTCTTTCTAGTTACACAGTGGTAGTTTTTGATGTGTGACAACAAGCAATTTTTGAAAAACTTAGTATCGTAGTTTTGTAGCCGGCTATATATCGCTACTTACAGCCTGGTACTCTAAGACGTGTCCGAATAACATAAATTTGCTTTAGTTTTAATTGTCTTGTTCCCGAAGTTGAGTATCCAGGCCAGTCTAGTCCAGCCCTGTCCAACACGACCAAGAAGCTAAGGAATAGCATTTATAGATAACCTATATTGATGCTATAAAACTCATCGATAAGTGTGTATGTCGATTAGGCATATATCTAAAAATGAGACTTTTTTGGAATTACTTAGAAACTCCTCACAGTCCCTTTAAAGAAACTGTATTTTAGTAGAAGTTTAGTTTAAGTACTGATCTTTATTGAGTTTATGCCCTTTTGGATGTGGCAATAAATGAATAAATATCCAGTTTGTTTGTTATCTGATTGTGTTTCTTTTAAGTGGTTAACTTTGCTCACTGTCCGGCTCAGCACAAGTCCTAAGTCTGAAAATCTGTCCCGACTGAATTTCTAATTGAATAGCTCTGCTTTAATACGTAATGCTGAGTGATTAGGTTTTGAAAGTAAAAGGAAAATAACACTTGAATTCAGGCAGCCTTGTCCCTATTTGTGGGAAGAAAACGGTGTCTGTGTCTTAAGAGCGTAAAATGTTTAGATTTGAAAGTAAAAGGGATCTTTGGGCTTCATGCTGTGACATATGAAAGGTGCTACATAAAAAAAGTAGATTTTTCCTCAGGAGATTCACTCTGCTCTGTAGAGGGTCAAACAAAACATTTACATTGAGGGCGATTGAAGCCTATAGGGAGCTGTTATGTAACGCTGACCACTAAAACATGATTAATGACCTTGATAGGTGAGACGAGAAACATTTTCCATTCCTTCCCTGGACTCCATCAAACCTTTTTTAGCCTTTATGTGACCTTCCACTCTGACCCGTGGTTGAGCTGATTTCAGAGGAAAAAGAAAAGTGGTGAGAAAAATGTTTTAGCCCAATTATAAAGGACTGATTTGGCGGAACAAAACGCTGCCGCATGTTTCAGTCAACAGAGCCGTGCTGCGATGAAAGCCTCTGTCATCTGCTGTCAAACAGGATCGCTGTTTAAGGGAGGCCTGTAATTACCAAAGTATAGATGCGTATCACAGTGGAAATGGTGCAGCAGTTGAGAAAGCTATTACAGCTTGTAGATTGGATCGGTACAGAGGGATGATCAGAGAAACTGAGAGGCACCATTTATGTGTTGTGTAAGCACTCGCAGAGGTGAGGGAGGCTACGAGGGCGAGAAACTGTATACGGACGCATGGTGGGGCGGGGGCTGCAGAAAAGAGAACAGTAAAGGTGATGGCAGCAGGAGATGTGGACACTCAGATGTTTATCGTCTCCCACAGCATCACATAATTTAAGGTTTTTCTAGACGAGGGCTCAGACTGCAGGCCGCCTGCGTGAGTGTGTGAGAGGAGGCAGCGAGGGACGTGACCTTGCAGAGATATTGTTGTAATGTAAACAGAAGGGACGCTCGCTCTGCCAGCTCAGCTACTGACCTGATTCAGAAGGCAAGAAACAAGACTTTTCTTTTTTTAAACATGACTGCCCCCTAAATTACTATGGGCCCAAATGTTAAGTCTGGACTTTTAGGCCAAGTGCTCTCATTCTGCAGAGTCACTGGTTAGACAATGGAGCCATGAACGGAGACCTCAAGGAAATGTTCTGTATAAATAAGGAGTAATTACCTCCACCAAGAAGTTATCATTGCCAGCATCTGTTTTTTTTAGTGTTTTTGTTTGTTTCTCTGTTAGAAAGATAACTCAAAAAGTTATGGACTGATTTCAGTGAAATTTTCAGGAAATGTCCAGATTGGGACAAGGAACAAATCTTTCAATTTTGGGAGTGATCCAGATCACCGTCTGGATCTGTCATGATGAAAAATGTGATTTTCGTGAATAACCACTCAACTAAGATAGATATCATTGTGAATGCAATTGCTAATGTCATGTCAATGAATCAAAACATTTAGATGAAATAAAGGTAGGACTAATATTTATGGTGAAAATCACAATATGGGTGAGGACTGTGGTGCTGGAGGAGGTCGGCGCTCTCTGAGTGCTTTTTTAGTTACAGCTGTAAAACTTTCAAGCCAAGACCCTGGTTAACTCCATTTGTTTTTTGTGTTGCTGTTTCTCATTTTGTCCACCAGATGGCAGCTTGCATCATTTACAAGTAAATCTTGAAAAACAAATATCTGCTATAGATACGTCTGTATAGATACTTATTCACCCAGGTCATGGTTATCTTGAAGATTTGAAATCAAGGCAACTGGACTGTGTTCAGTTTTGGGAAGACGTTCCGCTTCTCATCCAAGAAGTTTCTTCAGTTTAATTGATTATAAGTCAAAAAGGATTTGCAAATATTTTTGTTCTGGTGTTGTTTAGGTTTAACACAACATCCAATCTCCATTAGTACAAGTAATCTCCAGAAACACAGTAAGAAAAAGTATTTAAAAAATGGTCCTATGTTTGATTTCTTAAGAAAAAAATGTTTTATTTCTGAACTGTTTGTTCAAACGTAATTAATCCAAATAATTATTTTTATCAACCAAATAGGTGAGGATTACTTAGCTTTTGGTTGCTATTTTTTCTTTGAAGAGCTGATATGGGCCCTGAGGCTGAAAGAGTTAAAAACTGCTCTTAATAGTTAGATAGTTAGTTCTTAATAGTTAGATATCTCTTTTTACTATGTTATTTAATTTTTAGCAGAACGAGGTGTTTCATTTAAAGCTAGGGTCTACGATCTGAAAACCAGTTTGGCTGTTGAGACAGATTTGAAAAACGCAGCCTGCCCCCCCTTTACTCACCCCTCCCCTCCGTGTTCCAAGATCCCGCCATCCAGCTTGTGTCGCCTATAAATATATATATATATTTTCCTTGCTTCTGCCTTTTCCTCGAAACTTTTACCTTTCCTTCCCTTTGATGTGGAGGGTAACAGAAGCGGCCTCCCCGTTTCGGTACTGGTCTTCTCCAGCTCCATGACGCTTCAGTAGCTGTGCAGCTAGCTGCTCACTGGTACATGAGGGAGGTAGTGGGGAGGAGGCGGGACCATGGGCGGGACGGTACGGAGCAGAGCAGGGATTGGATGGCCTTACGGACCAATCTGAACCACGGGCAACGGCGGTTCGGATTGGTCAACTATTACTATTTGCAGCGGATATACTGAATGGATTTTTTTCATTCTTTTTGGTCTTTATATTGCTTAGATTGGACCATAGGACCATAACGGCCTTATAAACAGTGTTATTAAGATGTACAAAGCTTCCAAATCGTAGACCATAGCTTTAAAGAGAGTTTCTTTGATCAAGGCAACTCCATGCCACTTAATTGTCATACACTGTGAGAAAAGGCAAACTTCTTCACACGTAAAATAATCATCCGTTGAAAGAAATTCTGACCTTTGCTCTGTGGTTATTACAGTTCACCATACTGTAAAAGCAGTGACTTTCTGATTCATTGTCTTTTCCAGAAGAGGATGCAAACAGCAGCCTAATGAGTTTTATTTCCTGTTTCATTACTTTAAAAAAATTTAATGTTTGGCAACAGTGTACACTTCTTCAGATTCTCAGTCTATGATTCAAAAAGCCCATCATTGCTCAACCTGCAGCCACACCGATGCTAGAAGTTCTCCCTCAGCTCATTTAGATTGTACTTGTTTATTTGTATTTCTCTTCCGCTGTATAAAAATAAAAACCTGCATCCTCTGTCTCTTCATCTGCCAAAGTAATGTTAAAAGTCTTATTATAGCTAATGGATTGTTCTCATAGTTTATTCAGTGCATCCTCCTGCCCGTCCATTGTCTTTAGCATCTGGGAAACTGATCATGAGGCGCCGGTAAAAGCTTAGGTAAACTGTTGAGTCTGAGGCTTTTCTTTATACCACTGAAGGAAGAACAAATATCCACATGAATGACAAAAATCAGTGTATATGTTTGTATGGTTACCTGTTCAGACAGTTTACATTACACAGCCATTTATTATTGTTACATGAAATATGAGGTAATAATGCCACTTACTAGAGTTGGGAGGGTTGCTGTATTTCTGTAATGACAAAAAATCTTTTGTAGCAATACCAGAATTATAATCCTCAGCCTGTAGCTCTGCTGTCAGTTTTGAGCTGAGACCATAATGTGCCAAAAGTCTTAATTCAGTCCCTCCATGTCAGTAAAAGTAAATTAATTTACATTTTCATCAATAAATAAAAACTATGGTTGACAGAGCCTTAATCCAATCAGACCTAATTTGGTCATGTAGAAAGTAGGGAAAACTTAGGAATATATCCAATCACAGCTACTTTGGTTGTGTGGAAAGGTTGGATGAGTTAAGAGGGACATCCAATCACAGCTGCCTTTGCTTAGTTGTGGTGGGATAAGTTGTGGAGCAATCCAATCAGAGCTGCTCTTTTTATTAATTGATATATTCATGTAGAGCAGGTTCTCAGTTTATTGTCAACTCTGGCATTGTAACTGAGATGCTCTGCCAGGTAGCCTAAATAAAGGTGACTGCATTTCACACAAAAGTTCAGTTGCTTTCTCAGTTTAGACATTCAGATTCTAGTAGCATTTAGTAAAGTGTTATAAGATGTCTCATTTTATCCAAGTTCAAAAAATGACTTCAGAAATTCAAAACAGTGAAATTTAACCAGCTAAAACTAGACTGAAATTAAAACAATTTAGAAGATTAGATTAAGACTAAAACTCTAAGATTTTTTGGCAAAAGACTATAAATAGTACGTAACTAAAAGTGCTGTCAAAATTACACTACGCCAGGAGATCACAATTTCACAATTTATCAATGTAAACAAAGCAGATCCTTTGAATTTAGCATGACACTGCTTTTGTCAAATCCCTGTAATTTACCACAATTTCACCCAATCATCCTCGCTCTTCTCCGTTCCCTGACCCGCGTGTCGACAACGGTAATGTCTTGCGTGATTAGTAACAAAATTGTCACCCCGTCATTGTTTTTTTGGTACAATATGAGCAACTTTCATCACGAACAAGCTCTCTTCTACGTGTCTATGTGTGTGAGCGTGAGCAACAAATGAAAGGCAGGCTGCTTATTCCATAACTCATGATACAGTACTTTATGGACTCTACGTACTTGATAAGCACTCTATTAGTTCAAGTTTGTTTGCTTTACTTCCCTTGTGTGTTTCCACTGGGGGTGTGTTGTTTAGTATCAACAAGATTACAGCCATGGCTCACACAATCACCTCGTCATGTATCATTTATGATTTGGCCCTGTTAAGGATCCAGGATACAACTTAAAGGGATACGCCAACAATTTTTTGTGTTTGCTTTCATGTCTTGCCTCACTTCCGAGTCCATGACAAGCAGACAGACACCGTAACAAGGAAGAGACAGGCAGAGCTGGCCCACCATGAATTAGCTTAGCTCAAACACTGGGTGTCAATAGGTATTGTTAGCCAGCCTCTGCCTACAGTCACCGGATAAACTCTACAGCAACTCTAAACAGTCCTGTGTGCTTGTTGTGACTCCTTTTCTTAATAGTGCCATGTTACCATATCTATTGTTAGACCAAGATTCGCACTTTATGTAGTTTTCTAAAGAAATGCATGAATCTAAACTGCAGGGCACATGCACAAACCACCGCAGACGCATTAGTAGGTAAGTCAACACAACAAAGCATCTGTTTAGGAGTAGAAGAAGATTGGTGGTCCAGATTCCAGTCTGCAGTAGCAGCATATCAAGACAAAGGACAAAAGTAGGTGTTGCTTCCAGAACTATTCACATGAATAATTACTCAAGTATTATGGAAGTGGGCCAAGTATAGCCCTACAAATCAGGATGTGCCAGTGATTCAGTCTACTGATGGTAGAGGCCCACCCAGCTCGCTCACAGAGAATACAATGGTGAGTCAGAGCCTTGAAACTTGTTAGGAATCTTAAAGGAACACTCCAACATATTTGTTGTTTTCATGTCTTACTTCACTCCCGAGTCCATGGCAAGCAGGTAGACACCATCCTTTTGCCTGTGCGTCCAGTGGCAAGAAAGAGACAGACAAAGATAGCCCACCGCTAGTTAGCTTAGCTCAAACGCTTGGAGTCAATAGGTAGTGCTAGCCTGTCTCTGCCTACAGTCATTAAATACAATTTTCAGCAACTCTGAATAGTCCTGTGTGCTTGTTATGACTCCTTAATGTTATGTTCATATTTTCTTATCTACTCCTTGTTTTGTTGACCTGTTTTTGCTGTGGTTTTGGCGAGAGATGTGATTTTCTCGAACGAGTTGAGTCTTTTGAACAGCTCTGTTAAATCAATGAGAAGAACCGATTCACAGTCCTGAGTGAGCTGTTTGTTTGCGAGCCATTGTTAAATGCTAACTGGCTGCAAATTGAAGAAAAGAACAGCTCACTAACACCCGTGAATCAGTTTTCCTCATTCACTTAAAAGATCTGTTCAAAAGGCTCGACTCATTCGAAAACATAACATCTCTCGCCAAAACCACAGCAGAAGTTGGTCAACAAAAAAAGCTTTTGTTTTTGAGTAAAAGAAGATAATATGAAGATAACATACAGCAGTCATGGCAAACACACAGGACTTTTTTATAGTTAGTTAAGAGTTTATCTTAAGACTGTAGGCAGAGACAGGCTAGCACTACCTGTTGACTCCCAGTATTTGAGCTAAGCTAACTAGCAGTAGGGAATCTTTGTGTGTCTTTCCTTGCTACTGGACGCACAGTCAAAAGAATGGTGTCTCCCTGCTTGTCATGAACTCCGGAGTGAGGCAAGACGCGAAAACATCAAAAACGTTGGGGTGTTCCTTTAAAGCTCCATGATAAACAGAATCCAATGAGTCAAGGCTTTGAGAAGAAGCATGCATATATAAAACATCACCATAATCAATCCAAGGCATGAAAGTAGCAGCAACTATACACTTTTTTGCCGCAAAAAAAAAGCATTACTTATTTCTGAAGTAAAAGCCCAGCTGCAGTCTTAGCTTCTTTACAGTATTAGTCTCATTTTAATAGCCTACCTCTTACATCTTGGTTGTAAAGTTTTGTGGATCTGGGTCTGTGGCCCACAGTCTCTCCGGAGCTTGTTGACAACAAAGTGGGAGCCTGAAAATATTAAAACAACATTAAAAATAGTCCTCTGATAATTAACTATATTTCTATGTAGCATGAGATCTTTCATCTTAAGAATAGACTACATGTATGTATATAGTGTATGGAATAATCTGGAATTCTGACCAGCTTTGAAGCTCTCTATATTTGATTCATGGCATGATAAAGTGATCCATGTGACCGGGGACATATCAGAGCGATGCGTCTTGATGCCCTTTCCCGTGGCTGAATGAATATCTAATATACTAGTTCACTTAAAAAACATGTAGCATTAACTTCTTGTACATCAAAAGTGTCTTGGTGCCTTTTCTGCTCAAAGAAAAATGTGATATGTTTTAAGGTATTTCATGCGATATCTACATGTCCTAAATATTCAAAACTACGAGTGGGACCGGAGGAGGGATGTATTAAATGGATACACCAACATTTTTTTGTTTTTAGCTGTGTTCGAAATCGTCCACTCATTCACTCACTCACTATCCCCTATGTAGTGTAAATGAAATAGTGGACTATATAGGGAATGCCCAAACGACATTTCGGACACTACACTGAAATGTTCTGATCATCAGCAGATGAGCCGGTTATTCCTGTGACGGAAGTGGACGCGCCGAAATTCATGTAAACAAACCGGGCATTTGGGAGGATAAGTAGCAGATTTCGGAGCTGTTTACAGCCGCTAAAAGATGTTAAAGAGCTACGCTATGAACGTTTTAAAGATACTCCGTTTATTTACATTTATGAATGAAAGCAGCGCCTAACAGCCTCCGTTCTCTCCTTCTTCTATGGAAAAACACGACCGCATTGCATTGTGGTATACGGGAGTACGGTATAGTGTACATCGCATGTACACTCAAATTTGCTGTGCATTGTGGGTATTTTGTAGTGCACTATATAGTGGATGAAATTAACTGCTGAGAATTCAAACAACACTACAAAATGGCGAACACACTATATAGTGCACTATATCCGTGATAGTGAGCGATTTCGAACACAGCTTTTGTGTCCTCTTTCACTCTGTAGTCTATGACGAGCAGATGGACATCAAGGACCACCGCTAATTAGCTTAGCTCAATCACTGGAAATCAGTGGGTAGTGTTAGCCTACCTCTACCTACATGCTTCAGATAAACTTTTCAGAAACTCTAAACAGTCCTGTGTGCTTGTTGTGACTCACTCGTTACTCCATCTTTAATATACAGGGATGGGAATTGATACGATTTTATCAATACCAATGCTGATAACGATCCTGCTAATCAATTCAATTTTTAACGATTCCCTTATCGATTCCTGCAGATCTTCCATGTGGGTAAATGTTGCTCTGATTTTCAGTGGCAACAATGTCACAGCATACATAACTGCTTCTGCAAATTGCTGATGTGTCCACTCACTTAAGGTTGTGTAGTAGGTGCAATTCAAATAAAATCACAATGCTGATGTTTCTGAACCCTGTCTGTGGATGGAATTGATAAGGCAATTGCTTAGCAAAAAAATTAATGACACCAAATTTTTGATGCAGCTGTTAACGATTCTCAAAAGGAATTGGTTTTCATTTCCCATCCTATTAATATATTTATTTTTCTACAATCAATTAACCAATCAATAGGGAACCACAGTTCAAATTCATTCTGCAACCTGTTGTATAATGACCAATAAACTTCCTTGTATGGCTGTAAACAGATGATGTTGACATGAATGTAGTCTAATCCTTTATTTACTTTGAAAATAAAACTTAAAACTCTATATATCTCACAGCCTGGTCACTTACAAGCACTCCCAGTTCCACTTGTTGCTCAAATAAACATAAAGAAAGAGTTAAAAGAGGTGATGCAGGGTACAATGAAGATAAATGCCCACAAACTTAATTCCAAGTGTTTTCTTATCAACCTGGATCCAATTACTTCACATAAACACACAAGCCTGTTAGGTCTTTGAAAAACCAACACACCCTCAGACTCCTTTGCTGACTGATCCTGCAGAAAAAGGGGGAAGGAAATGTTTGCCTGTGCACAATCAGCTGATGACCAGCACAGTGTTTCCTGCTCTAATGACCTTCTGTCCACTGCGTAATCCCACCGTGTGCGCTAATAATGCCTGCGAGGTATGAATGGGCCTTTCATAGTGAAATCTGAAGAAGCAGGATGGGTCGCTTTGCTGTTTGTTGTCTATATATTATTCACCAGCAGAAAGGGAGGGAGAGTTCTGCTGCCAAGGACGAGGTCAACCCAAATACTGCCGTGCTAATCTGTGTACAGCCATAACACTGTAAGTCAGGGCTGGTGTTACAGTCAAACAGGTTCTCCCACATAACTGATTCCTCTACTGGGCATTTGCTGCCACCTGCTGGAAGGATTAGTGAAGTAGAAAGTAGAGGAATTGAAGGAATTTACAGGGTTCCCACTCTTTTCAAGAAATCATTTTCCAGGACTTTTCCAGAACTTTTCAAGGATGTTTTCACGTTTTTACAATATCCATGTGGGAAGTTCTCAGGTTAATCTAGCTTTCTAAAAAACAAGATTAAAGGTTGATGACCAATACCTTTAGCTAGCTCAACCGTATCATATTGAACTTTATTTCTAACTCTCAGTCATGAACATTGTCTGCTAGCTTTCATTTTAGTCTGGCTTTTATGCAGTTTTGAACTATTATAAATTTATGGTTTATACTCATTAACTCCGCCAAGGAGGTTATGTTATGCCGGCCTCTGTTAGTTTGGTTTTTTGTTTGTTTGTTTCTCTGTTAACAGCATAGATCAAAAAGTTATGGGCGGGTTTCGGTGAAATTTTCAGGAAATGTCCGAAATCATTAGAATTTCCTAGAATTTTTTAAAGGATTCTTTAACATTGCGAGATAGGACATTTGTGCATATTACTCCACCAAAAATGGTCAGGGCATTTGGAAAATAAAATATTTAGATGAAATAAAGGTAGGGCTGATATTTATGGTGAAAATCACAATATGGGTGAGGACTGTGGCGCTGGCGGAGGTCTATGCTCTCGGAGTGCTTTTCTAGTTTATTCATTCTTTTTGTCTCCATTGTTTTCATGTATTTTATTTTATTCCTTAACTTGCATTGCTTTATCTATTTGGCATGAGTTACCACAATTGTTTTTTTCCTTTCCTGTTTAATTTTTCGTCACTAACAAGGTAGAAGGAATATAAATAATTTTCAGGGACAATTCAAGCTTTGCCAGGACATTTGCCTTTTTTCCTCATTTTCCATTTGTTTTCCATGACTGGAAAATTGGTCAATCATTTTCCAGGCTTTCCAGGTTTTCCAGGACGTGTGGGAACCCTGATTTAAGGGTCTCAAGATTTAGTTTTACAAGTTTTTCCTTAATTTATGACCTCTGTCAAAGAAATTATGTCTTTGCCAGTGTTTGTCCACTGTTTTCTTGTTTCTGTCTGTGAGCAAGATTACTCAAAATGTTCTCTATAGATTTGAAAGACAGTTTTAGGGAATGTCGATTATGGCACATTGATGAAGTGACACTATATGATGGTGATCTGAATACAAAATGCAGTTCCAGGTTTTCTTAAAGAATTTGTTAACATTGTGTGATAAGCCAGTTTTACACATTTTCAATAATAAAGAGCTATGGCTTGTTTTATTATACACTGTAGCACATTCAGAATAAACCTACAGAAGGTGATAACAGAATGACTTTCATTGCAGTTATGAAAACAAAAAAGTTTTCACCAACAAACACGTTGCAGCAAACCATGTTGACCAAGCAAACCAGCTGACATTTGCTCATATCCACATTGAAATCGTAATGGGGTGTCCCGAAACAACCTTTTCGACCCCAATACAATACTGATATTGCAGCCTTGAGTACTGACCGATACCGATATTGATCCCATACGATGTCAGCAAAACTCAAACATACTTTTATTACTTATTTTGTAGTATGGATTTTAAGAAAGGCTTGATCAAGTGAGATTACTTAAACAGAGAACAATAGTCAGCAATGGGTATGACAAAAACTGACCAATTTGTTATTAACCAATGGGTTTAATAAATTTTAGCCTCAAACATAAGAATATGATACAATTAAATAAAAGAAATAAAAACAAATTAGAAGAGCCTGAGAAGTAGCCTCAATGAAGCCAATAAAAACGAAACATATTTTTAAATTGTAAAATGATCACTGTGTTTAACTTAAACGTAAGCATGTTCGACAACTGAATTAAATAGATAAATTAAAAAAAATACTACTTGTATCAGAGTGCTTATACGGATATTTTAGATGCAGGCCGATGTAATCCGATATTTTTTGCTGACATCAGACCGATATCTGATATCATTATTGGATCGGGGATGGGGTGCTGGTTTGGCAGAGTGGTAACAACCACGTACATGTTTCTGCCAGCACGGGTTTGAAACCAGTTTGTGGCCAGTTTGCAGTGTCCTCCCCTACTCTCTCTCACCCTCTTTTACAAGCCTATCCACTATCTCTCCTATCAATAAAGGCACAAAATGCCCCAAATATAACCTTAAAAAAAAAACTGTTTAGCCCTATATATAGCCAAAATGCATGGTCCATATATCATCTATATATATTGATAAATATAACATGCCTGCAGAAACCAAAATTTAAACTATTAAGCTATTTTTTTGCTGATGTTACACCAATAAAAGTCTGGGACATTTCACTGTGTTTTTGAAAATTGCTGGTAACAAGCTCTGTGGCCAACAAAAAATTCAGAAACTTACATCTTCTGTTTTTGATGATACTCTTGACAAACCTATGCTCCTGTTTTTATAAGCTTAAGCATAATCAATGAGTCCTAAAAGCTATTATTAGGCTACTATGGAACTATAAGATGGGAGTTCAACCTAAAAGCAACTACAATATTTCAAATATATCACAAGTCAGCATTATTTTAATGCACTTTAAAAACAACCACAGCTGAAACAAAGTTTCACATACCTCACACCTTTTATCAAATGATCTGGTCAGGTTGGTCCTCATGACTGTGGCAAAAGTGTATGAATTACTGCTTATCAAAAATAACAAAAATGCTTGTATTGTTGAAGTGTTGAATTCTGACTAACTTATGCATTTTAAAAAATCATTCCTGCACCATTTAGATTTGGGGGGAAATGGACAGGTAAAAAAACATGACGAAATCTGCCAACTCAAGATTAAGAATGGGGTTTTTTTTTTCCAGTAAAATGGAGCTTTGCCTGGATGTTATCACTTCAACACAACTCTTTTACATTATGTAATATATTGGTTGAAATAATGATTGAAAAGTAACTCAAATATACCTAAACAACCACTATGCTCTGTATCTTATGTTGAGAAAGTAATTGAAACTGAGTTGAATTTTGTGTTTCGAACATGAAATTAATTGTGATTTCTTTCATTTGAGTTTAAATATATTCCTGGTAATGAACTAATTCCTAATGACAGCTACATATTGTGCATTGGAATAAATTATAGTTGTCAGCATTACCTACTTATTTCAACAATTTGCCCTCCCTTTAGAACAAAGTTAATTTGGCCTTCTTTGGAGCTAAAGTTTCCCATCCCTAAATAAACAGTTACTAGTTTGGTCTGTACACAAAAACTTATCCCTCAAGCCACGAGCATCTACCAATTAATAATAAACGTAAGCCCCTTCCCATAAAAGCCCTCTTGTGACTGTACATCTATCTGACTGCAGCTGTGCTTAAGAGTCAAACAGGCAACTTTAAGGTAAATAATACAGCACATTAACGTAATGCTATCAGGCTCAAACAAGCTAACAGCTACCTGCTAGCTGTGGCTAATGTTAACCACACCTCACAGCATAGGCTCAATTAAACACAGAAAATGACTTATAACACCCACTAAGGTTGTCCTCCTTCTCCTCCTCCTCACCTTTCCTTATCAAATTGTCTCCACATCCCGAACATTCAATACCTGCAATTACCTGTTAATTATTAATGGCTGCCATAAATAAAATGCACCTCCTGCTAATGATACTTTGGATTGATTTTGTATCAGTGTGTACAAGTCATATTTCTGACACACCCTTACTATCTCCAAAGGCCTGAGCTTTATGGTTTTCTGATGGGCTAAAGGTGAAAACGTGAGTGATGCAAGACTAAAGATTACTTTTTAATTGTATTCACAGCCGTTAAACTACTGTTAGTCTACTTTCAGCAATGACATTGCAACTTTAATATGATAAGGCAGGATTTTTTTTAACACTTTCTATATTATAAATCGAATCTCAGCACCAAACACAAAAAAAGAAAAGAAAATTACCCTTTAAAGGTTTATGCCACAAGTGGACTTCCCACCCATCAGCGCTGTAGACGTTCACAGGTAGACGCTACGTTCCTCTTGTAGGCCAGCGGCCCCAATACGTCAGCGTCGGCGCCATATTGGATGTGTCAAAACCGACCGTAATCCACTGCAATCTGAAGGGAAAGCTGTCGGTTTTCAGAATGAAAAACACCTCTATTTATATTAAACTATTTGGATTAAACTACTCATTCTGCAATGGTTTATATTCAAATCAATAAGCTTAATGACTACCACTAAGAGAGACAGCAAAGGTTTCAGAGATGTTCATACAGTTATATTGAAATTATTTTATATTTTAATGTGAAAATATAAATATTATTATTGTTATCCACGGATTTTCATATGTAATGTTCTGCAAAAAATAAAAAAAAATAAAAAAAATTAGTAAGGCACAGTGTTATTTCTTGATTCTGTTGCCATATTATGGTACCTAATTTGCATTACTGAACATAAAAAATTAGTGGTTGAATGTTATGCTTGATTGATTCTTTTCAACTTAAGTTTGTATTTGTGCATGACAGTTAATACAATGCGATTAATTATATCAGGCAGGGCTTTTGTACATAGGTGAAAAAAAGTGTCTGAGTATAATATTACATAATATTACATGAAGGTGTGGAAATGTTTACATATATATGTATATATGTATGTATATATATATATATATGTATATATATATATATATATATATATATATATATATATATGTATATATGTATGTATATATATATATATATATATATATGCCTTTTTTTCCAGTTAGCCTTTCTGATTTATGGTTTTCCTAAGGCTACACAGCTGTTCAGTCCCAAGCCCTTGACTTCCCTTAACATTGTGTGTGTGGAAATGCTTTTACTTTTACGATTTAATATACCCCTGAGTTATACTGTTATCTTTCTTTGATCTGATTTGGCCAAACGCTTAGGAGATCACAGAGCAATTTCATTCAGGGTTTTATTCCGGCCACATTTCTGCCTCAGAGACGATGGTTCACCACTATCCTTCCAGTTTTTAGTAATGTGTTGGATGGTTCTTAACCCAAAATGCTTAATGCATGCAAATGACTTGGCCCTTCTTAAACAGACAAACATCTTTTCAAAAAACACAGGATGTCTTTTGACATGTATTTTTTTAAGAAATAAGAGCTACATATTGCATCAGCTGGGGTTAAATAAATTGTTGCCAGTTGAAAGATAATTGTCCATGCAGTAATTATTAAATATGACTCTCTTACCGGTTTGCTTAGTTATATCCAGGTGGTGACTTTTTTTCCCAACATTGCACAATACATATAAATGCATCAAACTGGTAACTTCAGTACATGGAATTAGGCACCCTGCTGTTTATTAACAGTAACTGTACAAATGAAATAACAAGGAAGACTAGGTTTCAGTAATTTACATTCATCTGCTCACCATTGCACTTTATATGAAAAACTGGGCTGGGCACTCTTGAATGTAAGACATGACCAGCACTGGTTCTTATTGATTTATAAAGCCTTACTTGGTTAAATGTCATCATACATCATGTCTCTGTTCAGTATTCAACAAGATCCAGTAACCTCCTGATGCTTGAAGTTCCACAGGTCAACACTTTACTTGGAAGAACTGCTTTCAGCTTTTCTGCTGCAGTCACTTGGAACAATTTAAAACAAACATTTAACCTGCAAGCACTTGGGACTATTGGTCAGTGTGGAACAAGGATAATGAATTATGCTGCTCTTGAATGTATCTGTTTTTAATTTTGTTGTATTGTTGTTACTTGTATTTTCAACATCATTGAAAATGAGGGAACACCCTTAATAATTTTTTGAGAGTAAATGAGGATTGAATGAATGAAAGGAAAGGATTTATAAACCTATGATAAAGTGCTAATCTGTGATCATATTTGCCTTCTGTGTTTATTTGATCTGATACAGACTGTTAATGCCAAACTATGGCTAAGGTTACAGACTAAAGTACAGAAGCTTCTCCTGATATCTTTCATATCTTATTTCAACCTTACTTCAAACACTCTGTGATTATATTATAAGATCAGGGTCAAATGTGAGCACAGTTTATTATTATATGCAAGAACAATAAGCTGGGATGACTCATCATGCTTCAACTCCTCCAGCAGTCCCTCCTGCACAACAGAGCAGACTTGTATCACAACATGCTCTGTGCTGAGATCATTCTGGATAAAATTAACTTATAACTTTTAAATAAGATTTTATCAAAGTAACTGTACTATCACTTTAAAAAACTGCACTCTTTTTCTTTAGTAGCCTACTTATGTAAATGTAGAGTTACATTGGTAAAAGAACAAGTAACAGAAGCACTCTACAGATGTATTTCTCAATGTCAAGAAACAGTATAATTCACAATACCATTCTTTAGTTTTTAATGTTTCACAAGTTTAGTCGTAGTTTTTTGCAAAGAGAAAGGAAAAAAAATCAAGCTGACTGCCTTTACTTTTTTGTTTTTTAATCTCAGACTTCTACTTCATATTAGTGTTTTCTACTCAGACAACCTACAGGTTTTCCTCCAGCCTGTAAAGGTATTCAGGGCGGTTTGGCCCAACCAACATGGCGCTGACGTTGACGTACGACCCGGCGTCTGTCCTTTGTTGTTATGTCGACCCACAATTTGTAACCGAGTGACGTAATACCAGAGGATGGACAAACAACAGAAGATAACCAATCAGCATTGTCTGTAAGATACACATCCGAATTTGATTGGCTGAACTTCAAGCCAATCAACTATAAGCGTTTACTCGCGTTTCCGCATTGGAGGCTTAACTCAGACGCTCTCCTTTTAATAAGGCTTGTGGACTGACACTGAGATTAAAGATTGATTCTCAGGTGTTTAGGTGTTTTATCTGTCACGAAAGGTAATTGTGTGGCCGATTAAGATGAAGGGAATGAGGTAAGAACGTCTTAATATTCACGAAAATACCCAAATCTGTCTTAATAAATACTGCAGTTTTAAGTTATTTCTGCTTTAGTTATGAAATAGACTTATCTAAGAAACTTATTCAAGTTTTTCAAACACTGTCCATCGCAAAAACTGCATTCATAGTCCAAGATAATTTATTTTAACTGTGTTAGAGAAGTTGCTTTTGCCTCGCCATTGCTCTTAGCACACCTTCTTGCAGGTTGACTCACATATTTCTCAACCTGACAGAAATATGTTCAAGCGGGCCTGGTCCTCTGATGAGAAGCTGGATGGAAAGACGGTGGTCATCACTGGAGCCAACACTGGGATTGGAAAAGAGACAGCCATAGACCTTGCAAAGAGAGGTTTGTCATATTAAAAAAAAAAGACTTTCTTACAGGTTTGAAGTTGTCATGCTAAAAATATGTACCAGAAAATCATCTGTTATACCACTTAAGTAATAATCTCTTTTTATGTAAAATTACCCTAGAGCTTAATAGGACAATTTCATTGCATGTCATGGTCCATATCAGTCCCAAATAGCAACAACTCTTAGTATTACATTATAATTTAGGCCAGGGGTGGGCAACTGGCGGCTGGGGGGCCACGTGCGGCCCTCCACCTCACTAACTGTGGCCCGCCATTCATTCCCAAACACCAGCTATTGCCAATAAGAAGAAAACTTAATTATCTAATATAAATTATTCTATATAATCTAGACTGATATTTTTATTGGCTTTTGTAAGTTATTTAAGAACTTACTTTGCTATAATAGTGTCTACAAGTCTCTTTCATGAAACTTAGGTCAAGTATTACTCAACACTATTTAAAGAGGACATATCATGCTTGTTTCTCCTTTTCACTATGCCAGACTAGGATGCCTGTAAAGCATTTCTGCCCTCAGTACAAGTCATTTAGTTCCTTCATTGCTCCACAATAGCGTTCTCAAAATCCTCATTTTAGGCCATTATCAAGCTCTCGTTGAAACGCTTGGTCTCAAGGCTGACCTAAAGTTACCTCGCAATGTCACAGCCCTTTGTGCTCTGATTGGTCAGTTCTATCGGGGGTAGAGCCAGCTTGTCCTTCTTCTTCTACTGTATTTTCCGGCAGGCTCAAAGCAGCGACCGCGTATTGAGTCCCCCTACAGGCCAGAGCTGGTAATGAGGGAGTGTGAGCTAGAGATCTATATACTGCTGCTGGTGGATGTGTTCCTCGGTGACGGTTTTGTGGCTAACAGACATCACAGAGGAGGAAGTGTTTTATCAGATTACTCCAATAAAAAGAAAGGTACCTCGTGTCGTCATGACGTTTGAAATCTCGCGGACATCTCGCAATGACCTATTTTCAGAGGCATCAAATCTCGTTCTAGGATATCAGAAAAAATACAATATCTCATTTTTTGAAAATTAAGGGGGTGTAAGGTCTTGTTTTCAAATTTATTATATTATATGTAAGTATTAAATCATGCATCAGCATGATATGTCTCCTTTAAAAAAAATTGCGGCAGCAAAATATTTGAGGTTTTAGACATTTTAAAAATACTCATTTCATCGATGAGAAGATGGCTTCATTGGCTTTAATTCCATGTATATAAGCTAAATTAGCTTGAACTCTATGTCAAGTTCATTTAATAATTCATAATACCTTGTATTTGTGCTGTAATATATGAATATTGGTATACTAATTTTATGACTAATTCCCATATGTTGTTTATCCAACATTCTTTTCTCTCAAGAGTTGTTGAAAATTTGTAACAATGAGGCCCTCAGGCTGGGAAAACAGTTTAATGAGGCCCTCTTGGTCTCTGATTTAGGCTATAAGGCTCATGAGAAAAGTTTATTATTTATTTTTTTTCATATCTTAAATTTGGATATTGACGAACTGACTTGATGATAAAATGTTTTCTACAATGTAAATAACATCAACTCTCTCTTACAATGTTATTACTCTTATTCAGGGCTGGAAAAAGCACATAAAATACTTAAGAAGAGTGAATCTACTTAATTGAAATCACAGTCCAGTACAAGTAAAATTATCTATTTCTAAATGTATTGAAGTTAAAGTAACAAGTACTTCATTTTAAATGTACCCAAAGTGCTGAGTGTTCCATTTTCTGGAACAACAGCGTAAGGGAACGGAATCAAACATTATTATAGTTTAGTGCATAAACATTTCATCCGAATAATAAAACCAAAGAGAAGCAATTTGCTCTAATTTAAATGGCATTATGATTTTTTTAAAAGTCCATGTCCAGCAAAATATTTTCTTGACACCTGAAAGATATCAGTTCAACCAGAAGAGCAAAAACATCTAATCATGTCGGATCAGTTATTGTTAAAAATGCCCTGTTAGCAAATCCTTGGAAAAAAATCCTGGATCCACATCCAGATTTGGAGCAACACCACAACCTCATCACTTCTTTCTTGCACCATGACCAACGTTCCCTGAATATGTCTTTAAAAATATGTAGAAAACGTTAAAATTATAAGTGAAACACGTGGAAACTATTCCTATCTTGCCTTAAAAAAGTTTCTTGATATGCATCTGGATTTGGATCCATACTAAAATCTCTTCACTTTGTCCTGGTGCCATAAAAAACATTCCCAGAATATTCAATTAAAATCTGATCTTAACTTTTTTTTTTAAGTCATTTTTTGCAGCTTTTATGGCCTTTATTATAGGACAGCTGAAGATAGACAGGAAAGCGGGTGAAGAGAGGGGGATGACATGCAGCAAAGGGCTGAGGCCAGTATTCGAACCAGCGGCCGCTGCTGGGGGTTGGCAGCCCCCGTACATGGGGCGGACGCTCTACCAACTGAGCTACTGTCCGCCCCATCTGATCTTAACTTTTGAGGTTATTTTGCTAACAGCCAAACAAATGGCAGTAAAACATAACCTCTTTGGTGGAGGTAAATACACTTTGTACAACTTGTGCCACACACTAGTTGAGCACACTGTGTTTGAACAAATGTAAATGTAATATGGATATAGATCATCATTTCACCCTTACAGACATTTAATTAAAAAATATAAATCACTTCTTGTTTTTAAGAAACTGTTCATCAAAATGTGACCAACCTCTGGGTACAAACGTAACAAAGAAAAGGACATTATGTAGGAAATACTCAAGGAAAAGCAAACGTACTGGGTAAGGAAACTATAAGAAGTACAAGCACACATAAAGCGACCAAATTAACTAACAAAACCCAAAACCAGTGAAGTTGGCACGTTGTGTAAATCGTAAATAAAAACAGAATACAATGATTTGCAAATCCCTTTCAACTTATATTCAATTGAATACACAGTAAAGACAAGATATTTAATGTTCGAACTGAGAAACTTTATTTTCTTTTGCAATCGTCATCAACTTAGAATTTAATGGCAGCAACACGTTGCAAAAAAGTTGGCACAGGGGCATTTTTACCACTGTGTTACATCGCCTTTCCTTTTAACAACACTCAGTAAACGTTTGGGAACTGAGGAGACCAATTTTTGAAGCTTTTCAGGTGGAATTCTTTCCCATTCTTGCTTGATGTACAGCTTAAGTTGTTCAACAGTCCGGGGTCTCTGTTGTTGTATTTTACGCTTCATAATGTGCCACACATTTTCAATGGGGGACAGGTCTGGACTACAGGCAGGCCAGTCTAGTACCCGCACTCTTTTACTACGAAGCCACGCTGTTGTAACACCTGCAGAATGTGGCTTGGCATTGTCTTGCTGAAGTAAGCAGGGGCGTCCATGAAAAAGACGTTGCTTGGATGGCAACATATGTTGCTCCAAAACCTGTATGTCCCTTTCAGCATTAATGGTGCCTTCACAGATGTGTAAGTTACCCATGCTTTGGGCACTAATACACCCCCATACCATCACAGATGCTGGCTTTTGAACTTTGCACCTGTAACAGTCCGGATGGTTCTTTTCCTCTTTGGTCCAGAGGACATGACGACCACAGTTTCCAAAAACAATTTAAAATGTGGACTCGTCAAACCACAGAACACTTTTCCACTTCGCATCAGTCCATCTTAGATGAGCTTGTTATTTTTAACTACTTAAAAGTTGATTCACGTATCTTTAACTGGTAAAAATAAGGACCTATACTGTGCATGTGTGTGTCAATGGTTGTTTACAGCAAATCCAAAGATGTGTTTTTCCAAGATTATTTGTAATTCTTACTGTGCATCTCTAGGGATGGGATTGGTAAGATTTTCTTGATACTAATGGCATTTACGATTCTACTGATCAATACAATTTCTAAGAGGTTCCACTTATTGATTCCTGCTTATTTTCTGTATAGAAAAAGCAGACTAAAACACGTTGTTGACGGCTGTGCTGCATTGACAAAAGCTTCTGCAAGTTGCAGGTTTTTCCCACTCACTGATAGTTTTGCAGTAAGCATCTATTTGTTGAAACGTCACACCCAGTATTGATCTTCTCCGCCCACAGTCCACCATGATTTTTGACTTTTTTGTTATCACAACTGACAACTGTCTGTGATGTGACCCTGATGTTCTTGATTTAAAGCATGCAGAACAAATCAGAAGGAACTGGTATGTGGGGAATTGTTTATCAAAAAGAATAATGATCTTGATTCCTTGAGGGAGTCGTTATCGGTTCTCAACTGGATTTCGTTTTTCGATTCCCAACCCTACTCTTTTTTTGACTCATAAATACTATTCTGTATTTGTCTTTAATGTGTTCCCCAAAACTTCCACAAGGTACTGGTGTTGGAGGAATACTGCCATCATACATATAATCAGATCAGTATAAGTATCTGCAGATATTAAAAGTGTGACTATAGGTAATGACAGCTATGAAAAGTGTTGCCAATATTTACAGCTATTATTTTAGACTTAAATATTTGCATCTAGGCTGTGGAGTTTTTGAATATTGATTATTGCTGTCAGACGATTAAACAAATTAATCTAAAAACCAAAGTCAGGGCAACTTTGTCCAGAAAATTCTAAGCTCAGTCAGATAACTCAAATTACACTTTAAGTGTGTTTCATAAATCAAATTCAAAATAAGAAAAAGGTGGAGGACATCCAGCAAAACAATTAGGCCTGGTGCATTATTAAAGAATGTAGTACAAATATAAATAAATTCAAAAATAAAATAAGACTAAGTCTTAAATAGGCCGTTCCTGTTGTCACCTAGGCTTTGTTCGGTTTGACTAGAGACGCATGTGTGAAGTGACGTGCCACTGCCATGTACGGGTCCTCCAGCTGGCCAATATTAAAATGTTTGTGTGCTATGATTAATCTTGTGATTAATTTGCAGTGTAATTAATTAATCTAATTAATGCACTAAAGTGACAGCCCTAATATTGATATTAAATTGAGAGTTTATGCTCCCAAAACTGTGCAGGTTTTCTGTCAACAAGCAAGTTGCTTGATTTGCTGTTACTGTCAAAATGCATTTTACATAGGATGTAGATGTGATCTAAAAATAACTACTTTCAGGTATTTTAATGTATAAGTATCAGCCAAATTACCTTTTTTATTATCGCCACATCGGATATTGGCAGATTCAAAATCATGCATTCCTAAAATTACTCAAATATTTCATACATTCTGTCAGTTCTACATATTTTATCACAAATGTTTAATTGTGTTAGTTGATCAGTTCGTAAATGTGAATCTCAGTGAAGTCTGTTTGTCTGAATCTAACTGAACTGTTTGTTCAGATAATCTTCCAGTGTACTCAAAGGCTTTTCCAACTTATGTCCAACACAATTAAATTTGTGTCATCCGCTAACAAAATGTTTTTTTGTGTACTGAAGACTTCATACAGATTAGTACTACACAGAATAAGTAACAGTGGGCCCAAAACAAAACCCTGTGGAACCCCCCACTCTTATCTTCGTCAGCTTAGATTTTCATAGAAGGATTTGCTTGCACAGATTTCTATTATTCAGTTTCATTGGTTCTTCATGTGTGTCACTCCGTCCTTTATGAGTTTGTGTTTAAATATGTCCGATACTTATATAGATCTACGAAAATCCTCATAACATACTGTTTTCTTCTGCACTTATACTATTGTTGCACTGATTGTGCCGTTTCTTTTATTATCTCTTTTGGCTTAATTCTCCCACAATGTCTATATTTCCTCTGATGTTTTATCATAAAAAAAACACCTGGATTTAACTAACCAATAAAACATCTTCTTTGAATCAGAAGTTTGGGGTGCCAAAATCCATTAGTTATTATATTATTTTGACCCAAAAGAAAACATCTTAAACTGATTTCTGTTCACCTCACAGAAATTTTCTGATTTGTAGATGTTGAACCAATGCCTATGTGCATCCCTCATTTATACTCTCTGCTCACATGTGGTAAATAAGCCTGTTGTTGATATGGATATCATGCTGATAAAATCTGTTTCACTCTTGAACAAAGGGCATTTGTTTGCTTTGTCATGGTTGAGTACATTATGAGTGATTGTTTAATCATTTTATCACTCTAAAGTCGATTGGGCAATATTCCACCGTGCTTTTGTAAACATCAGATATTTTAATTTTGAGACTGATGATTCATTGACTTGTGTGAGACAACCTACGTCAGAAGTGACATCACAGCTTGAGCTGGAGGGAAATTCACAAAGGCAGCAAAAATATGTAAAAACTGTTTTCTCAGAAGAGCAGAAGTTACAGTAATGACTCAGAGTGAATGTTACAACGTCTGCTTCCATTTGAGAGTCAAACATTCACACTCGCATAGCAGGGTGGGGAAATCCTCATCATGCATCACAGAGTCGTAGTCCAGTGGTCCCCCCTTAAATTGTTCTTAAAACAAGCCAAGTATATGCTATAATTAATTACTTTCCACCTGACAAAAACTGTTTTATCCCGCATTACACTTGGTTTGTTTTGAATTAGCATTTTAAATATATTCTTTTTTTATATATACTTTATTGTGTCAGTTGGCGTCATAATTACATTGATACATGTCTTAATGTTACAAAACAATATTGACACAATTTTTCCCTTTTCTTTTTTTTTGTTCACCACCACCCAGACAGAATATAATACATACAAAAACAACTAATAATCATAGTACCATAATATCATAATAATGGATACAATCACATACAATACAATTCCAGATTCATTATACACACATGGCAGTTCTGCAACTTTCCATATATATCCTTAAATTGGGTTTACATTCAATGTGTATATTTCCATTATTTATGTATCACTGAAATAAAGTATATCACAATAATTTAATGAACAAAAAAACAAAAAAATGACAATTACATATAGGCTACATATAAAGAAAAGAAAAAAGGGGGGGGGATTCAGATAAAAATAGATAGATACAAATAAATAAGTAAATAGACTGCCTTTCTATATCATACAGTTAATTCATATTTAAGCTATACATGAAACATAAGAAACGCACGTCATCTGATTTTATTCCATATTTACATTGTCAGTTTTATACTTCATATGAAAGGGGGCCCATCTTTTGTCAAACAGCCTTTCTTTCCTATTTATTTTATGGGTTATTTTTTCCATTCTATAAAAGCTGAGCAGTATTTATAACCCCTTTTCAAGTTAGGAGGTTCAGTCTTTTTCCAGTTTCTTGTGATTTGCTTTAGTGCTGTTATTCTTAGGATCCGATAAAGGTCCAGTTCGTTTTTTAAAATTCTGGGACGTATTCCTATTAGAAGAGTCTGTCTGTCTGTGCATCCGACTTCACCTAACATTTGTTCAATTTTATTTAGGACATCTGGCCAAAACGTTTGTAATTTTTTACATGTAAGAAAAATATGTAGGTAGTCTGCATTATCTTCCCCACATTCTCTCCAGCAGCTTGCACTATTCTGTGTATACTTGGACAAACCAATTGGAGTCCTGAAATACCTTACCATTATCTTCCAAGCATATTCCTGCCAGTATGGTGACTATGTATCGGCAGATGTCTTTGAAACTTTGATTCCACTCATTGTCATTCAATATTATACCTAGCTCCTTCTCCCATTTCACTTGAGTATTTCCTAAATTATCAGGTTTAATTCCCTTCAATATTTGATTTGTTTGTCTTACAGCACTTTTGAGCTCATGACTTTGATTTGTCTTTATCATGCATCTCAAAAGGGGATGGAGATTTTCCAAGGTTCTAATTTGTACTTTTTTTCGATAAAGGTTCTATGCTTAGTGCAAATATTTGTGATGATAATGGATCTCCTTGTTTCGTTCCTCTTTTAATTGCAAATATTCTAGAGAGGGTGCCTTTTACTCTTACTCTTGCATTTGGTTCTTTATACATGCCCTGAATCAATTTAATAAAGGATTGATGAAATCCATACTTCTTACTGACTTCAAACAGGAAAGGCCATGATAAATATATTATTCAGGACAATACTGTAGGAGTTTATTTATTTTTTGGACAAACAGAAGGCTTTGATTACCTCTTATGATATCCTGCTCTTAAAGTCAGTACCCGCGTTTAGTCACAAGAGGGCGCTCTTGGCCTTTGAGGCATGCTTTCCAAGTTGGTGTCCATAAGTGAGTGCGCACGTAAATACAGCACATCTTTGAGGACATTGCTTCTGCTGTTTGTTTTTAAATGGGATGCTCTCTATTGTCTTTTGGGTTTAGGGGCCAGGATCATCATGGCGTGCAGGGACCCAGAGAGAGGCCAGGCGGCTGTGAAGGAAGTCATCGAGAGCTCAGGGAACGAGGAGGTTGTTTACATGAAACTCGACTTGGCAGACAGCAAGTCTATCAGAGAGTTTGCAGAAGCCGTAAATAAAGGTATAAATCAACTTGGTATTGAATATATATATATATATATATATGTATATATATAAATGGACTTAAAATCACTACAGGTTCACATTTTACTTTGTTACAGATGAGCCAAAACTGAACATCCTCCTCAACAATGCTGGAGTGATGGTTTGTCCTTATGGGAAGACCGCAGATGGATTTGAGATGCAGATTGGCGTCAATCACATGGGTAAATAAGAAAATACTCCCTCTTACAGTTTCTGTTCTTGTTGGGCTGTTTTCTTTCTATTTGGCTTCCATATTTGAGAACTAAATTGACGTCAGTATCAGGGACAAAGAGTTTGGAAGCAAATTCAATGAATATCAGAACCTTTTGAAAATATTTTCTAAAACTATCGGCTGAAGAAATTACAGGTCAAGGTACAGCTTAAAACCAAACACACAAATCCATCAGTGTATTGACCACCAGAGGGCAGACAGGTACCGTCGCTGTCTTTAGGAAACAGCTGTTGAGTCCTTTGAATGTTTACACTTTTATTGTTTCAGTGTCACTAAAAATAAATGTCATGTAATTTTAAGTTTCTTTCCTTTTTCACTCTCCCTCTTAACTTCAGCTTTAACATGACATCAAGCAAAGCCCTGTTCACTAACGGGGTACCTACACAATATTTAAAGAAACAAATTCGAGATGTTTCAGGATTTAGATTTTAACAAGAAGACTTTTCCACAGCGGTTCAAATGTCAATCAACATAATTGTTGTAAATCAAAGTATTTTGAAATACTTAGAAAATAACGGTAGATAAACTTATTCATTTTCAGGATCAGGGCTGTTTTTTCTAATTAAAACATTGCTTATAAAACATCAAACAACTGAGTTTCAGTATTGATTACATGATTTTCTCAATGGTCAGTATATTACAGAATTATTGTCTAAGGTCCAAATATTTTTTTTACAAGTACAGATTTAATTCAACGAACTTTGTAATATAATCCTGTGAACATTCTTAAATTCAGGCTGCTGATTGGTAGGTGATAAAACACTTGATTAAATAATTACTTTCCAGAGTATTTGACCTCACTTACAAATATTTGTGTTCATAAAAAGTAAACAAAGTATTGTATTTTTACTAAACAAACAGATCTGATAGTTTTTAATGAGCCAATTAAATCAAGAACGGTTCAAAAATAACTTCTAAAGATTTTTAGGACCTAAAACGCGTGAAAAAAACCAAACTGATGTCATCTGTAAGATTTTTTCATAGAATCCCTGCGAATTTTAAATATCATCTGTGAGATGTTATTTCTGCTGCTAGCGTGCATTACATTAAAATAAGAGGAAGATGCAGCACTTTGCAAAAGTTGTGCTGGCATGACAAAATTCTGTGAAGCAAGAATGCTTTCACAAACAGAAATGTCAGTATTTTTTCCTTCAAACGGCATCAATTCTTCTAGGTCCTCTCGCTCTCAGTTTTTGGATAAACTCTGAAGGCAAGTAATTACAAACATCTTGGAGAACTTCCTAAGCCTGGCTCAAATCCTGTCTCTTCATGTTATCCCAGACACACTCCATAATCACATTAGCACTTGCAAAAAAGCCCTGAAGTTCTCAGGACTTCTACCCTGGATTGGCATATACGTGACAACAAACAGCTGAGCTTTTCAACTGAGGTTTACTCATGTATATTCCTCACCCCCACCCACCCAGTATGTCTTCCATGTAAAGTCTGAGTGCGCTGATGTCTGAATGCAGCAGTGACTAATCTGGGCAATTCACTGAAAGAGAGCCTATGGCATTATTCTTGGAACTGTTGTTTTCAGTGCACATCTTTAAGTTCTGTTGGACATCTGCTCTGAAATGATCACCAGTGGATCTCTCCGCTGCTGTTGGATACAGAGCTAAAACTCTGCAGCTTTCTTTCCCGTGTCATCATTGCATACAAGGTGACGCGGGTTCATGTTCACTTCTGTGTGCTACAGTGCTCCTCTCAACTCTTTAATGGTGATTACACGCTTTTTAACATCTAACACTAACGTAAGGATATTAATTGTGTTCATAATGTAACACTCTGTTCTGCCCTGTTGCTGTATTATGAACACTGACTTACGAACCACCTCTTTTTGATGTTGACCGGCAACTGTCCTCAATGTTGCCTGTTTTTACAAGCCTTTTCAGAAGAGTTCTGGCATCATATCATTCTGCTTTGAAATATTTATCAGGGAGAGACCTTGCTGGTGTAGTACATCTACTATTGCCTTGTTTATGTGCTCAGTATTTGCATGGTGTAGGACCTGTGACTTGAAACACCTCAGCCAGTTATAGCCTCCCCCTCCCAGTTTCAGTTGATGACCTTTTCAACCTACATATAAAAATGATTATAAGAATCTGTTTTATATAGTTGTTGTTTTAACAATTGAAAATAATCATACAAAATCCCTGGTTTTGCTCAAGCTTGCCGATGAGAATCCATACTGGTTTGAAGGCATACATTGGTCACACCAAATATTGATTTGATTCCGAAGCAAACAGTTCATCATTTTAAAAAGTATTCTTACTTAACAGTAGGGCTGAGCGATATTAGCTAATCCCAATATCATGATTAATTGAACGTCTTACCTTGATTACGATTAATGAACTATTATTTTATGCTATACTGGAACAAATGAGTGGTGATACCAATGGTCATCAGCACGGTCTTCCTACAGTATTTACACTTAACTTCTTTCTGCTCAAAATCCAAAATGTGCCCAAACAATGGAGATGGTATTTTGGCTTCGAGGTCCTCTGATAGATTGGCACTTGTCTCCTTGATGTTGTTGGTGCGTTCTTCGCTCTTGGCGAAAGTGAACATTGACTATGTGATGGGGGCACAGTCACGTGACTTACTCAGGGAAACCAATCAAAATAGTCGTCATGAGTAAAATTACTTTGATTAGAGGGTCTAAATGTTGATGTAGATTATTTTTCAATTAATTGCCTAGCCCTACTTAACAGTAATTTTTCACACTGGCCTAAATCTCCTGTACAGTTGGATATGCAATATAAAAAGTTGTATGTGTAGACATTTAAATATGATTGTGAAAATCTTCTGCTCCTCTAGGTCACTTCCTGTTGACATATCTGTTGCTTGACCTGATCAAAAAATCAGCACCGGCCAGGATAATCAACGTATCCTCAATGGCTCACTCATGGGGCTCCATCAAGCTCGACGACATCAACAGCGAGAAAAGCTACGACAAGCGGGCGGCGTATTCTCAGAGCAAGCTCGCCAACGTCCTCTTCACACGCTCACTGGCCAAGAGACTAGAGGGTAATCATTTGGGGGGTGAGGTCAGGGGGGCTGCATCATAGTAAAGCTATATTTGATGTGATGATATTATATGGATTCAAGACATTTATATTTTTGATGTATTAATCTACAACATGAATTGATTGGTTCAAAAGAAAAATCAATCACTTGTTAAGTCCACATGCTGGTTCTGTGGAGCCAGTTCAGATGGTTGACCTTCATTGTGCTGGAGTGTAAGCAATCATGGCTGCACAGGAGAGAGGTGAAAGGAACACACTGTCGGTATTTGAAGCCAATACATGGGCTTATTTTGGACTCTGACAGGGATATGAGAGTTCCATGGTACCACCCAGGGACAGCAAAAGCTGACGGCAGTAAAGCTAACCAAGCTAACCCTGCAGAAAACCATCAAACACTTGACATGCTTAGCTTGTCAAAGCTGCTTTCCAGCTACCATCTTTATGTGCAAAGACTAAAGGCCTCACAATGTTGATAAAAACGAGGGCTTTTGCTACATGCTGACTATCATCTGTAAGTATTACTTCAAAAACAGCAGCACTAAAGCTCTTCAGAGCAGTGAAATTACACGCTGAAGAGAGGCTGAGCACAGTAGTGTGGGCTGACTCAATTGGCTACATAGACATCAGTGTTTGAGTTTTACTCCTGTTTTTAATAAAGATGAAGTGACATGATGAATATTCAATGATAGGTTTATTATAAAATTTTTTACAATTTTGTCTTTTTGGTTGTAAAATCAGACAAAAAAGGGTCAAAAATCCAAACCTATTGTGATGTTAAGTACCACAACACTTAGCTTTTTGTTAAAATATTGGCAATTACAATAAAATCTAATCAGGACTCAAGCATTGAGATACTGTCATATGGTACCACCTGCAATTCCCACCCTTAGTTACTACTATATACTTTCATCTCAGGCTTTTGAAGACCATCCCGGACTTGACAGTTCAACAGACTAACTGTTTTGCTGTTTCACAATTTCAGTAACGCTTTACATTATCTCTGATGATGTGTTGATGTATTTTCAGGCACAGGTGTCACAACATACTCCCTCCACCCTGGAGTCGTCAAAACAGATTTATGGCGTCACCTGAGTGGCCCTCAGCAGGCTGTCATGAAGGTGTTCAGCCCATTTACCAAAAACTCATCTCAGGGGGCTCAGACATCCATTTACTGTGCAGTGGAGCCATCATTGGAGAAAGAGACCGGTGGATACTACAGGTAACTCAAATTTTAAACGTCAGCTTGTGATGCCTTAGTGAATACTATAATGCTGGGGATTTATTACTCAAAAAGGCTGTTTCCTTACAGAAAAGAAAAGAAATTCTACTTTTATGATGTATAATATTTAGAGTTCTCTTATAGGCACAGAATACAATACACAGAATAACAGATGCTTACACAAGTGATTTGTTTAGGGTTGAAAGTCACAAATCTTGTGAAATTTTAACATAGGAGGAACTAACATTTCTCTTGAAACACCCACAGGGTGACTGTAGCAAGAATATTTTGAAATGATCCTCAGACTGACTTGTCTTCTTGGTATTTCACTCCCATTTAAATCTATTTTGGCCTGTCTAATGGCAAAAGCAATTCACATGCAGCAGATAACAAGTTACATAAAGACAGTCTTTTGTATGTGTTTCATGATCAATTTGGTTTACTGTTAAAGATTTTATGTGCCTATCCACCCCTACAGAAGTTCTAAATCAGCAATATTTGAGCTGATAAATGAATTTCCACTTAACTGATCTGACCCTATACACTGTCATCATAAGTTTATAAACTCCAGTTCCAATGAAGTTGGGACATTGTGTAAAACAAAAACAGAATACAGTATTTTGAAAATTATTTCAACCTATATTCCATTTAAAAGACGACAAAGACAAGACATTTAACGTTCAAACTTACAATCCTTTTTTTCCACAAAAATATTCACTCATTTTGAACGTAACGCCTGCAACAGGCTCCAAAAAAGCTGGAACAGGTGCACATGTACCACTTCATCCCCTTTCTATTTAACAACCGTCAATAAGGATTTTGGAACTGCGGACATTAATTGTTGAAGCTTTGTAAGAGGAATTCTTTTCCATTCTCGCATGATTAATGACCTCACATTCTCAGTGAAGAGTCTCTGTTTATTTGTTTTGTGCTTCATAATAGACCTCACCCTTAAATAGGATGCTGGGCTGGACTGCAGTACCTGCACTCACTACAAAGCCATGCTGCTGTAACATGTGCAGAATGTGACTTTGCATTGCCTTAAACCTTGCAGATGTAATATAAGTTATATAGGGCCCAAATCAGTGCTTTGTAGGACACCTCTCTATGGTGCAGCCATTTGACATTTTCAGTTAAAAAATAATTATTGTCAGTACATTATCACTTGTAGTTGCAGTAGCGTGAGATGTTATTGAAACACTAAGACCTGAGTTGTTTTTTCTCTTTGCAGTGACTGTGCTCCTGCCAGCTGCTCGTCAGCCGCCAAAAACGACGTCACGGCTCAGAAGTTGTGGGAGCTGAGCTGCCAGATGCTTTCGATAACATGGGAGTGAAGCAGCTTGGATTAAAACACAATACTTTATAATCCGTTTACTTCCTTATTGAGGGATGCAGTATATTTTGCTTTTCAAGAAGTAATGTGACACATTAATGGTTATTATAATAACAATAAGCATATATGTTAGTGTAAACTCTACATTTCTAATCTCAGATATTAATATATCTTTCTGTACTTTTGTATTTGTCCATAAGCTTTGTGATGGATATTTAGATAAAATATGAGATGACTCAAAAAGTAAACTCTCATTGAGCTAGACTTGGGGTTTTTAGAGGGCAAATGTTTTGAATGTATTTCTGTGACAACATTTTTGCAACTTGGTGAGGACCTCTGTTTGCTCTAACTGTCCTCAAGAGAAGCTGAAGACTTGTAAACGTCCTTTGAAAGCGTGTAATAAATACTACCACAATTTACCTTAATACCTTGGATTTATATTTGACTCTAGCAAAGACCAAGCCCTGCTTTTGTTTTGCTTTTACAGTGTCTTATATATTATATCAACCAAATTATCAAATTAAATTTATTTTTGTCACATATAGAGACTGTTTAGACCCCTTGGACTTAACTGAATAAAAGCAGTCTCAGCACCTTTATGGACGGAAATGGCAGAGAATTTAGGGCAAGTGTCAAACATGCCCTCAGGTCAGAATGCTTTTAAAATGAATTAGTTATTAGTTTTGATAAAAATGAGTGAAGTCAGTCAGATCAATATATGGTGTAACTACTCTTTTCCTACAACTTGCCATAAATTTATAGGCAAACATGTAAAAAGCTGTGTTTTTATATGATTAAATCAAGTCTTTTGAGAAGCAATTTCACCCAACTGCTGGTAATGATTGTATTGTTTTCTTATGTAGGTTAAAACACAATCATCAAATGAAACCTTAGCAGCAGTGTAGGAACAAATATTAGCTTAGTTGACAAACATTTAAAAAAAAAAAATCATACAATTATCAATGAAAGTTTGTCTCCAGGGTAAATTTTGCTGTTTCAAGCGCAGCTATGCAATCTTAAGTGGACAAAAACTTTCTGCTGGTGGAGCAACGGCCTCCGACTAAACTGCAGACGGATTGTCATTGTTTCCAGCATAGATATAACATATTAGTAGTTATTTATTTAGTAGTAGTTAATTTAGGGGAACCTTGACCCAGTGAAGCTTGGCGCTACTGAATGTCACATTAACTGCCAGTACCCGAACACCACAGCTAGAGGTCGAAAGACACCTGTCCCCAAAAGGGCATCTAAAGTCGTACAACAGGAGTCCAGTCCTGAAGAAGAAGCAGCTGCAAAGGTAGGGGGGGTCAACTCTTCTTAGTGTTTACACATGTACTGCACTGAACTAAGCATGTGTAAATTTTATATATATATATATATATATATATATATATATGTGTGTGTATATATATATATAGAGAGAGAGAGAGATATTGCAGTCTATGTACATACATGCATGCAGTCCGTCCAACACCCAACATAGATAGAAAGAGAGAGAGAGAGAGAGAGAGAGAGAGAGAGAGAGAGAGAGAGAGAGAGAGAGAGAGAGAGAGAGAGAGAGAGAGAGAGAGAGATTGCAGTCTATGTACATACATGCATGCAGTCCGTCCAACACCCAACATAGATAGAAAGATATGTATACCAGTATGTAAGTTACAAAAGCAAGAGGTCAGCGACAAGCATGGTCAGTAGTTAAAATAAGTAGAAATGACCGAATAATGATGAGAATAATAAAAACATGGATAAAAGCTTAATATTAACAGATGAGAGACTGGTGGCAATAAATAAGCTGAAACAAATTACATAATTTCACGAAAAGAATCACTTAGACCGTTTATCAGGAAGAGATTTGGATGTTGGGAGAAAATAAGCTCACAGCGGTTTGTTTTGTGTTTGCTTGCTCTGTACCGTCCCCCAGAGGGCTGAAGTTCCTATTCTAGAAAAAGAACATGAGGAGTATCATTCAGAATTTTATGTGCCCGTTTAAGGATAACACTATCAAAGACAAACATTCAAAGATTGCATTATACAGAATCGTGATTTCACACCTGACACCAAACAGTCCTAAACAGAAGGAAATGTAGCCTTTGAGATAATTTGCTGCAGATGAAGTCAAACTAATCAGAAAATTTAAAACTGGCCATGACAATACCTAGATATTTCTAGGACAACCTGATCCATAACACTGTTGCCTTTGAATACCGAGTCGTGTTTCTGTACCCCCCTCGGGTCAAAAACCATCTCTTCAGTTTTTTTGTATTTAAAATGAGATTGTTTCTCCAACACCAGTCCTTAAAACAAGTTATCTCACTAAAATAAAGTGGACTTCTGACCTTGTTTCAGCCTGGCTACAGCTGAAAAGGTACCAAGGACTGTTTTTATTTTCTTCAATTAGTGAGGAGTAGTAGGCAGCTCAAGCATGACATAAGGTTGTCAAGTATTTGTTATGATTTTCTTAACAAAGTATATGAAATTGGAGCGCCACATTCTCTCTAATTCACAATGCATGTTTAAGTGCACAAGTTTCAAAACTAAACCAAGGAGTTGTTCTCTGAAGCTGAATAGCTTTTTGTCTCAGTGGGACAACTGAGTCCGAAGTGGATCTTAGACTGGCAGAGCTATCAACGAGCTGATCCAGCTGAGAGAGCCTACCATTATTATCACAGTCATCATTTAGCCAGTGTGCTGAATTTAAGGCAGCAGGAATGGCCCCCTTAAATTTAGCCACAACACAATTGCATTTCTACTCATCACTGTTTTATTATACAATGAAAAATCCTCTAGGAAGATGGAACAAGTTACTAAGAAGTGTTCAGATAACAAATGGTTTTCAGGAGACTTTTAGTTCATTAATATCAAGGCTGTATGCCAGAACAAGATCAAGAGTATGGTTAAAAAGACAGGTAGCTTCAAAAGAAGCATGAATAAAACCAAGTGAGTCTATTAAGGACATAAGGCTGAGCTAAGACTAGCACATACAAAGAGTGTTTTATCAGAGCTAAGGACCAAGTTTGATATGAACTCAGAGAATTCTTCTAAGAATAAGAATAAGGGCCTGGCGGATGGTAAATTACCACAAATGTGTCTGGCTGACAAGTTTCTGAATCAGAATGAGATAAGCTGAGAACAAGGCTTTCAAAAGAAGTTCAAATAGCCTTTGGACTAGGATTGATTAGGGGACAAGAAGGATAAATAGCTGCTACATCACCCCCACGACCTGTGTCTCGTGGTATATGAGTACCTAAATGACTGGGGGGAGTGGACTCATTTAAACTGACATATTCCTCCTGGCACAGCCACACTCCAGTTAAACAAAATAAATCAATGGGTTTTCAGATATAAGGTCATTCACTAGTAAAGATTTGGATTTCAGTTATGTCATATTTAAAAGACCACACCTCATTATCTGATGTTTTGGTGATTCTATACTTGAGGTTTTAATTTTAGTCAGATTTCCATGGTTGACACCTCATTCATTTATTTTTGTACCAACAGCTATGTTAGGTTTAGGCCGGAGAACAGACAGTCAGTGGAATATTACTCATCAGTATCACAACTTCCATAACAGCTATAATTGTGATTAACACAGCTGTCATAACACTAATGGCTGGAAACTGTCCTGAAGCAAGTGCAGAGGAGCATGGAGGGCTGCATCACTGTAACATGGTCTCATCTCTGAGAAGTCAAAATTATGATTCTGCCATGTTTGTAGATAAGAGCAATCTATCAGTTAAAGTAGGATGGATGCCATCTCTTCTGATTAGACCAGATTTTCCCCAGAAAGATGTCCCATTATCAGTCAATTAAAGACTCCACCCTAGAAAAAGCTGTATTTATCATTTATACCAAATGGATAGTCAATGATTCTGTTCTACGTACAAACAGACAGAGATAAATGTATGAATGATGGCATGGGTGAGGGATGATGTCAAAAAATTTTCTGCAGTAACCTTTTTTGGGAATCCTGGAGGAAGTCTACATTCTGGGAAATGTTATTACTCATTGTGAAATTTTTCTGTGAAACTGAAACTCTTCCATACTATGTAGTGTATACGACCCAAGGAGTGACGTTTCTGATGAGTGGAGGCCTCAGTTCCTTTAAATAGAGACGGGCACTGAAAGAAGCAGAACTCCATTCAACTTGGACAGTGCAATCGAGGTCCAGGTTTTGGTGACAGAACCTTCAGCAGGCAGAGAGCGTGGTCCATCACAGGTAAGCAGCTTCTTATGTACTTTGAGAGTGAACTTTTATTCATTTCTTCTTTAGTTCCATTTTTATTATAATGATAAAGAACGGTTGCCATTATCTGGCCGGTGTCATCTGTAACAAGAAGGAAATTATTAAATTAAGTTGATTTATATTTCTATTAAAAATTTTGTCTTTGAAAAAGGATGTTTTTCTACAAAACATACATAACAGCATCAAAATAAAAATAAATGTAAAAAAATAAATAAAAATAAGTAGATGAATTTCAATTTTTCATAAAGTGTAGTTTAAACTGGTCACGTGGGCCTGCTAATTGATGATAGATACTGGTGAAATTATCATCACTAACAGCTAGGGCTGGGCGATATGGCCTTGAAATAAAATCTCAGATTTTTTTCCACAACACTCGATTTACAATTTTAATCGATTTTTCCCTCCCTAAAAGAAACAAAACTCCCAGTGACATAAAAATGAAACAAATCAAGTTTTGCCTTTATGTTGTCTAAATGTTTCCCTCTTAAAGTCAAAGTCTGGGTCATAAAAGGTTGTTTATGTAGTATAGACGTAGGCAGGTTTGTCTACATAAACACTAACAGGCTGAGGTATTTTTACAATATTAGCATGAAACTCTCTGATTAATATTTAATCTACTTGAATAACAAATACAAGCCCATAAAAGTGCTTGTGCAAACCCTACAAGGCCGACCATCATGAAAATCGTAATTTTTTCAAAAATTGCAACTACTTACAACTGGACTAAGGCAGGAAAAAAAATCTAGTATTTTAATTTTTTAAATCTTCTGCAGAAAATAATTCGAATTAATCGATTTTTTGCAGCTCTACTAACAGCAAACACGAGACAGATTAGTGAGCTTTCAAACATTAAGAGAAAAGAATACCTTGGCATAGTCCGATTTTTTAGATGAATTCTCAATAAGTCTGCATCAGTCTGCATCCACCCTACTTTCAATATCACGCCACTGTTACTACCTCTGGAGACGGAACAAAAAGGGGATCACTTACTTCCCCCATTCTGTCTCTATGATGTTCACAGTGGAAAAGTAATGCCACAGGGGCGTAAATATTTCGTCTTAAAACATCAGTGTGAACTGGACTACTGACTGTTTGTCCTCACAGCCAGACACAAAACAAGAGCAAACTGAAAGAAGCTACCACACTTTTTAGGACTTCAGTGCTTGAAGATTAATCATGTTAGACTGTGTGATGGAGCTAAAAGAGCAGAAAATGAGCTTTGTTAGTGTCCCTTGCTCCTGCAATCCAGATGTCTTCTTCCTTTCAATAGTTTGGGGGGAAATTTAAAAAACTGCCATAATTTGGACACTCCAGACCTAGACAATACCGATAACACAGTTTTTCTTTTTTTCTTTATTTTTCAACCAACTAAACTAAACAGATTAGCCCAATGACCTTATTTATTTCCTTTTAATTAAGTACAACTAGCATCTTTGTGAATCCAGAAAAGAAAGGTTTTTACTCAGAATGGTCTAATAATTACTCAGAGTGATCACTGGACTCTTATTAGTGAAAACAAAATTACTCCCTCAAAGACGACATGTTATGCTTACTAAACTCAGTTCAATTATTGCCAAAGTGTTGGTGACATATAAAATAAATCATCAATGTTTATTCATCATTCAGGTGTTGACTATCAGAATCAAAGTCCTGAGGAGACAGTGCCAACAGAGACAACTGTGGATGTCAGGGCGCTCTGAGGTAGGACTAAACTGCCTTAAATACATCATTTTAAAACGAAATTGATCATGTCTAAAAGAGACAAAGGGTGAGATGATGGTGCAGTGAAGGTTTATAATTTATGCTTTCATAATTCAGGTTTAGACAACATGGGGGAGAGTGAAGACGATGTTGCCGTGGTTGGAATTGGATGCAACTTCCCAGGCGGTGAGTCACTTTAATGTATTTTAAACATGTTTGCTTTTCTTATGTCCTCTTTTGTCTGACTTTGACTGGATTTTCTCTTACAACTTTAATAAAATGAAAAAGAAATTCTGCCTCAGGGATCAAAATAATAAAAAAAAAAAAAAAAAAAAAATCAAATGTTGACATTATTTAACACATCAGAAATTAAATTTAACAAATACAAAACAAGTAACTTCAACACATTTTCTTGACAAAAATAACACCAGGGATTAGTAGAAGGATGCAGAGAAGAGACTGAACACTGCTGAGCACAAATATCCTTAACAGAGACACATTCACAAAAACTGCGACAAGAACAATTCATCAGCACATTGTAAAGCTGGCACAAATTCATTCAACCCAAAAGACAAGAATTAAAAAGAAAGAAGTTAGAATGATATGGAAACCACTCTCATTACTCTCACTAAGTTCATGTGCATATATTTATGTTATTTGACATCAGAACCGAAAACCAAAATACTATACTATCTGGTTATATAAAGAGGAACGTGAAAGCTCCATTTCCTCTATCAAATATTGTTTTACCATTTTTTTCTTGTAATTACTAAGTTGATATTCACTTTATTATTTCTATGTTTTAAATCATTTATTAATTCATTGTAATATTACTATTATTGTCACCGTTGTTTTTCTATCTTGTTTTTAATTCATGTATTTTAACTTATATTTTGTAATCTTTTTCTCATCTTGTATGATTTGATTCCTCTCTTGCTAATCTTTTTCAGCAGGGTTACACTTTTAAGGTTGCAACCCAAAGACAGAATTACATTTAGAGAGTAAAAAGAAGTTCAATTGGTTGGCTTAGGTGCCTGAGGGGAAAACTTTAAAAACTTAAAACACATAGACACCATGTTTTATATCTGTGTGTACTCTTTTGAAAAAAAGAACTTTCTGTTTTATATGTTTTGTATCTTGTGTTGTCTAACATTTCTTTCATCTGTTATTTATTATTTCTGTTGTTCTATTTTTGTCCTAGGGCGTATCCCTTTCCTTTATCTTGAGAGTCAAGTGTACTCATGTTTTATAAGTTATTATCGTGCATTAACAGGCATTGGAAATGCTGTTGTGTGTTTCCTATAAACACTCTGGTTGCCACCTTACTTTCATTTTTGATGATTTCTCTTTTTTTTCATAAAACAGTGCTTTTGGTCACTTTATACTTTGGCGAGTGGGTCTTTTCCATCTTCAAGAGATTAAAAAAAATCTAACTAGGGCAACAGAATATATATTATTGCAGTAGTCCATGTTTCCTGAAGAGCGGCAATTTTGCACCTAAATGTTTTGGCCTGACAGTGATAGTATGTTAAACTTAACTAATGCTGGACAAAGTACAGAATTTCAGTACTGAAAAAGGGTATTGAGTCTATTACTCCGATTCTACTTAATGCTTCCAAGCCAAATCATTACTTAATTACTAAACCTTTAGAACAAACATTTAGAAAACTCAAATATGGGAAAAAGAAACTGGATTTGGTGCTCAGAAGCAATACTTACAACAAAGATACTGAAAGTTTTTGAGCACATCATATTGAAGCTCATCAACACATAAACGCACTGACATAGACTATTACCAGGGGTCAATAGGGAGGTTCAACTTTTGGTTCCAATTTCTACACAAAAGCAGTTTGATTTTCAAATCAATTTGAACCACAAGTGCAGCTGGTGTTAACTTTAACCTGTGACCATGTTAGCTTCTGTTAGTAGACATTCTGAGTCATTATTTTTGTCGATATTTCAGGCTGGGAAATATCTGATAATGTCCATAAAATTTTGTTGTTTAAAAGAACGCCTGAAAACTCTCGTTGGTTTAAGTATCTGTTTTTAACCACAGTTAACCACAGACCTGGGCGACCATGGGTTGCCAGTCAACACAGTCACTCAAGAAATAATAACATTGGGCGTGGTCCTAAACATCAGCAGCATTTGGTTTCGATTTAAAGCAGCATCACTATAAAGGGAGCAGCTGAAAGCCTGTGCTGTCATGTAAATAGTTCAGTCAGCAACACGTATAACAGCAACAGTTTCACAACATCCGCAGCAACACGTGTAAACAACAGTGACAGTCTTGCATAGTGTGACATTACTCATAGGAGAAATTCACAGAATGGCACAAACTGACACGGAAAATCAAGTCAGCAACTCTCTAACTGTGAGTAATAACCTGCAGCAGCCCAGGCTTTCAAGTCAGTTTCATTTACTTAAAATAAATTTGGTGGGGTGCTGGTTTAGCAGAGTGGTTAGCAAACAGGCACCCCATGTACATGCTTCTGCCAGTCCAGGTTCCAATCCCGCCTGTGACCAGTTTGCAGAGTGTCTTCCCCTACTCTCTCCCCCTTTCACAAGCCTATCCACTGTCTCTCTCTTATCAATGAAGGCAGAAAATGCCCAAAAATACATTTAAAAAAAATAAATAAACTTGGTATAGTGAGGAAAGCCAGACAGAGAATTGACAATACAATTTAAAAATAACTTTATCAGTGGAAATATAAGTAAAATATACTTGACATTCTTGAAGATAACCTGTGTTGAAAGAGCTTCAGGTTGATGGTAGCCATGTGATTATGTCCACATGCACCTATGTCATGAGGCTCTTGCCGTGTGAATGGCCCAGTTTCAATTTTAGCTGGCAGTCAATTTCCCACGAGTTTCCCCACTTCCTCTTAGGCTCTATCAGCTGTCTCTCTGTACAGTCGAGGCAAAAGTGGCAGAAAAATATTTAATAAATAGCTTCACTCTGTGTTAATCTCATTGACTTTAGCCATACTGTTTGTATTTTGGGTTATAAAAATAAAAAGTAATACAATAAAGTTAAATACAAGTTGCATACTGTGTATTTCCTCCTTTACTTGCATCACAGTTTTAATAATCATCTGATTAAGAGTGACAGCTATTGACAATGTTTTCTCTTTACTGACTATCATATTTATTGTCATCATCAGGGGAAGGGCTTGACAACTTCTGGAAGGTTCTGGTGGAGGGGAGAAACTGTACTGTGCAGATTCCTCAAGCAAGATTTGACGTGGCCAGCTGGTACGACCCCGATGACACCAAGGCGGGAAAAACGCACACTGCCAAGGCTGCACTTATTGAAGGGTATGTTCTTTTGACCTAACTGTATAAGCCTTTAAGAAAGAGCTAATGTGTTTTCTATTATCAAAAACATGTTGATGTAGTTATCGTGACTTATTATGCCTTCCATCCATTCACCCATATCAGCTGTGCCTCATCTGCCTTTTGGGGGTCACAAGAATGAATCCTTACTCCAAGAGTCTTGTAATGTCACATGACTAACATGTCAGTCAAACGACGACTGAAGTCTTCTGAGAATAAGTTATCTCGCATTACAGAAATACTGAAAAAAGGGTTGTGAAAACCTACCGGAGAAATAGATTTGCAGGATGTACCCCATCTGTCAGTCTCCTCAGGAGGATCTGAAGATGAATGATGAGTCACCCAGTGACACAGAAACACAAAATATGATATAAAATAATAACGAAACTCTGGTCACGATGGCCAAAAGAGGAACAGAAACTCAAATGAAAACAGTCGACGGTGGTTTTTAAATTCAGAGAAGTTCATATTCTTCTTCCTTCACTTTCAGTTTCTTCAATCATCTCACTACGAAGTACAATAAGTGTGATGTGATGTAAAACTAGCAGTAGCTTGAACAGCACATCTTCAAACGTCTTCTTTTTATTTTTGGAAAAGTTAGGCCTTGCTGATGTAGTATAAATGCTTTGACTCAACCCTTACACACTCCATGCCTGTACCACTTCAACCCCTATGCTTTAGACATTCATGTGAAGAGGTTGGAAGTCCCAATACTTGCTAGGACAGCGCAGTTGGGTGAAGTGTTGGGGGAACATAAAACTGAGGCTGTTGCCAAATGGTGCGATGGGAAAACTAGAATGATTTGTGAATCATTAGCAGGCTGACGACTCACCTGGTGAAGGAAGTTTTCAAATTAAAGCAATTTCTGTGTTAATAATGTTCACTTTTTCAGATTCCTACATGACCTATAATCCTTGGTTACTTTCCTTCAGCCTTTGCCTTTACTTGCAAAAGTAAATTCTTATACAGATAAAAGTAGCTTTGAAAGAGTACGTTTTAGGATTGATTTTAAAATGTTAGATTGTTTTATAATTTTTTTTTAATAGGTTAGGACCCTTCTACCTTGTTGATCTGGATCGTCACTACACTCCAGTTACATCTTTCAACAGCTACAGCTGCTTTTGGAAGTGTCTTAATCTAGTCTCAAAGCCAGAGGAGATCGAGCCTTAGTGGTGGCTGCTCCTCTCCGTATAAGATCTACCCAGTCCCTCATCACAATGATAGTCACTGCTGAAGACCCATTTCTTCTCAATGGCCTTCAATTAAACTAACCCAAGCCTTCTGTTTTATTGTATTTTGGCATAATTTAGACTTGTTTTTTGTTTTTTTCTTGTTGACCCTTAGCCTCTGTGTTTCCTGTTTGCCATTTTTATGCCATACGATGGTTTTCATTAATGTTATCCTGTTTCTATATTTGTGGTTGAATAACACTCATGTCAACATGTTTTTTTAATGTGCTATAAACTACATATTGACTTAAGTTGACGTACAAAGTAACTAAAACTGGCTTGAATTCTTTACCTCTTTAAATTAAGCTTTACTGTTTGCATTTTAATTTAAATTGATAAACGTTGATATAGTAACCTCTTGCAATAGATGTATGCCTATTCTTTTTGATAAATCATTAACATTTATGATTATAAAGTTGACAATGTCCCTTCAAATAGCAACAGTTTAGCCCTATAAATGTTCTATGCTTTCAACACGGTTGGGAATAAAGGCGTTAAAAATAACAGCATCACTAGCTTGACTTCACTTTAAGAAATAAGAAAGAAATGTCGCTTTGAAACTGAAATGTAATGAGGATGAAAATTAAAAGACGCTTCATGAAGATTTCTCTTTCTACAAAGCTTTGTTCATTAACAAAATGTAGTAACACTTCTATATGCGGCAATGGCGAGTCTATAGCACTCTGTGGAGTTAAAACTGGCGCTTTCAGAAAGTACAAGAAGTGAAAGGCAATAGCATACATGTGAGATTTTCATTATGTCCTAAAGCAAAGTGTTTGTCCATTGCAAGTAAATCTAAAAAGTTAGCAACCAAAAACACTGATAACAGCGCTGTTGATATCAGCACCGCTAAAGCAGGCCAGGTAACAACAAGGAAGACAGAGACAGAGCCATGCCGTTCAAGCAGCAAAAGCTTCATCAAAAAAGTAATGCATCAAATTACTTTCCCTTGTAATTAATTACATATATTGAGGAGCAAATCTGCTAGTAATTCAATTACTTTTTTGGGAAAGTAACTTATAACTAATTACTTTTTAGCATGAACTCAAATCCAGTTGTGTGCTCAAGTGAATCTTAATTAGTTGATTTTCAACTTTCAAAGTTCATTTGAACATGTTCGTATCAAGACCTGGATCTGCATTTAATGTTGTGCATCAACTATTTTTTACTAAGATCATCATCATGCAGTGTTTAAGTTATATTTTTTCTATTTATTTTCAATCATTTCAGATTCAATGAATTTGACCACAAGTTCTTTGGCATAAGTGACAGTGAAGTCGAACGAATGGATCCTCAGCAAAAACTGCTCCTTCAGTGCGTCTACAGAGCTCTTGAAAATGCTGGAATTCCTCTGGAGAAGGCCAGTGGAACCAAGACAGGCGTCTTTGTTGGTATGTCCAAAAAATGTGTTGGCCTTGGCGTAGGGTTTGAGTTCTTGTAAGATTTTATTTGTGTTCCTTTAATCTGACTGAATTACATCTAATCACCATGCTTTAATTATCTCATTTTAGGCCTGATGAACAGAGATTATGAGACAAATGCCACACAAGTGCACCCAAGCGTGATCAACCACTTCTCAGGAACTGGACTAGCCATGAGTATCACAGCAAACAGAGTCTCCTACATCTTCAACTTCACTGGGCCCTCACTGTCCATAGACTGTGCCTGCTCCTCGTCTCTTGTGGCTCTTCATCTTGCCTGTCAATCCATTAAACAAGGTCTGATCATGGTGTTAACTATGAGTTAATGATGATTTTAAGGCCAATTTGTAATACAACTGTAATAGAAGGCTGTGTTTTTATTTGAAGACTAATGTTGAATCTGAAATTATGTTTTATAGAAATGAAACCCGAACATAAAAAGATAACATCAGTTTTAGCGTATCTGCATTTAATGATTGATTTGCAAATGTTAATGTTTGGTAGTTAAAAATTTTAAATGGATTACCTCCTTATTGTCTAGTTGATCTTGTCCATAAGTATACTTCGTCGAGGTTATAATACCCCTCTAGGGTAATCTAATCTGCTGGTTTTGAAAGAGTCAAGATCAAATCACAAAACCAGAGGGGCCTTTGTGGTGACTGCCTCCAAGATTTGGAGCTCATGTTCTGTTTTCATCTCACATTCTGTCTTCTTTTTTTCTGTCTTCTTTTTTGTCCCTGTTGTGGTTTTACAGCATTTTTGTCAATATATGTTGTTTTTAAATATGTATACTAAATGAATTTTGACTTATCGTTCCAGGTGATTGTGACATGGCTGTCTGTGGAGGAGTCAGCTGTATCATTGATCCAAGAGTGTTTGTCGCTCTGAGCAAGGCTAAGATGATCTCACCTGAAGGAACCAGCAAACCTTTTTCCAACAGAGCAGATGGTTATGGTCGAGGGGAAGGCTGTGGGATTGTCCTCCTAAAGCCACTGAAAAAGGTCAGAATAAGTTGAAAAGTAAGCAGTAAAAGGGAATAAATGATCCATTATGGCTCATTCATCCGCTATTTACAAGAAAAACATATCAATTCAATCCTTTAAGAATTAGTTTTGTATTTTTTAAGTTTGGTTGTATGAGATACTTGACAACAGTCAATAGCGTTGTTGAAAGGACTCCGAGCAATAGTGGACCTCTAAGGAGAACAAGCCCGGAAGACCAGTAAGGTACACAACTGTTTACAGTGCAGTATGTGGTTATGTGTTCTTCCACATGTGTGCATTGGTTCTGCCTGCTGAATGTTGTGAAAAATACCACCATCACTTGTGGTTGTGTGGTCTCGAGTCCATTGAGTAAAACAACGCACCAGTAAAATCACTGTATAAAGGCAGAATAACACATAATTATGGGCTACTTTGTGAAATGCTGACAAACAGAGACTTCCTGAAGTAAAATAACGCACTCTTTAAAAAAATGGTCCTAATATACACCAAACCCAACATTGTTTTGTTGTTTGTATAAACATAAACATCACACAATAACAAAAACTAACTGTATCCATCAACAGCAGTTGTACCTTTTTGATCATCTGAACTTTTTTTTTAAAGATACAGAGCTGTTAGAAACACATTTAGTTTCCTCACCGACTATGCCTGATACAACCCAACTTAAAAAATACTGCTATACTAAACATTTGAACATAGAAATCCTACTTCTACAGGGTGCAGTATTAAACCAACCTCGAAGCTGTCTCTTGCCCTAACAAGTCAACATCATATAACTGTAGTTCAAAGCTAACTCAGACTATCTTCCTTAAATAGTCAAGTCAATTTCAAAAGTAGTTATGTGTTTCTGTACCCGTCAAGCTTGAACTTTCTTCATTGCTAAACATCTTATTGATCCCAAGTGATACTTCAACATTTGGTATATAATTCTGAAGTTTTATGAGAAAATTATCCAGGCACATTACAGAAATGTAATTCAGGTGCACTGTAAGTCCAAACTGCTAAGATAATACTTTTTTTTTTTTATCAAAAAGAGCAGAAAAAAGGCTCTGTTTGTGTCTGTATGCTTATCAAATGTAGAGAATAAATGAGCCTCTGGTCAGCCACTTCCTGTTTAACCCCTGATGCTCTGCAATACTCACTTTGATATTGTTTTGTTTTATAGGCCATACAGGACCATGATAATATCTGGGGTATCATCAGCAAAACAGTCGTCAATCAAGATGGACACTCAGTGTCTCCTATCACCAAACCATCCATGTCACAACAAGAGGAACTTCTACGCAAGACCTACTCAGCATCTGACCTTGCAGATGTCCAGTTCATAGAGGCACATGGGACTGGAACTCCTGTAGGAGATCCAACAGAGGCAAGTAGCATTTCAAACGTCATTGCCAAAGCCAAACCCCCCAGTACAGAGACACTGCGAATTGGCTCTGTGAAAGGAAACATTGGACATACAGAATCTGCGGCTGGGGTGGCAGGACTCATTAAAGTTTTCCTTATGATGAAGCATGAGACCTTTGTCCCTACAGTTTTCTTCACTGAAGAGACTGCAGCCATTGATACCAAAGCTCTGAACCTGAAGGTTCCAATGAAAACAGAAAAATGGGAAGCCTCTGGTCAAAGAATTGCCGGAGTGAACAACTTTGGTTTTGGAGGCACAAATGCACATGCTATTGTCAAGCAGTGCAACCAAGCACCCGAGAAACCAAAGAGTGATGAAAAACAGGCAAAATTTTTTGTCTTGTCTGCAAATTCACCAAAGTCTCTTAAATTAATGATAGATGACACTGTTAATGAGCTAGAGAGAAATGACCAAGTTAATTTAGCTTCTCTGCTGTACACAGCAGCATGTAGGAGAAGCCATCTCAAACACAGGTACAGAAAGGCCATTGCTGTTTCATCTGTAGCTGATCTTAAAGAGAAGTTACTTGCCACTGCAGACAAAAATATCAGCCAGGCCTACTCAGATCCAAGGCTAGTCTTTGTTTACTGTGGAAATGGACTCACTTACCTTGGGATGTGTAAACTGCTCCTACAGCATGAACCTGTTTTTAGGGAAAAAGTCAGAGAGATTTCACAACTTTACCAAAACCTGAGTGAGCTGAACATCTTTGACAGACTCCAGAGTGACTTTAAGGGGTGTGACTTCACAAATCCAGGCGTGGCACAACCACTCCTCTTTGCAATCCAAGTTGCCATTACCAGCTTGCTCAGACAGTGGGGTGTCAAACCAGATGGAATGCTTGGACACTCTGTAGGCGAGGTTGCAGCTGCTCACTGCTCTGGCCTCTTGTCTCTTGAGGATGCTTTGAAGGTAGTATATGTTCGCAGCACTCTCCAGAGTAAAGTCACTGGAGGGAAGATGCTTGTGATCAGTAACATGGCTGTTACAGAAGTGACTGCTCTGCTACCAAAGTACTCTGATAGGATTTCCCTTGCCGCTTTCAACAGCCCACAGTCTTGCACTCTCTCGGGTGATGCGGATGCAATCACAAGCCTTCACAAGGAATTAGGTACCTTGGTTGAAAGTAAGAACCTTTTCCTTCGTTTACTTGATGTGCCTGCTGCTTACCACAGCCAAATGATGGACCCAATCCTGACAGAAATTGAGGAGTCAATTGGATCCTTGCAGTGTAATGGCCTTGACACAGAGCTGTTCTCAACAGTGACAGGCAAAGAGGTCCAGAAAGGAGATTTCTGCACTGGGAAATACTGGGCTCAAAACATTCGTGAGCCAGTTGCTTTTGAGCAGGCAGTGAGATCAGCAGCAAAAGAGAGGAAGAATACAATATTTGTTGAGATAGGGCCAAGACGGGCACTGGAGAGAAACATAAAGGAAACACTGGGTAGCAACACAGTTGTTCTTATATCTGTGCAGCCAGAGAAAGATCGTGAAACATTAACGTCCAGTGTTTCCAAGCTCTTTGAACTGGGATTCCATGTAAACTGGGACACCTACTATAGAGGGTTTGAGACAATTCCTCTGCCAATTCCAAAGTACCAGTTTGACTCTGCTAACAGAGATGTGATCATTGGACCAGCACAGAAAAAAAGAACAAGTAATCACCCTGTGCTGTTTCAATCAGGGAGTGAAAGCAACATTTTCAACTGTAATCTGACATCTGAATCTTCTTTCTACCTGGAACAGCACAAGCACAATGGTGTACCAATCCTGCCTGGTACCTTCTATGCTGAGTTGGGTTTAGCTGCATTCATGACAAGTGCCAAACCAAAAGTACCCCTCAGCTCAGTACAGGTCAGCATCAGTTTCCATAATCCTTTTGTGTTGACGCAAAATTCACCTGAATTAAAGGTGCAGCTACAACAAACAGAGACAGACACAAAGTTCCAGGTACTCTCCTCTTCTGCAATGTATGCATCAGGCACAGTGTCCTCGAAGAAAGAGAGGCTAGTGGAGGAGCAGTCCATTTCACTCAACTCCATCTTTAAAAGATGCAAATCTGTGAAGAGTGCCAATGAGCACTATGGATCACTCTCTGAGGCAGGTTTTCAGTATGGAGATGTCTTCCAAAATAAGGCAGATGTGCACTACTGCAAGGAATTTCGGGAGGCCTGTGCAGTTGTCACAGTTCCAGAGGAAATCCGATCTCAGTTGCATGACTACTGCATTCATCCAGTTTTGCTTGATTTCTTGATGCAGCTTCTTTCAGTTACTGTAGACCACATTTATCCAGGCAGACCAGGATTTCCTGTCAAAATAGGAAGTTTGACAGTGTGTGAACCATTGCAAGATGAGATGATTGTCTATGTAAGAGCAACAGATGTCGGGACTGATCACTTTGAGATCTGTGGCTGTTTTGCAGATAAAGAAGGACGAGTGTTGGTTGAAGTTAAGCATGCAACAGTCAGGTACATCAAGAGCGCCACTCATGTGATTGAGGAGTATTTCTACCATAATGCTTTCAGTGTTGTCTCCAATGACGTCAAATCTACCCCTCCTCCAAGGGCCTTGGTCTTTAGTGACAATATAGGGATCACAGATGGCCTCAAACAGTATTTGGACTCAGAGTCCAGATACATTTCTTGCACACATGCAGACGACTGCTTGAGCCAGGGCTTTCCATCACTCTTGGCAGATCTCAACACAACAGATACAGCCACCAAATTTGATGAGATCTTATTTTTGTGGGGAAAAGAGGACCTCACTTCAATGACAGCTGATGCAGTCATGCAGAATTTGGCAAACTACTGTGAGATTTTCCGTCGCATCGTGGTTGAGCTGAAACAACTTCACTTCCCAAACTCCATTAGAACAATCACTTATCGTTCATCTGACTTAACTGTGGACCACATAAGTCCAGGTTTTGTTCTTTCTGGTTTGACAAGATCATTTGGTGCAGAGATACCAGAGCTTTCACTTCAGCTGATTGACATACACTCAATCTCTGACAAAGACATTGAAGCTTTGTCTGTGGTCCTTGGGTCCTGTCCTTGCAGCAAGTACCCAGAGTTGGTTGTCAAAGATGGACTTATTCTGAAACCTACCATTGTTCATACTACACCAGACACAACTGACTCCTCAAAGGGTAGTTTGACTTTGACCACATCTGAGCCCTTTGTCCTCCAAACAGCTGATGTACATGAGATGGTTCACCTGAGTGCCATTCAATTTGAGGAGAAGGCCCAACAGCTAAGTAACACATCAGTTGAAATTCAGCCAACTAAGATAAGTGTTCATTCATCTGACTACTTCCCTGTCAGTGATTCACATCTGAGATTTGGCCAAGCACTTTACTGGAACAAATTCTCATCGCAGAACCACAAACTACTGGCTCTTGACTTCAGTGGGACTGTTACAGCAATTGGAAAAGATGTCAGGAAACTAAAGGTGGGAGACCATGTGGCTTCTTGCTATCCTGTGGTTGCAGCCAGCAGGGTTCAAGTTCCAGAGAATGTGTGTTATAAAACCAAGCACCTGCAGTTCCTTCAAGATCAACCCTGTGTTTCCTATTTTGTTTTGGCATGGGAGATCCTGCACCGAGCCTTGCCCAAAGCCAAGAGTAATCTTGGAATCATATCCTCAGTGCCTGATTCTACTTTGATGGAAGTTTTGGCACTCACGTCTTCAAATTCAGGCTGGAAAGTGATTGTTGGCAGACATGGCATTGGCACTTTTGCAAATGTCAGTCATATTGATGCATTTGTTGTGCTGCCCCCTTTTGATGAATCCCTGATACTTAAAATCTGCACCATCCCAGGTGTCCAACATCTTGTTTTGGTTTGTGATAATCAGATGCAAGGTTTGCTTGCTCAGGATGTGCTCCATGGTGTGAAGGAAAGTGTCCATGTGCAGACAATTCAAATGTCTCTCCTTATGCAAAAAGGATCCTTGATCGCAAAAAGGCGACAAGTTTATCATTGGATGAAGTACTTAGACCTTGGCGGAAACTTTGCTCCTGACAGTTACACCTTCCAAAGTGTACAATCTGAAAACATGAACATCCTGGACACAGAGAAAACACAATCGTACTTCAGCTCAAAGAAGTTGGGTATTGTGTCTTTGGAGGAAGGTATTCACACCGCAAAGTCTGACATCCCATTTCTGCCCACAAGGAGACAGCTTTTCCAAAAGAAAGCAGTGTACATAGTGTCTGGTGGTCTTTCTGGTTTGGGCTTTGAGACTGTCAAGTTCATCTCCAAAAGAGATGGTGGGTACATTGTCATACTCTCCAGGAGCAAACCAACACCGAAGGTACAGCAGGAGCTCCAAGACATTCAGAAACAGTATAAAAACTGTGTCACTACAATGGAGTGTGACATATCTGTGTCAGAGTCTGTGCACAAAGTTATCAGTGTCATTGGCCAAAAATTCCATGGCTGTCCAATCAAAGGAGTTTTTCACAGTGCAGTTGTCTTGCATGATGGGCTGATTGAGACCCTTGACAGATCTTTATTTGAGAAAGTTCTCAAACCAAAAGTGAATGGAGCATTGAATTTGCACCATGCAACCTTGCACTGCCCATTAGATTACTTTGTCTGTTACTCCTCCATCTCATCTTTTCTGGGAAATGCTGCACAAACAAACTACGCTGCTGCAAACAGATTTCTTGACCTGTTCTGTCAATACCGGCGCAAACTTGGGCTTCCTGGCCAGTCAATCAACTGGGGTGCTCTAAACCTTGGCCTCCTCTTGAATAAAGATCACATTCAGCAGTTTCTTGAGGCAAGGGGGATTATGGTGCTGGAAGTTGGTGACATTAAAAAAAGTCTGGAGCAATGTCTTCTGCTCGATCTACCACAACAGGCTATATGTCGCTTTAACTTCAAAAACATCAGATCCAACGTCCTCTCTCAAAATGCAGCTTTGTCAGCGCGCTTATTACCTTTGGTAGAGGAGGCTTTCAAAAACTCAGAGGAGACAGATTCGGAATCTAAGCCAACTACATCTGTGTCACCAAGAGAGTATGTTGTCTCTCTGCTTTCTGAGGTAACTGGCATGGAGGAGAGAGAGCTGAAAGATGACTGTCTTCTTTCAGCCTTAGGCATTGACTCAATGCAGGCCATGACTGTGCAGAACACAATCTTTCATCAGAGAGGTGTGAATGTCCCTCTAGTGAAACTGTTGGACCCCAGTGTCACTTTATCATCTGTCGTGGCTTTACTGAGTGTAGAGTAAGAAACTGTTTGATAGTATGAGTCTGTTTCAGTTCGAGACATGGAGCTGTCTGTAAGATTAAAAAAATAACAACCATAGATCTAAAAATGCCAATAATAGACCTAATTCCCAATGGCAGACAGGGTGGGAAACTGAAATATTGTTTTCATTTTACACAATTATGCTGCAGATTGTGTATCATCACAACCTCAACATTCTTGCAACTAGTTTTATTGTTTTAACCGTTCGTTGGAAATATTGTAACTGATTTCTAGCCAAACTATGTTGTAGTCACACTTTAGATAATAACCTTTTACTATCCCGATTATGTTTAAGCTAAAAAAAACATGAAACTTGCATGTTTCTTTAGATTATGACAGAGAACTGAACATGTAAGTTTCATATTTTTGTGTTGCCAATTGTAGTTATTACAAGCAATGATCCAAAACACAATGAATGATCCCACAGGCTTTCAATACGTCTATGGTGGAGCGAACCAGGATAATGTTAGCATCTGTGTTGTAAATAAGCATGTTTCAGTAGCCATTAGCTGCTGTAAGACTGATGCTAATGTAATCATAAAGCCACCTCCTGCAGACTTGAGCAACAAGGCCAACAGTGTAACACTGACCAACAAGTTAGTATATTACAGTACAATATGACAATGTTTGAGTTTCCCACTGAGCATGACATAACAGGAACATGAGAATATTGTCTATTGTTGTCTACTGCTATAGTTGGCAGAAAGAATACCATTTCCAAAGCATTCTTGTGCTCATGCAACATGATTATACAATTTGTCTATTATTTATTAGATTGTCTTCCTTGTAACAATCTCACTCAACAGTGTGTGACAAAGGACATCCAGACATTTTCAGCAAGATAGTAATGGATTTAACAAAATATTTGATTTTATATTTTATTTTGAGTTTACACAGTACTTAAACAATGAAAATCAGCGGATCTGATGTTGAATATGAATATGCACATAAATCAAAACAAGGAACAACCAGGAGCTGGAGCAGTCTGCAGGACAGGGTAAAAGAGACTGATCAGGGTGAGAAAGCCTGCTATATAACCTCCTGCCTAAACCAGCTCAGGTGTGCAGCGCTTCAGTGTCCAATCAGCTGCTCTCACCTGGAGACAGGAGGCATTGCCATCAACAAATGGAGAAATATGAAACATCAAGGCCAACCCTTAAATCATCCTGTACATAATTTTTTTTGTCATTTTGAATCACATTTTTCTTGTCTGAGTTGTTGTGGTTACAATATGTTATGCATTTAACCCTCCAGATGTTCAACCTACTTAGTTAAATCATGTCGCATTATTTCATTTTTTTTCTTGTTTTTTAAACTTTTAATGCTAAAGCTATGATGAACTTGTGATTTTGTTGCCACTAAAATGAACTGTAACAACTTTATAACTGTGTTTAAAATGTCAAATGCTATTATGGCATACATGATATCTATGGACTAAAGAGAAATTATATTTCACTGTAACTGTAGTGAAAAAAAAACTGAGACCAACAAAACATGGCTGATGTATCTTTTATTTTGTCATGACACAATAAATCATGAGAACAATTTCTGAATGCTCCTTCTGGGTTTGATTTATTGAGACTTTTTCTTTTAATAAATCACAAAATTGCTGTTGCAAGTCAGGCAAAACTATCAGAAAAGGCAGGAAACTATGTATGTTATTTCTATTACGCCTGACTTCATATTTATTTTTATAATTACAGTTCCATTTATTTGTTAAATTTCAAGAAATTTTATCCTAAATAAGAAATAATAGAGCTGTACAGATAGGGTGTCATTTTGAGGGTCAACCTGAAAGATAGTATTTTTCTGGCTTCCTCAACCCATGGGATTTTAAGATCTGATTTGAAAAACATAATGAAACTTGCATGTTTTGTTCATCACAACATTTATATCACAACTTAATCAGGTAAACTTAATCAGCCAGAGCAGTGGTTCTCAAATGGTGTGGCAGGACACACTGGTGTACCTTGAGAACAGTCCACATGTGATTTGGAAAAATGTACAGCTATGTGTTCCAACTACTACTCTACAGCAAGTGATGAGTTAGTTTTGAAATAAAATCTGATCTGCCTGACTATTAATCCTTTAAATTCTGCATAAAAATGCAAATTCAGTTACTTTAACAGAATTTTGCAATTAACAAAATGAAAGGGTTAGAATAGCATTGGGCATCAAACTGAACTAAAATGCCACACTTTTTAGTGTCAACTTAAAAAAACTTACATTACTAAGCCCTACTGAACACGTGTTTACAATGTTAAAACTTGTGTTGAAAAAGTAAAAAAATATTTTTTAGCTTTACAAGCCGAAATAGTTACATGAGATGAATGTTCTCTGAATTTAAGTAAATTGTCATCATAATGTGTTTCAATGTAAGAAAAAGGGGAGAAAACCGCTATACTGAGACACCTATCCAATTTAACAAGTAATTAGTTATTCAGTCTGTTAACTTCTATAGGCTAATATTCATGAATAAATGTATACAGAAAAATCAGATACAATTGATCATGTTAAAGACACTATTTTGCATTGGTATGAATACGATGTACCTTGCGATTTTGGCTTGGTTTTTGGTGTTACTTGGGCAAAAACAGTTGAAGAACCTCCAAGCTTGATATTAAGCTACTTTTGGGCTATTATGGAACTACAGCATGCTGGTTCAGCTTAATTTCAAATTATATCACAAGCCTTTAATTTCATCTCAGAAAATTAATCAAGTTGGTACTAACAGTTGTGGCAGCCATGTATGTAACATATTTTTTTGTTAAACTGATCAGAAATTATTATGTCTAAGGCCTCAGGAAATGTTTGTAGACCCTGGTAGCAATTTATAGGGGTAATTCATTGCATATTTTGGTTTAGGGAAAAAACAAAAATCATGGATGCATATGGTTATCAAAGACCCAAGATTTCCCTTTGTCAGTATCATGTATTTATATTAACAAAAAAGAGAAATCAGCACAGTACTGTAATTATACATGTAAGAGAGTTGAAAAACAATGAATAACTTTCTGCCTGCCCTGAGCAAAAAACCAATTTTAATTTTTTATGCAATCACAAAAGTGTGTCTTCCTTAGAATTTGAAGTAATGTCCTGTGTTTGATTTAATTACTTATTCATCACAAAAGTTTCCAAAGTTTCCAGTGTACTGTTGGGATCCAGTATTTTCACTAAGGGGACATTCACACCTGTCTCTTGGAATATCTCATTCTGCAAAGTCATGGCTAACATTGAGTCTATACCCAAAGCACAAAGTGCTGAGTCATCCTTCAGTTCATCCACATTTACTGTGCTGATGTCGCTAATAATTTTTCTGACACTGTCATGTGTGGAAGACAAACACTGAATCTTAGACTCCCTTTGTGCAACTTTTGTAAGCTCAACTTCCACTAAAGCCGACAGCCGCTCCTTTAGAGATGCATTTTGTGAAAGAACATGAACATGAAGATTTCTGAAGTTAAATTTACAAATAACTTGTTGTGGTTTGTTAATCTGAAGACATCTTTCAAGTGCCTTTTGGACATCACAAACATCCATTACCATCATACCTTTGGCCTCCAAGAATTTCTGAAAATGGTTTTTGTTTAACAAGAGACCAAGATTCAAAGGACCCCAGTTGATGGACTGCCCGGCAAGTCCAATATTTCTACGGTGATGACAGAAAGTGTCCAGGAAAGAATTAGCAGCTGCATAGTTACATTGCGAGGCATTGCCAATGAATGAAGAGATTGATGAGTAGCACACGAAGAAATCTAGTTTGTTGTGAAGTGTTGCATAGTGAAGGTTTAGAGCTCCACTCACTTTGGGTCGCATAACTTTCTGAAAATGGGACTGATCAAGGGTTTCAATCAACCCATCGTGCAATACTGCAGCACTGTGAAACACTCCTTTGATTGGACATGTGGTGAATCTTTGTTTAATCTTTGAGATAGCATCTACGACCTGCATGGACACAGAAACATCACATTGGATGTTCATGATTTTCACTCCATGTCTTCTTTGAAGGACTTCCATTTGAGACTGCAATTCATCAGTCAGAGTTCTCCTGGTTAATGTTGCAATACAACCTCCACCATTACTGGCAATGAACTTAACTGTCTCAAGTCCTAATCCAGAGAGCCCTCCAGTGACTATGTACACACAGTTTTGCTTAAAGAGGTGCCCTGGTCTCCTGAGCAAGGGGATGTCCAACACTGGACAGTCAGAATCCCTTAAAACAAGCTGACTCACTGTTTTTGCTGTGAAGTAAGATTCAAAGTCTGGATTCTTTTGAGGCTCTTTTGTTGGAAACAGCAGGAAACATTCCTTTTTCAGAGGTAAAGACTGTGTATCAAACCCCAGTGTTGTAAGCCAGTCTGAGATATTCCTGGTTTGTTCTTTTAAATTGGCTTTCTGCAGTACATTTGACACATCTAGTATATGCACATGCACATGGTCATTCTTAACTGCAAAGTAGTTTGTTGGAAGTGAGGATGACCTTTGATGGCTGCATACAAAAATAGCATGCTTATCGTGACCAGCAATGTTGCCCAACATTTTCCAAGAGTCATCAAATGGGGGAAGAAAAACAACTGCACGACTTTGGTCAAAATGTGGCAAACCTCTGCTCAAGTAAGACAAAGCTGAAACATTCCAGCCCAACCTATTTGCCGTAAGAGCCAAAACTTTCACCAGAGCAGAGGCAGAGTCTGAAGAGACAATTACCATCTTCCTGTGCCAGGGTTTTACCTTTGACAGAATTTTCTGCAGGATCTCCCAAGCCAGGATGAAATAAGACACACATGGTGTCTCTTTCAGAAAAGGGAGTCTCTTAATGCTATAGCACACTGCTTCAGGAATTATGACTTCTGCAGTGGCAGCAACAGGATAACAAGAGGCAATAGCATCCCCTACTCTCAGACTATCAACATCTTTCCCAACAGCTGTGACTATACCACTGAAATCTAAAGCAAGGACTTTGTGATTCTGTGCTGTATGGTAGCTCCAGTAAATGGCCTTACTATAGCTCAAATATGAGGCAGTGACAGGAAAATAATCTGATGAATGCACACATACATTTGTGAGCTGAATCTCTACTAACTTCTCCTGAATAGGATGAACATTTTTGTTGCATGGGACAGCAGACAGTTGATACAGTCTGTATGGATCTGCTGTCTGTACAGCAAAGTTGCTCTGATGGTCCGAATATATATCCTCTGTATTCAAAGACTTGCCCTTTGCAAGTGTTTGTGCTATTCTAGTTGTTGACACTTGCCCGTTGCTTATCATGACCTCTTGCTGTTTGCAGTTGTTGATTACATGGACCAGTGTGTGGATGTCTTTCTGGGTTACAGAAGCAAGATCAATCAGCTGAAATGAGAGACCTGCAATCTCTGCTGCACATGCCCTTGTCATTCCAGACAGCACAAAACCAGCATTGATGTGGTCCACAGTTGTCTCCGTTGATCTATAGGTTATGACACGGACAGAACAGGAGCATCTGCTTGCCTTCAAAGCTAAGATCACCTGCTTAAATTGCTCACAGCAAGTTGCCAGGCAGTCCAACACTTCTTCAGATGACAAATGACTGAGATCCTCTACTCCCCAAATGAAGAGAACATTTTCCAAATCCAGGATGGTGTTGAGTGAGTGAATAAACACATTTTGAACTTCTGTCCAGTTCTGTGTACTCGCAACAAATACCGACTCTGAGTGCATGTATGGCCTGAGTTGTTTAGCAATGCCAAGTTTGTCCTGGAATACTATTGCTTTCATCTGGTAATTTGGCAAATCTATCTTGTCTAAAAGTACCACCGTTTCATTATGGAAAAACCATGACTGAACAATATTAGAACAGTTGCCCAAAAAGCATATCCTCACCTCCTTGAGTTCAACCAGTACCTGGCCTTCTGGAGTGGAAAAGCAGCCACATACATCAAGAAAATCTGGAGTTTGTTGAGTGACTCGTAAGTATATTACCATTTCTTCTTGCAGGGGTCCTGATATGACTACACTACCAATAGCTGATGGAAATCCTTGTCTAGCTGTTAGCTGTCCAATAGCCACTACAGCGCTCATTTGCAAGAAGTAGTCCAGTAGCACAGGATGAATAATATATTCATGAAGGTGTTTAAAAATCTCACCAGGGACTTTGATTTTTGTCACTGCTTCCTTCAGTTCGTCTCCAAAATGTAAATCATCAAGCTGTCTCAAGACAAGTCCATACTCAAATCCCACTTGAGACAGAATTGCATACATCTCTTCCCTCCTCATGACATGTTTGCATCGTTGGAAGACTGTGTCACAACAAATCGTTGTTTCCTCTATCAGTTGATGGCCATTTGAACACCTGTAAGTGCCTGAGGCATGTGTTGCAGCTGAAGACTGTATTTTAAAAGAAGCCTCATTTGCTGTCTTTTCCAGCGTCACTTTCAGCTGATGACAGTTTGTAGTCAGTGTGAACACATTCTCAAACCTTATGCTGAGCTTGAGCAGGGATACTGGTTTCTTTGGCTTTAAACTTGTCATCACTGCAGCATAAGCTAGTTCAACATACAGTGCACCTGGCACAATAGGAACACCATTGTTTTTGTGTTCCCAAAGATATGGTGCTGTCCCTACAGATAGGTTGCACCTGTATTCTCTGTCACCCTGCTTTACCTGGCAAAGGAGCACATGGGAAGAAAAATCCCATGAACCTTCACCTTTTCTCATAGCCTCAAAATCCATTTCTTTTCTTGTGTGGTCAAACTGATAAACTGGAGAAGCTGTGGGAAATGCCTCACTACCACTGTAAAGTTGATGCCAGTCCACATTGATGCCAAGCTCAAACAGTTTTGCAACAGTAGACAAGATAGTGTCATGATTACTTTTTGGCTGGACTGAAGGAAAAACCATGGTTTTGTTCCCCAGTGTCTCATGTATGTACCTTTGAAGAGACCTGCGCGGTCCAATCTCCACGAAGACCATATTTTTGCTTGACTGCTTGTCTTTAGTGACAGCAAGCAGTGTTTGCTCAAATAATACAGGCTCTCGGATGTTTCTTGCCCAGTACTTGCCTGTGCAAAAGTCACCTTCTGTAGAACTCTCACTTGTCACAGTTGAATAAATTCTACACTCCTTGTTATCAACAGCCAAAGCCTCAATCCTTTTTTCAATCTCTTCTAGTACAGGATCCATCATATGGCTATGGTACGCTGCTGGAACGTCTAACTCATAGAGAAAGACATTCTCACTTGCAAACTTAGTCTTCAACTTCTGATGGAGGATGTCTAAAGAAGCTGGATCCCCTGACAGAGCACAGGACCGAGGGCTGTTATGCGCTGCAATGCAAATTTTCCCAGAAAACGCTGAAAGGTCTTCAAGAACTTTTTCAACAGCTACATTACCAACTACAAGCATTTTCCCCCCTGAGACTTTGTTCTGAAGAGCACTACGATGATGCAACACCTTCACAGCATCCTCAAGAGACAAAAGACCAGAACAGTGGGCCGCAGCAACTTCCCCAACAGAGTGCCCAAGCACGACATCAGGTCTGATACCCCAGTGCTTTAAGAGTGCAGCAATTCCAACCTGAATTGCAAAAAGAAAAGGCTGCACAACATCTGGCTTGCTAAAATCATAATTATCATCATCACCAGAGAGCCACTGGCTGATGCTATTGTTCCCATGATTCTGAAAGAGATCCTGAACTTCTCTAATCTTGTCTCTGAAAACAGAAAACACTCTCAGGAGCTGCTGACACATACCCCTGTAGGCAACCCCGTTCCCACAAAACACAAAGACCAACTGGATGTCAGACCTTGTTGACTCAACTTTTGTTTTCAGTGCTGCTGTCAACTGATGCTCTAAGTCTGAGAGGGAAGATGTTTGAAAGACCCTCCTGTACTTGTGCCGGGAATGACTCCTTCCACATGCTGAGGTGTATGCCAGTGCTTGTATATCAACTGTTTGATCACTACTCAGTCTCTGCTTGGTGTCAGTGATGGTAAGACTGTAAGATTTCTCTGAGGCTGCTGATATTACAAAGAGTTTTTGACCAGTCTCTGGTGAATTATTTGAGAGGCTGGTTTGCTTGTATTCTTGTACAATTACATGGGCATTTGTACCCCCAAAACCAAAGCTGTTGACTCCAGCTAGCCTTACCAGAGACCCATTTGTCTTCCATTTTACAGCATTGAATGGAATATTAAGACTCAAAGCGTTTACATCTACACTGGCGCATTCTTCTGAGAAGAAAACTGTCGGAACAAAGGTTTCATGTTTCATCATTAAAAGTATCTTGATGAGTCCTGCCACTCCAGCTGCAGATTCTGTATGCCCAATGTTCCCCTTAACAGAGCCAATTTGCAATGTGTCTACACCAGGGGGTTTTGCTTTGGCAATGATGTTTGAGATGCTCCTTGCCTCTGTTGGGTCCCCAACTGGGGTTCCAGTCCCATGTGCCTCTATGTACTGAACTTTTGCGAGGTCCGATTCTGAGTAGATAATGCGTAGAAGTTCCTCTTGTTGTGAGGGAGATGGTTTGGTGATAGGAGACACTGTGTGTCCATCTTGGTTGACAGCTGTTTTCCTGATGATACCCCATATTTTGTTCAGGTCTTTCATGGCCTTTTGGATAAAAAGTCACACTTTTAGTAAGCTATATCTGGTAAAACGTGATTTGATTACAGTAATTTACTGGAAACACAATAATTGCTTCAAAAACTTACACTTTTCAGAGGTTTAAGGAGAACTACACCACAGCCCTCCCCTCTACCATAACCATCTGCTTTACAGGAGAAAGGTTTACTGGTTCCCTCCAGTGAGATCATTTTGGCCTTGCTGAGAGCAATAAACACTCTTGGCTCTATTATACAGCTGACACCACCACATAGAGCCATCTCACAGTCACCTGTTAAAAAAATGAGAGCAGAAAACACACCTTTAGATGACGCTTAACATAGCTTTCTGACCATTAGTACAGAAATGGCAGCTTCAAACCTTGTTTTAGCCCCTGGCAGGCTAAATGTACAGCCACCAAAGATGAAGAGCAGGCGCTGTCAATGGCTAAAGAAGGGCCCGTGACATTGAATGTGTAGGAAATTCGATTAGCTGCCATACTCATTGCTGTCCCAGTGCCATTGTAGTGGTTTATTGAAGAAGAATTGTTACTTCTGAGCATCTCATAATCCCTGTTCATTAAACCTGCAACATAATAAACAGTATGTTATTATAGTTTTCATAATGCTAGAATATTTAACTTTGATACATACTTGAGCATTGATGTAGATACCAGGGCTACAAAAATGGCCTTCTTTGCAATCATTGTTGATTTTCAAAATTTCTTTCAGAAAGGGTGTCCAAAGATATATCAGGATTGGATATATCATTAATAGCAAAAATCAAGCAAATGATAAGATTATTTGAAATTAGGGTATCCACAGGATTGAATATGTCCACTGAATTATCAAAAATTACCAAAAATACAAATATTGTGTGATTTAGCTCTCAGAATTTTCCAACTTTCTCTTTAGAGACATTGTGCAACAATATCTAAAGGATAGGACTCCAGGGATTTCAGCCAGAATGCTAAGTTTTAGGTCATCAACATTCCATTTCCAAAAAGTGCTTAAAAATGTATTAGAATAGCTGTCATAAAAACGAGAAAACATCAATATTTAAGAGAAATCATCATTTCATGGTCAGATTTTAGTGGCTCACTGGGCTTATCAGTCATTAATGAAGTATATCATTATACCACTGAAACTATTTTTTTCTTGTCAGGGATAAAAGGAATGAACAATAATCTGACATCTTAATCAAACAATAAAGTGCTACATGACTTTTTTCTGTATTTTGTACAACAAAAAATCTCAGAATTAATAGATAACACCAAAAATTATGTTTTATCATTAAAATATCCTTTTGGTCAAAGAGCTCCTACATAAAAATGCATTAATAATAACAGAAACATAAAAATGACTTTGGTAATTACCAATACTGTCAATTTAGGGCAGCTGTAGCATACACCTTACACTGGGTGGTAGTTAATTAATGTTTTAAGCACTGTATATTAAAAGCATTTCTCAAAAGCACTGGTTTAAGGCAAGTGGTATATCAAAAATGTATCGCAGAACTGCAAATCACAAAAAAATGTGTATTTTATGTATTGTGTTCAATAAATTGAGATGGTAAGGGTTTGTATTTGTCACAGAACAAGAATAATATGTTACCAATGTAAACTCCAGTTCTGCTTCCACTGACGGTTTCCATTGCTATTCCTCCATCTTCAAGTGCCCTGTATGAACACTGCAGAAGAAGTTTCTGCTGAGGGTCCATGGAATCAGCCTCTGCTTCAGTGATGCCAAAAAACCTGTGATCAAACTCGTTAAACCTGCAATAACAGAATGGATCCACTGTCAGTAAAACATCTGTAAGTAGACAATACATTTCTGTCAGTTGAGGTAATGCTTACCCTTCTATGAGAGCTGCTGTCTTTGTCTGCACTTTTCCAGGTTTGCTTTCATCAGTATCATACCAAAAACTGGTGTCAAACCTCTCTTTTGGAATATCTACAGCACAGTTTTTCCCCTCCAACAGGACCCTCCAGAAATTCTCCAACCCTTCACCTTGAATGAATATATCATAGTACTCGTAATATCAATAAACAGGGTAAAAATTACCTGAGAGAAGTTTAAAATGCCAAATGAATGGAAAAGCTCACCTCCAGGAAAATTGCATCCAATCCCAATAACAGCTATGCCATCTTCTTCATCCTCCATTGTTTCTTGGAAATGACAGAAAAGCTCACAAAGATTTAATTTGAATACCAAGCCTAAAAGTGAAGTCTGCTCTTCTTAAGACTGATGTTCAGATGTCTTCAGTCAGAACTAGTGCTTCTGTATCTTTCATGCTTTATAGGCACTGAGCCGCGGATCGGTGAAAAGGTACAATAATGCCCTTGTTTGTTCAATCCAGTTAGCTTTGAGCAGAACTGCATACACTTATTGTAGGTTAAGAGCTATCAAGCAGCAGTGAATGAGCTTTGTTCCTGTCTGAAGATTGACAGAGCAGTAGTGTTTCAAAAGAATCTGAGTGGCTTCTGAAAGGTCTTTAACTGTAACCTGAGGCTAAATAACATTAAATCACTACATATGGTTTTGATATTCTAAGATGCTGCATTCTGTCTGAACTATTGATTGGTTTTAGCTGAAGACAGGGCTCCTCTCATTTCTGAAAAAATATGGTAAAATAAATATTTACTCACCTCATCAGATCTCCTTCTGCCTTCAGAACTGTCTTTTTCCTCGTGGCATATAGTCAACGTGCTGGAAATATTCCTCTTTTCACGAAGTTTTGAGCTTAAACTAATCTGATAGAGTGAAAAGCTGTTATTAAGCTACTATGAAACAACAACATGGTGGTTCAATATATAAGCAACAAAAATATTTCAAGTGTAAATCTTATTGTGCCCTCTTGTTTGTCAATTAGGTTCTCATGGCTGTGGCAATAGAGTATGACTGCTTATTAAAAAAAGAAAAATCCAAAATGCTTGTTGTTGGGTGCCCAACATTTTTGATGCATTTGAATTTCATTTTTCAAACTATATGTTTACAGAATTGTAACTATTTCTTGCAAAGTTATACTATGTTTAAAGACTTGAGATGTATAAATATTAAATGCTGAATAAAAATGTTTAAGAAAGGCTAAAAAATTCAAAAAAGCAGGCAACTTTAGATGTATTTTATTACTTCTATTAACCACTGACCATGTCATGTTTGTGTGTTCTCAGTGTGCCTTATTTCAGGCACTTATCTGGAACTGATCAGTCCCTTTTACCAGGAAGTGTTAACTTACTTTTGCATTTTTGGACTCATTCCTGCATCACTTTATGATCTACTGATAACAGACTACATGTAAACTATTGAACAGCTTATTTGGACTATCAGTAGTGGTTGGATTTTAACTATTAAAGGTTTGACTTACCTTGATGATGAGGCCAAAATACAATTCTAATCATTGCTGTTGTGTGTGTGTTAATAATTTCAGATAACAGACCACTTTAAATATATTTTTCAAGTTTTAACCTGAATTCTTGACTCATTTCTAGCTGCAGTTACATCAGGAAAACGCTTGTGTCCTGGAAGATTGATTAACTTCACTTTGCAGCTAACATTAAAACTAAGAGCTAACTCAGTGATGCTAATATAATACAGTAAAGCTTCCTCACTGGTTTAAGGTTTTCCTCTGTAGGCTACTAGCTAAAGGTCACAAAAGCTACTTTGAACACTTATGACCCACCAGTCACTTTGTTAGAGGAGCTTGTTGAAGTCTCAAGAGCTGCATATTCACCAAACAGTCCATAAGAAAGGTTACTCACTTGTCAGCTGACCCAACAGCAGGCGAAGTAAACGGAACAAACGGCCAGAGCTAGCTTAAATACAGACGTGCAGCTAACTGACAACAGAGCTAACTGCAACTAACTGACGACAGAGCTAACTGCAACTAACTGACAACAGAGCTAACTGCAACTAACTGACAACAGAGCTAACTGCTTGGACATTGAAGCAACAAACATTATACTCATACTAATAGTACAGCTTGATAACAAATTACTTTAATGTGTATTTTAAGGATGAATAACAAAAAAAGTTTGATTAAAAAAAATATAAAAAATATATACATAATGTAAGGCTCCAGTCCATGCACTTAAGTCTGGATGGGGAACCATATTGTTATGTTCTATACATAGAGGCCACACTACAACCAAGACACTAGTTGACATAAATTATTACTTTATTTTTCAAAAATGAACGTAAAAAAACATTCTAAAAGTTAAGCCTACATACAATTATTACATTTTAAGCTAAATTTCAAATTGTAAAACTGTATCTAATGAGCTAAACACAGAATTTACATTTATTTAACTATTTTTCATAATGTTTTTCACAATTAAGTTTACTTACAGGTCTTCCTTTATTCATAAAAATACACTGATCCACATATTTTACCTTTCATCCCTTTCGAGGTCACAGCAGGCTGAGGGTTATCCATACATTGGGCGAGAGGCAGGGTACACCCGGGACCTGTTGCCAGCTAATCACAGGGACACATAGAGAGACATAGACAACCACTTACATTCACTCAAGGCGCAATATAGTCACCAGATGACCTTATGAGCATGTTTTTGTTCTGTCGGAGGAAGCTGAAGTGTCTGGAGAGAACCCACACATGCAGGTGGAGAACATAGAAACTCCACATAGAAAAGCCCTGACCTGCTGCACCACCGTGCTGCAAATATATATATAAAGTGATGTGTAAACAAGTTTTCAAAGAAATAAGACATCAGTTCCTCAGTGAATTCCATGTAAAGAATTAAAAATGTTCCAATAACCAAAAATTAATATGGAAACTCTTACATTATTTTTTAATTTTACCATAGGTTTTGTTTTATTTTTTCATGTTTATAATCTATAGGTACTTCAAGTTAACTTGTGGGCCACACTGAGTGAGCAAGAGAGCTGCATGTGGCCTATTACCGAATTCAGGTTTCTGTTGCTGAGTGCTGGATAAAGCTGTATGCATGCACTGCCCTCAAGTGGCTGTTTTAGGAATACATTTAGTTTCATTCATGTACTGCACAAAACATCCATGAGTAAAAGAAACCTTTATTGGAGCTTCAAAGACCTCTGTCTAAAGAAATTCAACTATGAAAAAGTCTTTGACAGAAAATACAGGACAAAAGGAATACAATTTAACATATATAATGGTTTAAATCATCTTTCTATGCCATCTTCACAATGACCAGATGAGGGAAACAAAAGGATCTAAGTACAAGATCTCTAAAAGGTCTGTGCTCAGCTATCCGTATATGTACAAGATTTAAAAAGATCTACTGAGGTATCTAGTGGCCCAGAGAAGTGCCTTCAAGTACCATCTGGATCTCTTTGGCATCCAACATTTCATATCTGAGCAGGGCATCAGCTAGTGTCTTGTGCTCTTTACTGTAGGTCTTCAGGATGTTTTTAGCACATTCATAGGATGTCCTGGGAGAAGACTGTGAAGAAGACACTTCTTCACTTAAAAAAGTGTATATAAATGAGGCAAGGTGATTATTATTTTCATTATTTTAAAAGAAAACTCAAGACTTCCTCTTTAGTCTGGCCTTTAGCTGATTATATTTATTAATTCTATTTCTTCTTATCTGTTTACTTATTTTAAATCCTTTAATCTAAGATATTTCTCCATTTCAGTTGTTTAGACTTATTTTTGGATTTTCTTTCTCTGCTACTTGATTTTCTTTTCATTATCCTACTTAAGCAGATGTTTGTTTTTTTTTACGCATTTGGTGTTTAGCTATCACATTTTATCAAATTATTACATTACATTTTTATTTTATTTATTAATTCAATTTTACCCAACAGTATTTTATCTTATGTATCTAATTTATTACTATTATCACAATTTTCTATTGTCATTTTGGTCTTCATCTTCAAGATATTGTTTTTACAGGATTAACTCAAAATGTAACCAATAGTCCTTCCTTCTGTTCTGACTACAGCGTGTCCAGGTAATCTGCCTCATGTGATCTGGGGCAGATTTAAACACTGCGTATATTCACCCATGAGGATCTTGTCCTTTGCAAATTCCAGGTCTTTCATTGTGACCATGTCTTTCCCGTCCATGGCCGCCCTCAGGGCTGCTTGGTTCACCAGGTTTTCCAGCTCGGCCCCAGAGAAGCCCACTGTGCCTCGGGCAATAATCTCTGCATTAACGGCTGTGAAAGAGCAAACACAATGGAGAAAGACTTCTTTATAAGGAAGAACATTATTGTGTTTTAAGAAGAGAGCAACAAAGGTCTTCTCTAACAGGCTTTCTGTTGTGAATGGTATCAGTCAAGGAAACATTAGGTCCAGGATTTGAAGAATGGAGGTGTTCAAGCTTTTGTTTTGACAAATTTGGACTCAGGGATGGATATTTGTTTAGCCATTAACTTTCATAAATATGTTATTTACCCATAATTGTTATTAAATTGCAAATTATGAACATTTCCTCTGGCAGACTGTTATTACCATACAACCACAAACCCCAGGTGTGAAGTGGGGATGTGGGTGGCAGCAGTCTAATCCTGCTACATAAAGGACAGTTATTTCTCAATTGTATGCATTGGCCTGTGAGTAGACAAATCCAAAATATACTTCTAAGGGGCCGTTTACACGTGGCGTAAAACGGTCAAATACGTTTAGTTTTCATTGTGTTTTCGCCTTGTGTTTACATGTAAACGGTAAATGGAGTGCTTAAAATTCACAAACTTTTGAAACCAGGATCCAGAGTAGTGAATACGGTCTCGATGCAGTGCCATGTAAACCCATATCAGAGCGTTCCAGGGTGAAACACTGATGTCACCGCATGAGCAGTACTCTTTCAAATGTAGGCTGTGCATGCATACCAGGAACAACAACAGCTTCGGCTGTCTACTGAGTAATGTGTGAGCCTCTTACCGTGCTCAGGTTGTTATTCAGACAAAACTATCCAGACAGATTTGTTGTCCGAACTGATTTGTTGTCCAGAAAAGAAACTTCTGCATCTCTGTGCATCCACTCGCCATTGTTTGTGAAAAGTTTTTGTTCTTCACACATTTATTGTAGCAGCTCTGCCTCTCTGCAAACATACACCACCATCTACTGAACCGGCATTCATACCACAGCAGTTTCATTTGTCTCCAGCATCTCCGTCTAAACATGGATCGACTCTGAATTCACAAAGGAAAAATCTTTGCGTTTTAAGTCAGAGAGAGTCCGTGTAAATGTAGCCTAGGTTACAGGAGTCAGTGGACCAAACAGACTTCTCCAAATGGTGCCATAAAATGTAGTGTTGAATTGATCAGAGTATCGTTGTCTTCCATGAAAATGCAGTCCTGTAAACACTGAATAAAAGTGACAGCTGATAGTGATACTGACAGTATCATTAACTTATGTTTGCAAATAAAGTTAGCTTATCAGTAATCATTGAAGCAACGACTTTTTTGAATATCTACTTTGTTTTTGAACTTAACAACAGCAAGGAGCCTTAAGTAACAGAAACCATGAGTCCAATAATAACTGCTGAGAAAGAAGTCTGAAAATTCACGTCAACAGCTGAAAGAAGCTAAGATACTCTTTTTCTGTGCCCTGCTGTCATCAAAGTTTTCCCCCAACTGGAGCCAGCTTCACTTTGTTCTACCATGCACAAAATGAAGGCAGCGAAATAACCCTCTGCAACAGGTATAAATGTTTAACACAGAACGATCGAAGGCATTAAGTCTCCTATTCCAAGTGTTAAGTATACTGAAGTTACCTACTTCCTGTGCAAATATTGTTGTTTACCTACTGTTAGGGGGAACTGTTCCTTCTTGATCTGTCTTTGCATCTGATCCTCATAGCTGTACTAATTAGTAGTAATAGTACATCTAGATGTGAGATTTATTTACTTTTCTGGTGACAGATTGATCCAAGAAATATGTAACACTTAAAATTGTGTGTGTGACATGAAATTCATAACATAATTAGATGTTTATGAGTGTTAGAACAAATACATAAAACATTAGAGGCTCCAAAACCATAGTAAAAAGGAAGACTATTCTTAATTCTCTTAAAAAAAGGTAAAAGTTCAAATAGCCTTTCTTCAAGAGACACATCAGAATATAAAAAATACCATAGAGAATGGGCTAATCAAAACAAAATTTCATCACACTCCACAAATAAGCAAGGTGTGATAATTTTATTGCATAAAAACCTTCCTTTCACCAAAACAGCTTCTGTTAATGAGTCAAGCCAAAGTTTATTTTTAGAGCATGTTTAAAAAAAATGAACCTCGATTGACGGAAGTGCTGTATAGGGGTACACTATAATCATGCACAATAATAATAATAATAAAAAGAGGGATGATTATAATAATAATAAAAACAGTAATGGAGTAAACATTATTAAAATACATATATCAAAGAGAAATGAAATAAAAATAAAACAAGAGTAAAAGAAAAGATTGGGAATAAAAGATAAAATCCAAGGTAACTCGTCTAGCTGGGACTGAATGCCAAAGGAAAAGCGATGGGGTTTTTTACAGTGCTCAGTTGACTGTGCAGTTCTAACCTGGAAAGGTAGGCTGTTTCACAGTTCTGGAGCAGCTACTGCAAAAGGCTCTGTCCCCCCAATAGAGAGCTGGAATGCCAGGAGCTGCTGGTTTGATGACCTAACGCCCCCACAGTCAAGTGAGCCCTCAACAACTTGGATAAATCTGATGGTGTTTGACCATTTAAACACTTAAAAACAAGTAATAAAACCTTAAAATGTACTCTAAAATTAACAGGCAGCCAGTGAAGGGTAGAACTGTAAAAGCCATCCCTTCAGCAATATTATTTTTATCCAAAGCGTGCAAAATATCAGCGTTTCCTTTCACTTCCCAAATTAATTATTACCAAAACCATTTATACATTTCCAGCAAAATGACAGAGTCACCGGGGGAAGGGGGGTGGGGGAGGGTATTGAAAAAAATAAAGTCTATTTTTTTCATTTCATTGATTCCCTATAGTTGTAAATGCAACCCCAGAAATTCACCCGTCAGCAAATGTTAGCCAACATTTAACCAGGAAATAGGTCATATTTATACAGCCTACTTATCCCAGGGATGGAGAACATGACAGACCAGAGAGAAGCAGCAAATATAGACCAGAAAAAGACTCGAAAGGACTCAAAATTTTAACTGTAGGACTTGGGACCAGACTTGAGACTTGCCTTTTTGTCTTGAGACTTGATTTGGGACTGTGGGGCAATGACTTGAGACTTACTTGTGACTTACATCACAGTGACTTGTTCCCACCTCTAGTTGAGACTGCTACTGAGAAACATGACCTGGTCATAACTCAGTATTTTTAGGTGAGTGGTTGAAACATGATAAATCACTGTGCAAAAGCCAAAGCAGGTGAAGGTACAGACCTGATCAAAATCTTAAGACTAGTTGAAAAATTGCTAGAGTATGCATTTTGCACATTTGGACCTTAATGAGGTTTTAAATAGAGCTACAATATGCAAAAGCAAGAAGGGGGAGTGTGACAAAAAGCACTTTGAAAAAGTGATTTATTGAAAACAAGAAGTAAACTGAAATAGGCTGTTTATCAGCGTAGGTAATAATATCACAAAGGGGAAGCATACATAGAGAGGAGAGAACTCGACCTAGTACAGAGCCTTGAGGAACTTCGCAACTTATGTTAGTGCACAGAAGACTTATTGCTGACGTGAATGAACTGGTATCTATCAGATACGGATGATAAATGTGGTGACAGAGAAGTGTGGCTATTTTTCATGAAAGGTCAATGTACATTTGAAAGCCTGTTTTGAATTGTGAGTTGTGCTATGTTATGTTTGGTGTTGTTTTCAGTTTGAAACATTGTATTGGCTGCTACCTTGGCCAGGCCTCTCTTGTAAATACGATTTTTAACTTCAATGGGGCTCCCTGGTAAAATAAAGATCAAATAAATAAAATAAAATTAGTAGGACTTAAACCATTTTAAAGCAGTCCCTGTTAACCCGAGTGATTCCTCTCTCTGTAAAGGAACATTATGATCTATGGCGTCAAAAGCAGCACTAAGATCTAACAAAACAAGTACTGAGAGAAGTCCCTGATCTGAAGCTGAGAGTAGGTCATTAGTTATTTCAGCTAGAACTGTCTCTGTGCTGTGATGAGCTCTAAATTGTCCGAAAGTCCTTAAAAGGTCACTACTTTCTACAGGATCCTTGAAGTAAAAGAAAGGCTGGATATAGGCCTATAGTTAGCAAATGTGCCTAAATCGAGTGTAGGTTTTATAAAAACAGGTTTGATCACAGCTACTTTAAAAAGACTGTGGCTCATAGCCTGTTGATGAAAATATATTGTCTCCAACAACAACGGACCTAATAAGGGAAAGACCTTCTTGAAGAGCTTAGTTGGGATCTTGTCAAAAAGGCAGATTGATTGTTTGCAGGAAGGGACCAAAGAATGTAGTTCTGGAAAGCCAATTGTAGAACAAGCCAATGCTTGTTTAAGTGCACAAGTTTCAGAACTAAAGCTGATCTGACATTTAAACGTTTTTTTTGTCTCAGTGGGGCAGTTGAGTCCAAAGTGGATCTTGGTAGACTGGCACATTTTTCATCATGGCAGATCCAGACGGTTCTTCGGATCACTCCCAAAATCTAATCATTTGTTCCTTTTCCCAATCTGGACATTTTCTAAAAATTTCATCAAAATCCATCAGTAACTTTTGAGTTATCTTGCGAACACAGAAACAAACAAACAAACAAACACACAAACTAACAAAAAAACAAACAGATGCCGGTAATAACATAACCTCCTGGCGGAGGCAATCAATGGATTTTCAGATATAAGGTCATTCACCAGAAAAGATTTACAATAGTGATAAACACAGCTGTTCTAACATTAATGGGTGGAAATCTGTCCCAAAGCAAGTGCAGAGGAGCATGGAGGGCTGCATCACTGTAACATGGTCTCATCTCTAAGAGGTCATAATTATGACTCTGCCATGTTTGAAGATAAGAGATGTATCAGCCAAAGTAGGATGGATGCCATCTCTTCCGATCAGACCAGGCTTTTCCCAGAGAGATGTCCCATTATCAATTAATTGAAGAATGTGCCCTAGATAAAGCTGCATGTATCGTGTGAACCAAAGTAAATATTTCTGTTCATGAAAAAACAGAAAATTAGATTAATGTATAAATACATGATTTCCTGGCTGAGTTATGATGTTGATAATTATTCTATGGTAATATTTATGGGAATCCAAGAGGAAGTCCACATTCTGGGAAATGTTGTTTCTCATATTGTGAAATTTATCCTAAAAATAGAAACTATTATATACTGTTTATACAGTATATAAACAACTCATGGAGTGACATTTTTGATGAGCAGAGGCCTCAGTTCTTAATACTGACGAACACGGAAAGAAACAGAACTCCATTCAACTTGGTTGACAGAACTGACAGGAGGCAGAAAGTCAGCGTGGTCCGTCACAGGTAAGCTGCTTCTTATGTACTTTAAGATTGAACTTTCATTCATTTATAATTTAGTTTTATTTTGCTCTTATGGAAATGATAAACATTTGACATTATCTGGCCCGTGTCATCGTTAACAAGAAGGAAGTTACTATATATTTCTAGAAAACTAATTTCTCTGTCCTTGAACAATTAGGTTTTCTACAAAAATATACATAATAGCATTAGTGAATAAATGCATACAAATAAATGAATTTCATTTTTTCATTAAGTGTCACTTAAACTTGCCTCGTGAGTTGCTGATTTATTATAGATACTGGTGAAATTACCATCACTAACAGCATACACAAGACAGATTAGTGCGCTTTCAAACATTAAGAGAAAAGAACATCTTGGAAAAGTTAGATTTTTTAGATGAATTCTCAATAAGTCTGCATCCGGTGGGGGATCACTTCCTGCCCCCATTCTGTCTCCATGATGTTCACAGTGGAGACGAAATGTCACAGGGGCGTAAATATTTCGTCTTAAAACATCAGTGTGTACTGGACTACTGACTGTTTGTCCTCACAGCCAGACACAAAACAAGAGCAAACTGAAAGAAGCTACCAAACTTTTTAGGACTTTGGTGCTTGAGGATTAATCGTGTTTGACTGTGTGATGGAGCTAACAGAGCAGAAAATGAGCTTTGTTAGTGTCCCTTGCTGCTGCAATCCAGATGTCTTCTTCCTTTCAATGGTTTGGGGGGAAATTTAAAAAACTGTCATAATTTGGACACTCCAGACCTAGATAATACCGATACACACTTTTTCTTTTTTTCTTTATTAACCAACTAAACTAAACAGAGTAGCACAATCAGCTTATTTATTTCCCTTTAATCAAGTCCAAATAGCATCATTGTGAAACTGAGAAAAGAAAGATTTTATTCAGAATGGCGTAATAATTACTCAGAGTAATCATTGGATTCTCATTAGTGTGTAAATTATTTCCTCAAAGATGACATGTTCTGCTTACTAAGGTCAGTTCAATTGTTTTCAAGGTCTTGAATGTGTGCACTGAAGTTTGTCATCACAATGGTGATGTATAAAACAAGTCATTAATGTTTATTCATCATTAAGGTGCTGACTATCAGAATCAAAGTCCTGAGGAGTGCCAACAGAGACAACTGTGGATGTCAGGGCGCTCTGAGGTAGGACTAAACTGCCTTTAATACATCATTTTAAAGTTAAATTGGACATGATGTCTAAAAGAGACAAAGAGGGAGATGATGGTGCAGTGAAGGTTTATAATTTATGCTTTCATAATTCAGGTTTAGACAACATGGAGGAGTGTGAAGACGATGTTGCCGTGGTTGGAATTGGATGCAACTTTCCAGGCGGTGAGTCACTTAAATGTAATGTACAACCCCAAAACCAGTGAAGATGGCACGTTGTGTAAATTGTAAATAAAAACAGAATACAATGATTTACAAATCCTTTTCAACTTATATTCAATTGAATACACAGCAAAGACAAGATATTTAATGTTCGAACTGAGAAACTTTATTTTCTTTTGCAAATAATCATCAACTTAGAATTTAATGGCAGCAACATGTTGCAAAAAAGTTGGCACAGGGGCATTTTTACCACTGTGTTACATCGCCTTTCCTTTTAGCAACACTCAGTAACGTTTGGGAACTGAGGAGACCAATTTTTGAAGCTTTTTTTGGAATTCTTTCCCATTCTTGCTTGATGTACAGCTTAAGTTGTTCAACAGTCCGGGGTCTCCGTTGTTGTATTTTACGCTTCATAATGGGCCACACATTTTCAATGGGGGACAGGTCTGGACTACAGGCAGGTCAGTCTAGTACCCGCACTCTTTTACTATGAAGCCACGCTGTTGTAACACATGCAGAATGTCTTGCTGAAATAAGCAGGGGCGTCCATGAAAAAGACGTTGCTTGGATGGCAACATATGTTGCTCCAAAACCTGTATGTACCTTTCAGCATTAATGGTGCCTTTACAGATGTGTAAGTTACCCATGCCTTGGGCACTAGTACACCCCCATACCATCACAGATGCTGGCTTTTGAACTTTGCGCCTATAACAGTCCGGATGGTTCTTTTCCTCTTTGGTCCGGAGGACATGACGACCACATTTTCCAAAAACAATGTGAAATGTGGACTTGTCAGACCACAGAACACTTTTCCACTTTGCATCAGTCCATCTTAGATGAGCTCGGGCCCAGCGAAGCCAGCGGCGTTTCTGGGTGTTGTTGATAAATGGCTTTGGCTTTGCATAGTAGAGTTTTAACTTGCACTTACAGATGTAGACGAACTGTAGTTACTGATAGTGGTTTTCTGAAGTGTTCCTGAGCCCATGTGGTGATATCCTTTACACGGTGATGCCGGTTTTTGATGCAGTACCGCCTGAGGGATCAAAGGTCACGGGCATTCAATGTTGGTTTTCGGCCTTGCCGCTTATGTGCAGTAATTTCTCCAGATTCTCTGAACCTTTTGATGATATTACGGACAGTAGATGATGAAATCCCTAAATTCCTTGCAATTGCTCATTGAGAAATGTTGTTCTTAAACTGTTCGACAATTTGCTCACGCATTTGTTCACAAAGTGGTGACCCTCGCCCGATACTCATTTGTGAATGACTGAGCATTTCAGGGAAGCTGCTTTTATACCCAATCATGGCACCCACCTGTTCCCAATTAGCCTGTTCACCTGTGGGATGCTCCAAATAAGTGTTTGATGAGCATTCCTCAACTTTCTCAGTCTTTTTTGCCACTTTGCCAGCTTTTATGAAACATGTTGCAGGCATCAAATTCCAAATGAGCTGATATTTGCAAAAAATAACAAAGTTTACCAGTTTGAACGTTAAATATCTTGTCTTTGCTGTGTATTCAATTGAATATAAGTTGAAAGAGATTTTCAAATCATTGTATTCTGTTTTTATTTACGAGTTCCACAACGTGCCAACTTCACTGGTTTTGGGGTTGTACATCATGTTCGCTTTGCTCCCTCTTTTGTCTGACTTTGACCTGATTTTAGGTTTTTCGCAACTTTTAATAACATTTCAGAAAAAAATATGCTAATTGGTGAATCAAAATAATAAAACAAAAAACAAAATCAAATGTTGAAATTATCCCACATATCAGTAATGAAATTCAATAAATACAAAACAAGTAACATCAAAACATTTTTTTTTTACAGAAATAACACCAGGGATTAGTAAAATGATGTAGAGAAGAGACTGAACACTGCAGAGCACAAATTAACTTATCAGAGAAACTGACATATTCACAAGAACAATTCATCAGCACATTGTAAATATGGAACAAATTCAGTAAACCCCCAAGACAAAAATTAGAAAAGAATGAAGTTAGAATGATATGGAAATGTTATTTGACATCAGAATGTAAAATCAGAATATTAGAATGTCTGGTAATATAAAGAGGAACACAAAAGCTCCATTTCCTCTATCAAATATTGTTTCACCATTTCTTTCTAGTATTTATTCACTTGATTATTTTGGGGGTTATTTTAACTTTCATTTTATTTGTATTTTCTATTATTATTCATTACATTATCTTTCGTCATTCTTTTTCATGTTAATCATTTATTCATTCATTGTTATATTACTATTATTGTCACATTGGTCTCTTATGTTATTTTTCATTTATGTACTTTGTTTATTTTTTTAATCTATTTATCATTTATTACTATTATTGTCAGTCCTGCTTTCTCACTGTTTCGTACTGTTGTCTTACCTTATGTTGTTATTTATTTATTATTTTGCTAATCTTATTTAGCAAGTCTACACTTTAAATGTTTAACCCAAAGATAGTGTGATTTATTATCATCTTTTATTTATGATGCTCTTTATCAACACTGTGTATGGATTGCGGTGTGGGTGGGTTCAAGGGCTGGGTGGAGTGGGTTTGGGTCATATATCCCTTATTTTAATTTATCTGTCTGTTTGTAAAGCACTTTGTGCTACATTTTTTGTATGAAAAGTGCTATATAAATCAAGTTTGATTGATTGATTGATTGAGAAAAGGGAGGGCCCACTTTGATGAGAGAGTAAAAAGAAGTTCAATGGATTTTGAAATGAGGCACAAATACTTAGGACCCTGAGAGGAAAACTTTAAAAACTTAAAAAAAAAAATAGACACCATGTTTTATATCTGTGTGTACTCTTCTGAAAAATAATTCAATAACTCATTTGGGACTCAATAAGACATTTTTGTCCTGTTTACCTGACAGGGTAGTAAGTTAGAAGGTGACAAAAAAAACCTAAGTTTCATCTTATGTTATCATATCTTTTCTCTATCTGTTTTCTTTATTATTTCTGTTGCTGTATTTTTGTCCTAGTGCTTTAACTTTTCCTTTATCTTGAGAGTCAAGTGTACTTGCATTTTATAAGTTATAGATGTGCATTAACATGCACTGGGAATGCTTTTGTTTGCTTCTCCTGTGAACACTCTTGTTGCCAATTTAAAAAAAAAGAACACTGTCAGACAAAAACCTTACTTCCTTTTTTGATGATTTTCCTTTCTTTCTATAAAACAGTGCTTTTGGTCCCTTTATACTTTGGCGAGTGGGTTTTTTCCATCTTCAACTGATTAAAATGAAAAAATATAATTAGGGCAACAGAATATGTATTTTTATCATCGTCTTTTTTTCCTCAAAGTGGCAGATTTTGGAAATAACTTCTTTTGGCCTTACAGTGATGTTATGGATACAGTACAGAATTTCAGTACTTCAAAAACATATTGATCCTTCTGGTCAGGCATTACTCCACACAGCACATCCACATTCACAATGAAACTTTTAGATGCACATACGCCCTAATGACGACTGTTCCAGGTAACAAGACAGTGATATGAAACTTTTTGTTCCAGTTTCTATGCAAAAGCAGTTTGATTTTCAAATCTATTCGAACCACAAGTGCAGCTGGTGTTAACTTTAACCTGTGACCATGTTAACTGTTAGTAGACAGTATGAGTCATTATTTTTGTCGATATTTCAGTCTGGGAAATATCTGATAATGTCCATATAATTTTGTTGTTTTAAAGAACGCCTGAAAACTCTCGTTGGTTTAAGTATCTGTTTTTAACCACAGTTAACCACAGACCTGGGCGGCCATGGGTTGCCAGTCAACATGGGCACTCATGAAACAATAACATTGGGTGTGGCCCTAAACATCAGCAGCATTTGGTTTCGACTTAAAGCAGCATCACTGTAAAGGGAGCAGCTGAAAGTCTGTGCTGTCATGTAAATAGTCCAGTCAGCAACATGTATAACAGCAACAGTTTCACAACATCCGCAGCAACACGTGTAAACAACAGTGACAGTCTTGCATAGTGTGAAATTACTCATAGGAGAAATTCACAGAATGGCACAAACTGGCACGGGAGATCAAGTCAGCAACCCTCTAACTGTGAGTAATAACCTGCAGCAGCCCAGGCTTTCAAGTCAGTTTCATTTACTTAAAATAAATTTGGGAGAGTGAGGAAAACCAGAAGGAAAATTGACAATACAATTTAAAAATAACTTAATCAATGGAAATGTAAGTAAAATATACTTGACATTCTTAAGACAAACTGTGTTGAAAGAGCAGGTTCAGGTTGTTGTAGCCATGTGATTATGTCCACATGCACCTATGTCATGAGGCTCTTGCCGTGTGAATGGCTCAGTTTCAATTTTAGCTGGCAGCCAATTTCCCACGAGTTTCCCCACTTCCTCTTAGGCTCTATCAGCTGTCTCTGTGTCTCTGTAACTAGCTTCACTCTGTGTTAATCTCATTGACTTTAGCCATACTGTTTGTATTTTAGGTTATAAAAATAAAGATTAATACAATAAAGTTAAATACAAGTTGTATTTTGTGCATTTCCTCCTTTACTTGCATCACAATTTAAATAATCATCTGATTAAGAGTGACAGCTATTGACAATGTTTTCCCTTTACTGACTATCATATTTATTGTCATCATCAGGGGAAGGGCTTGACAACTTCTGGAAGGTTCTGGTGGAGGGGAGAAACTGTACTGTGCAGATTCCTCAAGCAAGATTTGACGTGGCCAGCTGGTACGACCCCGATGACACCAAGGCAGGAAAAACGTACACTGCCAAGGCTGCACTGATTGAAGGGTATGTTCTTTTGACCTGACTGTATAAGCCTTTAAGAAAGAGCTAATGCATTTGCTATTAACAAAAACATGCTGATGTAATTATCATGATTTTTGTACAACACCTTCCATCCATTCACCCATATCAGCTGTGCCACTTCTCCTTTTATTACATTAATCCTTGAGTCTTGTGTCTTGCAATGTCACATGACTAACATGTCAGTCAAGCGACGACTGAAGAATCACTATTGAAACTATTGAGAATTATCTCGCATCATAGACATACTGAAAAAAGGGTTGTGAAAACCTACAGGAGAAATAGATTTGCAGGATGTACCCCATCTGTCAGTCTCCTCAGGAGGATCTGAAGACAAATGACAAGTCACCCTGTGATACAGAAATACAAAATATGATACAAAATAATAATGAAACTCTGGTCGCGACGGCCAAAAGAGGAACAGAAACTCAGATGGATTACAGTTGACGGTGTTTTATAAATTCAAAGACGTTGGTGAACTTCTTTTTTTTCACTTCTGTTTCTTCATTTTTCTCTTTACGAAAGGCTGTAAAAGGGTTATATGTGATTTAAAAATAGCAGTAGCTTGAACAGCACATCTTAAAACAAGTCTTCTTTTTAATTTTAGGTAAAGCGAGACCTTGCTGATCTAGTATAAATGCTTTGACTCAAACCTTAAACACTCCTTGCCTGTACCACTTCAACCCCCATGTTTTAGACATTCATGTGAAGAGGCAGGGTGTTCCAATACTTGTTTGGAGAGCGCCGTTGGGTGAAGTGTTAGGAGAACATAAAACTGAGGCTGTTGCTAAATCAAGTCTCAAACCGGAGGAGATCGAGCCTTTGCGGTGGCTGCTCCCTGGCTTTGGAACTCGCTCCCTCTCCATTTAGGATCTACTCTGTCCCCCATCACTCTCAGGTCCCGGCTAAGGATCGGTTTCTTCTAAATGGCCTTCAATTAAACGAACCCAAGCCTTCTGTTTTAATGTATTTTGACATCTGTTAGAACGGTTTTGATTGTTTTGTAATCATGCTGATTTTTCTGATTTTAGTTTTTATCCTGGTGACCCTTAGCCTTTATTCTTGCCCCATTTTACCATTTTAATGCCATATGATGGTTTTATTGCTGTTTTCCTGTTTTGTTTGTGTCTTTGTGGTTGACCAACAGACATGTCAACATATGTTCTTTGTAAATGTACCATAAAACAACATCTTGACTTGAATAACAAAGTCGCTAAAAGGGGCTTGAATTATTTGTTTAACTCTTTAAGATAAGTTTTGCTGCTTGCCTTTTAATTTAGATTCATAAATGTTCATATAGTAACCTCTTGTGATAGATAATGTTCACAATGTCCCTTTGTAGTGGACAATGTCCCTACAAATAGCAACAGTGTGGCCTTATAAATGTTTAATTCTTTCATTATATCTTAAAAACCTCACAATCTCAGTCCTAACATGTATATTTTTAGCATTAACTTCAATCCATTTGTTTGCTCAAATGCCTCTTTATTAGTTGATTTAACATATGTGTATCAATACTTGGATCTTATTTTAATATTGTGCATTGATTATTTTTATAAGGTCATCAACATGCAGCATTTAAGTTATATTTTTCTATTTATTTTCAATCATTATAGGTTCAATAAATTTGACCACAAGTTCTTCGGCTTGAGCGACAATGAGGTGGAACAAATGGATCCTCAGCAAAAACTGTTTCTTCAGTGCGTCTACAGAGCTCTTGAAAATGCTGGAATTCCTCTGGAGAAGGCCAGTGGGACCAGGACAGGCGTCTTTGTTGGTATGTCAATAAAATGTGCTGGCATTGGTGTACAGTTTGAGTATTTGCAATATTTTATTCATGTTCCTCTAATCTGACAGAATTAAAAATAATTACCATGTTTTGATTACCTGATTTTAATTACGTCATTTCAGGCATAATGAACAGGGATTATGAGCTAAGTGCCACACGAGTGCACCCAAGTATGATCAACCATTTCTCAGGAACTGGAGTTGCCATGAGTATCTCAGCAAACAGAGTCTCCTACATCTTCAACTTCACTGGACCCTCACTGTCCATAGACTGTGCCTGCTCCTCGTCTCTTGTGGCTCTTCATCTTGGCTGTCAATCCATTAAACAAGGTCTGGTCATGGAGTTGACTTCAAGTTGTAGATGATTTTACAACCAACTCGTTATGTAACTGCAATGGAAGGCAGTATTTTTATTTCAAGGCTAATGTTGAAATCCATTTGGAACTGAAATTACGTTTTATAAACATAAGACACTAACATGACAATATATATCAACTTCAGCTTCTCTTCATAGGCTTCTTGTGCATTTAATGAATGACTTGCAAATTTTGTCTATTGGTGTAAAGTTTTAAATGGATTTCCTCCTTATATTCTAGTTATTCTTGTCCATAAATATACTTCAGCTAGGTTATAATACCACTCTAAGGTAATCTAACCCACTGCTTTTGGAAGAGTCAAGATCAAATCATAAAAACGGAAGAGAACAAGCTTTTGTGGTGACAAGCTGTGGAACACACTTTCTGTCCATTAAAGATCTGCTCTGTCCCTCACCACTTTCAATTCATTGCTCATGACACATCTCCTCTCGAAGGCCTTCAATTGAACCCTTGGGCTTGCGTTGTATCATATTTGACATCTTCCTCATACTTACCCATTTAAGCCATTTTAGTTTGCTTTATCTCATATGATGGCGCTCATTGTTGTTTTTTATCTCACTTTCTATCTTCTTTATTGTCTCTGTTATGGTTTTACAGCATTCTGGTCAGCATATGTTGATTTTAAATGTTAACTAACTAAATTCTGACTTATCTTTCCAGGTGATTGTGACATGGCTGTCTGTGGAGGAGTTAACTGCATCATTGAGCCAAGATCGTTTGTCGCTCTGAGCAAGGCTAAGATGATCTCACCTGAAGGGACCAGCAAACCTTTTTCCAACAGAGCAGATGGTTACGGTCGAGGGGAGGGCTGTGGGGTTGTCCTCTTAAAGCCACTGAAAAAGGTCAGAATAAGTAGAAAAGTAAGCAGTAAGAAACGAATAAATAATCCAATAGGGCTCATTCATGCTCTTTTAAAAAACAATATGAATTTAATTCTGTAAGAGTTAGTGTTGTATTTGTTTAAGTTTGGTTGAATAAGGTACTTGACGATAGTCAGTGGAGTTGCTGAAAGGGCTCCCAGCAGTGCTGAACCTTGAAGGAGAGCAAGTCCAGAAGACCAGGAAGGTACACGACTGTTTTACAGTGCAGTCAATTTTTATCTGTTCTTCCACTTGTGTGCATTGATTCCGCCTGATAAATCTTGCTCTGAAGAATTCTTCTGTATGCCTCAGTTCATAAAGGTAGCTTCGTTCATCTACAGTAAGAGAAATATCACCATTACTTTGGGTGTGTCTTTCCAAGTCTACAGTGAAACAGCAATCAGCAACGTTGATACATACGGGCTGAACAACACATGGTTATTTGCTGCTTTGTAAAATGAAAACACAGAAATTCCCTGGAAGAAAAATAAAGGACTATCCCCGATGATACATTCAACCCAACATGGTTTTGTCATATTTACATAAAATAAGACAACAACAAAAAAAAATGAATGCAATTTCATTGAACTCAAATTCAAAAGCAGTTGTTCCTTTCTGATCATCTGGATTTGTTCCCCTTAGAGAAACAGTGGTTGAGAGGACTTTCAGTCTGTTCACTGACTACTGTAAGATACCTGATACAACCCAACTTAAAAAAAAAAACTGATTAACGGTTAAAGATTCAACCACTTCTTCCTACATACTTGAGCATGGAAAAGTCCTACAACAGGGTGCAGTATAAACTAACCACTATTTCGCCACTGTTAACATCCAGCTTGAAAAGATTACCATCAAATTTCTGCCAGGATTTTCTGTTGTAGTTGTCTGTCCTCCTCCTGGGAAGCCATTATCAAATATTTGTAGTCCATATATAACTTTCTTCCTTAGTCATGTCAATTTCAAAAGTAATTTAGCTTTTTATTACTCATCTGGCCTTAACTTCTTCCCTACTCCTACATCAAATTCATCCTGAGTAATAATTCAACATTTCGTTTAAATTTCTGAAGCGTTCGAGAAGATTCATCCAGGCACATTAGAGAAATGTTATTGATGTACACTGCAACTTCAAACTGCTTGATAAGAAAAGGAAAAAAAATTAAAAAGAAAAAAAAAAAAACTGAGCCTCTGGCCCATGATGCTGTGCAAAGACTCACTTTGATATTGTTTTGTTTTATAGGCTATACAGGACCATGACAACATCTGGGGTATCATCAGCAAAACAGCCGTCAACCAAGATGGACACTCAGTGTCTCCTATCACCAAACCATCCATGTCACAACAAGAGGAACTTCTACGCAGGACCTACTCAGCATCTGACCTTGCAGATGTCCAGTTCATAGAGGCACATGGGACTGGAACTCCTGTAGGAGATCCAACAGAGGCAAGTAGTATTTCAAACGTCATTGCCAAAGCCAAACCCCCCAGTGCAGAGACACTTCGAATTGGCTCTGTGAAGGGAAACATCGGACATACAGAATCTGCGGCCGGGGTGGCAGGACTCATTAAAGTTTTCCTTATGATGAAGCATGAGACCTTTGTCCCTACAGTTTTCTTCACTGAAGAAACTGCAGGTATTGATGCAAAAGCTCTGAACCTGAAGGTTCCAATGAAAACAGAAAAATGGGAAGCCTCTGGTCAAAGAATTGCTGGAGTGAACAACTTTGGTTTTGGGGGCACAAATGCACATGCTATTGTCAAGCAGTGCAACCAAGCACCTGACAAACCAAAGAGTGATGAAAAACAGGCAAAAATTTTTGTCTTGTCAGCAAATTCACCAAAGTCTCTTAAATTGATGATAGATGACACTGTTAATGAGCTAGAGACAAATGCCCAAGTTAATCTAGATTCTCTGCTGTACACAGCAGCTTGTAGGAGAAGCCATCTCAAACACAGGTACAGAAAGGCCATTGCTGTTTCATCTGTAGCTGATCTTAAAGAGAAGTTACTTGCCACTGCAGACAAAAATATCAGCCAGGCCTACTCAGATCCAAGGCTAGTCTTTGTTTATTGTGGAAATGGAGTCTCTTACCTTGGGATGTGTAAACTGCTCCTACAGCATGAACCTGTTTTTAGGGAAAAAGTCAGAGAGATTTCACAACTTTACCAAAACCTGAGTGAGCTGAACATCTTTGACAGACTCCAGAGTGATTTTAAGGGGTGTGACTTCACATATCCAGCAGTGGCACAACCACTCCTCTTTGCAATCCAAGTTGCCATTACCAGCTTGCTCAGACAGTGGGGTGTCAAACCAGATGGAATGCTTGGACACTCTGTAGGCGAGGTTGCAGCTGCTCACTGCTCTGGCCTCTTGTCTCTTGAGGATGCTGTGAAGGTAGTATATGTTCGCAGCACTCTCCAGAGTAAAGTCACTGGAGGGAAGATGCTTGTGATCAGTAACATGGCTGTTACAGAAGTGACTGCTCTGCTCCCAAAGTACTCTGATAGGATTTCCCTTGCCGCTTTCAACAGCCCAAAGTCTTGCACCCTCTCCGGTGATGCGGATGCAATCACAAGCCTTCACAAGGAATTAGGTACCTTGGTTGAAAGTAAGAACCTTTTCCTTCATTTACTCGATGTGCCTGCTGCTTACCACAGCCAAATGATGGATCCAATCCTGACAGAAATTCAAGAGTCAATTGGATCCTTGCAGTGTAATGGCCTTGACACAGAGCTGTTTTCAACAGTGACAGGCAAGGAAGTTCAGAAAGGAGATTTCTGCACTGGGAAATACTGGGCTCAAAACATTCGAGAGCCAGTTGCTTTTGAGCAGGCAGTGAGATCAGCAGCAAAAGAGAGGAAGAATACAATATTTGTTGAGATAGGGCCAAGACGGGCGCTGGAGAGAAACATAAAGGAAACACTGGGTAGCAACACAGCTGTTCTACCTTCTGTGCAGCCAGAGAAAGATCGTGAAACATTAATGTCCTGTGTTTCCAAGCTCTTTGAACTGGGATTCCATGTAAACTGGGACACCTTCTATAGAGGGTTTGAGACACTTCCTCTGCCAATTCCAAAGTACCAGTTTGACTCTGCTAATAGAGATGTTGTCATTGGACCAGCACAGAAAAAAAGAACAAGTAATCACCCTGTGCTGTTTCAATCAGGGAGCGAAAGCAACATTTTCAACTGTAATCTGTCATCTGAGTCTTCTTTCTACCTGGAACAGCACAAGCACAATGGTGTACCAATCCTGCCTGGTGCCTTCTATGCTGAGTTGGGTTTAGCCGCATTCATGACAAGTGCCAAACCAAAAGTACCCCTCAGCTCAGTACAGGTCAGCATCAGTTTCCATAATCCTTTCGTGTTGACGCAAAATTCACCTGAATTAAAGGTGCAACTACAACAAACAGAGACAGACACAAAGTTCAAGGTACTCTCCTCTTCTGCAATGTATGCATCAGGCACTGTGTGCTCAAATAAAGAGAGGCTAGTGGAGGAGCAGTCCATTTCACTTAACTCCATCTTTAAAAGATGCAAATCTATGCAGAGTGCCAGTGAGCTCTATGGATCACTCTCTGAGGGCGGTTTTCAGTATGGAGATGTCTTCATTAATAAGGGAGATGTGCATTTCTGCAGGGAACTTCTGGAGGCCTATGCAGTTGTCACAGTTCCAGAGCAAATCCGATCTCAGTTGCATGACTACTACATTCATCCTGTTGTGCTGGATTTCTTGATGCAGCTTCTCCCAGTTACTGTAGAACACATTTTTGGAAGTAGAGCAGGATTTCCTGTCAACATGGGAAGTTTGACAGTGTGTGAACCATTGCAAGATGAGATGATTGTCTATCTGAGAGCAACAGATGTAGGTACTGATCACTTTGAGATCTGTGGCTGTTTTGCAGATAAAGAAGGACGAGTGTTGGTTGAAGTTAAGCAAGTAAAACTCAAGCACCTCAAGAGTGCCTCTCATGTGGTTGAGGAGTATTTCTACCATAACACTTTCAGTGCTGTCTCCAAGGACTTCAAATCTACCCATCCTCCAAGGGCCTTGGTCTTTAGTGACCATATAGGGATCACTAATGGCCTCAAACAGTATTTGGACTCAGAGTCCAGATACATTTCTTGCACACATGTAGATGACTACTTGAGCCAGGGCTATCCATCTCTCCTGTCAGATCTCAACACAACGGATATTGGCACAAACTTTGAGGAGATCTTATTTTTGTGGGGAAAAGAAGACCTCACTTCAAAGACAACTGATACAGTCATGAAGAATGTGGCAAACTACTGTGATATTTTCCGTCGCATTGTGGTTGAGCTGAAACAACTTCACTTCCCAAACTCCATTAGAACAATCACATATTGTTCTTCTGACCTAACTGTGGACCACATAAGTCCAGGTTTTGTTCTTTCTGGTATGACCAGATCACTTGCTGCAGAGATACCAGAGCTTTCATTTCAACTGATTGACATACACTCAATCTCTGACAAAGACATTGAAACTTTGTCTGTGGTCCTTGGGTCCTGTCCTTGTAGCAAGTACCCAGAGCTGGTTGTCAAAGATGGACTTATTCTGAAACCTACCATTGTTCATACTCCACCAGACACAACTGACTCCTCAAAGGGTAGTTTGACTTTGACTGCATCTGAGCCCTTTGTCCTCCAAACAGCTGATGTACATGAGATGGTTCACCTGAGTGCCATTCACTTTGCGGAGAAGGCCCAACAGCTAAGTAATACTTCAGTTGAAATTCAGCCAACTAAGATAAGTGTTCATTCATCTGACTACTTCCCTGTCAGTGATTCACATCTGAGATTTGGCCAAGCACTCTACTGGAACAAATACTCATCGCAAAACCACAAACTACTGGCTCTTGACTTTAGTGGAACTGTTACGGCAGTTGGAAAAGATGTCAGGAAACTAAAGGTCGGAGACCATGTGGCTTCTTGCTATCCTGTGGTTGCAGCCAGCAGGGTTAGAGTTCCAGAGAATGTGTGTTATAAAACCAAGCACCTGCAGTTCCTTCGAGATCAACCCTGTGTTTCCTATTTTGTGTTGGCATGGGAGATCCTGCACCGAGCCTTGCCCAAAGCCAAGAATAATCTTGGAATCATATCCTCAGTGCCTGATTCTACTCTGATGGAAGTCTTGGCACTCACGTCTTCCAAATCAGGTTGGAAAGTGATTGTTGGCAGACATGGCTTTGGCACTTTTGCGAATGTCAGTCATATTGACGCATTTGTTGTGCTGCCCCCTTTTGATGAATCCCTGGTACTTAAAATTTGCACTTTCCCAGGTGTCCAACATCTTGTTTTGGTTTGTGATACTCAGATGCAAGGTTCGCTTGCTCAGGATGCGCTCCATGATGTGAAGGAAAGTGTCCATGTGCAGACAATTCAAATGCCACTCATTCTGCAAAAAGGATGCTTGATTGCCAAAAGGCAACTCATTTATCATTGGATGAAGTACTTAGACCTTGGTCGAGACTTTTCTCCTGAAAGTTACACCTTCCAAAGTCTACAATCTGAAAACATGAAGAGCCAGGATACAGAGAAAATACAATCATACTTCAGCTCAAAGAAGTTGGGTGTTATTTCTTTGGAGGAAGGTATTTGCACCACAAAGTCTGACATTCCATTGCTTCCCACAAGGAGACAGCTATTCCAAAAGAAAGCAGTGTATATAGTGGCTGGTGGTCTATCTGGTCTGGGCTTTGAGACTGTCAAGTTCATCTCCAAAAGAGATGGTGGGTACATTGTCATACTCTCCAGGAGCAAACCAACACCGAAGGTACAGCAGGAGCTCCAAGACATTCAGAAACAGTGTGAAAACTGTGTCACTACCATGGAGTGTGACATATCTGTGTCAGAGTCTGTGCACAAAGTTATCAGTGTCATTGGCCAGAAATTCCATGGCTGTCCAATCAAAGGAGTTTTTCACAGTGCAGTTGTTTTGCAAGATGGGATCATTGAGACCCTTGACAGATCCTCTTACGAGAAAGTTCTCAAACCAAAAGTGAATGGAGCATTGAATTTGCACCATGCAACCTTGCACTGCCCATTAGATTACTTTGTCTGTTACTCCTCCATTTCAGCTTTTGTGGGAAATCCTGCACAAACAAACTACGCTGCTGCAAACAGATTTCTTGACCTGTTCTGTCAATACCGACACAAGCTTGGGCTTCCTGGCCAGTCAATCAACTGGGGTGCACTAAACCTTGGCCTCCTCTTGAATAAAGATCACATTCAGCAGTTTCTTGAGGACAAGGGGATTATGGCACTGGATGTTGGTGACACTAAAAAATGTCTGGAGCAATGTCTTCTGCTCAATCGACCACAACAGGCTATATGTCGCTTTAACTTCAAAAACATCAGGACCAACGTCATTTCTCAAAATAAAGCCTTGAAATTGCGCCTACTTCCTTTGGTAGAGGAGGCTATGAAAAAGTTAGAGGAGACAGATTTTGAACCAAAGCCAACTGCATCTGTGTCACCAAGAGAGTATGTTTACTCTCTGTTTTCTGAAGTAACTGGCATGGAAGAGAGAGAGCTGAAAGATGACTGTCTCCTTTCAACCCTAGGCATTGACTCAATGCAGGCCATGACTCTGCAGAACAAGATCTTTCAAATGAGAGGTGTGAGCATCCCTCTGGTAAAACTGTTGGATCCCAGTGTCACTTTATCATCTGTCGTGGCTTTACTTAGTGTAGAAGGAGAAACTGTTTGATATTCGTGAGTCTCTTTCAGTTCAGGACATGATGCTGACTGAACAGCAGACTAAACATATAAAACAATAGTAGATGAAAAAAATACCAAAAACAGACCTAATTCCCAATGGCAGACAGGGTGGGAAACAGAATATTGCTATCATGGCCACACTATTATGCTACAGGGCCTTCATCATTTCAACCTCAACATTCTTGGAACTAGGTTTATTCTTTTATCAGCTGTCTATTGGAAATATTGTAACTGATTTTGAGTCAAACTGTTATATTGTAATCACACAATAGATAATGATAGACTTTCACTATCGCCAATTATGTTTAAGCTAAAAAAAAAACATGAAAGGAACGTTCGTTTCTTTAGATTGTCACAAAGGACAGAATATGCAAGTTTTGTATTTTGTGCTGTCTGTAGTTCTTATTTTCAGCAATGATCCAAACACGTCTAATTTGTCTTTGTTGGAGAGAATCAGCGCAGTCCTTACATCTACTGTTTTATTTCCAGGATAAAAATACATATAATTTCTCTTTGAATTTTTAAAAATCCATTATCCTTGTTATTATCGTCAATAGAAAAACTAACCAAAACAGCTGTGAGGATATCAAGGTTTAAATGACAAAAAAACGTTGTATATTACATCACAATGTGACAATATTTGTGTTTCCCACTCTGAGGATGACATATCAGGAACATGAGAATATAGTCTATTGTTGTTCCCACTATACTTAAAAGAAAGCATAATATTGCCAAATCATTCCTGTGCTCATGCCACGTGGCTCAATGATTTGCCTGTTTTTTTATTGAATTGTTTTTATTGTCACAATCTCGTTCAACAGTGTGTGACAAAGAGACATTGTACATTTTAACCAACATAGTAACGCATGTATTAAAAGAATTGTAATGATGAATATCAGTGGATCTGATGTTGAATGTGAATATAACCAGGAGTTGAAGCAGTCTGCAGGCCAGGGTAAGTAGGCTGTATTTCCTCCTGCCTTAAACAGCTCAGGTGTGCAGCACTACAGTGTCCAATCAGCTGCCCTCACCTGAAGACACTAGGCATGGCCATCAACAAAGGGAAACAATACAAAACATAAAGGCCAACTCTTAAGTCATTATACTGTTACAGAACATTTTGTCATTTTAAATCAAATGTTTCTTGCCTGAGTTGTACCTACAATGTTATGTTATGCATTTAACCCTTCAGGTGTTGAACTTACTTACTTCATATTTGTCTTATTTTTCTCATTATTATCTTACTTTCTCATCTTATTTTTCTAACTTTTAATTGATAAAGCTATGATGAACTCATGATTTTGTTTGCATTAAAATAAACTGCAACGACTGTAACTGTGGCTGAAATGTCAAAAACTATAATGGTATACTGGATATATATGGACAAAAGGGAAATTGTTGATCGCTGTAACTGTTGTAAAAAAACACGATAACAATAAATCATGCCTGATGTATTTTTTATTTTGTCATAATTTTTGACACAATATAACACATGAGCAATTTCTATATGCTCTTTCTGGGTTTGATTTATTCAGACTTTTTCTTTTAACAAATAACAAAACTGCTGTTGCAAGTCAGGTGTAACAATCAGAAAAGGCAGGAAATTATGTATGTTATTTCTAACATAATAACTACCTTTATCATTACGGTTCCATTTATCTACTGATTTTCAAGACATTTACTGGAAAATAGTGTTAACAGAGCGGTGTCATTTTGTGGGCCATCCTGAGAGACAGTGTTGCTCTAGATTCCTTCCATCCATGGAATTTAAGATCCCATGGAAAAAAAGTTAAAGAAATCTGCATGTTTTGGCCATCATGACATGTCAAAACTTTCACAGTCTTTTGAAGCCTAAACTTAATGAGCCAGAGCAGCGGTTCTCAAATAATGTGGCACGACACACTGGTATAACTTGAGAAGAGTCCACATGTGCTTTGGAAATTACTACCGCCATGTGTTGCTACAACTATTTACAGCTGGTGATGATTTAGTTTAGAGGTAAACTATGCCTGTACTTTTTATTTTTTATTTCTGTATAAAAATGTAAATTCAGTCACACAAAACAGAATACGAGATAAATGTATAAATAAATTATTTCCTGGTTGGGTTATGGTCTCGAAAATATTTCTGTGGTAATCTTAGGACCCTAGAGGAAGTCAACTTTTAGGGAAATTTCGACACTCATATTGTGAAATTTGTTCTTGAAATAGAAACCCTTATATGCAGTGCAGTTGATGCACCTTGTGGAATGATATTTGTGATGAAGAGAGAACTTAGTTCTTTTAATAGAGACAGACACTGAAGGAAACCGATCTCCATTCAACTTCGAAGTTCGATCGAGGTCAAGGTTTGGGTGACAAACCTTTCAGCAGGCAGAGAGTAATGGTGGTCTGTCACAGGTAAGCAGCCTCTCATGCTTTATGTGTTCTTATGAATATATGTAAACAAACGGCTGCCATTATCTGGACTGTGTCATCATCAAATTAAGCAAATTATTAAAATACATTTATTTTTATTTCTCAAAAATAATTTCTGTCTTTGAAAAATTGAGGTTTTCTACAAAAATTATACAACATAGCATCAGTGAATAGAAAATAAATAATGAAAGTCAAATCTTTTATACAGTATAATTTCCTGTCACATGGGCCATCTTTTAGATATTGGTGAAATTACCATCACTTACAGCAAACCCAAGACAGATTACTGAGCTTTCAAATATTACGAGAGAATAATATCTTGGAAAAGTCAATTTTTTTAAGGATAAATTCTTACAGTTACAGAGTCTGCATGCACTCTACTCTCCAATACCACACCTCTGTTCCTGCCTCTGGACAGGTGGGGATCACTCATTCATGTTACAGGGGTGTAAATATTGTGCCTCATAGCATCAGTATGAATTGGACTACTGGACTAGACACAAAACAAGAGCAAACTGCAAGAAGCTATCAAACTTTTCAGTAATGTTGCTTGAAGAATAATAGTGCAATAGTTTGTACACTAAACCATGTGATGAAGCTTATAGAGCAAAAAATTGTCTTAGTAATCCTTGCTGCTGCAATCTTTGTCTTCATCCTTTCAGTTATTTGGAGGAACACATTAAAATGGCCGTAGTTTGGACACCCCTGACCTTGATAATACAGCTACACACTTTTGGTTTCCTTTTCATTGTTTATTTATTAACCAACTAAAATAAACATAGTGGCACAATGATTTTATATAAGTCTTTTTATGCAAGTCCAACCAGCATCATTGTGAAACTCCTAAAAGAAAACTGATTTACTTGGAATAGTGAAATATATACCTAGAGCGTCTTATTTATTTGGACATAGCTTACTTAAAGATTTCCACTGCCTGAATGGATGCAGCCAAAGACTATGTCATTGAGATGTGGTAATATATAACCTTCAAAAATGCTTGAAAAAATAGGTATTTTAAAAGTTTTTTTATTGTAGCTAGGTGCCTGGATGATAGTTTAGTTGTCTTTTGTTTTTGTTCTTTAAACACTTGTATAATTTAATATGTCTATTGATGGGCAAGGTGCTATGGACATTTAATGCTTGCCTGTCAACTCATGTACTGATAGCCAAAAGAAACTAGCTATGACTTTTGCATAAGTACCCAGACATTTATGACCCTCAAGCTCTGTATTTTTTTATTCTTTTGTTGAACTGTCAAAATCAAAATAAGAAGTTGATCACAAAAATAAACAGAGTGACCAGTGGACTCATTGTTGTATAAATTAAATTAGATGACATGTTCTGCTTACTAAGCTCAGTTCAATTATTTTCAAGGTGTTGAATGTGTGCACTGAAGTCCGTCATCACCATGGTAAGGTATACAATAAGTCATAAATGTTTAATCATCATTCAGGTGCTGATTATAATGATATAAAGTCCTGAGGAGACATGACCAACGAGGAAGAGAGAACAGTGTAGATGTGAAGGCACTCTGAGGTAAGACTAAACTGACTAAAACACATTTTTCTAAAACAAAACTGAGCACAATAGCTCAAAGAGACAGTGAAGGCTAATTTAACCTATTATACACCAGGTTTAGACAAAATGGAGGACCGTGAAGACGATGTTGCCGTGGTTGGAATTGGATGCAACTTCCCAGGCGGTGAGTCACTTTAAATGCAATGTAAACCATGTTTGATCTGCTTTTGCTCCCCTCCCTCCTTTATCTGACTTTACCTTATTTTATTTCTTTCACAACTTAAACAAAATCATGGTGGGTCGAAGTAATAAAACAAACAAAAGACAAAAAAGTAAAATAAATTATGCTGAAATTATACAACATGTCTGTAGTAAGATTCAATAAACACAAAACAAGTTACATAAACACATTTTTTGTTAATTTAAATTTTCTTTATTTGCATTTTCTATTGTTACTTATTATATTATCTTTTTTTATTCATTTTCTTTTTAATAATTTATTTATTCATTGTAATATTACTGAGTGTTGTTGTCATTTTCTTGTCTTGTTTCCATTAAAACATGGAACCTTTTATTTTGGCATTTTTTATTTATTATTACTATTAATGTCACCACTGTTTTCTCAAAGTTTTTTCCTCACAGATTCCCACTTCTTTTTTTTACCTTGTGTTTTTTCTGCAAACTTATGATCTTGCTAATCTTATTCAGAAAGCTGACACTTCAAAGGCTGCACCCAAAGATAGAAAAGCAAGAGAACATTTTCATGAATGTGTAAAAAGATGGTCAGTTGATTTTGAAATGTGGCACACATGCTTAGGAGCTTGAGGGAAAAACATTAAATACTTAAAAATGAATACAGCATGTTTTATATCTGTGTGGAGAAAAGAAAAGTAAAAAAAAAATCATGGCTGATATTTTTTCTGAAGGAAAAATATATTTTCTATATTTATCTTTTATTTATTTTATTTGTTCTATTCATTATTTCTATTGTTGAATTTTTTTGTCACATAACCTATTCTTTCCTTTTATCTTGAGGGTAAATTGAACTCACATTTTTTATGAGTTATCAATTAACAGGCATTGGAAATGTTTTTGTATGTCTTTTCTGTATCAACACTGGTTGCCAAAGAAAAAGACTACTACGACTAATAATAATAATAATAAAAATAAAAATATAAATACGGTCATGAATAAACCTTTTATTTCAACTTTCAAGAATATTCCTTCTTTTATTAAATGGTTCTTTTGTTTACCTTACACATTAGTGAGTGGAGTTTTCTATCTGCAAGTGATTAAAAGAAAAAAAAAATCTAATTAAGGCAACAGAATGTATATTTCTACAGTAGTCATTTTTTCCTGAAAAGTAGCAATTTCTGAAATAACATGTTTTGGCCTGACAGTGATGTTATGATAATTAAAGTACTTCAATTTAAGCGTTAAACCTCCCTGTCAAAAATTACTTCAATACAAACTCATGCTACCAAGCCAAATAATTACTTGCTTACTAAACTATTCGAAAAAATGGAATGCAATGGTATTAGTTTTCATTTTAAAAAACTGAAATTTAGGGTAAGAGAGACTGGATGGGTGAAGAGGAATGATTTTGAGTCCATCCTCATTCACAGTGAAACTTGAATAGAAATGCGCTAATACCGACTATTGATAACCAGAAAATAATGACTATGATGTGCAGCTCTTGGTTCCAATGTCTAAGCAAGAGCAGTTTTATTTTCAAATCTACTTGAACCACAAGTGAAGCTTGTGTTACCTTTTAACCTATGACCATGTTAACTGGTGTTAGTATACATTAACTGTCCCTCTGAAAATAAAAGCAAAAACGGTTGAAAAGGATTCAATAAGTAGCTTAAATTGGTCTTCACTCTGTGTTAATCTCTCTGAATTTTGCCATACTGTTTGTATCTGGCCTAGAAAAATCAAGGTTAATGAAATAAAGTTTAAAGAGGACATATCATGCTTGTTTCTCCTTTTCACTATGCCAGACTAGGATGCCTGTAAAGCATTTCTGCCCTCAGTACAAGTCATTTAGTTCCTTCATTGCCCCACAATAGCGTTCTCAAAATCCTCATTTTAGGCCATTGTAAAAGCCCTCATTGAAACACTCGGTCTCAAGGCTGACCTAAAGTTACCTCGCAACGTCACAGCCCTTTGTGGTCTGACTGGTCAATTCTATCAGGGGTGGAGCCAGCCTGTCCTTCTTCTTCTACTGTATTTTCCGGCAGGCTCACAGCAGCGACCGCGTATTGAGTCCCCCTACAGGCCAGAGCTGGTAATGAGTGAATGTGAGCCAGGGATCTATATACCCCTGCTGGTGGATGTATTCCTCGGTGACGGTTTGTGGCTAACGGACATCACAGAGGAGGAAGTGTTTTATCAGATTACTCCAATAAAAAGAAAGGTACCTCGTGTCGTCACGACATTTGAAATCTCACGGACATCTCGCAATGACCTATTTTCAGAGGCATCAAATCTCGTTCTAGGATATCAGAAAAAATACAATATCTCATTTTTTGAAAATTAAGGGGGTGTAAGGTCTTGTTTTCAAATTTATTATATGTAAGTATTAAATCATGCATCACCATGATATGTCTCTTTTAATAAAAGTTGTATACTGTGTATTTCCTCATTTTCTTAGATCACAGTTTTTAACAATCATCTGATTAAGAGTGACAACTATTGATAATTGTTTCCCTTTACTGACTATCATATTTACTGTCATCATCAGGGGAAGGGCTTGACAACTTCTGGAAGGTTCTGGTGGAGGGGAGAAACTGTACTGTGCAGATTCCTCAAGTAAGATTTGACATGGCCAGCTGGTACGACCCTGATGACACCAAGGCAGGAAAATCGCACACTGCCAAGGCTGCTCTTATTGAGGGGTAAGTTCTTTTGAGCTTACTCTATAATCCTTTAAGACAGACCCTCTGATGTTTGCAAATGTCAAAGATATATGATTTTTGTACTTTGCCTTCCAGTCGTCCATCCAAATCACTTGTACCACTTTTCTTCTTTGGGGTTCACAAGGATTATTGCTGAGCTCCATTTATATTGGAAGTAGGAAGAGGGCAATGGGAATGACGTCATATCCGAGTTAACAGCATTCCAGTTACAAAGTCGGGAAAATTACTCTCTGATCTAACAGGCTGTTGTTAGCTGTTGCACACCCTGCATTGTTGTTCACACACACCACATGGTGAATGTTAATAACACAGAAATGGAAATGCTGCTGTGTTTAGAATAAGTATTATGCTGCTTCATTTATGTAATTATAATATATTTCATAATGAAGTGAGTACACCATGTCAAAAGCAATAAACTTTAATTTCTAAAGAGTATTTAACTGTAATTGAATGTCAAGTGCTTTTACATAAAATACACAAAGAATAAAATAAACTAAACAAACAAAAAAAGGGAAAAAATAATGAAAATGAAATGGACTCTCTTTTGGGAATAAAAATCATCATACTAATCAAAAACAATACAAAATAGACCCTGCTGTAAAGAAAGAAAAAACAAAACTCTCATGAAAACACACACACCAATAAAACAATAAATAAAATGAAGTTTATACAGTTCCGAAATTGTTTGTGGCGTGTGTGTTCTCACGGTCAATTCATACTGTCTGTCAAACGTTTGTAACATTTTCTGAAATGCTGGCTTTTCAACCGTATTGAAGGGCTTTTTGCAATGTAGCGAATGACAATATCTGTGAGCGCGCACCATTTTGTGCTGCTTTATTTGTATTTACTCTGCCGAGCAAACAGTAAGCGTTGACTGTCGGAATGAAGGCTCCGCTGAACCTCCCCTTCTTTGTTGCCACTACTCTCAAATATAACATTTCAGCTTGTCTGTGTTCCCGTCTGTGCTCACACCTTGTTCATTCTGTTTAAAACCAAAACATTCCCACAGTTGTTCTGTGGCATCCGGCTCAGACACTATGGCTCTTGTGCCTTCATTCATATTAGTGTTTGTATCTGTGTTAGTCCTCATGATGCTCTCTGGCAGCTTTTTTTGTGTGTATGCGCAAGCGCCCCCCTCCTTAAAAAACAAAAGATTGAATTACTGACAGATGGCTCACTCTGCTCATTGCGCTACAGAACCAATGCACCCAGGTGTTGAGAAAGATGTACAAAGTGAACCCTCTCTTCACCCAGCCTGTTTTATAGAAAGAGAGGAGGAAAACGAACATGTATGCAAGTGTCAATCTTTTGAGGCCGGCAAACTTAGCATGGACATTTTTATTTATGGTGCGGTTACTTGATATATTGATCATCGTGACAGGCCTATGTGCATGCAGCATACTTATTCTTAAGGTCTCTGATTGATATGTTAGTCAAAAAACAACTGGAGACTTCTGAGAATAAGTTATCCCATGTCGCAAATACATTTGGATTATGAAAATCTGGTCAACGTCAGAAAAGAGGAACAGAAACAATGGTATTTATAATCAGTGATGTTGGTAAACCTTTCTTCACTTTATGTTTTTTCAGTCTTCTCTCTTTTAAATGCTGTACAAAGGCTACATGTGATGTGAAAAATATCAGTAGCTTGAAATGCACATGATGAAACCCAAGTCTGCCTTTTAATTTTTGGTACAGCTAGATTTTGCTGGTGGAAATTCCTTGACTTAATCCTTAAACCCCCATTCATGTAGAGAGTTAAGGTGTCCCTATTCTTGTTTGGACAGCATTGTTGGGTGACGTGTAAGGGGAACATAAATCTGCTGCTGTTGCGGAACTAAACTGCAAACTGAGTGCGATGGGAAAATTAGAATTCCCTGTGAATCATTGGCAGCATGACTTCTCATCTTGAAAAGGAAGTGTTCAAATTACTGCAGTTTCTATATTAAAAACATTCACTACTCACTGTGTCATATTATCTGAATGACCTACAATCCTTGGTTACTTTCCCTTAACATTTACTTGCGAAAGTAAAGCTTTATTTAGATAAATGTAGCATTGAAATAATTATTCATACCTTTGCTAACTTATCAGCTTGATAAATGTAAAACGTTGTACTGGTCTTGATAAATCCACTCTTTACCATCTGCAGCTCAAAATGCTGCTGCAAGGCTCCTCACAGGGGCAAGGAAACATCACCACATAAAATCAGTTCATTCAGTCTTCATTGGCATCCTGTACATTTTAGGATTGATTTTAATTTTTTCTTTTTAAAGGTTAAGGGCCATCCAATCTTGTTGATCTAGTTCATCACTTTACTCAAGCTACATCTCTCAGGTCATAAAACCAAGTTTGGAAGTGCCTAAATCAAGTCTCAAACCAGAGGAGATCTTTGCAGTGGCTGCTCCCTGACCCATTTCTTCTCAGTGGCCTTCAATTAAACTAACCCAAGCCTTCTATTTTATTGTAATTTGACATATTTTAGTTTTTGATTATTTTTATCATCATATTGGGCTTTATGATTTTAGTTTTTATCTTGCTGACCTTTGTGTTCCCTTGTTTCATTGGCCATTTTTATACCATATGATGGTTTTCATTTCATTTCCTGTTTTGTTTGGGTTTTTTTTTTGTTAAACAGCATTCATGTTAACATATGTTTCTTTTAAATGTGCTTTAAAACTATATCTTGACTTGACAAGCAAAGTAGCTAAAACTAGCTTGTACTGGCCTGTTTAACTCTTTGAATTAAATTTCCGGCCTGCATTTTAATTTTGATTTAAAAATGTTGATACAGTAACCTCTTGTGATAGATATATGTTGATCCTGTTTGATAAATTACAAATAATTATAAAGTTAAAAATGTCCTTTCAAACAACAACAGTCTTTCAACATATCTTTAAAAATGCAATCTCAGTCTTGACAAATGTACATTTTTAGCATGATCATAAATCCAGTTTTGTGATCAAATGCCTCTCCATAAAATGATTTTCAACCTTTAAGTGCATGTGAACATATGCACATCAATACCTGGATCTTACCTTAATGTTGTGCATTGACTATTTTTAAAAAGACCATCAACATGCAGAGTTTAGGCTAAATTTTTTTTACTTATTTCAAATCTTAGGTTCAATGAATTTGACCACAAGTTTTTTGGCTTGAGCGACAGTGAGGTGGAACAAATGGATCCTCAGCAAAAACTGCTCCTTCAGTGCGTCTACAGAGCTCTTGAAAATGCTGGAATTCCTCTGGAGAAGGCCAGTGGGACCAGGACAGGTGTCTTTGTTGGTATGTCAATAGAAAATGTGTTGGCGCTGGTGTACAGTTTGAGTTTTTGTAATATTTTATTTGCATTCCTTTAATCTGACTGAATTACAAATAATTATCATGTTTTAATTACCTGATTTTAGGCATGATGAACAGAGACTATGAGACAAACGCTTCACATGTGCACCCAAGTGTGATCAACCACTGGACAGGAACTGGACTCGCCATGAGCATCACAGCAAACAGAGTCTCCTACATCTTCAACTTCACTGGGCCCTCACTGTCCATAGACTGTGCCTGCTCCTCATCTCTTGTGGCTCTTCATCTTGCCTGTCAATCCATTAAACAAGGTCTGGTCATGGACTTAACTACGAGTTGCTGATGTAACTGGGACGGAAGGCAGTATTTTTATTTCAAGGCTAATGTTGAATCCATTTGGAACTGAAATTATGTTTATAAACACAAGACACTAACATGACAACGTATATCAATTTCAGCTTCTCTTCAATGGCTTCTCATGCATTTAATGACTGATTTGCAAACACAGTTGTTTGTTGGTTTAAAGTTTTAAATGGACTACCTCCTTATTGTTGAGTTTATCTTGTCCATAACTATACTTAAGCTAGGTTATTTTACCTCTCTACAGTAATCTTACCAGCTGGTTTTGGAAGTGTATCTCACTACTTTTAAATCATCACTGATGACACATCTCCTCTCAATAGCCTTCAATTGAACCCTTAGTCTTTTCATGTATCACATTTGACATCTTCCTCATACTTTCCCATTAAGCCATTTTAGTTTGTTTTATCTCATATGACGGTGCTCATTGTTTTCATCTCACTTTCTATCTTCTTTGTTGTCTCTTTTGTGGCTTTAGAGCATTTTGGTCAGCACGTGTTGTTTGACTTATCTTTCCAGGTGATTGTGACATGGCTGTCTGTGGAGGAGTTAACTGCATCATTGAGCCAAGAGTGTTTGTCGCTCTGAGCAAGGCTAAGATGATCTCACCTGAAGGAACCAGCAAACCTTTTTCCAACAGAGCAGATGGTTATGGTCGAGGGGAGGGCTGTGGGATTGTCCTCCTAAAGCCACTGAAAAAGGTCAGAATAAGTAGAAAAGCAAGCAGTAAGAAAGGAATAAATGAACCATCAGGGCTCATCCATGCTCTGTTTACAGAAACTGACCAAGTCAGTCCTTTAAGAGTTAAGTTTTGAATTTTTAAGTTTGGTTGTATAAAGTACTTGACAATAGTGGAGTGACTGAAGGGCTCCCAGCAGTGCTGGACCTTTAAGAAGAACAAGTCCAGAAGATTAGTAAGATGGAATTCTGTTTTACAGTGTATTTGATGGCCATGTGTTCTCCCACATGTGTGCAATGACTCTGAATCTTGTTCTGAAGAATTCTTCTGTATGTCTCTGTTCATAAAGTTAACCCCGTCCATCTACAGTAAGAAGAATATCACAATCATTTGTCATGGTGTCTGTCAGAGTCCATCAAGTAAAACAGAAGATCGGTAGATCAATGCAAACAAGCGGAAAAGCACATGGTAATGTTCTGCATTATAAAATGGTTACAAACACAGAGACTTCCTGGAGGAAAAATAAATCCCTCCCAAAAACATTTTCCTCATCATGAAGTCAACCCAACATCATTTTGTGGCTTGCATTTACATAAATATCACACAATACTTCCCCTACTCTCTCACCCTCTTTCACAAGCCTACTGTCTCTCTTCTATCAATAAAGTCACAAAATACCCCAAAAAATACTTTACGAAAAGTCAAGTCAGTTTCAAAAGTATTTTTTTAACTCCTCTGGCTTGATCTTTCTTTCCTGCTTAGCATCTAATTGATCCCAAGTGTTACTACAACATTTGGTATATATTTCTTAAATTGTCTGAAAAAAATATGGAGCCAGATTACAAGAGTCAGAAAAGGCTCTGTCTGTGTCTGTATGCTTATTATATAGGGATCATAAAAAAGCCTCTGGCCAGCTGCAGCCTGATAACACTTGATGCTCTGCAATACTCACTTTGATATTGTGTTGTTTTATAGGCCATGCAGGACCATGACAATATCTGGGGTATCATCAGCAAAACAGGCGTCAACCAAGATGGACACTCAGTGTCTCCTATCACCAAACCATCCATGTCACAACAAGAGGAACTTCTATGCAGGACCTACTCAGCATCTGACCTTGCAGATGTCCAGTTCATAGAGGCACATGGGACTGGAACTCCTGTAGGAGATCCAACAGAGGCAAGTAGCATTTCAAACGTCATTGCCAAAGCCAAACCCCCCAGTGCAGAGACACTGCGAATTGGCTCTGTGAAAGGAAACATCGGACATACAGAATCTGCTGCCGGGGTGGCAGGACTCATTAAAGTTTTCCTTATGATGAAGCATGAGACCTTTGTCCCTACAGTTTTCTTCAGAGAAGAAACTGCAGGTATGGATGTTCAAGCTCTGAACCTGAAGGTTCCAATGAAGACAGAAAAATGGGAAGCCTCTGGTCAAAGAATTGCTGGAGTGAACAACTTTGGTTTTGGGGGCACAAATGCACACGCTATTGTCAAGCAGTGCAGCCAAGCAACTGCCAAACCAAAGAGTGATGAAAAACAGGCAAAAATTTTCGTCTTGTCTGCAAATTCACCCAAGTCTCTTAAATTAATGATAGAAGACACTGTTAATAAGCTAGAAACAAATGCCCAAGTTAATTTAAATTCTCTGCTGTACACAGCAGCATGTAGGAGAAGCCATCTCAAACACAGGTACAGAAAGGCCATTGCTGTTTCATCTGTAGCTGATCTTAAAGAGAAGTTACTTGCCACTGCAGACAAAAATATCAGCCAGGCCTACTCAGATCCAAGGCTAGTCTTTGTTTACTGTGGAAATGGAGTCTCTTACCTTGGGATGTGTAAACTTCTCCTTCAGCATGAACCTGTTTTTAGGGAAAAAGTCGGAGAGATTTCACAACTTTACCAAAACCTGAGTGAGCTGAACATCTTTGACAGACTCCAGAGTGATTTAAAGGGGTGTGACTTCACAAATCCAGAAGTGGCACAACCACTCCTCTTTGCAATCCAAGTTGCCATTACCAGCTTGCTCAGACAGTGGGGTGTCAAACCAGATGGAATGCTTGGACACTCTGTTGGCGAGGTTGCAGCTGCTCACTGCTCTGGCCTCTTGTCTCTTGAGGATGCTTTGAAGGTAGTATATGTTCGCAGCACTCTCCAGAGTAAAGTCACTGGAGGGAAAATGCTTGTGGTCAGTAACATGGCTGTTACAGAAGTGACTGCTCTGCTACCCAAGTACTCTGATAGGATTTCCCTTGCCGCTTTCAACAGCCCACAGTCTTGCACCCTCTCTGGTGATGTGGATGCAATTGCAAGCCTTCACAAAGAATTAGGTACCATGGTTGAAAGTAAGAACCTTTTCCTTCATTTACTTGATGTACCTGCTGCCTACCACAGCCAAATGATGGACCCAATCCTGACTGAAATTGAGGAGTCAATTGGGTCATTACAGTTTAATGACCTTGACACAGAGCTGTTCTCAACAGTAACAGGCAAAGAAGTCCAGAAAGGTGATTTCTGCACTGGAGAATACTGGGCTCAAAACATTCGTGAGCCAGTTGCTTTTGAGCAGGCAGTGAGATCAGCAGCAAAGGAGAGGAAGAATACAATATTTGTTGAGATAGGGCCAAGACGGGCACTGGAGAGGAACATAAAGGAAACACTGGGTAGCAACACAGCTGTTCTATCTTCTGTGCAGCCAGAGAAAGATCGTGAAACATTAACGTCCAGTGTTTCCAAGCTCTTTGAACTGGGATTCCGTGTAAACTGGGACACCTTCTATAGAGGGTTTGAGACAATTCCTCTGCCAATTCCAAAGTACCAGTTTGACTGTGCTAACAGAGATGTGATCATTGGACCAGCACAGAAAAAAAGAACAAGTAATCACCCTGTGCTGTTTCAATCAGGGAGTGAAAGCAACATTTTCAACTGCAATCTGACATCTGAATCTTCTTTCTACCTGAAACAGCACAAGCACAACGGTGTACCAATCCTGCCTGGTGCCTTCTATGCTGAGTTGGGTTTGGCCGCATTCATGACAAGTGCCAAACCAAGACTACCACTCAGCTCAGTACAGCTCAGTGTCAGCTTCCATATTCCTTTTGTGTTGATGCAAAATTCACCTGAATTAAAGGTGCAGCTACAACAAACAGAAACAGACACAAAGTTCCAGGTACTCTCCTCTTCTGCAATGTATGCATCAGGCACAGTGTCCTCAAAGAAAGAGAGGCTAGTGGAGGAGCAGTCTATTTCACTTCACTCCATCTTTAAGAGATGCAAATCTGTGAAGAGTGCCAATGAGCTCTATGGATACCTCTCTCAGGGCGGTTTTCAGTATGGAGATGTCTTCCAAAATAAGGCAGATGTGCATTGCTCCAGGGAACTTCAGGAGGCCTATGCAGTTGTCAGAGTTCCAGAGGAGATCCGATCTCAGTTGGACAACTACTACATTCATCCAGTTGTGCTAGATTTCCTGATGCAGCTTCTCCCAGTTACTGTAGGGCACATTTTTGCAGGCAGACCAGGATTTCCTGTCAAAATAGGAAGTTTGACAGTGAGTGAACCATTGAAAGATGAGATGATTGTCTATCTGAGAGCAACAGATGTCGGGACTGATCACTTTGAGATCTGTGGCTGTTTTGCAGATAAAGGAGGACGAGTGTTGGTTGAAGTTAAGCAAGTAAAACTCAAGCACCTCAAGGGGGCCTCTTATGTGGTAAAGGAGTATTTCTACCATAATGCTTTCAGCGCTGTCTCCAAGGACTTCAAAACTACCCCTCCTCCAAGGGCCTTGGTCTTTAGTGACCATATAGGGATCACTAATGGCCTCAAACAGTATTTGGACTCAGAGTCTAGATACATTTCTTGCACACATGCAGACAACTGCTCGGGCCAGGGTTTTCAATCCCTCCTTGCACACCTCAACACAACTGAAATTGGCACAAACTTTGAGGAGATCTTATTTTTGTGGGGAAAAGAGGACCTCACTTCAATGACAGTTGATGCAGTCCTGAAGAATTTGGCAAGCTCCTGTGAGATTTTCCGTCGGGTGGTGGTTGAGCTGAAACAGCTTCACTTCCCAAACTCCATTAGAACAATCACATATTGTTCATCTGACCTAACTGTGGACCACATAAGTCCAGGTTTTGTTCTTTCTGGTATGACCAGATCACTTGCTGCAGAGATACCAGAGCTTTCATTTCAACTGATTGACATACACTCAATCTCTGACAAAGACATTGAAGCTTTGTCTGTGGTCCTTGGGTCCTGTCCTTGCAGTAAGTACCCAGAGCTGGTTGTCAAAGATGGACTTATTCTGAAACCTACCATTGTTCATACTACACCAGACAAAACTGACTCCTCAAAGGGTCGTTTGACTTTGACCGCATCTGAGCCCTTTGTCCTCCAAACAGCTGATGTACATGAGATGGTTCACCTGAGTGCCATTCACTTTGCGGAGAAGGCCCAACAGCTAAGTAATACTTCAGTTGAAATTCAGCCAACTAAGATCAGTGTTCATTCATCTGACTACTTCCCTGTCAGTGATTCACATCTAAGATTTGGCCAAGCACTTTACTGGAACAAATACTCATCACAGAACCACAAACTACTGGCTCTTGACTTCAGTGGGACTGTCACAGCAATTGGAAAAGATGTCAAAAAACTAAAGGTGGGAGACCATGTGGCTTCTTGCTATCCTGTGGTTGCAGCCAGCAGGGTTAGAGTTCCAGAGAATGTGTGCTATAAAACCAAGCACCTGCAGTTCCTTCGAGATCAACCCTGTGTTTCCTATTTTGTTTTGGCATGGGAGATCCTGCACCGAGCCTTGCCCAAAGCCAAGCATAATCTTGGAATCATATCCTCAGTGCTTGATTCTACTCTGATGGAAGTCTTGGCACTCACATCTTCCAAATCAGGTTGGAAAGTGATTGTTGGCAGACATGGCTTTGGCACTTTTGAGAATGTCAGTCATATTTACGCATTTGTTGTGCTGCCTCCTTTTGATGAATCCCTGTTTCTTAAAGTTTGCACTATCCCAGGTGTCCAACATCTTGTTTTGGTTTATGATAATCAGATGCAAGGTTTTCTTGCTCAAGATGTACTCCATGATGTGAAGGAAAGTGTCCATGTGCAGACAATTCAAATGCCACTCATTTTGCAAAAAGGATGCTTGATTGCCAAAATGCGACACATTTATCATACTTCAGCTCAAAGAAGTTGGGTATTGTGTCTTTGGAGGAAGGTATTCACACTGCAAAGTCTGACATTCCATTGCTGCCCACAAGGAGACAGCTTTTCCAAAAGAAAGCAGTGTATATAGTGGCTGGTGGTCTTTCTGGTCTGGGCTTTGAGACTGTCAAGTTCATCTCCAAAAGAGGTGGTGGGTACATTGTCATACTCTCCAGGAGCAAACCAACACCAAAGACACAGCAGGAGCTACACAACATAGAGAAACTGTGTAAGAACTGTGTCACTACCATGGAGTGTGACATATCTGTGTCAGAGTCTGTGCACAAAGTTATCAGTGTCATTGGCCGGAAATTCCATGGCTGTCCAATCAAAGGAGTTTTTCACAGTGCAGTTGTCTTGCATGATGGGCTCATTGTGACCCTTGACAGATCCTCATACGAGAAAGTTCTCAAACCAAAAGTGAACGGAGCACTAAATTTGCACCATGCAACCTTGCATTGCCCATTAGATTACTTTGTCTGTTACTCCTCCATCTCAGCTTTTGTGGGAAATGCTGCACAAACAAACTACGCTGCTGCAAACACATTTCTTGACCTGTTCTGTCAGTACCGGCGCAAACTTGGGCTTCCTGGCCAGTCAATCAACTGGGGTGCTCTAAACCTTGGCCTCCTCTTGAATAAAGATAACATTCAGCAGTTTCTTGAGTCGAGGGGCATTATGGTACTGGAAGTTGCTGAGGTTAACGAAAGTCTGGAGCAGTGTCTTCTGCTCAATCTACCACAACAGGCTATATGTCGCTTTAACTTCAAAAACATAAGGTACAATGTCCTCTCTCAAAATGCAGCCTTGACAGTTCGCCTATTACCTTTAGTAGAGGAGGCTTTCAAAAATTCGGAGGAAACAGACCCTCAGTCAAAGCCAACTGCATCCATGTCACCAAGAGAATACATTGTCTCCCTGCTTTCTGAGACAACTGGCATGGAGGAGAGAGAGCTTGAAGATGACTGTCTTTTGTCAACCTTAGGCATTGACTCTATGCAGGCCATGACTCTGCAGAACACAATCTTTCAAGACAGAGGTGTGAATGTGCCTCTGGTAAAACTGTTGGACCCCAGTGTCACTTTATCATCAGCAGTGGCTTTACTGAGTGTAGAAGGTGAGTCTCTTTCAGATCAAAACAAGGAGCTGTCTGTAAGATTATAAAAATAACAATCATCGATGTAAAAATGCAAAAATTAGACCATATTCCCAATGGTAGACAGGTTCCTGTATTGTAACGCAGAGGGTATGAAATTAAAATAGTATCATGCCACACTATTATGCTCCAGGCTGTTCATCATTTCAACCTCAACATACTTTCAATATATTTTTTTTAAATTATCTGTTCATTGGAAATATTGTAACTGGTTTTTAGACGAACCGATATGTTGTAGTCACGCTATAGATAATGTTAACCATTCTTTCGAACATGGAGTCATTAATGTACTGCTTGAAATAATCCTTCAGCGTCTAGTTTTGGCGTGTCATGGCATCATTGCTCTGAGCAAAGGGAGTCTTAAGAAAAGCAATAAAAGGAGAAAAGCAAAATTAAAATGAGTCTCAACTGTTAAGGGTGCTATGAGGAGAATCTATTACCGGCAACGTAAAGACTCTGCTACCCATGAGCTCATGCGGCGACTGTCGTAATGGTGCGTTCCAGTAACCGCGGAACTGGGAGTGACATCATCTCAGAGCTATCAGCATTCCAGTTACAAAGTCGGAAAACATGCCAATCTACCAGGCTATTGTTAGCTGTTGTTAGCACCCCTGTGTTGTTGTTCACAAATATCACCTAAAAAATGTGATTATCACTGTAGCAGCATTTTTGTAAATATAAGTCTTATAATACAATGTATACAGCTGATCTAGAGTGACACACCCCAGTCAGAAGTGCAGATAAATTGATTATTACAGGAGCTAAATAACTGTTCACACTGGGGGCATCCATCTTTGATTGTCAACCCGAGGGTGGCGAGGTTTCACCGAGTTCCCAGTAAGAAATTATGACTTTGGGGGACGTTCCAGTTGCAGTTTCCTACTCGGAACTCAAAATTCCTACTTCTGACTACAACTGGAATGCACGGCAGACGTTTACATCCACAGCGTGTGTATGTTTTGAGGCTAATGGATGCAATAAGGACCTTCCTCAGAACTCTGCATTGCTTTACAACTTCATTTTTTCAACGACTTACAGGACGCAAAGCGACGAGGTCATGTAACTATTTCTAGTTATGTAGCGGTAGTTTTTGATGTGTGACAACAAGCATTTTTTGGAAAACTTGTTATCGTAGTTGTAGCCGGCTATTTATCGCTACTTACAGCCAAGTGCTCTAAGACGTGTAATATAAATAATAAAATAATAAAAAATTTGCTCTAGTTTTAATTTTCTTGTTCCGGAAGTTGGCCAGTCAAGCCCTGTCTGAACCGAATGGAAGGCTCAGGAATAGCATTTATAGATAACCTACTTTGATGCTATAAAACTCATCAATAAGTGCATATTTCGATCAGGCATATATCAAAAAGTGAGACTTTTTTGTAATTACTTAGAAACTCCTCACAGTCTCTTTCAAGAAAACAAGTTATTCTTTTTTAAATACCAACTCAAGGTGTACTTTGGATTCTTGTTCCACAGTGGACACCGACTGGACTTAGAAGTGGACTGTTCTGCTTGATCTGGCTCCTCTGCATCTGCTTGCCCTGCCTGAATCTCATCCTCAGAGCTCTCTGAATGATCTACCTCTGCTTCTGCCTCAAACACTGCATCTTGATCTTCTTCATCAGACAACTCAATATCTGAGTTTCCATCAACAATTCGCAGTAAAATTCTCTCTGCTTCTGAGAATGACTCTATTTCTTATGATTTGAAAAACAGAACAAAATTGAGAAAATAACTACAAATGTCCACTATGGAGGACATTTTTTCAAACGCTTTCATACTATGCCAAAGCACACTTAAAATAAATCAGACAATATTTAAATTTGTTGTTAAGAGACTTATACAAAACGTTTTTGTCTGAGTTGTTGTAGCTACAATCTGTTATTTTATGCATTTAACCCTCCAGGTGTCCAACTTACTTAAAGTAAATCAGTGTTTCTTCACTTCATATTTGTCTTATATTTTCATTTTTCTAACTTTTTATTGATAAAGCTATATGAACTCGTGATTTTGTTGGCATTAAAATAAACTGCAACGACCATGTAACTGGTTGAAATGTCAAAAACTAAGATGGTATACAGGATATATATGGACAAAAGGGAAATTGATTATCACTGTACTGCTGTAAAAAAATGATAACAATAAAACATGGCTGATGTATTTTTGAAATTTTCCCAATTTTTGACACAACATAACACATGAGAATTATCTGAAGGCTCTTTCTGAGGTTGATTTATTAACACATTTGTTTAACAAATCACAAAACTGCTGTTGCAAGTCAGGCATAACAATCAGAAATGGCAGGAAACAATGTATGATATCTCTGATCAGCTTGACTTAATAACTACCTTTATCATTATGGTTCCATTTATCTATTCATTTTCAAGACATTTATTGGAAATTAGTACTTTTGTAATAACAAAGCGGTGTCATTTTGTGGGCCATCCTGAGTGATGTTGCTCTGGATTCCTTGATCCATGGAATATTAAGATCCTATGGCAAAAAAGTTAAAGAAACTTGTATGTTTTGGCCATCATGATACTTATGACAAAACTTTCGCAATCTTTTGAAGCCTAAACTTAAGCAGCCAGAGCAGTGGTTCTCAAATAATGTGGCAGGACACACTGGTGTACCTTGAGAAGAGTCCACATGTGCTTTGGAAATTAAAACAGCCATGTGTTGCTACAACTACTTTACAGCAGGTGATGATTTAGTTTAGAGGTAAACTATGCCTGCACTTTTCATTTTTCATTTCTGCATAAAAATGCAAATTCAGTTACTTGAACAGAGTTTTGTAGCTAACAGAATGAAATGGTTAGAACTACATTGTGCATCAAACTGAACTAAAATGTCGAACATTTGTACTGTCAACTTTTTTAAAAAAGGGAAAAAAATTAGTTTATTGAACACATTATTACAAAATTGAAATGTGTATTGAAATCAATATAAGTTAATTGTCTTGGTTAACAAGCTGACATCGTTGCAATGAGATGACTGTTAGCTGAATTTGACTAACTTGTTATCCTAATGTTTTAGATATGAAGGGAGAAAAAATAGCTTTAATGAGAGACCTTAATATATATACACCTAATGATATTTCATAAGTTGTACAGTTTGTCAATTTTTGTTAGGCTAATATGCATGAATAAATATTGCTCAGAGTCTGTTGCTCATGTTAAAGGGCCATTTTGCATTGGTATGTATACGGTGTGCCAAGAGATTTTGGCTTGGTCTGTGGTGTTCCTTGGGCAAAAACTAATTAAGAACCTCCTGGCAGGGTATAAAGCTACTGATTTCACTTAATTCCAAATTATATCACCAACTTGATTCATTTCCTGAGGGGAAATGAATCAAGTTGGTGCAACTATGTAATTTACATTAATTTTTTAGTGAAATTAATCAGAAATTATGTTTCAGGCCTTTTGAAATTGTTTTAGTCCCTGGTAGCAGTTTATTTACACACATCTTTTTGAAGACACAAAAAGGCTTTTGATTCATCCAGTATGAAGGCGTAATTCATTGTTTTGTTTAGTTTAGAAAAAAGAAAACATCACAGGCAACCCCTCTGACTATGATAACAATTGTATGAAAATGTTTATCACAGACCTATCTTGTGTCCAATTTTCTGGAAGACTGGGCCAGGCACTGGGCCTCTACACTCAAACACTTCGATGCACTAGGTCCAATCCTCCAGAGATGTGCTGGAAACAAAAAATGCTGTAGAACAAGATGCAAAGTAAAAATTAGACGACAAGAGTCCAACCAACTTGCAGCCAGTGTTCTTTATTCAGTCAACAAATGGACAGGTGAGTTGGGTCTGCAGAGTCAACTGCAACAAACAAAGGCAAGACAGCATTTTTCATAGTATTTTTTGTGGATGTTACATGGTTACAAAAAATCCAAAAAACAAACCCCTTCTTTCTCAATTAATATTTTGTGTACATACTTTTGTCCTACAACCTGCCATCAATTTATAGGTAAACATGTAAAAAGCTTTGGTTTTATATGATTAAATCGTAGCATGGCATGACTGAATGCTGCACAAACAAACTGCTCCCAGTATTCTGACAACACGCCTAGAGATTGAAAAACAACTGTCAACAGTGCATCTCAATTGGAGTTCTGAGGAGGAAGCAGCAGGAGATGAGGGTAACAAAGGTAAGAGGAGGTCAACTCTTGCTAGAATTTACCCATGTTGTAAGCATGTGTGCAATTTTTCGGAGTACCCAAAGAACATCGGTGTTGCCCAACTTGCGTAATTCATTGTTGGCTTTCCTATACGCTGGAAAATATTGCTCAAAATGTCAGTGTGTGAAGGTGCTTTAAACTGAGTGAGGAACAGCCAAACTCTGCAACCAAGGTATGATTGTGAAACACCATTTCTTGTCATAGGTCGTACACTTAGACATGACTGAGCAACATAGGGTCAATTGAAAACACCGTCAAAAGCTCAATTTATCGTGTTTACGAAATGGAAAGTCAATGTTGCTATTCCATGGAAAACAAAATAAGAGATAAATGTAAAAGTAAATTACTTCCTGGTTGGGCTATGGTCTTGAAAATAATTCTGTGGTGATCTTCTTGGGAGCCTAGAGGAAGTCAACTTTTAAAGAAATTTTGACAGTCGTATTGTGAAATTTGCTCTATATTTGTGATGAACAGAGACCTCCCGGTGTCAGCAGGAGTTCAGGCGGTGCAGCATGCTGTTGTTTACAGAGACATGGCTGAGCGCGCAGCACACAGAAGACCTAGTTCATCTCCTGCCTGTTTACAAGCCCCTGGTTAACAGGCAACCAGCTGTGTCCTGAACGATGAAGAGGTGGACTGAGGATGTCATGATCGTGTTCTTTGTCTATTTACCCTGTCTGTCCTTATGATTCATGTTTGTCTTGTCATTTCCTGTTTTATTTTGAAAATTGCTTTTCCTTTCTTGTCTTCGTAGGCTTCGTTACCTCATGTATTTTAACCCTCATGTTTCCCTGTCCTTGTTACCGGATTATTTCTCTCGTAGTCACTCTCGAGGTGTTCTTTCACAGTCACGGTCACAGTTTTTGACCCTTTTTGTCTAGACTTCAGATTTTGCCTTTAGCCCTTTTTGGATACCTCTGCCTATTTTTGCGTGTCTTTTTGTGTACCAACCCTGCCTGCCTGAGTACCCGCTCCGTGTACCAAACCTAGCCTGTATGAGAACCTCCTGTCGTGTTTTGATCATAGAACTGTTAATAAACCTTGATTTTTGCTTCACGGACCTGCCTTGTCTGGTCTTGAGTGTTTGTGTGCCTTTTATCCTGAAAGACAAGGCTGAGGAGGCCCTGAGGGACTGCTTCAAAACTACAGTGTGGGATATATTCAGTGATTCTCATGGGGAGGATATTGACAACTTAACAACATCACAGACTACATAAACTTCTGTGTTGAGTATACTGTACTCACCAGGACAGTACGGTATTTCTCCAGCAATACACCCTGGATCACCCCGGACATTAAGGCTCTTTTAAAGGAGAAGAAGAGGGCCTTCAGGTCAGGGAACAGAGAGGAGCTGAAGACTGTTCAGAAGGAGCTGAGGAGGAAAATCAGGGAGGAGAAGGGCAGATACAGGAAGAAGATGTAGAAACAGCTGCTGGAGAGAAACACCAAGGGAGTCTGGGATGGCCTTAAAACCATCTCGGGCCACCAGAAGTCCAAGTCCCGACCAGCTGGATATCAGAAGTGGGCAGATTAATTTAACACCTTCTTCTGCAGGTTTGAGGTGTCTGCCCCTCCCCCAGCTGTGACAGTACTGCAACAGCCCCCACCCATCGCTCTCCCAGCACTCTGCCCAAGTCCTCTCCTCACCTCCCCCTCTTCAATATCCAGCTCACCTTCTGCAGCTCCCCCCCTCACCTCCCCCACTACAGTAACCAGTTCACCACCACCGGCTCTATCCCCCACTGCTCCCCACAGACCCCCATCCACACCCCAGGACATACAGCCCCCCTGCACCAACCTGTCCCTCACACCTCTCCAGGTGGGAAACCAGCTCAGAAAGATGAAGAGGAGAAAGGCTGCGGCCCCCGAAGACTGTTCAGATCCTGCTCAGACCAAATGAGTAGGATAGTTGGACACCTCTTCAACCTGAGCCTGAAACTGGGAAGGGTACCATGCCTCTGGAAGACATCCTGCGTGGTACCAGTGTGTACCAGGTACAAAAACCTCTCCAGTGTGCAATAATCTGTATTTTTTTTTACTTGAATTACCCCAAATTCAGCCTTTTTTGTTCTAGTTGTTTTTTTTTAATTCTTTGCTTGTCCTCTCTCACATCTTTAGCGTAATATTGTTATTTGTAATATGGTGTATACCTCCACCTCCATATAGATATACCCAAAACTGTAGTGTAAATATTGTGAAAGTCCTTGTAAAGCAATTCAGCCATTTTCTTCTAAACACATTAAACAGGTCATAAATGTATTTCTTTAAAACATGTGAAAGCCATTCAACCATTCGGAATTTAATTGTGGAGCTAGGCTTCACAAACTGTTTTTTCACAGTTCTGTGTTCAGAATTGAATGGGCGTGTCAGAAGTGCAGGGCCCCGTTATGTAATGGGGCCCTCATTGGCATAATGACCCCACCCCTGCTGCTTCAGTAAAATACATTCAGCATCCCGTTCGATCTGGGGTCTCCAATATCATCTCTGGTGAATGATTGTAGCCAGTTAGCCAGTCAACCAGTCAGCTAACCATCATGTCTCCTCCAAGTCCCTCATTCATCTTTCTCGGATACCACAATGTGCAGGGTAAGCTCCATTAGCCCATTTAAGTTTCTTAATGAAGACGAAGTAAGGAAATGATGGATTGTTTTGTCAAGATGAGTTACTGTGGAGAGTTCAAAATCACCACCAACACCTGTCTCTGCAGTGCCCACTTTACCCCTGACAGTTAGAAAAACTATCACATGGTAAAGTCTGGATTTCTGAAGAGTCCAGTCCGCCGACCATGTGCCGCCATTAAGGCCACCGGAGTTATGAACCCTCCGCTGCCCCTCTCCATCCCGCCGACCGTGTGCAGCCAACACGACCACCGGCGTTATGAACCTTCCACCGCCCCTCTCCATCCCGCCAACCGTGTGCAGCCATCACGGCCACCGCTGTTATACCCACAGCCTACAGCGTGCCACCAACACGGCCACCGCCGTTATGTACCCACCCGCGACCCTCTCCATCCTGCCGACCGTGTGCAGCCATCACAGCCTCTGGCGGTACCCAACGCCGACCCTCTTCATCCGGTCGACAGCAGGTGCTGTCTTCTCTGCCACTGGCATTACGTGCCTGCCAGAGAGTGCAAGTAAGTGCTTAAATTATAAATATTGAGATTTTTGACAATTAAAGGGACTGTGAGGAGTTTCTTAGTAATTACTAAAAAGTGTCACTTTTAGATTTATGCCTGATGGAAATACACATTTTAAGATGAGTTTTATAGCATCAAAATAGGTTATCTATAAATGCTATTCCTTAACTTTGCGGTCAGGTCAGACAGAGCTGGACTGGCCTGGATACTCAACTTTGGGAATAAGACAATTAAAACTGGAACAAACTTATATTATTAGCCCAGTCTTAGAGCACCAGGCCTAAAGTAGCGATATAGCATGCAACAAAACTAAGATAATAAGTGTTCCAAAAATTGCTCGTTGTCACACATCAAAAACTACCACTACATAACTAGAAAGAGATAAATTACCTTGTTGCTTTGCATCCTGTAAGTTGTTGAAAAATAAGTTGTAACACAATGCAGAGTTCTGAGGAAGGTCCGAGCTGCATCACAACAAACACACGCTTTGGATTGCACACGTCTTTTTTTGCGTTTCAGTTGTAGTCAGAAGTAGGAATTTTGAGTTCCGAGTAGGAAACTGCAACTGGAACGTCCCCCGAAGTCGGAATTTCCTACTGAGAACTCGGTGAAACCTCACCACCCCGAGTTGACAATTGAAGATGGATGCCCCCAGTGTGAACAGTTATTTAGCTCCAGTAATAATCAATTTATTTGCACTTCTGACTGGGGTGTGGTGCTCTAGATCAGCTGTATACATAGTATTGTTAGACTTGTATTTACAAAAATGCTGCCATAGTGATAATCACATTCTTCATGTGATATTTGTGAACAACAACGCAGGTGTGCTAACAACAGCTAACAATAGCCTGGTAGATTGGCATGTTTTTTTTCCGACTTCAACTGGAACGCCGGTAAGGTGGAGATGATGTCACTCCCAGTTCCGAGGTTACTGGAACGCAGCATTACGACAGTCGCCACGTGTGCTCATGGGTAGCAGAGTCTTTACGTTGCTGGTAATAGATTCTCCTCACAGTCCCTTTAAATGCCTTTTGCTATGATTTTACATTGTGCATCCTGCCATGCTCATGGCCTAATGTTAATAAATGTGATTTCATTTAATCATGACATGATTTGGCTTCATTCCCTGAGAGGAGTCTATGCAAGCACAGTGAATAACTACAGGTATTTCTTTATATCACTAATATAGCTATGACAAGGAAATACGTGTAAACTGGGGTTTTACATTTGTGTGTAAAATGAGCACCATGAGCGTGTTTTTATTCCCGCGGACATTAGTTGCTTATATACAGAGAGAGGCGGTTATCATTTTCTGTGCGCATGCAGCATAGGCCTACATGTTTCGATAGTTTCAAAACTAAAGCTACTCCACAGCTGGTTTTATCCCTCACAACAGTAAAAAAAAAATGGCAGACTGAGTAATTTGGGACATCGTGGTAATAAAGTAAAGAAAAGTAACTGGATGAAGAAAGTATAAGTATGAGGAATCATTGCTGTAAAATGTCAGCCTTTCAAAATTATATGTTTTTTGGATTACTGTCAGTGCTGCATGAATCTGCTCATGCCTTGTATATTTAAATCAATAATAATGCATCGTATTCTAGAGGATCACATACAGCGTCTTTCTGTTCTGTGAGTAACACATGCCTACAAAAAGTCTATTGGTGATGTCAGTTCGGTAATAATAAATAAATAAACCTTTCCAGCTGATAAAATGAGGGTTTTATATTAGGAGGCCCCCCTCCCCTCCCGCATGCGGGCGTGGTTCCAGCGCCTCTTACTGACACACCCCCAGCGTGATTTTGACACCTAATTTTATGTACTTAGCAATATTTTTAATCTTTCAAATTTGGCTCAGTGGTCGATGACACATGTTTCTGTGGAAAAAAAAAGTTAAAACACACATTTGTTTCTGGTTTACACGGACTTTAATAGTTAATACCGTGTATAACTCCATCCCAGTCAGTCTTATTTCCACTTTTTTTTTAATTCTTTTCCTTCGTAAGGAAGTTGATATTGCTGAAAGGCTCATGCTCTTTTTCATTTATTTTCATTTTAGTTGTATTTATGCTATTTTTAATATTTATTCTAATTACTTATCATTTCATTTGTAAGTCTCTTTCTGATATTTCTTTTGTATCCTGCTGTCAATGTGGAATTCCCCTCTGTGGGACTAATAAAGGTATATCTTATCTCTTATCTTATCTCAGTTCTTTAAATAGTGATGGACACTAAAAGAAACAGATCTCCATTCAACTCGGACAGTTCGATTGAGGTCAAGGTTTGGGTGGCAAACCTGTCAGCAGGCAGAAAGTAATATTGGTCTGTCACAGGTAAGCAGTCTCTAATGCTTTATGATGTGTTCTTATGGATATGATAAACAAATGGCTGCCATTATCTGGACCATGTCATCAACAAATTAAGGAAATTATTAAAATAAATGTACTTCTATTTCTTAAAAATAGTTTGTCTTTAAAAAATTGAGGTTTGAGGTTTTCTACAAAAATTATATGACATAGCATCAGATAATAGAAGATAAATAATGAAATTCAATTTTTTAATAAAGTATAATTTAAATTTCCAGTCACAAGGGCCAGCTCATAGATACAGGAGAAATTACCATCACTAATAACAAACCCAAGACAGATTACTGAGCATTCAAATATTAGGAGAAAATGTCTTGTAAAAGTCAGATTTTTATAGATAAATTCTTACAGTTACAGAGTCTGCATGCGCTCTACTCTCCAATAACACACCTCTGTTCCTGCCTCTGAACATGTGGGGGATCACTCATTTCCCCACTTCGTCTCCATGATATTCACAGCAGAGACAAAATGTTACAGGGGAGTAAATATTATGCCTTATAGCTTCAGTATGAATTGGACTACTAGACTAGACACAAAATAAGAGCAAACTGCAACAAGCTATCAAACTTTTTAGAAATTTTGTTGCTTGAAAAATAATAGTGCAAGGTGCTTTGTACACTAAAATGTGTGATGAAGCTTATAGAGCAAAAAATGAGCTTTAGTAACACTTGCTGCTGCAATCTGATTGTCTTCATTCTCTCAATTGTTTGGAGGAACTTATTAAAATGGCCATGGTTTGGACACCCCTGACTAGGGCCAGACCGATACATTGGCCGGCTGATTAAATCCGGCAATTATAGCCCTTTTTAAAGGATTCAATATCGGCCAAAGTATTCTTAATTTCTCATAAAACAGTAAACGCTGCACAGTGTCCAAGCCACACAGTGTCCAAGCCGCACAGAATGATGACGTTGTTGAAGCGACTCTGAGCTCTCAGCTGATTCTGTGTGAACGGATGACTCGCCTACACTCACTCAGAGTTGTTCTTTTAAGCCTGAAGGTTGGACATGATGACCAACTTTCAGCGGTGCACATTGTCTCGCTGCTGCTGGACACAGAGAGACCACCGAGCTCTCTACTAGTTCGGATACGGATCAGCCTCACAGACAGACCAGGCACCGCCGAATAGTTTCCTGATGGTTGCCACCTTTGTCGTTGTCAATACTGATGAATTGGACCTTTTGGTGACAGGGTGACAGCTTATCTGTGACTGTTTTATTGTATTGGTTGGGCCCTATCCCTGACCTTAATAATACAGCTACACACTTTTGGTTTCTTTATCATTGTTTACTTATTAACCAACTAAAATAAAAACCAAGTGGCACAATGACTTTATATATTTCCTGTCATCTAAGTCCAACCAGCATCATTGCAAAACTCAAAGAAGAAAACAGATTTACTCGGAATAGAGTAATAAATACTCAACATGTCAATTTGGACATACACTATATTGACAAAAGTACCTGCCTCACCTGCCTTGACTCACATATGAACTTAAGTGACATCCCATTCCTAATCTACAGGTTTCAATGTGACATAGGTCCACCCTTTGCAGCTTTAACAGCTTCAACTCTAATGGGAAGGTTGTCCACAAGATTTAGGAGTGTTTATGGGAAATTTTGACCATTCTTCCAGAGACACACTTGTGATGATGTTGGACGAGAAGGCCTGGCTCTCAGTCTCCGCTCTATTTCATCCCAAAGGTGCTCTTGGGTTGAGGTCAGGACTCTGTGCAGGCCAGTCAAGTTCATCCACACCACACCAGACTCTGTCATCTATGTGTTTGTGGACCTGCTTTGTGCACTGGTGCAAAGTCATTTTGGAAGACAAAGGGGCCAGCTCCAAACTGTTCCCACAAAGTTGGGAGCATGGAATTGTCCAAAATGTCTTGGTGTGCTGAAACATTCAGAGTTCCTTTAACTGGAACTAAGGGGCCAAGCCCAGCTCCTAAAAAACACCCCCACACCATAATCCCCCCTCCACCAAACTTTACACTTGGCACAATGCAGTCCGCAAGTATCGTTCCCCTGGCAACTGCCAAACCCAGACTCATCCATCAGATTTCCAGATGGAGAAATGCAATTCGTCACTCCAGAGAACACATCTCCACTGCTCTAGAGTCCAGTGGCGGCGCGCTTTACACCACTGCATCCAACACTTTGCATTGCACTTGGTGATGTATGGCTTGAATGCAGCTGCTTGGCCATGGAAACCCATCTATGAAGCCCTCTGCACTGTTCTTGAGCTAATCTGAAGGCCACATGAAGTTTGGAGGTCTGAAGTGATTGACTCTGCAGAAAGTTGGCGACCTCTTCTCACTATGCGCCTCAGCATTCGCTGACCCCGCTCCGTCAGTTTACGTGGCCTACCACTTGGTGGCTGAGTTGCTGTCATTCAAACACTTACATGCTCTTATAATACAGCTGACAGCTGACCGTGGAATATTTAGGAGCGAAGAAATTTCACAACTGGATTTGTTGCACAGGTGGCATCCTATCGCAGTTCCATGCTGGAATTCACTGAGCTCCTGAGAGCAACCCATTCTTTCACAAATGATGACAAGATGGCGCCAGGGTGCTCCGCTGGCCATCTGTCTCTCTGCTCTGTTCTGCCAAGAGGTATCTTTTAACCTCACCTATGACCGTCAAACTCTACTTGAGATTGATCATCTCAAAGATGGTCCACTGTTGAGCTCTCCTCTATTCCCTGAGTAAATCCTGGTGTTTCTGAGGCGTCCTGCCCTCCACCTTGCACCCCTGAGATGCCGAAGAAGACGCGGTAAACGCAGAGGCCTCCGGGTTCAAATTAAAGCTCATCTGAGGTCTGTCTGGAGGACCGTTTGCTGCAGCGGTCTGCAGTTCCTGGAAATCCCGCTGCACTCGAGGACAAGGGCTGATGGATCAATAATGGCCAACTATTCCAGTTTTGAGCTCCAACTTCTTGCGGTAAGCCTCCCTGTGATTGTTCTCTGTGCGGTGGTCTATGGTCCACCGAAATTCAACAAAGACTTTTTATGGGACTTTGCACACTTTGTTTCGGGGATCTCTCTTAAATACGATCATTTTTCAATGTCAGCGACTTCAACGCACATGTCTGCTGTGAAACGAGACCTCTGCTCAGGGATTTTCTCAGTCTCATTGACTCTTTTCATCTCATGCAGTCTATTTCAAACGAGACGAATGAAAAAGGGCATACATACACGTGTTATCACATGGAATAAATGTACAGATTATTGAAAACTGTCACACACCTTTTTCCGACCATCTACCTGTTTTATTTTCCCTCTCACTGCCTGTGCACTCCACTCCGGTCTCCGCCCCCATTTGCCGTTTCCGTGTTTTCAATTCTTTAACTCCGCTGCAGTTTTTGGCTGCTTTTAAAGACTCTTCCTTGTACTCTATGGGTGATTTGGGAGATCTCAGTGTGGATGTCTATTTGAATATGTTTGATTCACTTTGCGCTGAGATCTTGGACTCCATTGCTCCCTTGACAATCAAGCGTATAAAGCCACAAACTAAGCCATGGCAAAATGAATCCACTCGTGCTAAGACGCGCATGCAGACAGGCAGAAAGAAGGTGGAAGAAGGACAAACTGCAAATTTACTGGGATCTCCTTCGTGACTCTCAGCTTCCCTATCAGAAGGCTGTAAAAGCTGCAAAAACTGGTATTTGTCCTTACTTGTCTCCGCAAATGTAAAAAAAAAAACGCAGGTTCTTTCTAATGTATTTGATTCACTTGTAAGCCTTCTTCTATGTGTGACGATTTTCTGCAGTTTTTTGTCCACAAGATTTCTGCTCTCAGGTTCCCGCTCCCTCAGTCAGTTCAGGACCCTTCAGTCTCCATTGCAAGCTCAGCTGTCTTTCATCAGTTTGAGCCTGTTTCTCTTTCCACACTGACTGAAATAGCGAAGCACTTAAGTCCTGCAAACTGCCAATCTGATAGCATTCAGTCTTTTATTCTGCTTCTTATTAATCATTGTCTTAGTTCTGGTTGTGTTCCATCCTCCTTTAAACATGCCACAGTGCAGCCTCTTTTAAAAAAAGAAAAACTTGGACCCCTTGGTTTTATCTAATTTAGGCCAATATCCAAATTCCCTTTTATTTCTAAGGTTTTAGAGAAAATTGTTTTTAATCAACTCCAAGAACACTTACAAAGGGCCACTGTATGTGAAGTGTTTCAGTCTGGTTTTAAGCCTCTCCACAGCACTGAAACAGCTCTTTTAAAGGTTTTTAAGGACCTGTAATTAAGTCTTGACTCCGGTAACTGTGCTATTTTAATCCTTCTTGACCTGACAGCAGCGTTTGACACAGTAGATCCCTCAATTCTCCTGTCACGCCTCGAGCACTGTATAGGCATTAAGGGCACTGCCTTAAGCTGGTTTAGATCATACCTGTCTGAAAGGTCTTACTCTTCTCTTTATACTTGCAACCTTTGGGTTCGATTTTAGGAAATATGGGATCCCCTTTCATTGTTTTGCCAATGATGTGCAAGTCTATTTGCCATTGAAGGTCCCAACCACAGATGCACTTCATTGCTTGCACAACTGCATGATTGATATGAAGCAGTGGATGGATTTGAAATTCTTGAAATTAATGAAAGCAAAACTGAAGTTTTCCTGTTTGGTTGCCCTGATCTGGTCCAGCTCCTTGCTAGCTCTCTTGGCCCACTAGTGTCTTGAATTGGTCCCAAGCCAGGAATCTTGGGGTACTCATTGATGGCGCGTTCTAACCTGGACAAGCAGATCAGTGCTGTTGTCAAGTCCAGCTTTTATCAGTTGAGGGTTCGAGCCAAGGTTAAACCCTATCTGGACCAGAAAGACTTTGAGAAATTCATTCATGCTTTCATCTCATCTCGCTTGAACTACTGTAACGCCCTGTATGTCAGGATTGAGTACTCACAGTTTAACCCCCTGCAGATTGTTCAAAATGTGGCTGCTCCTGACTGGGACAAAGAAACGGGAACACATAACTCCAGTGCTCTCTTCCCTCCACTGGCTTCCAGTGAGGTTCAGGATTGATTTTAATCCTTGTATTACATTAGTTTTCCCCCCTTACTTTGGTGTTCCCGGTCAAATTTGACCGGTCTGGTTGTTTAACTTGTCTTATATTAACACAAAAAACATCATTCAAGCATAACCATCACCAGATTTTATTTAACACCCCTTCTAATGCTGTAAACAATGTCTCCAGGGTGGACATTAGCTCAGTTGGTAGAGTGTCCGCCCATGTACGGGGACTTCCAAACCCCAGCAGCGGCAGTAGGTTCGAATCCCGGCCACAGCCCTTTGCTGCATGTCTTCCCCCCTCTCTTCACCCGCTTTCCTGTCATTCTCCAGCTGTCCTATCAATAGAGGCCACAAAACCTCGAAAAAATAACTAAAAAAAAAAAAAAAACAATGTCTCCAACTAGTAGTGAACATTTATGACTGCAGTGAATATACAAATAATTGATACTGAAAATCATAACAATTATCAAAACGGACCAAATTTAAAGAAAATCAGAAAATCTACATCAGTAGTCAGCTGTGTGTGTGTGTGGGTGTGTGTGTGTGCATTTGCATGTGAGTGTCGTTGTGAGTGTGTTCATGTATAATACAAATATAATGTATAATATAAGACCTTGGGAAAGGTGTGTCAGTGTAAATCACCAATGTGTAACTGTTTTTTGATTTTGTTGGTCTATGCACTGTAAACCAGTATGTGTGTATGTGTGTGTGTGTGTGTGTGTGGGGGATGTGTGGGTCTGCATGGATGTTTTCCATCTAATGAATGAAAATAATCTAGTATTACACATTCATTTTCTATGCTGGTCACTTTTGACCGGGAACACCACAGGTGTTTCAAAGTTGATTAGATCAGTCAAAATTCAATGAAAGTGGTGATCAGCAATTTAATATGTTCAAATGCCTGGTGTGGAGGTCATAAGGCTTTGAGGCAATCAGAGGAAAATATATTTTTTTAAGTTTGTATGAAGTTGTAAATCGGTCTGATTTGACCTGAACATCATAGAAGGGTTAAGATTCTTCTATTTGTTTTTAAGTCTCTGAATGGGCTGGCCCCAGACTACCTGTCTGACCTTATTAGGGTTTCATCAGCCCTCCAGAGCGCTACGCTCAGGAAGCCAGATGGTCCTAGAAGTTCCTCAATCCTCTCTAAAAACAAAAGGAGATCGAGCCTTCTCTGTTGCGGCACCCAAACTGTGGAACGCACTACCTGTAAATGTGCGGACCGCGAATAGCCTCTCTACCTTTAAAACACAGCTAATAAAAGACGCACTTGTTCACCTTGGCCTTTGGTGGAGTATAGCCACTTTTTTTGATTTTACTGGGCTGTATGCATATTTATACTATACTGCCCTGTTCTTATTGCTTTTATTTGTTTTGTTTTTTTGTTTAAATGTGCTACATAAATAAAGCTAACATTGACACTGACAAATGTTTGTAAAAGCAGTCTTCATACCTCGGTGCTTGATTTTATACACCTGTGGCCATGAAAGTGTTTGTAACACCTGATTCTGATTATTTGGATGGGTGAGCCAATACTTTTGGCCAGGGCCGTAACCAGGGTTTCAAAATTGGTGAGGTCCAGACCTTGACCCCCCCAACCCACACCCACACCCTAACCCACGCACACAAACTCGTGTTATAAAATCAGTTTTGACCAGTAGTAGCTAAAAGTTCCTTTATGTTAGACTGCATATAATCATACAGTGTGAAATGATGGAAGTTTACTTCGGGTTGTTAGCGTAACAGTAATGGACATTTGAGCAAATGAGGAAGAGAGAGATTTTCTGTTGTTAAGACTTTAGAAACCTATTCTCATTGAGACACTGAGATGAGAGGGGAAAAAATCCCTTTTTATCAGTTTTTGCACAATTCACACCTAAATGTCACCTAAAATAACAGATACACTGCCAAGTGGAATGTACTACACACATTTAAAAAAAAAAAAAGAGGGATGTATTTTGCTCTGTCCTCATCACACAGCCTTGTTTTTTTTTAATAAACAAATCCAGTGTATTCTGTTTGAATCTTTTCCTGTTTGACATTTTCTCCTTTTGCTTTTGATAAACTTATTGTCGCGATTTCTGCAAGTTTAGGAATACATAAAGTGTTGTGCAGGACATTTTAATATTTAACTGTATATTTTAGCCGGTAGCAGCAAGAAGCACTGCTGCCTCTAGAAGAGCAGAAGAAAACCTGCCCATGGACCTGCACCAGGATGAGTCTCCACCTGATGTTGTGAGTATTTGTACACAACTAGAGCATCATATGGCTTATCATTATGTCATTTTTCTCAGTGGTGCCCAGGAAGGGATATGATGGTGTTACTTGAAGAACACAATATTATTTGAAGTGGTAATCTGTGTAAAAAGATTGAGAAACACAGGCTGTCACTTGCTCATGTCACTCATACACTTTATTGAATAAGCATGTGCAAACTACAACAAGGTGTAGGGAAGCTTTACAATCAAAACTGACATTTTTGTCAAGAGACCCAAAACATAATTTCACCTTTAGCCAAGCCAATTTATTTAAATCAATTTATTAAAAGAACACTGATTTGGGTTTTATTTTGTAGACTTAAAGAACATAGTATTGTATTGAACTCAGCACTGATAGGTGAACATGAATTGTTAAAAAGTTACCGCTAATACTGTCCTCATTATCATTATCATTATTATTATTTATATATTTTTCCAAAGTCTCTGGCAGCCACTGGAGAGAGGAGAAAGAGCCTGAAAAGGAAGCCCCCTGACCACCTGTATGCATTGCCTTCCTGCCCCAAGGCTATAAAGGCCAAACTTGATGCAGCCTTGGCAACAGTGTGGAAACTGCAGCGGGAGAAGAGCAATACCTTGGCGAGGGAGAGGAGGGCTAAGAAAAACATGCATGCATGCATGCATGCATGATTTGGAGTGAATGTCGTATGGTTTAGTGTTACTGTTGGTTTGGAGTGAATGTTGCATGGTTTAGTGTTACTGTTGGTTTGGAGTGAATCATGAATTGTTTTGTAATTGTGCGCACCTGTTAATAAAAGAAACATTGATATCATGTTACTGAATGTGTTTATTTAGAAATTAGGGCTGTCACTTTAGTGCATTAATTAGATTAATTAATTACACCGCAAATTAAAGCATTATAAAAATTAATTGCAAGATCAATCAGCACACAAACATTTTGATATTGTCCAGCTGGAGGACCCATACATGGCAGTGGCACATGTCACTTCACACATGCGTCTCTAGTCAAACCAAACAAAGCCCAGGTGACAACAGGAATGGCATATTTAAGACTTAGTCTTATTTTATTTTTGAATTTATTTATCTATATTTGTACTACATTATTGAATAATGCATCAAGCCTAATTGGTTTGCTGGATGTCCTCAACCTTTTTCTTATTTTGGATTTTATTTATGAAACACACTTAAAGTGTAATTTGAGTTGCCTGATTGAGCTTAGAATTATCTGGACAAGTTGCCCTGACTTTGGTTTTACTCAGTCACCCATAAAAATGTGGATTTACAAATCTTCACTTCTTAGTGTATTCATTTGATTAGTCATGCACGACAATTTTATAATATCCTAGAATTCAAATTCTTTATTTGGGTACTTTAAGCAGATATGAGATTAAAATGTGATTAATTATCTACTTTTAGAACCAGCATAAAATGAGATTAATTAGATTAATTAATTATAAATCCGGTAATTATTTAGTTTAATTTTTTTTTAATCGTCTGACAGCACTATTAAAAATGTATAATTGAATATAGGGGAGAACAGGTAAGATGAACGAACCATTCCCTTGAAATTTAAAACTATACACGAGTTGTCACGAGACCCTAAAATAAGAATACAAACATCATTTCCACCTGGCTGTGGAATTCTTCGACTTTTGTGGTATAATTATTTTTATGCTAAAGCAAATGGACCCAGGTCTAAACTTATACATTATGCATGTTAGTGATATTCAATGTATGGAACTATGTGAATCATTTAGCAAAAGATCATTTTGAATCATTAAATTAATTAGGTTTTAACAAAACGATGGTCATAGGGCAAGAAGAACCAAAAGCCTTGGGATAAATTGAACCAGAAATATAAAATATCAAACTATTAAATGTTTCACATAAACACGGACGATTTAATTTCACTGTGTGTATGTGTGCAGCTATGGCAGGTAATGCTCTACTATCTACTTTTTTAATTAAATATGAAAGTCCATGGTTATAATTATCCGTAAATATGCAATAACATAACTACATCTCTTGCGTTTATAACATAACAAACCGTTCAAAAATCGGTTGAAAATTGAGCAAGCTATTGTTAATTAAATAGTACATGCTCCATAGGCATTAAAGGAACACTACACCCAAACAACGATTTGGCCTCATTTTCTACTCACCCTCATGCTGACCAACACTCTGGAGCACTTTTTTGATGTCTCAAATGCAGCCGGGGTTCCGTGGGGATTTTCGCTGTCAACAAACGTCCATCTAACAGGGGACGACGGCGCCCGTAAGAAAAAGGTCCATAAAAGTCCACAAAAACGTGCCTGTTTTCCTTCATACTGCTCGTCCGCTGTAATCCAAGTGTCCTGAGCGGGTAACGTCCGTAATTAATTCGAAACGAGGTCATTTAGTACATTTTTCGAGCCTAAACAGTGCTATATCGTACTTCCGCAGTGCACGTCTACGCGCACTCCCTGCTCTATGTAAGCCATCTGGATTGGTCTGCCGCGGCTTACATAGTGCAGGGGTATGGTGGGCGTGACTCCAAGATGGATGTAAAAAAACGCGTGGCAAGTGATTGGCTCACAGCGTCTGTAAGCTATCTAGCCTTTCTTATGTATATCTATGGTCCAGCACTTTAAACTGGTATCGGGGGGAACTGTCATCAGGCAATTTAACTTAACTCAGACAAGACAAGACAGAGGTTATTGTGCTGGGCCCTCGACACCTTAGAGAATCCTTTTCTAGTGATTTAACTGCCATAGATGGCATTAGTCTGGCACCAAGCGCAACTGTTAGAAATCTAGGAGTGCTATTTGATCAGGATCTATCCTTTAACTCCCACATAAAGCAAATTTCAAAAACAGCCTTTTTTCATCTTCGTAGCATCGCTAAAATCAGGCCTATCCTGTCCCAGAGCGATGCTGAAAAGCTAGTCCATGCTTTTGTTACCTCTAGACTGGACTATTGTAATTCTCTGCTTTCAGGCTGTCCCAGCAAGTCACTTAAGACGCTTCAGCTGGTCCAAAATGCTGCAGCACGTGTGCTGACTAGAACTAGGAGAAGAGACCACATTACTCCTGTATTAGCTTCTCTGCATTGGCTTCCCATTAAATATAGAATAGAATTCAAGATTCTTCTCCTCACCTATAAAGCTCTCAGTGGACAGGCACCAGTCTATCTTAAAGAGCTTGTAGTGCCGTACAACCCCTCTAGAACATTACGCTCCCAAAATGCCGGCCTACTTGTGGTACCATTAATCTCCAAAAGTAGTATGGGAGGTAGAGCCTTCAGTTATCAGGCTCCTCTTCTCTGGAACAATTTACCAACCACAGTTTGGGGGTCTGACACTCTCTCTACCTTTAAGGTTAGACTTAAAACTTTCCTCTTTGATAAAGCTTTCAGTTAGGGACCAGCTCATAGCTTATAAATAAATAAATAAATTAGTTCATAAATTAGACTCATAGTTTAGATGTAACAGGTCTAGACTGCCAGGGGTGGGGGGGGGAGTCTGGCACAATGGGCTCTATCACTCTCTCTATCTCTCTCTCTCTCTCTCTCTCCCTCTCCCTCTCCCTCTCCCTCTCCCTCTCTCTCTCTCTCTCTCTCTCTCTCTCTCTCTCTCTCTCTCTCTCTCTCTCTCTCTCTCTCTGCATCTGCTTTTGCCCCGTTTGTTTGCTCCTGTACTCGTCTCTGGCTCTTGTCTTGTAGGTGGCCTGGGATCCTTGTGGAGACTGCCTGCTGCTGTGGAGTCACGAAGCCTCAAAACTACAATTATAAACATGACACATAGTTGACCATTTTATTAGGAACACTCCATTCCCATTATCATTATAGCTGTTTATACAGATACTAGCATGATCTCCATATCCATGATCGATACATCTACAGTATCTATATTTTACTACCACGTAGGCATGAAGTCCCTCTGAAAATGGGATGTCACATCTCAAGAGGCCTTTAACACATTTATATTTAACGGAGACAAATATGGTTGGGATGCACTTGTGGTCTGGGCACCCATGAGTTCGTCACTACCATAAATTCTTATTTTCAGTAAGAATATCTAAGATTATACTTCTAGAAAATGATCACCACAACCATTCAGACATGAGGACCCTCCTGAAAATGAGATGTAGCATCTCAAGAGGCTACCCTCTAATAAATCAGACGACAGGTCTATGGTACATGAACCTGTCCCTAACTTTAGTTACCATTCTAGTCCACTTGTCTCCTCTTACCTCCCTTCTTTTGCCCTCACACCCGACACAGCAGCGTGTGGATTTGCTGTTCATCATGAGACTGGGATCCACATTCAAGATTTCCTGCTGCTTAACAGAAGGTTTTTTCTTGCCGCCATGATGGAGGGATCCATGATTGGCTATTTGGATTCATGTTGGGTGTTGGATGTATATATTTGTATATATATGTATATGTGTATTTATATGTATATATGTATCTATGCATATATGTGTATCCATAAAATGAAGAGCTTTATGCTCTATTGTAAAGTGTCTTGAGATAACACCTGTTATGAATTGGCGCTATACAAATAAAGATTGATTGATTGATTGATTGATTGATTAACCGGAACGTCTTTTACCCGTTTAAAGTAGGTTTAAACCCAGTCTGAATCAGTATTCACACAGACCATGGGATAAAATGAAATGAAACTTAAATCCTGCTGATACATTCCGCGGGTTTGGACCTCGGATCAAACCCCCGGCGTCCTCCTCCTCTTTCTAAAGAGTGATATACTGCTGTGTCAGCACAGACCGAAAATAACGGACCTGTCTGCATGAAGGTTTAAAAGACACTGTCAGATCGTGTTGGTCAAAAACACTCGAAGGTCTGGCTTCATTTACGGCGGGCTGCTTGTTCGTAAAATAACAAAGAATCTGTCACTCACCTCACGGTGTCGTTCTCTGCTTCCTGTCAAGCGCGTTCAAAGGCACTGCGATTACAGGCTTCGTCAGATAACTTCCTGCCTGCCGCGGTTTCAAAACAAAAGCTGTCCGGTGTGTTTATATGTTTGATGCGCCGATTGGGGCTCGTTTTATTTTTTTTTTGTCTGACATTTTTTACCGAGGTTCGGACCTCGGTGACCTCATAGCTGGTTACGGCCATGCTTTTGGCAATATAGTGTAGCTTACCTGGAGATTTCTATTGCCTGTATACTTGCAGTGAAAGACTCTGTCATTGAGATGTGGTCTGAGCTAATAAATATCCTTAAAAAATGCTTGAAAAATAGGTATTTTTAAGGTTTTTTTGTAGCTCAGTGCCTAGATGTTCATTTGGTTGTATTTTGTTTTTTCTTTGAGCACATGTATAATTTAATATGTTTATTGATGGGCAAGGGGCTATGGATATTAATGCTTGTCTGGTCACTAATGTACCAATACCAGCAGGGAACCAGTTATGGACTTTTGCATAATTACTTGGTACACGGACATTTATGTCCCTCAAGCTCTGTAATTATTATTATTATTTTTGTTTGTCGTTGTTAAGTTGTTAAAATAAAAATCAAAATTTGATAACAAAAATAAACAGAGTGACCAGTGCACTCATTGTTGTAAAAATTAAATTATTTCCTCAAAAATGACACGTCATGCTTACTATGCTCAGTTCAGTTATTTTCAAGGTGTTGAATGTGTTGTGTTGTGTTGAAGTCCGTAAAGGAAGTCATAAATGTTTAATCATCATTCAGGTGCTGACTATCAGAATCAAAGTCCTGAGGACACATTCCCACGAAGGAAGAGAGAACAGGGTGGATGTTAGGGCACTCTGAGGTAAGACTAAACTGCCTTAAATACATCATTTTAAAACAAAACTGGACATGACACCTCAAAGAGAGAAAGGGTGAGATGATGGTGCAGTGAAGGTTTATAATTTATTTATAATTAATTTATGCTTTTTTATAATTCAGGTTAAGACAGAATGGAGGAGTGTGAGGACGATGTTGCCGTGGTTGGAATTGGATGCAACTTTCCAGGCGGTGAGTCAGTTAAATGTGATGTAAACCATGTCTGCTCTGCTCCCTCTTTAACTGACTTTACCTGATTTTATTTCTTTCATAACTTAGACAAACAAACCATGGTGGATCAAAGTAATAAAAAACAAAAAGCAAAAAAGGTAAAAAAAAAAAAAAACACCTGGCATTAGTAGAAACAATGTTGAGAAGAGATCGTTTAAATACTGCCAGGCACAAATGTACCTCAAAGGCAAGAATTTTAAAAAAGAAGTAAAATTGATATGTAAACCATAATTACTCCCACTAAGCTCATGTTTTACATAGTTCTGTGATTTGACGTCAGAACCGAAAACCCAAATTTCATAATGACTGGTAATATAAAGAGGAATACGAATGCTCCCATTCCTCTCCAAAACAGTGTTTTGCTGTTTACTTTATTCCCATATTATTCACTTGTGTTTTTTTGTTTATTTTAACTCATTTTATTTATATTTTTTATTGGCATTGATTATATTACCTTTTTTTCATTTGTTTTCTATTCAATTATTTATTTATTTGTTGTAATATTACTGATTGTTGCTGTCATTTTCTTATCTTATTTTCATTTCTACATGGTACCTTTGGTTTTAGTATTTTTATTGTTTATTATTACTATAACTGTCACTACTGTTCTCAAAATGTTTTCTTCTTACTGATTCCTACTGTTTTTTTCCTACCTTATGTTTTTTCTCCTTATTTATTATCTCCCTAATCTCATTTGGACAACTTACACTTTAAAGGTTTTACCCAAAGACAGAAAAGTAATGGCTGATTTTAATGTGAGATTAAAAACATGTTTGGTTTGATATTTGGCATAAATGCTTCGGAGCCTGCGGGGAAAACTTTAAAAACTTAAAAATTGTAGACACCATGTTTTATATCTGTGTGTACTCTTCTGAAGAAAACATTTTTTGTATTTTATCTTTTGATTATTTTATCTGTTTTATTTCTCTTGTATAATTTTTTTGTCACAATACTTATCCATCCTTTATCTTGAGGGTCAAGTGAACTCACATTTTTTATGGGTTACTGATTAACAGGCGTCGGAAATGTTTGTGTATGCATTTCCTGTAACCACTCTGGCTGCAGAAAGTAAATGATTAAAACAATATCAGGAAAAAACCTTTTATCGCTGTTTTTAAGAATTTTCCTTCTTTCATGAAAAGGTGCTTTTGGTCACCTTACACATTGGTGAGTTGGAATTTCCATCGTCAAGAGATTAAAAGAAAAAATCTAATTAAGGCAACTTAAAATATATATTTCTACAATTGTCATTTTTTTCTGAAAAGCAGAAATTTTGGAAATAACAGTGATGCTACATTAATTTAAGTACTTCAGTTAAAGTGTTAATACTCCTGCTCAAATATTACTTCAGTACAAATTCACGCTTCCAAGCCAAATTATAAGTTATTTACAAAAATTAGAACAAAGATGGAAGCAATGCTAATTAGTTTTTTTATTTAAAAACCTCAAATATGGGGTAAGGGAGACTGGATGGGTGATCAGGAATAATACTGAGAACAGTGTTTTTGAGTACATCCTCATTCACAGTGAAACCTGAAAATGCAGAAATGCGCTAATATAGACTATTTATAACTAGAAAACAATGACTATGATGCACAGCTGTTGTTCCAATTTCTAGGCAAAAGCAATTTCATTTTCGAACCACAAAGTGCAGCTGGCGTTACATTTTAACCTATGACCATGTTAAGTGGTGTTAGCATACATCACCTGTCTCTTTGAACAATAAAGGCAAAAACAATTAAAAAAGATTCAGCAAATAGCTTAGATTGGTCTTCACTCTGTTAATCTCATTGAATTTAGCCCTACTGTTTGTATTTGAGGTTAGAAAATTCAAGGTTAATACGATAAAGTTTAATTAAAGTTGTATACTGTGTATTTCCTCCTTTGCTTCGATAACAGTTTTAATAATCCTCTGATAAAGAGTGACAACTATTGACAATTGTTTCCCTTTACTTACTATCATCTGTCCGTCTTCTTCCGCTTATCCATGGTCAAGTCACAGGGGCATCAGCCTAAGCAGGGAAGCCTAGACTTTCCTCTCCCCGGCTACTTTGTCCAGCTCATCCCAGGGGATCCAGAGGCATTTCCAGGCCAGCTGCGAGACAAAGTCTCTCCAGTGCTTTCTGGGTCTTCCCCTGGGCCGCTTACTGGTGGGACGTGCCTGGAACACCTCACCAGGGAGGTATCCAGGAGGCATCCTGACCAGATGCCTGAGCCACCTCATAGGGTTCCACTCAATGCGGAGGAGCAACGGCTCTACTCCAAGCCCCTCCCGGATGACCTAACTTCTAACCCTGTCTCTAGGGGAGAGTCCAGCCACCATGCAAAGGAAACTCATTTCAGCCACTTGTGCTGACTATCATCTATTGTCATCATCAGGGGAAGGGCTTGACAACTTCTGGAAGGTTCTGGTGGAGGGGAGAAACTGTACTGTGCAGATTCCTCAAGCAAGATTTGACATGGCCAGCTGGTACGACCCTGATAACACCAAGGCAGGAAAATCGCACACTGCCAAGGCTGCTCTTATTGATGGGTATGTTCTTTTGACTTCACTGTATATATGCCCTTAAGAAAGACCTGATGTGTTTGCTGATTTCAAAGACATGTTAATCATCATGACTTTTGTACTTTGCATTCCATTCATCCATTCGAATCATCTGTACCACTTTTCCCACTTGGGGTTCAAAAGGATTAATGCTGAGCTCCATTTACATTGGAAGTAGGAAGAGGGCAGTGGGAATGACGTCTGAGTTAACAGCATTCCAGTTACAAAGTCGGGAAAATTACTCTCTGATCTAACAGGATGTTGTTAGCCGTTGTTAGCACACCCTGCATTGTAGTTCTCACATACCACATAAAGACTGTGAATAACACAGCACAGCAATAATGTATATCCATGTATATACGTCAAAAAATACTATGTATTCCACTGATGTTGTGCCACAAACCCAAGTCTGAAGTGCTAATAAATGGAATATTACAGAGGTTCAATTACTGTTGACACTGGGGGCAGCCTTCTTTGATTGTCAACTTGGGGGTAGTGAGGATCCCCCGCCTTCCAGTAAGAAATTCTGACCTTTTGGGGCATTCAAGATAAAATTTTCCACTCAAGACTTGTAAATCCCAAGTCCCCAGTACAACTGGAATGCAGCATTATCCTTATTCTAGAAGTCTTGTGTCTAAGGACTGACATGTCAGTTAAAAAACAACTGGAGTCTTCTGAGAATGAGTTATCCCACTTCACAAAAATGCAAACGTGCAAAAAAAGAATGAAAGGTTTTGAAAATCTGGTAAAGGAGAAATGTATTTGAAGGAGGTAACCCATCTGTCAGCCTCCTCAGGAGGATCTAAAGACTAATAACAATGAGTCACCCTGCAGTGCCCAACCAGCAAATACTGAAGAATTATCAATATCTGATTAACATGGGTAAAAGAGGAACATAAACAGTGGTATTTAAAATCAGAGAAGCTGGTTAAGTTTTTTTTCCTTTCTGTTTCTTCAATCACCTCTTTAATAAATGCTGTACAAAAGTTAGATGTGATGTGAAAAAAAGGTTGAAAAAAAAGGTCTGTCGCTTGAACAGCACATCTTGAAACCTAAGTCTGCGTTTTCATTTCTGGTCAAGCAAGGCCTTGCTAATGTTGTATAAACTCTTTGACTCGATCATAAATCCTCCCCTTGCCTGTACCACTTCTACCCCTACTTAGAGTAAATAAAACTGCTACAGAAGAAAACTCCAAACTGAGTTCAATGGGAAAACTAGAATGCTTTGTGAATCACTGGCAGAATGACTCACTTGTAGTGAAGGAAGTGTTCAAATTAAAGCAGTTTCTGTGTTAATAATGTTCACAGTTCACTGTTTCTGTTATCTAAATGACCCATAATCCTTGGTTACTTTCCTATAACCTTTGTCTTCACTTGCGAAAATAAAGCCTTATCTAGATAAAAGTAGCATGGAATTCATGCTTTTTATAACTTCTCAGCTTGATAACTATAACTCGGGGTCAAAACTTTTTGCATCAAGCATGCAAACAGAGGGGCACATGGATGACTGATCCACTTGCTGCACATCACTTTTAGAGTATGCAAGTTGAAATTTTAGGGGTTAGGGTTATCACCTGTCAAAGGGCCCTTGTAACTCAGGCTATCACTGGACACCTAGTCAGAGCAAGAATGATCTTCTTAGCAGCAGAGATGGGAGATACTGATGGTTTATCTTCACTGTCAGACAAAAAACAAGAGTAAACTGCAAGAATGTTGGTGCTTGAAGTTGAAAATTGGAATCTACTTTGAAAAATGAGACCTTGTGACAAAATAAATATGGCAGAAAATGTGCATGATGGATCGTATTTGCTGCTGTAATTGAAACATTTTTATTCATTCAACTGTTTCAGAGGCCAATTTAAAATGATAAGCGGGCCGGCATTTGGGCCCTGGGCCAGTTTGGACACCCCTGTTGTAACTTGTTGTATATTGGACTTGATAAATCCTCTTTTCACTGTCTGCAGCTCAAAATTCTTCTGCACAACTCCTCACAAAAAGTGAGAACCTTCCCAATATAAAACCAATTTATTCAGTCTACAATGGCATCCTGTACATTTCAGGATTGATTTTTAAATGCTATTGATCATTTCACATTTTTAATGGACAAGAACCATCCCATTACATAGACCTGGTTTATCACTACATTCCAGCTGAATCTCTCAGGTCAGGTCACTTTTAGAAGTGTCTACTACAAGCCTCAAAACTAGAGAAGATAGAGCCTTTGCAGTGGCTGCCCCCTGGCTTTGGAACTCGCTCCCTCTCCATATAAGATCTATTCTGTCCCTCATCACTCTAAAGTCACTGCTTAAAGCTGGTGTCTACGATTTGAAACCGCAGCCTGCCCCTCCTTCCCTCACCTCTCCCCTCCGTGTTCCAAGATCCCGCCCCCAGCTCGTGTCGCCTCATATAAACCCCCTCCGGCAGAACTACGAGCGACTAGCACAATATATCAGCAGCAAACTCAATCACAAACAGCTCAGCTCAACTGAAAGTATCAAACACGACAGACATCCCCCTTATAACACACAGCAGTAGCCATTTCAACTGGACCGGCGGCAATGCGGGTTTGGCGCCGCCAGAGCGGAGCCGAGTGTGGGGGAGGATTAATCTTTCTCAGCCTGTCCTCCCCAGCTCAGCTTACAGTGCTAACGATTAGCGGCTAACAGGCTAACCTGCTCCCCTACAAGTTATTAGCCCGTACAGGCACAAACTAACCAGAGTTATTCAGCAGACATCTCACGCTGTAGTAAACAAAGCCATTAGCTGATCAACCAGGGGCGAAACGGCCGATGCTGAAGGTCTGACGGCATGCTGAGGCTATTCATTAGCTGTTAGCCCGCTAACAGGCCTCAACCCGCGGGCAGAGATCCGTTGGGCCCGCGGGAGAGGGAGGCGGCTTCCCGGGTTCAGCGCTAGGCTTTTCCGGCTCCATGATAGTTCAGTAGCTAACGCTGCTAGCTGCTCACCGGAGGTAGAGGGGAGGAGGCGGGACCATGGGCAAGATGCTACGTACTGCGTAGTGAGGGAGACGAGGATTGGATGGACTCATGGACTAACTCACGGACCAATTAATAGTTGCAGGTTCTTAGGCTTGATTGGTCAGCTAGTATGCAGCTTTGCAGCGGATATACTGAATGAATTTTTTTCGTTCTTTTTGGTCTTTATACTGTGTAGATAGGACCATAGGACCATAACAGCCTTATAAACGGTGTTATTAATATGTACAAAGCTTCCAAATCGTAGACCATAGCTTTAAGTCACTGTTGATCTTTATGATTTTAGTTTTTATCTTGTTGACCCATAGCCTCAGTGCTTCCTTGTCCCATTTGGCCATTTTATGCCATATGATGGTTTTTATTGCGTTTCCTGTTTTGTTTGTGTCTTTGTGGTTGAACAGCACTGATGACAGCATATGTTTCCTTTTAAACGTGCTGTATGAAACTCAGCTTAGCTACATCACGTATGGGCTGAACCTCAAGAAAGCCCTTCCTGATGGTGGTACAAGACAACAATGCATTTAGAGGGCGGATCTAGCAGCCTATTGTGGTCATTCTGGTGGACACACATGCCGACCAAGCCAGCATTCCCAGAGCTTTTTCTGGAGAGTTCAGCTATGACAAAGACAAGCTCTGATAAAGAAAGTCAGGATACCTGCAGATCAGTGAAAAACTGAATCTTGCCTTGACCAACAGAGTAAAACTGGTTTGAATTCTTTGTTTAACTCTCTAAATTAAGTTTTGCTGGTGGCGTTTTAAATGAGATTTATAAATGTTGAAATAGTAACCTCTTTTTGATAGATACATTTATCCGTTTTGATATATATGAACAATTTTAATCATACAGTTGACAATATCCCTACAAATAGCAATAGTTTGGCCCTATAAATGTTCTATTTCTTTCAACATATCTTAAAAAAACATCAAAACGTCAGTCTTGACAGATGTACATTTTAGCATTAACTTAACTTAAATGTAGTTGTGAGCTTAAAAGCCTCTTTAGAATTTGATTTTCAACACTGAAGTGCATTTGAACATGTGCATATCAATACTTGGATCTTACTGTAATGTTGTGCAACAATTATTTTTGATAATGTCATCATCATGCAGAATTTAATTGAATTGAATTCATTTTTATTTCGGTCATGTCAGCACACTTATACATCACACATTGTCAATAGATGATCACATTGTACATGTCCGAAAAGGAAGACGGAAGAAGCAAAGCTTATCTAGTCCCATCCCCATTTCCTCAGTATTTAGTCTCCTCTTTTTCCACGCATCACCAGATTACTGTAAATTTTTATTCCATTTACAGAAGAATGACATAATTCTTGACTGTTTTTTATTGTCCATATTTGACCTTTAATGTCCAATCCTTTGTTCCACGTCATTTTGGTTCTCCCGGGCCAGCTAGACGGGTTGAGAAAACCTTATCGATTGCGTTGAGAGCCCAACTTAGTGGATCCATTTTGAGACTGTCTGTCCCTCTGCAGTTAGTGGGATATATACTGCTACCTCACGTGTCTTGCACCATCACTTCATTCACTATCATTGTTTTGGTACATTTGGTCTTTCCTGCTGTCTTACAGACCAAACAACCCACATGTTTACGTTTCAGCATCCGTCAGGTCTTGACCATTTTTAGACGATACACAGTCAGATATTATCATCTTCATATCCGTCAATGGTTATTTTGACAATTTTTTTCTTAAATATGTTCATGGTACCGCTGCATCTGGCTTCTCCTTGTAAACTGTTCCATTGATTGACTCCATTAACAGTGATAGTCATGGCTTTCAATGTAGTTCTTACTTTTCTCTTTTTAAAAATCATTTCCCCTCTTAAGTTCTGTCTCGTCTTTCTTTTTATGAACCTTGTTTCTAGGTTCCTCAGTAGCTGACCGTGTGCAGCCTTGTACAATACCTGCACAGTCCAATATTTTATTAGGTCATATAGTTTCAGGATCTTTGCCGCAATAAACAGCTGACAGTATTGACACACTCCTAGCTAATTTTTTTGCGTATAAGATATGTGAGGTTTCCAGTTTAGCTTATCAATAATTACTCCCAGAAATTTGAATTCATTAACCCTTTGTATCTTGGTGCCATTTATATTTACATTAGCATCACAGTCTCTGTTTTTGTTGCCGAATAATGTAAATTTTGTCTTATCCAGGTTCAGAGAAAATCTGTTTATATTGAACCAGATTTGTAGCTTGTTTAGCTCTTTGTTTGTCATAGTGATCAGCTCCTTCAGGTTGTCTCCCGAGCAGAAAAGACTCGTATCATTTGCAAATAGTATGAATTTAATAGTTTCGGATACCTTACATATATCATTCATATAAAGAGTAAATAACTTCGGACCCAATACGGACCCCTGCAGGACACTGCAAATAGTGTTGAGGCACCTTGATTTTTTTCCTGCTAATTGGACGTATTAGTATCTCCCATTGAGGTAGCCCCTGAGCCAGTTCAGCGCTATACCCCTTACGCCCAGCTTTTCTAGTTTATAACAAAGTATATTGTGATCAATTGTATCAAATGCTTTCTTTAGATCAATAAATATTCCAATAGAAATTTTTTTTTGTTCAATCGTGTCAGTGATTATTTCTACAGCTTCCATTATCGCTAATGCTGTGGAATGATTTTTTCTGAACCCATACTGACTATCGTATAGCAAAGTATATTTTTCAATAAAATTATCTAGTCTGCTGCTGAACAGCTTTTCTAGTATTTTGGAGAATTGTGGTAGTATCGAAATTGGCCTATAATTATTGAATTCCTCGTTGTTACCTTGTTTATGCAAAGGGATTATTTTCGCGACTTTCATCTCATCTGGGAATTTTCCTGTCTGAAACGATAGATTACATATATGTGTCAAAGGTAATACAATCTCTTCTTGTACCATTTTGACCAGCTTCATGTCAATGTCATGGACGTCTTTTGACGTTTCTCCTGTGCAGTTATTAATCAGTTGTTTTATTTCTGTGTCGTCTGCTGGAGTCAGAAACATAGTGTTTTGGTTACATTTCCCCTCCCTATCAAAGTGGTTTAAGCTATACTCTTCTATTTATTTCTCATTTTTAGGTTCAATGAATTTGACCACAAGTTCTTTGGCTTGAGTGACAGTGAAGTGGAACATATGGACCCTCAACAAAAACTGCTTCTTCAGTGCGTCTACAGAGCTCTTGAAAATGCTGGAATTCCCCTGGATAAGGCCAGCGGGACCAGGACAGGCGTCTTTATTGGTATGTCAATAGAAGATGTGTTTTCCTTGCTGTATGGTTGGAGTTTTTGTTAGATTTAATTTGTGTTACATTAATCCAAACTTTATTACAAATAATCACCATGTTTTAATTACCTGATTTTAGGCCTGATGAACAGAGATTATGAGACAAATGCCTCAAATATGCACCCAAGTGTGATCAACCACTGGACAGGAACTGGACTCGCCATGAGCATCACAGCAAACAGAGTCTCCTACATCTTTAACTTCACTGGGCCCTCACTGTCCATAGACTGTGCCTGCTCCTCGTCTCTTGTGGCTCTTCATCTTGCCTGTCAATCCATTAAACAAGGTCTGATCATGGTGTTAACTATGAGTTAATGATGATTTTAAGAGCAACTTGTAATACAACTGTAATGGAAGGCTGTGTTTTTATTTCAAGGCAAATGTTGAAATCCATTTGAAACTGAAATTATGTTTTATAGAAATGAAAGAACACTAACATAAAACATATACATCAGTTTTAAGCGTATCTGCATTTAATGATTGATTTGCAAATGTTAATGTTTGGTAGTTAAAAATTTTAAATGGATTACCTCCTTATTGTCTAGTTGATCTTGTCCATAAGTATACTTGAAGCTAGGTTATCATACCCCTCTAAATCTAATCTGCTGGTTTTGTAATCTACCAGCTGGTTTTGAATCAATCTACAGAAGATCTCAATACAAAATTTGAGAGCTTTGTGAGCTCCAAGATTTGGAGCATGTTCTGTTTCATCATTGTCTTCTTTTTCTTTTTCTTTTGGTCTTTGTTGTTTCATTGTTTTATCTGTTTTTAAATATGTGTTGTTTTTGACTTATGTTTAAAGTGTTGCTCTTCATATTGTGATCATTGTTTGAGCTGCTGTATCCAAAATCAAGATGAAGACCTGAGCAAGGCTAAGATGATCTCACCTGAAGGAACCAGCAAACCTTTTTCCAACAGAGCAGATGGTTATGGTCGAGGGGAAGGCTGTGGAGTTGTCCTCCTAAAGCCACTGAAAAAGGTCAGAATAAGTAGAAAATAAGCACGAAGATCAGAATAAATGATCCATTAGGGCTCAATTATCTTCGTTTTACAAAAACAGATCAATTCAATCCTGAAGGAGTTAGCTTTGTATTTTGGAAGTTTGGTTGTATGAGATACTTGACAAGGTGGTGGAGTTGCTGAAAGGGCTCCCAGCGATAGTGGACCTTAAAGGTGAACAAGTCCAGAAGACCAGAGAGGCACATTACTGTTTTACAGTGCAATAAATGGTCATGTGCTCTTCCACTTGTGTGCATTGATTCTGCCCACTGAATTGTGTTTTTAAGAATTCTTCTGTAAAGCACTCTTTAAAAAAATTGCCTGCGCAAACATTCAAGTCAACATCACACAATAACAAAAAAAACTGTGCCCATCAACAGCTGTTGTACCTCTCTGATCATGTGGACTTGATCTCCGTAGAGATACAGAGCTGTTGGAACCACTTTAAGTCACTTCACTGACTACTGTAAGGTACCTGATACAACCCCATTGAAAAATTATTAACGACTAAAGTTTAAACTATCCCTTCCTAAATACTTGAGCACTGAAAAACACTTGGACTACAGGGTGCAGAATTAAACAAACCTCTAATTCTCCTGTGCTGACATCCAGCTTGAATGTGATTACTGTCCAATTTCTGCCCAGATTTTATGTTATAGTTGTCTGTTCTTTTGCCTTGGCAAGCCAACATCATAAATTTGTAGTTAATAAATAACTCAGACTATCCTCTTTAAATGGTCAAGTCAGTTTCAGAAGTAATTTCATTTTTCTTTATTCATCCAACTTGTAATTACTTTGCTGCTAAACATTTAACTGATCCTGAGTGGAACTAAACATTTGGTTTATAAATCGGAAGTTTTATGAGATAACTATCCAAGCACATAAGAGAAATGTTATTGATGTGCAACGCAATTTTAAACAGCTTAGACTATTAAATAAATGAACAGAAAGAGCCAAAAAAGGCTCTGTCTGTGTCTGGATGCTTATCAAACATGGAGCATAAATACGCCTCTAGCTAGCAACTTCTTGTTTAACCCCTGATGCTCTGCAATACTCACTTTGGTATTGTTTTGTTTTATAGGCCATACAGGACCATGACAATATCTGGGGTATCATCAGCAAAACAGCCGTCAATCAAGATGGACACTCGGTGTCTCCTATCACCAAACCATCGATGTCACAACAAGAGGAACTTCTACGCAGGACCTACTCAGCATCTGACCTTGCAGATGTCCAGTTCATAGAGGCACATGGGACTGGAACTCCTGTAGGAGATCCAACAGAGGCAAGTAGCATTTCAAACGTCATTGCCAAAGCCAAACCCCCCAGTGCAGAGACACTGCGAATTGGCTCTGTGAAAGGAAACATTGGACATACAGAATCTGCGGCTGGGGTGGCAGGACTCATTAAAGTTTTCCTTATGATGAAGCATGAGACCTTTGTCCCTACAGTCTTCTTCACTGAAGAAACTGCAGGTATTGATGCCAAAGCTCTGAACCTGAAGGTTCCAACGAAGACAGAAATATGGGAGGCCTCTCGTCAAAGAATTGCTGGAGTGAACAACTTTGGTTTTGGAGGCACAAATGCACATGCTATTGTCAAGCAGTGCAACAAAGCACCTGCCAAACCAAAGAGTGATGAAAAACAGGCAAAAATTTTTGTCTTGTCAGCAAATTCACCAAAGTCTCTTAAATTAATGATAGATGACACTGTTAATGAGCTCGAGACAAATACCCAAGTTAATCTAGATTCTCTGCTGTACACAGCAGCTTGTAGGAGAAGCCATCTCAAACACAGGTACAGAAAGGCCATTGCTGTTTCATCTGTAGCTGATCTTAAAGAGAAGTTACTTGCCACTGCAGACAAAAATATCAGCCAGGCCTACTCAGATCCAAGGCTAGTCTTTGTTTACTGTGGAAATGGACTTACTTACCTTGGGATGTGTAAACTGCTCCTACAGCATGAACCTGTTTTTAAGGAGAAAGTCAGAGAGATTTCACAACTTTACCAAAACCTGAGTGAGCTAAACATCTTTGACAGACTTCAGAGTGATTTTAAGGGGTGTGACTTCACAAATCCAGAAGTGGCACAACCACTCCTCTTTGCAATCCAAGTTGCCATTACCACGTTGCTCAGACAGTGGGGTGTCAAACCAGATGGAATACTTGGGCACTCTGTTGGTGAAGTGGCAGCTGCTCACTGTTCTGGCCTCTTGTCTCTTGAGGATGCTTTGAAGGTAGTATATGTTCGCAGCACTCTCCAGAGTAAAGTCACTGGAGGGAAAATGCTTGTGGTCAGTAACATGGCTGTTACAGAAGTGACTGCTCTGCTACCAAAGTACTCTGATAGGATTTCCCTAGCTGCTTTCAACAGCCCACAGTCTTGCACCCTCTCTGGTGATGTGGATGCAATCACAAGCCTCCACAAAGAATTAGGTGCCTCGGTTGAAAGTAAGAACCTTTTTCTTCGTTTACTCGATGTACCTGCTGCTTACCACAGCCAAATGATGGACCCAATACTGACAGAAGTTGAGGAGTCAATTGGGTCATTACAGTTAAATGACCTTGACACAGAGCTGTTCTCAACAGTAACAGGCAAGGAAGTTCAGAAAGGGGATTTCTGCACTGGGAAATACTGGGCTCAAAACATTCGTGAGCCAGTTGCTTTTGAGCAGGCAGTGAGATCAGCAGCAAAAGAGAGGAAGATTACAATATTTGTTGAAATAGGGCCAAGACGGGCACTGGAGAGAAACATAAAGGAAACACTGGGTAGCAGCACAGCTGTTCTAGCTTCTGTGCAGCCAGAGAAAGATCGTGAAACATTAACGTCCAGTGTTTCCAAGCTCTTTGAACTGGGATTCCATGTAAACTGGGACACCTTCTATAGAGGGTTTGAGACAATTCCTCTGCCAATTCCAAAGTACCAGTTTGACTGTGCTAACAGAGATGTGATCATTGGACCAGCACAGAAAAAAAGAACAAGTAATCACCCTGTGCTGTTTCAATCGGGGAGTGAAAGCAACATTTTCAACTGCAATCTGACATCTGAATCTTCTTTCTACCTGGAACAGCACAAGCACAACGGTGTACCAATCCTGCCTGGTGCCTTCTATGCTGAGTTGGGTTTAGCCGCAGTCATGACAAGTGCCAAACCAAAAGTACCACTCAGTTCAGTACAGCTCAGTGTCAGTTTCCATAAGCTTTTTGTGTTGAAGCAAAATTCACCTGAATTAAAGGTGCAGCTACAACAAACAGGGACGGACACTAAGTTCAAGGTACTCTCCTCTTCTGCAATGTATGCATCAGGCACAGTGTCCTCAAAGAAAGAGAGGCTGGTGGAGGAGCAGTCCATTTCACTTAACTCCATCTTTAAAAGATGTAAATCTGTGAAGAGTGCCAGTGAGCACTATGGATCACTCTCTCAGGGTGGATTTCAGTATGGAGATGTCTTCCAAAATAAGGCAGATGTGCACTACAGCAAGAAACTTCAGGAGGCCTATGCAGTTGTCACTGTTCCAGAGGAGATCCGATCTCAGTTGCACGACTACTACATTCATCCAGTTGTGCTGGATTTCCTGATGCAGCTTCTTCCAGTTACTGTGGAGCACATTTTTGGTAGCAGACCAGGGTTTCCTGACAAAATAGGCAGTTTGACAGTGTGTGAACCACTGCAAGATGAAATGATAGTCTATCTGAGAGCAACAGATGTCGGGACTGATCACTTTGAGATCTGTGGCTGTTTTGCAGATAAAGAGGGACGAGTGTTGGTTGAAGTTAAGCAAGTAAAACTCAAGTACCTCAAGGTTGCCGCTCATGTGGTTGAGGAGTATTTCTACCATAATGCTTACAGTGTCGTCTCTGAGGACTTCAAATCTACTCTTCCAAGGGCCTTGGTCTTTAGTGACCATATAGGAATCACAAATGGCCTCAAACCGTATTTGGACTCAGAGTCCAGATACATTTCTTGCACACATGCAGACAACTGCTTGAGCCAGGGCTTTCCACCTCACTTGGTAGATCTCAAGACAACAGATGATGCTGCCGATTTTGATGAGATCTTATTTTTGTGGGGAAAAGAGGACCTCACTTCAATGACAGCTGATAAAGTCATGAAGAATTTGGCAAACTACTGTGAAATTTTCCGTTGCATCGTGGTTGAGCTGAAACAAATGAACTTCCCAAACTCCATTAGAACAATCACATATTGTTCTTCTGACCTAACTGTGGACCACATAAGTCCAGGTTTCGTTCTTTCTGGTTTGACAAGAGCACTTGCTGCAGAGATACCAGAGCTTTCATTTCAGTTGATTGACATACAGTCAATCTCTGCCAAAGACATTGAAGCTTTGTCTGTGGTCCTTGGGTCCTGTCCTTGCAGTAAGTATCCAGAGCTGGTTGTCAAAGATGGACTTATCCTGAAACCTACCATTGTTCATACTCCACCAGACACAACTGACTCCTCGAAGGGTCGTTTGACTTTGACCACATCTGAGCCCTTTGTCCTCCAAACAGCTGATGTACATGAGATGGTTCACCTGAGTGCCATTCACTTTGAGGAGAAGGCCCAAAAGCTAAGTAACACTTCAGTTGAAATTCAGCCAACTAAGATAAGTGTTCATTCATCTGACTACTTCCCTGTCAGTGATTCACATCTGAGATTTGGCCAAGCACTTTACTGGAACAAATACTCATCACATAACCACAAACTACTGGCTCTTGACTTCAGTGGGACTGTTACAGCAGTTGGAAAAGATGTCAGGAAACTAAAGGTGGGAGACCATGTGGCTTCTTGCTATCCTGTGGTTGCAGCCAGCAGGGTTCAAGTTCCAGAGAATGTGTGCTATAAAACCAAGCACCTGCAGTTCCTTCAAGATCAACCCTGTGTTTCCTATTTTGTGTTGGCATGGGAGATCCTGCACCGAGCCTTGCCCAAAGCCAAGCATAATCTTGGAATCATATCCTCAGTGCTTGATTCTACTCTGATGGAAATCTTGGCACTCACATCTTCTAATTCAGGCTGGAAAGTGATTGTTGGCACACATGGCTTTGACACTTTTGCAACTGTCAGTCATATTTACGCATTTGTTGTGCTGCCTCCTTTTGATGAATCCCTGATACTTAAAATCTGCAACATCCCAGGTGTCCAACATCTTGTTTTGGTTTGTGATACTAAGAGGCAAGGTTTTCTTGCTCAGGATATGCTCCATGGTGTGAAGGAAAGTGTCCATGTGCAGACAATTCAAATGCCACTCATTTTGCAAAAAGGATCCTTGATTGCCAAAATGCGACACATTTATCATTGGATGAAGTACTTAAACCTTGGTCGAAACTTTGCTCCTGACAGTTACACCTTCCAAAGTGTACAATTTGAAAACATCAACAACCAGGACGAAGAGAAAACACAATCATACTTCAGCTCAAAGAAGTTGGGTGTTGTTTCTTTGGAGGAAGGTATTTGCACCACAAAGTCTGACATCTCATTGCTGCATACAAGGAGACAACTATTCCAAAAGAAAGCAGTGTATATAGTGGCTGGTGGTCTTTCTGGTCTGGGCTTTGAGACTGTAAAGTTCATCTCCCAAAGAGGTGGTGGGTACACTGTCATACTCTCCAGGAGCAAACCAACACCAAAGACACAGCAGGAGCTACACAACATAGAGAAACTGTGTGGAAACTGTGTCACTACCATGGAGTGTGACATATCTGTGTCAGAGTCTGTGCACAAAGTTATCAGTGTCATCGGTCAGAAATTCCATGGCTGTCCAATCAAAGGAGTTTTTCACAGTGCAGTTGTCTTGCATGATGGGCTCATTGAGACCCTTGACAGATCCTCATACGAGAAAGTTCTCAAACCAAAAGTGAATGGAGCATTGAATTTGCACCATGCAACCTTGCACTGCCCATTAGATTACTTTGTCTGTTACTCCTCCATCTCATCTTTTCTGGGAAATGCTGCACAAACAAACTATGCTGCTGCAAACACATTTCTTGATTTGTTCTGTCAATACCGGCGCAAACTTGGGCTTCCTGGCCAGTCAATCAACTGGGGTGCTCTAAACCTTGGCCTCCTCTTGAATAAAGATCTCTTTCAGCGGCTTCTTGAGGCAAAGGGGATTATGGTGCTGGATGTTGCTGAGGTTAACGAAAGTCTAGAGCAATGTCTTCTGCTCAATCTACCACAGCAGGCTATATGTCGCTTTAACTTCAAAAACATAAGGTACAATGTCCTCTCTCAAAATGCAGCCTTGACAGTGCGCCTATTACCTTTAGTAGAGGAGGCTTTCAAAAATTTGGAGGAAACAGACTCTGAATCTAAGCCAACTGCATCCATGTCACCAAGAGAATACATTGTCTCCTTGCTTTCTGAGACAACTGGCATGGAAGAGAGAGAGCTTGAAGATGACTGTCTTTTGTCAACCTTAGGCATTGACTCTATGCAGGCCATGACTCTGCAGAACAAAATCTTTCAAGAGAGAGGTGTGAATGTGCCTCTGGCAAAACTGTTGGACCCTAGTGTTACTTTATCATCAGTAGTGGCTTTACTAAATGTAGAAGGAGAAACTATTCATGATATCCATGAGTCTCTTCCAGATCAAAACGAGGAGCTGTCTGTAAGATTGTAAAAAATAACAATCATAGATGTACAAATGCAAAAACTAGACCATATTCCCAATGAGATTCTAACTTCTACCTTGCCTTTCAAAAATACATAACCCTGCACTACTTTAGTCATTAGCTGCTGTAAGACTAAAGCTAATGTAAGAATTAAAAGTTACCTCCTGAAATAAGCTGACCAAAGAGACAAGCGTCCAAACAGTGTACCATTAGTGTTGTGTCTCCTCCCTTTGAACTAGTGTTAAAATCAGGTCATTTTTTCTTGTTTCATTGGAAGTCAATGCTAACATTAGCTAAATCTGTCAGTAGATAATGACTAAGTGACCAGGATGTTAAAGGGGAAATACATATAATCTCACTTTGAATTTATAATATCTATTATCCTTGTTCTTACTGTCAGTAGACAAACAGAAATAGTTGTGAGGATATCAAGGTTTCAATGACAACTTATATTCCTGTTACATCATCTGAAGATGACGTAACAGGAGTATAAGAAGATGGTGTTGCTGTTGTCTCTCATTATACTTGGCAGAAAGCTGAATATTGCCAAAGCAGATTTGTGCTAATGCCACAAGGCTTTACGATTTGCCTGTTTTTTTTTTTTTTATCAAATTGTCTTCATTGTTATAATCCCACTCAACAATGCGTGACAAAGAGCAGCTAGACATTTTAACCAATGTAGTAATGTATTTAATAAAAGAAGTGGAATGATTTACACAGGACTTACACAATGAAAATCGGTAGATGTTATGTTGAATGTGAATGTGTAAATAAATCAAAACAAGGAACAACCAGGTGCTGGAGCAGTCTGCAGGCCAGGATGAGACTGAATAGTGTGATGAAGTCTGCTGTATTTCCTCCTGCCTAAACCAGTTCAGGTGTGCAGCAATTAGTTTCCAATCAGCTGCTCTCACCTGGAGACAGGAGGCATCAACAAAGGGAGAAAATACGAAACAGAGGCCAACCCTTGAATCATCATATTTTGCAGAAAATATTGTAATTTTAAATCAAATGTTTCTTGGTTGAGCTGCTGTGGCTACAATTTTTATGTAATGATAAAACTATGATGAACTTGTGATTTTTTTTGGCATTAAAATTAACTGCAACAACTTAACAATCTTTCAACTGTAGTTGAAATGTCAAACTATTATGGTATACAGGATAAAAGGGAAATATTGATTGCTGAAAGTGTGTTTTGACAATAATAAAACACATGACCAATTTCTTACTGTGCTTCCTCGGGTTGATTTATTGAGACTTTTTCTTGTAAAAAAAAATTACAAAACTGCTGTTGCAAGTCAGACAAAACTCAGAAAAAGCAGGAAACTATGTATGTTATTTCTGATCAGCTTTACTTTATGTCTATAATTATAGTTTCATTTATCAAACCATTTTCAAGACTTTTCATTCTAAATGAGAAATAATAGAGTGGTGCATGTTGGGTGTCATTTGAGGGCCAACCTGAAAGACAGCATTGTTCTGGTTTCCTCAGATCATATGATTTAGAAGATCTGAGGCAAAAAAAGACAGTAAAACTTGCATGTTTTGTCCATCACAGCATTTATAACACAACTTAATCAGCTAGAGCAGCGGTTCTCAAATGGTGTGGCAGGACACACTGGTATACCATAAAAAGAGTCCACATGTGGTTTTGGAATCTGTAGCCATGTGTTGCAACTACTACTATACAGCAAGTGATGAGTTAGTTTTGGAAAAAAATCTGTCTATGCTTTTTATACTTTTCTTCAGTTTATATATGAAAATGCAAATTCAGTTACTTTAACAGAGTGTTGCAGCTAACAAAATGAAAGGGTTAGAATAGCACTGTGCAACAAACTATACTGACTTTTTACTGTCAACTTAAAGGGACTGTGAGGAGTTTCTAAGTAATTACAAAAAAGTCTCACTTTTAGATATGTGCCTGATCGAAATACACACTTATCAATGAGTTTTATAGCATCAAAATAGGTTATGTATAAATGCTATTCCTTAGCCTTCCGGTCGGGTCGGACAGGGCTGGACTGGCCTGGACACTCAACTTCAGGAACAAGACAATTAAAATTAAAACTAGAGCAAATTTATATTATTCAGACACGTCTTAGAGCACCGGGCTGTAAGTAGCGATATATAGCCGGCTACAAAACTACGATACTAAGTTTTCCAAAAATTGCTTGTTGTCATACATCAAAAATTACCGCTACGTAACTAGAAAGAGATACATTACCTCATCGCTTTGCATCCTGTAAGTTGTTGAAAAAAGAAGTTGTAAAGCAATGCAGAGGTCTGAGGACCGAGCTGCATTCATTAGCATGTAAACAAACAAACACACGCTATGGATTACGCGCATCTTTTGGTGCGTTCCAGTTGTTGTCAGAAGTAGGAATTTCTTGGTTCCGAGTAGGAAACTGCAACTGGAACGTCCCCCAAAGTCTGAATTTTCTACTGGGAACTCGGTGAAACCTTACCATCCCCTGAGTTGACAATCAAAGATGGATGCCCCCAGTGTGAACAGTTATTTAGCTCCTGTAATAATCAATTTATTTGCACTTCTGACTGGGGTGTGTCGCTCTAGATCAGCTGTATACAAAGTATTGTTAGACTTCTATTTACAAAAATGTTGCCATAGTGATAATCACATTCTTCATGTGATATTTGTGAACAACAACGCAGGGTGTGCTAACAACAGCTAACAATAGCCTGGTAGATCGGCATGTTTTTTTCCGACTTCAACTGGAAGGCGATAAGTCGGAGATGATGTCACTCCCAGTTCCGAAGTTACCAGAACGCAGCATTACGACAGTCGCCGCGCGTGCTCATGGGTAGCAGAGTCTTTATTTTGCCGGTAATAGATTCTCCTCATAGCACCTTTAAAAAAAAAAAAAATTGCATTACTATTGCGATATGAAATTAATACTGAATTTAACTAAATTATGTGTTTCAATGTAAGAAAAAGGGGTAAAAAAAAAAGCTATAATGAGACACCTCAATGTATCCACCTTAATATACAGTATATTTCATTAGCTATACAGTTTGTCAACATTTATAAGGCTAATATTCATGAATAAATATAAACAGAATGATTAGATACTGTTGCTCATGTCAAAGATGCTATTTTGCATTTGTATGAATATGGTGTGCCTAAAGAATCTGGCTGCTGAAGAACATCTGAGCTGGATATTACGCTATTAGGCTTTAAAATATTAGCCGCTCCTTACAAATACATTTTGTGAAAGATAAACATTTTATATATGGATTATAACATCACTTTGGTTAAAGGTGCTATGAGGAGAATTTATCGCTGGTGTAATGCTGCGTTCCAGTAACCTCGGAAATGGGAGTGATATCATCTCCCACTTATCGGCGTTCCAGTTAAAGTCAGAAAAAAACATGCCGATCTACCAGGCTATTGTTAGCTGCTGTTAGCACGCCCTGCGTTGTTGTATGAAGAATGTGATTATCACTATGGCAGCATTTTTGTAAATATAAATCTAACAATACTATGTATACAGCTGATCTAGAGCGACACACCCCAGTCAGAAGTGCAAATAAACTGATTATTACAGGAGCTAAATAACTGTTCACACTGGGGGCATCCATCTTCGATTGACACCTCGGGGTGGCGAGGTTTCACCGAGTTCCCAGTAGGAAATTCAGACCTCTGGGGACGTTCCAGTTTTAGTTTCCTACTCGGAGCTCAAAATTCCTACTTCTGACTACAACTTGAACACACCGGAGACGTGAAGCCAAAGTGTGTTTGTTTGTTGTGGTAAATGCAGCATGGATCTTTGTCGGAACTCTGCATTGCTATACAAGTTCTTTTTCAACAACTTACAGGATGCAAAGCCACGAGGTAATGTATCTCTTTCTAGTTACGTAGCGGTAGTTTTTGATGTGTGACGACAAGCAATGCGGGGAAAAGTTATTATCGTAGCTGTAGACGGCTAAAAATCACTACTTACAGCCCGGCGCTCTCAGACGTGTAATATAAATAATAAAATAATATCCATTTGCTCTAGTTTTAATTGTCTGGTTCCCCGAAGTTGAGTATCCAGGCCAGTCCGGCCCTGTCTGACCCGAACGGAAGGCTAAAGAATAGCATTTATAGATAACCTATTTAGATGCTATAAAACTCATCGATACTCATCTTAAAGTGTGTATTTTGATCAGGCATACGTCTAAAAGTGAGACTTTTTTGTAATTACTCAAAAAGTCCTCACAGTCTCTTTAAAAAGTTTCTACATACAAATGTATTAACAATAACAGAAACATAAACATAAACGGTGCAGCTGGTAGAGCGCGTGCCTCACAGCAAGAAGGTTTCCGGTTCGATTCCCGTGTCGAGAAGGCCTTTCTGTGTGAGGTTTGCATGTTCTTCCCATGTATTGTGGGTTCTCTCCGGGCACTCCGGCTTCCTCCCACAGACCAGAAACATGCTCATTAGGTTAATTGGTGACTCTAAGGGTGCTTTCCCACTAGGGGCCCTGTCCCAGATCCGGGTGCGATTGAGCCCAAAGTCCAGTTCGTTTTGGTAGTGTGAATGCAAACAAACCGCGGCCGGGCACCAGGCTCGGGCCCACTTGGGGAGATGGTCTCCAGCGCGATTGCAGAGGACTCGGTCACGGTTCGGTTCGGATGTGAATGCAAGCGCGCCAGGATACGGGACCACTGCTGTGTGACGTCACGGGTGCACGACTCCCTGAGCTCTGCCTGTACTGTTGTCACGGTCACTGTAAATTCTAACTACAGGCTGTCTGCACTTTTTTGGAATGCCTTTTGGTAATTATTAGACTCTAGTCGACGAGTGGTCTGTTATCACTCACCTGACGGAAGATTGCGAGTTGACGTGTACAAAAAGCGATATAAAGGCAAGTTTCAACGTCTCCTGCCTCTTCAGAAACCATCTCAGCCGTGCAGAATGGGCCCATTTCATCATCCGAGCTGCACAATAAATGTGGGAGTGGGGGGAAGGTCGCTGCTTGCATCTCAAACAATGTAAAAACACTCATACAAGCACGAAGGACTCCATTGCCGGTGCTGAAACAGTGTCGTTGATCCCGTCTCAAACACGATACAAAAAACACATTAGAAGGAAAAAGAAGAGGAGAGCGAGACGTAAACATTTGTTGTTTAGTGCGGGAGATGGTTACCATGGTAGCCTCTTCTTCGTTCTCCTCCGTAGCAGGTTTGGTAACCAGTTGCATGCATATCGCCCCCTGCTGTTTCAAACTGAGAAAATACACAAGTGGGCCCGGGTACGGTTCGATGTAGCAAGTGTGAATGCAAGCCAGTGGGGGTGAGGGGGAGGGGGAGAACCGTGCTGCAGCACGGTTCGAAACAAGTGGGCCTAGTGTGAAAGCACCCTAAATTGCCCTTAGGTATGAGTGTGAGCGTGAATGGTTGTCTGTCTCTCTATGTGACCCTGCGATTGACTGGCGACCAGTTCAGGGTGTACTGCACCTCTCGCCCGATGATAGCTGGGATAGGCTCCAGCCCCCCGCAACCCCGAAAGGGATAGCCAGGTATAGAAAATGAATGAATGAAGAAACATAAACATTTTGGTAATTAGCAATACTGTCAATTTATGGCACCTGAGGCATACACCTTACACTGGGTGGTGTTCATCATTTTTTTAAGCACTGTATATTAAAAGCATTTCTCAAAAGGTTTGGTTTAAGGTAGGTGATATCAAAAATCTATCATAGAAGTGCAGATCTCAAACATCTTATATGTTATGTATTGTGTTCAATAAACTAAGACGGTATAGGTTTGTATTTTGTCATAGAACAAGAATATGTTACCAATGTAAATGGAATCAGCCTCTGCTTCAGTGATGCCGACTGTGGCGAGTGGGGACCAGGGGTGATGCAATATACGAGGGGAGCACAGCACACGAGAACGGAGGGAATCCCGCCACCAGGTCACCACCACCAACACAGGACCTCAGCAACTAAAGAGGGGAACGAAAGAAAATTAGTGGGGTTGCAACAAAAATCAACAAACAGAAATATCCAAAATATCCAAAACTTATATACAAATCAGAAACTAAATACAAATTACCAACCACAAATGAAAGAAATAAAGACAAATACTGACAGAATAACCCTCTGCTCAAACAAAATATCATAACTAGAGAAATTAGATAACAAATTAAGCAAACAGGCAGAGGAACTGAATAAAGTAACTGATGAGAACAAAAAGAAATAAACAAATGTGCGGAGGATCTAACCCCACAATGCAATCACCACATTAAAATAAGTGCATTAAATGCCAAGTATAACCTTGGTGCAAAAGCAGGAAAAGCAGAGCTGCAAACAAAGCAGCGGACAAAGCATCAGTGGGCAAAGCAGCAGCGGGCAAAGCAGCAGCAGACAAAGCAGACGAAACCGGAAACAAAGCAGCAGCGTTCCCCCGTAGCTGGTGGCTATGTGTCCCTTTAAACCTGCCGCACCCGATCAGCTGATGCCGATGTCACTCCCGCACTATTGGGCAGCTGACGTCGCTCACACACTGTTAGGCAGCTGGAATCTGAGGACCCGACAAATTTATTATCGCCTATACAATTGCGCATGCATACAATTAGGAGTCAGAAGAGGCTACATACCGGTTAGCCAGTTCGGCTGGGCATGACACACACCAGAGAAGAGGGAGAGAATCGCGCAGCTACCGGCATTCACCTACAAGCACGCAATAGGTTCACACAAGCTGATGTCACGCGTCACGTGAAATGTGACGCCATTTTACCCGAGGTGCAAACATTCCATAGCAACGCATTTAAAACAACGGTACAAATCTGCGGTCCGACTAGGTTTTAAGAATTTTGTGTCAGTTTGTAAGTTTGTTTGTTAGTTCTATTGGCAAGGTCGTGTGGGCTGCCACAGAACCTTCCGTCTATTTTTACAGCTCAGTGTGATGTGATTGAGTCGGTATCTTATAAATACCTCGGGTTTGTGCTCGATGATTATCTGTCTCTTAAGTGTGATGGTATGAAACCAGGTGTTTTAGTGTAGGACCCAAAAGCTGAGATTGGAAGCAGGTTGAAGGTGCAATGAAAAGGTATTTATTGAACAGGGTTGAAGGTGAATGAATATGACGATGGTTGGAGTGGTGTGGGCTCGTGGAAGCACTGCGGAGAGAGAGAACAGAGACAGGATGAGTAGGCAGGCAACAATTTCCAAAAAACACACAAAATAAGCACAAAGGCAAAAAGACTCTAAGTCAGAGATTAAGTTAGCTTAGCTCAAATAACCATAAGCTACTTTAAGGGCCAACAAACCACAGGAGATGTGGAAATCCACTGGCAAAGGTGAAGTCTCCACGAGCCAGTTTTGTAGGTGAGTGATGAGATGATCTCCTCCAGGTGTGCAGCTGCAGAGGATCTGTGCAGGGAGTTGATTCCCCTCAGGTGTGCAGCTGCAGAGGATCTGTGCAGGGAGTTGATTCCCCTCAGGTGTACAGCTGCAGAGGATCTGTGCTGGAGCCACGCCCACTCCTCATGCAGCAGAGGAGCAGAGGGTGCAGGAAAAGCAGGGATTTTATGGGAGGGGAATCCCCACAGTACCCCCCCCTCGACGAACGTCTCCTGACGTTCGCCCAGGCTTGGTAGGATGCAACCTGTAGAAGTCGTGGAGGAGGGACTTGTCCAGGATGAGCCTTCGGGAAACCCAGGACCGCTCTTCTGGACCATAACCCTCCCAGTCAACCAGGTATTGGAATCCCCGCCCCCTAGGTCTGACGTCCAGAATCTTGGAGACGGAGAAGGCTGGGTGGTCATCGACGAGTAGGGGGGTGGAGGGGGCTCGGCCGGAGGGCTGAGCTCACTGGTGGCAACTGGCTTCAGGAGAGACACATGGAAGGTGGGGTGGATCCTGAGAGAAGCTGGCAACCTGAGTCTGACCGCTGTGGGATTGATGACTCTATCCACAGGAAAAGGACCGACGTACCGAGGGGCCAACTTCCTGGATTCCACTTGCAGGGGAAGGTCACGAGATGAGAGCCATACCATCTGTCCTGGCTTGTACTCAGGGGCTGTAGAGCGATGTTGGTCTGCCAGACGCTTGTTTCGTTCAGCGGATCGTGTGAGGGCCGCCCTGACATTCCTCCAGACTTCTTTGATGCGCTGAAGGTGCTCCTTGACTGATGGCACAGCTATCTCAGCCTCCTGCTCAGGGAAAAGGGGGGGCTGATAGCCATAACAGGCCATAAATGGGGACATACCTGAGGCAGAACATGTCAGGGAGTTGTGGGCATACTCGATCCATGGCAGATGTTCGCTCCAGGAAGCAGGATGATGAGCCGCCACACAGCGGAGAGCGCTTTCCAAGTCCTGATTTGCCCGCACAGGTTGGCCGTTGGTCTGGGGATGGAAACCAGATGACAGGCTGGCTGCTGCGCCCACCGCCTTGCAGAACTCCTTCCAGACTCGTGATGAGAACTGGGGACCGCGATCTGAAACAATATCACTGGGAATGCCATGAAGTTTGAAAACATGCAACACCAGGAGGTTAGCTGTTTCCAGAGCAGAAGGTAACTTTGTCAGGGGAATGTAATGAGCCATCTTAGAGAATCGGTCAACAATAGTTAGTATGACAGAGTTACCCTGTGAAGGGGGGAGACCAGTGATGAAGTCCGCAGCGATATGAGACCAAGGGCGATTAGGGATGGGCAAGGGGCGCAGCAAACCAGCAGGGGACTTGTGGCTAGCCTTCCCTCGAGCACAAACTGAGCAGGCAGCCACAAACTCACGAGTATCCCGGGCCATGTTGGGCCACCAAAAGTTCTGCTGGAGGAAATGGAGAGTCCTATTCGCTCCCGGATGACACGTGAGCTTCGATGCGTGACCCCACTGTAGAACCTGAGAGCGGGTGGACTCAGGCACATAGAGTCGGTTAGGAGGCCCCGAACGTGGATCAGGCTGATCCTTTTGGGAATCTTTAACAGCTCTCTCAACCTCCCATCCAGCCGCTCCAAGGATACAAGAGGGGGGGACAATAGGTGCTGGCTCCGTGCACTCAGAGGGGGGAGAAAATACCCTAGAGAGGGCATCTGGCTTAGTGTTCTTAGACCCAGGACGGTAGGAAAGGGTGTAATTGAACCAACTGAGAATGAGGGACCACCTGGCCTGGCGGGGGTTAAGTCGTCTTGCTGAGCGGAGGTAGGAAAGGTTCTTATGATCCGTCCATATGATGAAGGGGACTTCGGATCCTTCGAGCCAGTGCCTCCACTCTTGAAGAGCCCACACCACTGCCAACAGCTCCCGGTTGCCCACATCATAGTTCCTCTCTGCTTGTGAAAGACGGCAGGAAAAGAAGGCGCAGGGATGCAGCTTTTGGGTCTGGGGGCTGCGTTGAGACAGGATGGCCCCCACTCCTGTCTCCGAGGCATCCACCTCCACCACGAACTGCAAGGAGGGGTTAGGGTGTAGGAGGACAGGTGCCTTGGTGAACAGCTCTTTCAGTTTGCTGAAGGAGTTGTCTGCCTCCTTGGTCCAGACAAAGGGGATGTTAATAGAGGTGAGACTGTTGAGGGGGGAAGCCACCTTGCTGTAGTCCCGGATGAAACGCCGATAGAAATTGGCAAAGCCAAGGAAGCGCTGAAGCTCCTTTCGGGTTGTGGGGGTGGGCCACTCAGCCACGGCCTGAATCTTCCCAGGGTCGGGGCGAAGTTGGCCAGCCTCAATGATGTATCCAAGGAAGCTTACAGAGGGGGAATGGAAGTCGCACTTCTCTGGCTTAACGAAAAGGCGATTCTCCATAAGGCGCTGAAGGACCAGGCGAACATGTTGTTGATGTTCATTGAGGGTGCGGGAAAAGATGAGAATATCATCAAGATAAACAAAAACAAACCTGTTCAGCATGTCTCTCAGGATGTCGTTCATCAGGCTTTGGAAGACTGCTGGGGCGTTAGTTAGCCCGAATGGCATCACTAAATACTCAAAGTGCCCCAGGGGTGTGTTGAAGGCCGTCTTCCACTCGTCTCCCTCGCGAATTCTGATGAGGTGATATGCGTTGCGGAGGTCCAACTTTGTGAAGACCTGTGCGTGGCAGAGTGGTTCAAATGAGGGATCAATTAATGGAAGTGGAGACTTGTCCTTGATGGTAATCTCATTGAGTCCACGGAAATCAATGCATGGCCTGAGGGAGGTGTCCTTCTTTTTAACGAAAAAGAAACCAGCACCAACAGGGGATGAGGAGGGACGGATCAGGCCAGCGGCAAGGGACTCCTTCAGATATGTCTCCATCGCCTCCTTCTCAGGACGAGACAGGTTGTACAGACGACTGGAGGGAAGAGGAGCACCTGGGAGGAGATTGATGGCACAATCATAGGGTCGGTGGGGGGGTAGAGAGCATGCCAAGTCTTTGCTGAAAACAGGAGCCAGGTCATGATAGGTTTGAGGGACATTGGATAAATCAGGAGATGAGGAGTTGGGATGAGACTTGAGGACTTGGAGCTGGGAATGGCTGACTGAAGACACAAAGAATGACAATTTGTGCTCAAATTTATAATGGTGGAATTAAACCAGTTAATGTGGGGGTTGTGTTGTCTTAGCCAGGGCAGACCAAGGACCAGAGGGGAATGAGGTGAGGGAATTACAAAAAAATGAATTTCTTCACGATGGTTACCAGAGAGAATGAGTGTGAGGGAAATAGTTTGGTGAGTGACCAGGGAAATGAGATGGCCATCAAGAGCATTAACTCTCTTGGGGTGTGGCCATGGCTCTAGAGGGATATTATGTTCCTTGATGAAATCTTCATGAACAAAATTATCATCTGCTCCAGAGTCCAAAAAAACCTGTGCCTGAGCAGAGTCTTGTGGCCATAAAAGGGTGCCTGAGAATGAAACTCTAGATGGAGAGTTAAAGGAAGAGGTCTGACTCACCACTAAACTCTCCTCTAGTGATGAGTCTGGTCTTTTAGTGAATGAGAGCATGTAGGACAGGGGTTGTTGTCTCCTCCATAATTATTGCGTCGCTGTCTCTCCTTGGGACTCAGCCGAGTCTTTCCAAGCTGCATGGGTTCCTCTGGGGCAGTAGGGGGCATCCGAGGAAAGGGAGAGGATGAGACAGAAGGAAGCCTCTCAGGGGAGTTAACCCGGCCAGCAGAGGGAGCCTTCCTGCCAAGACCTGCTGCTCTTTCTCTGGCTCTCTCTCTCAACCTGTTATCAAGCCTAATACTTAACGATATTAGATCCTCAAGAGAGGTTGGGTCATCCCGAGTTGCCAATTCATCTTTAAGATTTTCAGAAAGTCCCCTCATGAAAATGGCCTTGAGCGCCTGGTTGTCCCACCCACACTCATAAGCTAAAGTCTGGAAATGGACGGCATATGAAGCTACGGTTTGTGAACCCTGATTGAGGGACAACAAACGCTTGGCAGCCTCCTGCCCCTGAACGGGGTGATCAAACATTTTGCATAAATGGGAACTAAATTCAGAAAAATAATTTAACACAGGTGATCCCCCCTCCCAAAGAGCAGTGGCCCATTTAGCTGCATTACCCCTGAGCAAATTAACCATATAGGCTATTTTAGCTTCATCAGAGGAATAACTGGAGGGCTGTAACTTAAAAACTAACTCACAATTAAACAGAAATCGTCCACAGGACCCAAAATCCCCAGCATAAGGCTCTGGTGGAGACACAAAAGGTTCTCTACAAGGTTGGGGGGTATGAGAGAGAGAAGCAGGGTCAGAAGCAGCAGGAGTACTCACAGGAGAAGCTGAAGGGATCTGTAGTGAGAGTTCACAGAGCCGAGTGTGGAGCTGAACAACCTGATTAGAGAGCTCCTCCAGGGAGCCAGCTACGCTACATAGCATGCTTTCATGCTGTCCCAGCAGGGCTCCTTGGTTGGAAAGGGCCTCAGATATCTTGTCCGATTTAGCTGGATCCATTTGTAGAGGCCAGTGGATTACTGTGATGGTATGAAACCAGGTGTTTTAGTGTAGGACCCAAAAGCTGAGATCGGAGGCAGGTTGAAGGTGCAATGAAAAGGTATTTATTGAACAGGGTTGAAGGTGAATGAATATGATGATGGTTGGAGTGGTGTGGGCTCGTGGAAGCACTGCGGAGAGAGAGAGCAGAGGCAGGATGAGTAGGCAGGCAACAATTCCCAAAAAACACACAAAATAAGCACAAAGGCAAAAAGACTCTAAGTCAGAGATTAAGTTAGCTTAGCTCAAATAACCATAAGCTACTTAAAGGGCCAACAAACCACAGGAGATGTGGAAATCCACTGGCAAAGGTGAAGTCTCCACGAGCCAGTTTTGTAGGTGAGTGATGAAATGATCTCCTCCAGGTGTGCAGCTGCAGAGGATCTGTGCAGGGAGTTGATTCCCCTCAGGTGTGCAGCTGCAGAGGATCTGTGCAGGAGCCACGCCCACTCCTCATGCAGCAGAGGAGCAGAGGGTGCAGGAAAAGCAGGGATTTTATGGGAGTTCAAAACGCAGGCCATTTAGTACATATTTTGTTGGTGCTATAGTGACCGCAGTGCACGCCTGCTGGCCCCTGCACTACGTGAAGCTGCCTGGATTGGTCTGCTGCTGCCGCGAGTGCAGGGAGCGCCATGGAGACGCAGCACTGCGGAAGCACGCTGTAGCACTGCTTAAGCCTAAAAATGTACTAAATGACCTCGCTTCAATTAATTATGGACGTTTACTCAACAGGACACTTGATTACAGCGGATTTCAGCAGTATGAAGGAAAATAGGCGTAGGACTTTATGGACCGCTTTTCTTCTTGGCTCCGCTCGCTCCCTGCTAGATGGACCTTTGTTGTCAGCGTAATGTTCGGACCTCCAGCTGCATTTGAGACATCAAAAAAGTGCTCCAGAGTGTTGCTCAGCATGAGGGTGAGTAGAAAATGAGGCCAAATTGTTGTTTGGGTGTAGTGTTCCTTTAAGCTTCATATTGAGCAGCTTGTAACGAAGCTAAGGCTGTGGCTAGGTTTTTACTTCAGAAATAACTTGTTTTTTTTCTTTTGCTGCATGTGGTAATGTGAAATGATATTTTTAATCTTAATGAGGCTCTCCTGGTTAAAGTTTTATTCATTCAGTACACTATTTGTAATTTTACTATGACCAAGTGACAGCAGCTAAGAAAAATGACAGGATACTTCGCAGTATCTTTCGCTGTCCCAGTTAGAAATCTAGTCACCTCATCTGGTCATCATGATCTTCTGATTTAACGTTACATATTTAATTCATTTGTGTGCTTTTTGGGATCAGACAGTTGGAAGAGTAGATTGCGGCTAACGACAACAACAACAAAGCTTAGCAGGCTAGTAGTATGTCCGTATGTTTGTGTCAATCTTTTGTTAGCCGCAGTCACGATTAGCTGTTTACAGAGAGGGAGAGAAACTTTGACAAGCCATTTTTGGAAAACTTAGTATCGCAGCTTTGTAGCTGGCTATATATCGCTACTTGCAGCCCGGTGCTCGAAGATGTGTCCGAATAATATAAATTTGCTCTAGTTTTAATTGTCTTGTTCCTGAAGTTGAGTATCCAGGCCAGTCCAGCCCTGTCCGACCCGACCAGGAGGCTAAAGAATAGCATTTATAGATAACCTATTTAGATGCTATAAAACTCATCGATAAGTGTGTATTTCGACATACATCTAAAGGCAGGCATACATCTAAAACTGAGACTTTTTTGTAATTACTTAAAAACTCCTCACAGTTTCTTTAAGAATGATGTTCAGATGTCTTTAGTCAGAACTAGTGCTTCTGTATTTTTTTATTTTTTATTTTTGCTTTATAGGCACTGAGTCAGTGAAAAGGTACCAGGGAACACAGCAATAATGCACTTGTTTGTTCAATGCAAAGCTTTAAGTAGAACTGAGTACACTTATTTTAAGTTAAGAGCTATCAAAGCAGCAGTGAATGAGCTTTGTTCCTGTCTGAAGACTGAAAGAGCAGTAGTGTTTCAGAAGAATCTGAGTGGCTTCTGAAAGGTATTTAGCTGTGACCGAGGCCATATAAATAACTGAATATGGCTTTGAAGCTGAAAAAATTTGGTAAATAAACATTCACTCACCGCATCGGATCTCCTTTTGCCTTCAGAACTGCCTTATTCCTTTGTCGAATATTCAAGAGGTGCTGGAAATATTCCTCAGAGATTTTTGTCCATTATTTTGTCATGATCGAGAAACCGGTGTTGGATGAATTTAGCTGTATGACATGCCTGTCATCTTGCTGAAAGTTACCATCAGAAGATACACTTGTTTTAGGGGAACGGACATTCCGACCCTACCATCTAAATATCACTGCATCATCTGATAGTCTGTACACAATTGTAAAATTATGCACAGATTTTGATGAAATTCTCACAAGATTTTGGTGGTGATCCGAATCGTGGTGAAGATCCAGGAATTTTTTTTTTTCATGGATTTATTAACAATGCAAGACAGAGATGCTTTAGTGGAGGTTTTTGTGCTCACAGAGCACTTTTAGTTTTGTTTTTGGCTCCAAGAGTGGCATCTGGTGTGGTCCTCTGCTGCTGTAGCCCAACAGCTTTAAAATTGAATGTGTTGTGCATTTATAAATGATCTTCCCCATGCCTTGGTTGAAATAATTATTATTGAAATGACCTATGCCTCCCTATCACTTTGGACCACTCTCACCACTCTCTGATTCTCTGGCATCAGCAATACAGTTTTTTTTCAGACACGTGCCACTCATTCAGTATTTCCCTTTTTTAGACCATTGTCTGTAAAACCTTGAAATTGTTGTGCATGATCATAAGCAACCAGTGGCGATTGCTCTAAGACTGCAAGGGAAGCTCAGCTTCCCCTAAAATGTCCCCCAAAAAAGTGGTGATATGTCCTGCTGTGTGTACATTTCATTGACTAAATATGCGCTAGAATACCTTCATCTTTTGTTCAGAATCAGCTACTTATCACAGGTAACTGGCGGGACTTCCTTCTCATTCATCCCCGCTGCATCTCAGTGCTTCAACACAGCCGGACGCTGAGCGTCTTCAGACTTCAGCGCTTAAATATAGAGCGGGTTGTTCCACTGTGGAAACTGGACGGTCATTGGATAAACGCTGGGCTTTGTCCCGCCCATCGGACGCTCAGCGTCTCTGGGGGTCTATGAGGCAGTGGGCTGGCCTGGACGCTGAGCTTCTGCATGATGATTGGATGATCTGTCTGAGGCCGAATCCTTTTTTGATTGACAGTGAAATGAGCCAATCAGCGATCTTGAAGGCTCACCCTTCACCGGGGTATCTTCTAAGTTTTACATTCAGTTGTTCTGGACTGATCCGGAGGCTTTATCGATCACCAGCGACTTTATCTTTCTTAAAATGTCTAGCGTTGTGTTTGAAGATTCTCTCCTGTCAATTTTTCTTTTCACAAACGAGCAGCTGTGGCTGGGGAGCTTCTCTCTCTCTCACTCACATTCACAGCCCGTCAAACAGTAGTTTCACATAGCTGCTCCAGCTGCTAGCAAGCTGCACGTCATGGCAGATAGTATGAATGTTGTAGACCAGATTTTGGCGAGGCCATTTGATTGTCTTCCTTACGAAGAGAAAACTAGAGTTAAACAGCAGGGCAGATCAACTCCTAGATTGATTTAGTGCAAAAGGTGAGGAAAAGTATCAGATCTTTTAAGCATTCCTGGTATGACAAGGTGAGATGGCTCATTGGAAGTGCTGTCACAAATAAAATGTGTTGTCTGGTCAAAAGTGGGTTTTTGGGGAATAAAATCCCTGGAAAAGACACCTAGTTGGTACAACAGGGTCACAGATCATTTACATAAATAAATAAATTTATGATGTAGGCCAGAAGAAAAATGAGCTTCCCCTCCCTGACTGACCAGCAGCCGCCACTGTAAGCAACAGCAATTTTTGACACCAGGACAATCTGGCATCAACAACCATGCCACATTTAAAGTCACTAAAATCTTTTTCTCATCATGATGCTCTGTTTGAGCTTCTGCCATGTAATTGGCTGATTTGCTATAGCCATTCTGGTCATCTGTAAACGGATGAATGCTTCGGGCCATTTTTTGTTGTGTTGATTGTATTCCTAAAGTTGTTATTAAGAAAACATTGGAGTGAGGTGTAACATCTGAGACAAAGACACCAGCTCAATTTCTCCATGGTCTAAATAGGGGAATTCATTGCATGTTTTTGTGGTAATGTTAACAAATGTTTTAAGAGTAAATCATACATAGTGAAAAGCTTTAAGTGAGCTGCTATGAAACTACAAATGGCAGTTCAACATATGTTAGCAACTACAATTTTACTAGTGTACGTTTAATGACCTCTTGTCTGAGACTTTCCTCATAATTGAGTTACCTGATTGAGTAGGTCCTCATGGCTGCAGTAATGGTGAATAAATAACTGATAATTGAAAAATAAAAAAATGCTTGCAGTCGCATCCCTGCATGTATTTCTGTGGTGTTTGTTGGCAGTTCATTAGAAACCATTGCATCAAAAAAGGCTTTAAATTGAAAAGCAGTCAACTTCAGATGCATTTTATTAATTTCCATTAAACATTACGTGTCATATTTGTGTGTTTTTAATTAACCTTATTTCAGGTACTTACCTGAAACTGGTCAATCCCATTTAACCAGAAAGTGCTTCCTAACTTTTGCATTTATTGACTCATTCCAGCATCACTTTATGATCCACTGATATCAGAGTATGTACTATTTTTAACAGCCCACTTGTACTATCAGAAGTGGTCGAATTTTAACAGCTAGCTAAAACTATGAGACAGCTATAAAAGGTTCGACTTACCTTACAGATGTGGCCAAAGTACAATTCTAAACTATTGCTGGTGCTTGGAGATAACTTCTGATAAGAGCACTTTAAAATGTCCTTTTCTTCAATTTAGATCCGAATTTTTGACTTGCTGTAGCTGCAGTTATATCAAGATAAAGCTCAAGTCCTGGAAAATGTATTAACTTCGCTTTGAAGCTAACATTAATAGTCAGAACTACTTCAGTCATGCTAATATGATGCAGTAAAGCTTCCACACTGGTTTTAGGTTTTCCTCCGTACAAGTGAAAGGTCACAAACGATATTTAAACACTTTCAACTCACCAGTCACTTTGTTAAGTTGAGCCTATAAAGTCTTAAGAGCTGCAGATTTACCAAAAAGTCGATAAGAAATGTCTAACAGCAGGCGAAGTAAACGGGACCAACGGCCAGAGCTAGCTTAAATGACAACTGGTGCAACTAACTGACGATAGAGCTAACTGCTTGACTTCGACATTTAAGCAATAAATAATATAGGCTACAAATAATAATAGAAAATCTTGACAACAAATGGTATTAATTTGTGTGTGTCGAGAATGAATAACAAAGTTAAAAATACAAGCAATGTAAGGCGAATATTTATGCACTTTTGGGCAGTTTTGGCTGTATTCTCCACATAGTTACAAGACGTTATTTCAGATAACTTACTACATACTTTATTTTAAAAAAAGGAACCCACCCTGACTTAAAGTTAATTATACCCTATATACAATACTTAAATTTTAAGCTAAATCTCAACAGTAAGACTATCCAATGAGCTAAACACACATTTGAACTACTTACAAAATATCTGTTTTTCACAATAAAGTGTACTTATAGGCCCTCCTTTTGTCATAATACATTTATCCCTCTCAAGGTCGCGGGGGCTTGAGCCTATCCCTACTAACATTGGGATCAAGCTGGCCCGGGAGAACCAAAATGCCCTGATGGAAATCAGGAACCTTAAAAGACAATGATGAATTATGCCTTACGTGGAAAGGATTGGACGTTAAAGATCAAATATGGACACTAAAAGACAATCAAGAATTATGTCATACTTCTGTAAATGGAATAAAAATTTATAATAACCTGATATGTGAAAAAGAGGAGACCTAATATTGAGGAAATGGGGACGGGACTAGATAAGCTCTGCTTCTTCCGTCCTCCCTTTCGGACATGTACAATGTGATCATCTATTGACAATGTGTGATGTTGTATAAGTGTGCTGACATGACCGAAATAAAAAATCAATTCAATTCAATTGGGAGAGGAAGTGTACCTGGCACCTGTTGCCAGCAAATCACATGGCCACATACAGAGACACAGTCAACCAGTCACACTCCCATCCACAACCAAGGTACAGTTTAGTCACCAACCTTATGAGCATGTTTTTGGTTTTGGGAGGAAGCCGGGGTGCCAATGGGGAACCCACACATTCACATGGAGAATATACAAACTCCACACAGAACGATCCTGTCCAGCTGCACCGCCATGCTGCCCTCTCAAATACATTAAATGATGCATAAATAACATTTAAAAAAATAGGGCACAAGTTCCATAAAATTTCTTGTAAAGAATTAAAAATGCCCTATTATCCAAATTCTTACATCATTTAATTCTATGGTAGGTTTTGCCATCATTTTTCATGTTTATAATCTGTCGATACTTACATTAACTTGTGGGCCACACTGAGTGAGCAGGTCCCTGACATCAGGTTTCTGTTGCTGAATGCTGGATAAAGCTGTATGCACTGCCCTCAAGTGGCTGTTTTATAAATACATTTAGTTCCAGTCATGTACTGCACAGATCATGAGTAAAAGAAACCTTTATTTGAGCTTCAAAGGCCTCTGTCTAAAGCAACAACAACAGAACAACGCCAACCCTTTTACACGCGTACAGAATATATTTACAGTTACCCTCATTTATCTGTTACAGATGAGAATTCCTCATGAGAGCCTATCACTAACTTGAGAAAAAGTGAAAACATCTTTGGGCACTTAAATAAATAAGAAAACACACAACAGAAAGCATAGGTAGGTGTAACTGAGAGACAATGTTCAGAGGGAAAACTCTAAACCAACGATTTAACAGTGAAAAGGGAATCACCTGTACTTCGCTACAGCAAAACAGTACATTCTTGATTGAGGTACTTTAAGGTACTACGGCGTTCAAAGTCTGTACAACTTAAAAATTAGACAAAGACACATGTAGTTATCACCCAAATTTACTACGACCTCTGTTGAATTCATTTCCCATTTTTCCTTATAATTCAGAAAGTTGCTGGGCTGATGTGTTAAACTATTGTAGAAGTCTTTGGTCTTAAAAAGACTTCAGTGAAACAACAGACTTTAACGCCTGTAGACAAAATTACCAAGTGCTTGAAAATCAACTATGAAAAATTCCTTGAAGGACAGAAAGAATAAAATAAAATAAAAATATACTGGTTTAATTCATCTTTCGGTGTCATCTTTACAATGATCAAATGAGGGAAATAAAGAAATTAAGTACAAGGCCTCCCAAAGGCCTGTGCTCAGTTGCACAGCTTTCTGCATATGTACAAGATTTAAAAAGATCTACTGAGGTATCTAATGGTCCAGAGATTTTCCTTCAAGTACCATCTGGATCTCTTTGGCATCCAACGTTTCATATCTGAGCAGGGCATCAGCTAGTGTCTTGTGCTCTTTACTGTAGGTCTTCAGGATGTTTTTCGCGCGGTCATAGGAGTCCTGGGAGAAGAAAGAAGATTGCTGAAGGTCATATTGATAATAAAAAAAACAAATCAACCAATGAGGGGGTGCTGTGTTTTTTTACCTTAAGTAAAACCCTGACTTCCTGTTCAATAGCAGCTTGTGTCTCAGGGCTCTGCTTTGTCACATCTCCGTAGGTCATCACACCGAGCTGCAAAAAAATAAATTACACCTTGTGTTGAATGAACAATAGGCCTTCTCATTTTACAGTTACTGCTCTATGGATGTTCAACTTAAAGGTGCAGTGTGTAGAATTGGGCATTTTAGCGACATCTAGCGTTCAGATTCTAGAATGAACCTAATTGTAACCAAAACGTCATGTCGCTGAGCAACGAAGACCAAAAGGGATTGTGAACATGGCACAAAATTTATGTTGTGTGTGTGTTTATACACACGGTTTGAATCCCTAGGACAGGGTAACAACTTTCTAAGCATCCACCGCCATCCTCTCCTCTTCTTCGCCTGCATTTCAGGTAGATTTCAGAACCAGCGGACAGATTTGCGTTTTGTTATTTTTGTCCCTAAAAACCACCCCTAGACAACACGGCGGATCAATATGTCAGCCTACACGAAACAGCTGCCCGCAGTAATGTAATTTTTCTTATAAAGATTTTTCTAACTAAATAAAAATATAACAAAAGTTTCATGGGGTTGTTTGTACTCCTATTTTGACGGATTTTACATACACATAGAAACATATATCTCCTATATTCACCGTTTCTGTTTGGCGAAATGCGATGGATGTATAAAATGCCACATTCTACACACTGCACCTTTAAACTAATCAGGTCTTTGTCATAGTTTTAAGAATGATCAATCGATGCGAGTTGAAAGAAAACCCCACTCCAACATGGTTACTGTTGTGTTACGAATAGTAAAGTGGGCAACTTAAATTGCAGTTAAAGTAAACAATATATAAAAACAACACATTTTACCCAATGAGAATTCCTACAAAGTGTTTAACACTAATAAAACAAACAAACGTTCAAAAAGATCATGACTATTGCTCTTAAACCACAGAAACCTAAATCATACCTTATCACTCATGCCAAACCTGGTCACCATCATTTTTGCAATTTTGGTTGCCCCATCAAAGTCACTGGAAGCTCCTGAAACACACAATATCAGATATAATGCCAGGGTCAGACTACAAACTACATCAGTCAAGAATATTAAATGTATGACCGACAACTACTAAGCAAAGTTTAAAATCTATGTCAACACTTAGCACGAAACAGTTTCACAGCAAACTTTGGTTATCACAAGAATTTCAGATTTTCCTTTTACATGTAGGAAAACAAATGATTAAATTCAGCATGTAAGCATGCAGCTGTCACATAGTCACCTCTCTTTAACATCCTTCTGGATTTAGCTGCTATATTGTGTTTGCTGGTGATGCCCTGTGTGTGTGTGTGGGCCAAAGTGGTGTCTAAAATATTGATCTCTTAGAACTGATCTGGATTTTAAAGGACTGTGGTACACTTTCACTAGTTCTAAGTTTTACCAGTGGTGACGTAGTCATCTCCGAAGATCAGCTCCTCTGCTACTCGACCGCCCATACTGACATCCATCTGAGCGAGCAGCTGGGCTCTCGTCTCACTCCAACGGTCATTTTCTGGGAGCATGGACACCTGGACACAGACAAAAACAGTGAGATATTTAACAAAAGAGGCACAAACTGTTATGTAGTCTATGAGCAGATAAGGCATGCTGAATCAGTAACATCTTTTAAATCACATCTTAAAACAAACTTGCTTGTACATTATGCTTTTTTACTGCTTACATACTTGTTTATCTTGTTAGTTTTTTATTGTAATCTATTTTATCTGCACACTTATTTTACAAATCCTGATTAAACTATTTTTAATCTCTGCTATTCTTACTCCCCTTCCTGGTTTTGTAGTCCTGTTTTTACCACCTATTGATGTTTTCATATACTGCCGTTATTATTTTTTATCCATCCTGTCTACATTCTCCTTTCCATCTTCCTGATGTGATGTCATCAACTATCAACTGTCATCTAAATATCTATCCATCAATAAATCTATCATCTATTTATTTCCTCATAATACATAAAACGAAATACCTTCTTTTCTTATGTTACTCATATGTACATGTTGACATTTTAACTTGTAGTACTGTAGTATATTCCTATAATACTTTAGTCGTCCCCAGTCTACCATTTTCTTTCCTTTTCTTGCTTTATTTTACATGAACCTCTGTGCCTTTCACTATTTTGTTCATTGCTTAACCTGATTGTTGATTTATCGTACCCAGAGTTCTGCCTTTTTCTGCCCTTGTTTTGTCTGTTAAAGCATTTTGTAAACATCTATTTTTAATGGTGCTATATAAACAAAAATATAACTATTAGTGTTGAGCTCACATGGCCAAGTGTTGGGCCTCTGGGCATGATGGTGGCCTTATTGATGGGCATTGCATCTTTGGTGAAATAGGCGACGATGGCATGACCAGACTCGTGGTAGGCGGTGATTGTTTTGTTCTTCTTGTCGATTTCCACGCTCCTTCTCTCAGGGCCTAGTGTGAAAAAGATTTTACAGGATTAACTGAAATGCGTAACACATAGTAAGTCCTTGTGTTCTGACTACAGTGTGTCTAGGTAATCGGCCTCATGTGATGTGGGGCAGATTTAAACACTGCGTGTATTCACCCATGAGGATCTTGTCCTTTGCAAATTCCAGGTCTTTCATTGTGACCATGTCTTTCCCGTCCACGGCCGCCTTCAGGGCTGCTTGGTTCACCAGGTTTTCCAGCTCGGCCCCAGAGAAGCCCACTGTGCCTCGGGCAATAATCTCTGCATTAACGGCTGTGAAAGAGCAAACACAATGGAGAAAGACTTCTTTACAAGGAAGAACATTATTGTGTTTTAAGAAGAGAGCAGCAAAGGTTTTGTCTAATAGGCTTACTGCTGAGTTTAAGCTTTTGCTCTGACAAATTTGGACTCCTGTAAAGGCTTACATATTGGTATAAATCAACTGCCTTCAAATGGTTTAACAATAATAGAGGACACTGAGATGTCAAGGTAGATGGTGCTTGAACTCTGGCTTTTGTGTAAGCATGGAGATTCATTTAGTTCCTAACATTCTTCCAGCCAGCAAGCTGTGATACCACCGAGGTGCTACATTAAGAAAAGTTTAAAAGGTCGTTTGGCAGTGTGATACCTACAGCATAACAGCTTTATCAATTCAGTGTTGGGCATCCTGGGAGCTCCTCCTGGGAGAATGGGAGCTCCTCATTCTCTGATCATTCAGAGGTCAAAAGTGTCTTAAAAGTCACATTTCAATCACTTTGACCAGCAACGAAAAGTAACACCACATACCCGGCACAATCTCTAATAGTAAATGTATGTAAGTCTGAATAAAAATGTGAAAACAAGTCGAGTTGAGGTGTCTTTTGTCGACTTATAACTTTCATTTGATGTCAAATCTACGGGATGTTTCCCTAGAAGGCAAGAAATGCTTCTCTCTGCTTTAAAATTTTGAGGAAGTTAAGGGTTCTGGTTGCCAACACAATGTTTGAATCATTTTATCTCTGGTTCTTGAATAGTAACAACAGACCTCTTAAATACATGAATTTCACGTCATTTAAATTTTGTTTTTATGCATAAAAGAGGGTTAATTGCTTACTTAACCCTTTAACTTCCAGCTCAACTGTTTGGCAGAGGTCAATGAATTTAGAAACATTTAATGTGTAGGAATTAAAGGCTTAAAGAGCGAAGAGCTTTTATTATCATCACCCTCATTATTTTTTAAATACTTAAATTTAACAAAGTAATTGTTATTCATTCAAAAAAAAGTTATTTTTATTTCCATTTTTTGCAATTATTTAAGCCTTTTCTAAGTGATTTTGTCCCAGAGTATCTGTGCATTTTAAGTCATAACGTAATTAACTTTTAACTTTTTAAACTTTTGAATCCCACACCATGTAAAATATCTGTTTTTGTTTTGGTTCGTTTGTAGTTTTCTCTGTTTCCTGAAATGTTTAGGGAATCAAGCAATGATTTGCTCAGTTTCATAAAACATTAAATATCTCTGAGTTTATTTTGACCTCTGCCAAACAGTTAAGCTGGATGTTAAAGGGTTTATAACCTTGTTCAGAAAAGTGCAGCACAAATGAAGGTTATGTTTAACGCTCTCAAAAACTACTTCTTAAAAGTAAGAAAGCATAAAAGTAGATTTCATAAAAGCCTCTTAAAATATAAGCTGCAAAAACCTTTGATGATTTCTTCAGAGACCTACCTGAGTCTACTTTAATCTTTTCAAGGTACCAGTTCAGGATTTCTGTGCGTCCTTTCACGTCTGGGCGAGGGACCGTCACCTGCATGTCAAACCTCCCTGGTCGTACCAGAGCACTGAAACAGATGAAAAAAGTTTTTTAAGTTCAATGAATTACAATGGAAAAAATATATAAACACTTTTTATTTTTGAAGTATAACTTAGCTTTGACTATTGAAGCCATCATGAATAATTCAACTTTTCATTTCTGTGCTTCATGATGATTTCAATCCCTTTTGTTGTTGACCACCAACACAGGGTGAATTTACAACAGCATTAGTCTGAATGTGATTACATCAGTCAGTCGTTTCTGTAAAATTCATGTTTTTAGGACATTGTTTGTGTTTTAAATCATTCAAGGTGACAAGCGAACTAGGACATAACTTAAAGTACACAGCCTGAGGCATCAGACAGCAGTACAAGTAAAGGGAACAAAGTAAACATTAGAGCTGTTTTGTTGACATGAACTCCATCTAAATACTGTGTACGCAGCACAGCTAAGGTAGCTATCCCCTAATACAGCTTATCCTTTTGGTAAATAATCAACTTCAGGCCTTTTAAGGTGAACATACTTATCCAAAGCCTCAGCAAAGTTTGTAGCACCAATCACAATGACTCCTTCGTTTGGTTTAAACCTGTAAAATAGCAAAACATTAAGAATGTAAGTCCAGACTTTCACTCTCAGCTGATTTAAACCTACAGGCAAGAACACCCACCCATCCATTTCAGCCAGCAGCTGGTTGATGGTTTGTCTGGAGTAAGGATGCATTGGAGACTCAATCCTCTTCCCGCCAACGCTGTCCAACTCATCGATGAAGATCACGCAGGGGGCGTTTGCTTTTGCCTCTTCTGCAAGACACGACAAAAAGAAACTGTGATTGTTTGACTGCATTTGTTTGTTTCACAACTTTTGATCACAGCTTCAAACTTATGAGGGGTTTACTTGATACTAACATTCAAGGGATTCACCAACTATTTTTTTCCTAACACGTCTTGCCTCACCCCAGAGTCCATAACAAGCAGATAGTCACCATTGTTTTAGCTGTGTGTGCAGTATCAGTTTTGGAGGGGTGGGATAGCTTGAAGGTATGGGAGGTGCAGAAGATTTGGAGCCGAGTCACTTCTTTATGATAGATAACAAATGCTGGCACCTGCGCTGTCCAGCATCAGCTAAGCTTTAAATATTATGATGACAAGAATCTCACCACCCAGTGTCACCGGGGTTATTTGGCACCCTTGTTGCAGACAAGGGTGTGGGCTTCTCTGATCAATGATCACTTTGCAGCTATTTTAGGATTAATGGAATATCATTTCAATTTTAAGAAGAGGGTACCCTAACAGAGAAGGCGGACCAGTATGATTCTGAAATCCTGCAAATCCATCTTACCAACTCCCATTGTCCAATAAGTTCACTCAGCTAAATATTTAGCGGCCCAATCAGGGGAGAGAGGCAGGAGCTGCGGACGTGACGACAACAAGTGACTGCATGTTTGAAAACAAAAGCGGCTTCTGAAGCGGTCTCAATATCTGATTTTTTTTTTTTAAATCAGAAAAGGACTTTTTCTTTAAAAGAGAAGGAAAGAACATCACTTGAAGCTTGTCTTATGGGAAATCATGTTTTTGCTCTTCTCCTGACCAGGGATCACTGCTGGGAAACTGGGAGAGAGCACGGAAATCCTCTAGGGGCATGCTGGCTAGTCTGTGGTCATCATGGTTACTCAGTGATACTCGGCGAAATATGCTCTTTGCAGAAGTTTACCAGGAAAACTGTCTATGACGAGGTTCATATCACATACAGTCATGGAAAAAATTATTAGACCACCCTTGTTTTCTTCAATTTCTTGTTAATTTTAATGCCTGGCTCAACTAAAGGTACATTTGTTTGGACAATTATAATGATAACAACAAAAATAGCTCATGAAAGTTTAATTTAAGAACTAAGAACTATTCATTTTCCATGGTTTTCTTGATAATAACCAAAATTACTTAAATTCTTACATCAATAGCTATGGCATTGTACAAATAAAAACACTACTTTTAAGCATTCCATGTTTTCTTTTCTGTTTGCTTTAAACACATGATACACACAAGAGTTAATACTTGATTGCATAACCATTATTTTTGATGACTGCAGCCATGCGTCTTGGCATGCTCTCCACCAGCTTCTGACATTGTTCTGCTGTCACAGCAGCCCATTCCTGTTGGACAAATTCAAACAAATTTTCTTTGTTTTTGGGCTTGTGGTTCTCCATTTTGAGTTTGATGATTTTCCACAGGTTTTCAATTGGATTAAGATCTGGTGATTGAGCAGGCCAAGGCATGGTCTAATGTTGTGGTTCTCCATCCAGGCTTTAACTGACCTTGCCGTGCGGCAAGGGGCATTGTCTTGTTGGAAAATCCAGTCATTCGAGGCAGGAAAGAGTTTTCCAGCTGATGGAAGAAGACTGTTTTCAAGGGTAGTCCTGTACATGACCTGGTTCATTCGGCCTTCACACAATTGCATTTGCCCTGTTCCACTCAGACTGAAACAACCCCAGATCATGACTGATCCATCCCCATGTTTTACTGTAGGGGCAAGACAGTCTGGGTTGTAAGCTTCTCCAGGCTTCCTCCTAACCAGTAAGTTGGCTGGAGTGGGCATCAATTCAAAATTGGATTCATCACTGAAGAGAACCTTAGCCCAATCATCAACAGTCCAATCCTTGTGGTCTCGAGCAAAGAGTAACCGGGCCTTCCTCTGCCTTTCATTGATGAAGGGCTTCTTGCGTTTCTGTGTGACTTCAAACCAGCTTCAACAAGTCGGTTTGAACTGTCCTTGCTGAACAAGTCACATTTCTCGACAGTGCCCACTCATTTTAAGGTCCCTGGAGGTCTGACGGCGATTCCTGACACAGGAACGGATGAGTGCACGGTCATCTCGTGGGAGTAGAAAGACGTTTCCTGCCACGGCCCAGGTAGCAATTTGGTAGTGCCATGTTCAGCTTGTTTTTTTTCGTTGTAATGAACGGCTGTCTTGGAGATCTTCAGTTTTTTTGCTACCTGTCTCTCACTCATGCCAATGTCCAGCAGTGCCAAGATGGCTGCCTTTGTGGCTTCACATAATTCTTTTGTTTTAGGCATTATGTGAGAGCTGACAACTTCTGAGTTGTGCTACGGCTTGAATGTAAGCAGGAAACCACTCTAGGCCTTTGCATGTGCAGTGCTGCTTGTGACATGAAATGGCCTCTTATATACCCTGGGAATCAATTAAGCTTAAGAATGTCAAATTAGGACATAAAGTATTATGTGACCAGCTGCATTTTTTGTTGTGTTCATTGTATTATACGTTTAGCGGTACCAGATATTAGAATGAACAAGAAATTGAAGAAAACAAGGGTGGTCTAATAATTTTTTCCATGACTGTATATGTGTTGAGTGATACAAATGTGTGGTATAATTTAATGTAAGGCGACAGTCTAAGGCAGTTTAATCTACTAGCATGAGCTATTGTTAGCCGTTAGCTGCTATGCATAGTCGCTACGTATGCTACGTCAAACGTAGTAGCTATGCTTGATAAGGATTGTTCTGTGATTAATGTGATGAGCAAAACAGTCGTCCAATCACAAGCTGCTGTTGTCTATGAAGGTTCTGCCTCTGAAAACATTTTTGAACGGCTCTTTCCAGATGGAATGGTGAAATATTTCTGTTGATATATTAAACTGTCCATCTGGCGTGTCAAGTTAGCAAGAGGAATCACTGATGAATGCTTCTATTAGCTTTTCACTGACTGTTCAAATTAGGTTAAAATGAAAATTATATTTGGTAAAACTATGGTTAGATTGAGCACTATTTCTAGGATGAATCTTGTTTTTCAGTCATACAACTAAACAAAGAGCTTTGAAGAGTTACGTGTGAACTTAACTTTTATACAAAGCACACAAACACAGCTATAGCAACACAGGTTACTTACTGAAAAGGTTCCTGATTCTGCTGGCGCCAACACCAACAAACATCTCGTCAAACTCTGAGCCTGAAGCGTAGTAAAAAGGAACATCAGCCTCTCCGGCTACAGCGCGGGCAAGAAGAGTCTTTCCTGTGCCTGGAGGACCAACAAGGAGGATCCCTGGGAAGATAATAAAGGAAATAAATTAGACTTTAATAAAAAAAAAAAACTATTTAAATGTTATGTAATGAGCTATTTCCTTAAACTATATACAGGCAATAAAAATGTTCAACATTAACAAGAGAAGAAACTCCCATTAATGGACAATTTTATACTTTCATGATCGGAAATTCAGCCAAAATCCTACAAACTGCATAAGAAAACCCTGCCAAATATCGTTTTATTTGTTTACCAAAATTTTCTCATTTCTTAAATATGTTTATGAAGTATCTCATGGAATACATCCCAGAAATTTAAAAAACTAATTGGACCTTCATTGGATCCTATGAACAACAGCATAAGAGCAAATCACAAGATACTGGAAAAAGACTGAACCTCCTAACTTGAAAAAGTGGTTAGAAACAGTGGACAGCTTTTATAGAGTGGAAAAAATAACCCATAAAATAAACAGGAAAGAAAGGTGGTTTGAAAAAAGAATGGGCGTCCTTTCAGATGAAGTACAATACTGACTATGTAAATATGGAATAATATCAGATTAATTGAGTTTCTTCTTTTTTATGTATATCTTATAAATGAATTAAACTATCAAATGATATAGTAAATCAATCTGTGTATTTATTTATTTATAAATGCATATATAATTATGAGTTTCTTTTGATGTCTATTATATCTTGATTTTATTTACTTCAATGATACATAGATAATGGAGACATACATTCTGAATGTAAACCCAATTTAAGGATATCTATGGAAATTTGCTGTGCTGCCATGTGTGTATGATGAAATTTGAATTGTATTATATATCCATTATTATAATATCATGATACTATGATTATCAATTGTGCATGTATGTATTATCTTCTGTCTTGGTGGTGGTGAACAAGAAAATGAAACGGGAAAATATGTCAATATTGTTTGAAACATTAAGTTAAGTATCAATGTTTTAATGATATCAGCTGACACAATAAAGTATAAAAACAGAAAGAAACTCACGGATGATTGTATATCACATATTATTGAATTGCATAGGATGGATAAATACTGATGAAGTATTTAGAGCAGAGCAGCAGCAGCAGTGAGAGTGATAGATAAATTGCATATTGTACATTATATTGATGGTTGATATTCTACTAAAATTCAAAAAAATGTATGTCATGTTAAACAGAGGCTTAAATAATTCAGACATGAAAATGCTGGGAGAAATGTTTATCATAATACCTTTAGGCAGCTTTCCTCCCAGCACGGTAAACTTCTGCGGGTTCTTGAGAAACTCAACAACATCCTGCAGCTCGCTCTTTGCCTCCTCCACTCCCTTCACGTGCTCGAATGTCACATTCTTCATCTGAATGGGGTCGACTGAAGAGTCGAGGCCAGATGTGGTGCGGAACCTCACTGCAAAATTAAAAAACAACTGCTTTGGTAGAGGGAAACCAGAACCAGAAATTTTCACTGATTTATGATATGACATAATGACAGACACTAAAGCTGCTAGTTAAAGTTAAAGCATGAGTGAGTGTTACTTCTGTGTTCTACTGTCTATAATTGCCTCTAACTGGCATGCAGAGCTGACACAGATATTTATAACTGTTACTCCACGTTGGTATGCAGCAGAACAATCAATCAAACTCTACATGCACACTGCAGGAGAGCTGTCATGCCATCAGCTGTGTTCTGTATCCTCTTTTGTTAGTGCAGCTGGTTAGGAAGATCACTACATTGAGTACACTTTTTGCAATCAGGTCTGCAGGTTATCAGGTGAAAGGCAAAAGCTTGATTGCGTTCCTCTTTAGCAACACTTCAATCGTTGTTGATTTGCAGGGTGCATGCAGGTTAACAGATGATTTGCGAGCATAGGAGAGAATAAAAACTGAAACAAACCAGCATCAGAAAAGGAGCCTTTACCGGAGAGAAATGGGGATCTCGCCAAGCCATAAAGACCCAGAGAGAGGAGGAACAGCAGGATCACCCGGTTTCTCTTTTGTGACTCTGTCAAAATAAAGATGAAATAATGACTTCATGTCAAACCTTGGACCTGCACTTAGTTCAACTCTGCACTGTGGTGTTAAGCCAGCTGGTCAGTTACAGTGAACTTCAAGCGGACTGGGGACTTCCCAGAGGCACTAGCTGCTAACCAAACAGATGACTTCACTTCAGAGACAGCTGACTGCTTTCTCATACAGTTTACTTAACACTTTAACATGTAAACAGGCACAATTCTTCCAAAAAATAGGATTTATTGCCACTTCCTGATGGCTCAGAAACCCCCTTTATTCCAACCAGACCTGCATTTTCACTGACAGAGTGCATCTCTTCGCATACATTACCCTTTGAAGGTTTAAATTCCTACATTTTGGGGCGCAGATGGCCGACTGGTTAAGGCTGCGCCCCATGAGATTCGCATCCCACCTGAGGCCTTCTTAGTGCATGCCATTCCCTCACTCTTAATCCGTTTCCTACTCCATCTACTGTACTCTCTCCTCTGAATTCAAGGCAATAACCCCCCCCCCCAAATAACATTAAAGGTGCAGCGTGTAGAATTTGGCATTTTAGCGCCATCTAGCGTTCAGATTCTAGAATGAGCCTAACCAAAAGGTCACGTCGCTGAGCAACGGAACACTGTGAAGACCAAAAGGGATTGTGTGTTAAAAAAATTATAAAAACCGTTAAACGTTTAAAGTCGTTTGCTTTGTTAATGGTCAGCACTGTCGCTGAAACTGGGTTTCTTTCCAATCAACAATGCAATTTAAACATAATAAACACTGTTACAAAACGTTATAAAACTGCATACTGTGCCCTCACCTGTGCAGCAGAAAACAAGCAACTTCTGCGTCAGTCTTCAAACATAACTTTGCAAACAAGGCTCTCCACCTTGTGAAAGCAACACCAATGTTTACCCTTGTTTTTTGACGTTTTCTATCACAATACCGCTTCATTTCGTCATGCTTTCTTTTATTCGAAAGAAGTTGATCGGACTCTCGACTCTTGAGTAATTTTGAATAAATGTGGTCTTCCATTTCCAAAGCTTTAACTGGAAAATACACACAATTTTAATCCATAGTGCAGAGCAACAACTGTCTATACATCCACCACTGTCCTTTCTCTTCTTCTCCTGCATTCCAGGTAGATTTCAGATCAGCGGATTAATTCACATTTCGTTCTTTTTGTCCCTAAAATCCACCCGTAGACAACACGGCGGATCGTTATGTTGGCCTACATGAACGCGGGCCGCGGTAATGTAAAATTTTTTAAGCTTTTTCTAACTAAATAAAAATAAAACAAACGTTTCATGGGGATGATTGTACTCCTGACTTTACATACAAATAGAAACATTATATCCTATATACACCGCTTTGTTCGGTGCAAAATCTACACACTGCACCTTTAAATTCGTACATTTTCCTCCATCATTTCTTTCATATTAATGGAAAGAGTGTGGCAAGGATCTCCTCTCTAACAGAAAACATTTGCTATGAACTGACGTTTCACAAATAAAGATTGACTGAATGAACGACTGGAGTCTGACAAGAGAAAGTTGAGAAAAAATCATACTGCAAAAACTGTTTGTTGGTTTACTCTTTCAGCTCCCAACAACCAAACATATGAGCAAACAATCTACAGAAACACAAGTAAAAGTGTTTCTACATGCCTTGTGTTCTCTGAGTGTAAGCCTGAGACCTCATGAAGCCCTCGGTGAAACCAGTCTTAAAAGCCTCCTGCTGGTTCTCTGGAACATTCTTCTGTTGCATCACTTGGTCCAGTGATTGTGCCTCCACTCCCTTTTCCCTCTGGAGCAAACCCTGCAAGATAAAGACAGCAAGTGTTGGCGGGTAAGGTTCACTTTTATGACTCTTCACTCCTTTGACAACGTCTGAAGTGTGTCAGTTTTATGAGAAGTAGGTCAAAGTAATCTTTCAATCGCACCCATTTACACACCACACGAACATCTGTGCTTAATATTATTAGTTTCTCAAGACATCTTACTAAAGAAGCCCCCAAAAGGCAAGAAATGCGCAAAATGCTTCAAATAAGACCATCATTTTCCAATCAACACATTAACTGCTGAGGATAAAAGTCAATATTATCCATCTACAGGCACAAATCTCAAATACAAATGCCCCATAAAGAAGAAGATAGCAGATTAATGCTGTTATGAGCTCCCCTACCTTGAAAGTTCACCACAAACATTAATGCTTTCCTGCCAAATAATCTAATGTTAACTGGAGCACTGCAGACCTTTTCATCCGTGAAGCTGCCGACAACACTGATGAATATGCGCAAGTTAGCAGTGAGCTAAGATGCTAACAGGGCCCATTTTGGATCCATGAACTTTGCTCTGACTTGTCATTTCAATCCAATTAGTATTCCATGAGGGTTATCACCTGAATAGCATATCCCCAGGGTAGGGCTGGGCCAAATATTGATTAAAATGATTACTTTAAAGTATTCACTGCAGAAGACTTAAAAATTAAATTCAAGATATTTTTTTCTCATCTTCAATTTTAAGTTGTTGAATTGTATGAAAAAAGAAATACAGTTCTCGTGATGGTGGACCCTGTCAGACTTTGCTCAAGCACTTCTATATGCTTGTATTTTTTTTAAAATATGGGATTAAATATTGATCAGAGAGCTCCATGTTACTACGCTGTGAAAGTAGTCCAGCTTTTAGTGTTTATGTAGACCAACCGTGAACATTTTAACTACACAATCAACATTTTATACCACACATTTTAACTTTGAGAGGGAAATCCTGTTTTGTTGGGGAATACATGTTCACAACATAAAGGTAAAACTTGATTAATGTCCTTTTTTTGTCATTTTAAGTTTTTTTTTCCTTTAAGAGGGAAAAATGATTTAAAAGTAAATTAAATCATGTTGAAAAAAAATAGAGGATTTTATTTTAGGCCATTTTGTCTGACCCTACTTGATAGGTTTTTGGCTTAAGATCTAATTACAGAGGGGTTTGGAAAGGAAAGGAAAAGAAAGAGGAGGGGAAGCCATGATGAAAACACTCCATACCACCTTTGTCATACCAGCACCAGTTATAAATACAATGTTATTTTGAAGAGTGAAGGTACCTTCTAAAGGGCAGTCAGCTTGTTATTTGGATTTATTTGCACTGCTTTTAATGCAAGGAAATACATGCTTTAAGCCGAAAATTTAAAAGCTTAAGAAAATGTGCATTAGTGCCTTACTGACCTTCATGAAGGCTGGTGTGTAGGGCTCAGACTCCACAGGACCATCATAACCAGAGTCAGTCCGTCTTGTTCTTGATTTAAGTGTCTTAAAACCTCGACTCTGGATGAAAACTAAATGGAAATGCATTAGGAAAACATTAAAAAATAATCATGGACAAACTGTTTAAACAATCACAATAGATTAATGAAGCAGTTTAAGTAAAAACCCTATTTCTAATCAAGTTGGGATGTTAATGTAAATAAAAAACAAATACAATAATTTGCAAACACTTTTCAACCTACATTCAACTGAATTCACCACACTGATAACCGTCAACAACCTTTTTCACCGAATGAAAACTACACAGTAACTAATAAAATAAAAACAAGTGTACATGAACAGAAACTGAAATGAAATTAACCGAAAATGTTTGACAATGACTTAAACAATCAGACCTAATTTGGTCATGTAGAAACTAAGTAGGTATAAGTTAGGAATAGAACCAATCACAGCTACTTTGGTTGTGTGGAAAGGTTGGATGAGTCCAGAGGGACATCCAATCACAGCTGCCTTAGCTTGGTGGTGGTGGGATAAGCTGGTGAGAGACCCAATCAGAGCTGCTCTCTTTATGAATTGATATATTCATGTAGAGCAGGTTCACTTTTTGTTGTCAGTTCTGGTGTTGTAACCGAGATGCTCTGACAGGTAGCCTAAATAAAGGTGACTGCATTACAACCTCAAGTTAAATTTTTTTCTGTTCATTTAAAAATTTTAAGTTTACTGGCATTCAATAAAGGGTTATTAAATGTTTCATTTTATTCAAGAGTAAAACATGACTTCAGAAATTCAAGGAAAAATTAAAAATGCCTCACCCTTTAAACTTCATATTTTAGTTGACTAAATTTACTGTAGAATTTGTGAAATTTCATCAACTAAAACTGTACTGAAATTAAAACAATTTAGATGACTAAATTAAGACTAAAACAAAAATATGTTTAAGGCAAAAGAATCAAACTGAATTAAAAAGTGATGACAAAATGAATACAATACTGTAGTATATTAAATTGAAGGTAGGTTCAGAAGGATTTTCAAATAATTGCTTTTTGATTTCATTTACAATTGACACAACATATCAGCTTCATTCCTGTCTGTAATTTGAGTCAGACACCTACCAGGCAAAAACTGTAGCTCTGAGCAAAGGTCTTTTAGGGGACTGTGGGACTGTCGTTGAAATATCGGGGAGCCAAAAACTCCCAATCTTCTGTGTGAAAACCCTGTGAGGAAAATAAGGTTGGAAATACAAGTTTTTGTTACGTTTAACTAATCAGAATATAAAATGAAATGACACCAAAGACAAAATTGGATTCTATGGCATTCAAAAGAGTATGACTTTTTGTATCTTCTATGGGTTTGTTAAATAACAGAATTAAAGGATAAGTTCGGTTCGTGCAGCTTTCACATTGCTTCTTCAGTTCAGAGGTCGGCACAGTTACAAAAACATGACTGGGGCGACACAGACTGTAATGGAGGAGTAGCGTGAGCGGACCATGATGAAATATTGGTGAATCTAATGAGTTTTTGGACGATTAATGCAGTTTTAGGAGTGGCGCTGTATGCCCTATGTGCTGCCATTATACGGATGTCTGCCGCTTGATTTTGGATCTAAATATCTCCTGAAGCACTGTTTGGATCAGGAAAGCCTTCTGGGTGAGTATATTGTTCTACTTCATTTTATAAATAATGTGAAAGCTGCAGAAACCAAACTTTTCCTTTCATCATAGTGGCCTTACAAGTCATAACATGAGTCTTATAAATGTCTGATCATCTAGGCTAGTAGATAGAAAATGCTATAAAATAATCATCATATAAAGAACAACTAAATATTTTATTATGGACCAGCAACAGGAAATAATTATTAATGAGACCTTTTATAAAAAGAACATTTGTCTACTGTAAATGACAAAGTCAAACAGAAAATAAATCACATTCTCAGTTGAAACCAAACAAGCACAAAAACTAAACTCTACCCTCTGTCCTGGAATAACCTGAGGCCACAAGACTATAAATCTGGGTCAAATTTGAGCATCTCAGTCCAAGCTGCCCACCATGTTTGTTGTAAAAGAAGCTGTCTGCAGAAACATGACTGGTTCTCCACGAAGAGGGAACAGCAAGAGGCTCCTCGGGTCCTGGTGTGGGCAACAACCTGCTGACCAGCTCGTCCAGCTGACTCACTGTGATATCCGACAGGCCGAGATCCCTGAGACTCACGCTGGGCTGTTAGGAACAGACAGGAGAAGGTCAGAAACATTTTAGGAAGAAGACCATGAGCTTCAAATTGAATCTTTCTCAAAGCCTTTAAAAACAGCTTGATCTTTAAAAAGAAAATAAAGAGGAGAAAACATCTGAAATCAGGACATTTGTTGCTGACTGATGTAAATCTACAGCTCCTGTTGGGCTCTGTTTCTGCTTTAGCTTCCCCTGAAGATGACGTGCTGTGTGTCATGACTTTGGTGATGTGGTTTGGTGAATGGGGAGATGGTGTTAGAATTTTTTTTTTATAAAACTCTACTTTTATAACTCAAATATACAGACCTGGTCAAAATCTTAAGACCAGTTGAAAAATTGCTGAATATGCATTTTGCACATTTGGACCTTAAAGGTTTTAAATAGAACTACAATATGCAAAAGCAAGAAGGGGGAGTGTGACAAAAAGCACTTTGAAAAAGTAATTTATTGAAAACAACAAGTAAACTGAAATAGGCTGTTTATCAGCTGATCAAAAGTTTTAGACCATCGCTCAAAAAATAACAAAAAACTCTCCAAACCAGAACAAAAATGTTTCTCAGTAGGACTCAGTAATGAGTAGTCATGAGGGATGCCCGCTGCAACATCTGCACGTAACCAGCCGTCGTTTGACGACCCTGCACCACCTGAAGCTCCAGTGTTCCACTGAATGAAAAAGCACCCCAAATCGCGATGGACCCCCCCTCCGGGTAGGGTGCCGGGTAGAAAACATCTCAGGTGGGATCTCCTTGTCATGCCATAACGTTGAAGCCATCTGAACTGTCAAGGTTACATTTTTTCTCATCAGAGAATAAAACTTTTTTCCACCTTTCAGTGTCCCATGTTTGATGCTCCATGGCAAAGTCTAAATGGGCAGTTTTCTGGCGTTGAAGGAGACGAGGTCTTTGAATTTGTTTTTTGTTTTTGAAACCCTTTTCCCGCAGATGCCGTCTGATGGTTACTGCGCTGCATTCGGCACCAGTAAGGACCTTAATTTGGGTCGAGGACCACCCTGAGTCTTGATGGACAGCTAATCGGATCCTCCGGCTCAGCGCAGGTGTAATTTTTTTGGGTCTACCACTTGACTTTTTTGTTCCATAATGCTCAGGATTTTTCAAAACATTAAGAATGACTGTCTTACTGCGTCCAACCTCAGCAGCAATGGCACGCTGCGAGAGGCCGAGCTTATGCAGCTCGACGATCCGACCACGTTCAAGAAGAGAAAGCTTCTTAGGTTTAGCCATCAGGAGGGCATGACCGTGTGAATGCCTGACAGAAAATGAAAATTTTGAGCAGATTTGGGCTTTAATAGCCTGTGGTCTTAAACTCTTGATAAGCTGATAAACAGCCTATTTCAGTTTACTTGTTTTTAATAAATTACTTTCTCAAAGTACTTTTTGTCACACTCTCCCTTCTTGCTTTTGCATATTGTGACTGTATTTAAAACCTCATTAAGGTCCAAATGTGCAAAATGCATATTCTAGCAATTTTTCAACTGGTCTTAAGATTTTGATCAGGTCTGTATCTCTGATTATGACTCTCTGCTGTGAGAAAAAAAAAGGAAAAAATAAGGTTTTTTTGACACAACACTTTGTCTGATACCTTCAGTTTTGCAGCAGATTTGGTCATTCGAAGTTACAACACAATAATAATCATTATTTTGGTTATTTTTTTGAATCTCAGAAAGTAAAAAAGAAAGATGAATCATCACTTGTCAATGATAAACAGTGCTTAACAAATGTTTTAAACAACCTCTCATAAAAGCAAAAAAAAAACACAAACATGTAATAATCTTTCAAAAACTTGTTAAAAACTGAAAAGTCATTGGTATTGGACATACATTTTGAACAGGAGGGAGACATTTCAAAACAAATTCACCTTTCTAAACCCAAATATGAGCCAAACTAAATCTGATAATCAGATATTAACAAGCAGAATATTGAAGCAATAAAGCTATTTTTTCTGTTCAGGAATGCAAGTAAATGACTATAATGTGACTTCTTAATCAAGAGATAAAAATGCACTTTACCGTTTTGTTCTTGAAAGCCGTAACTTTAAGTTTAATGGATAAAATTAATAATTATATGGTTGCATCAAACATTTATGAATAAACTATTTTGTAATTATTTATGCTGTTAGTTATCCTTGATCTGCCTGGCTGTGAGTTTGCGTGATATGACTCTTAGAGCAGAAAACATGTAAAAAGAAATCTGGATCACTGACCTCAGGTTGTCCATTTTGTCAGTTTGTTTGGACTGAGGTTTTTTTTCTTTTTTTTGTGACAGAAATTATGTTTGTGTACAGTGTGCCTGCACTGGAACGCGTGTGTCTTACCTCTTTTAAGTGCGGACTGTGATCCAGAGCGATGTCTTTGTGCAGAGTTTGGACTGAAGCTGTGGCTGTGCTCTTCAGGGAATGGAGGGCATTGATGAGCTGGCTGAGGGGCAGCATCATCTTCGAAAAACACAATAAGACAAGGGTAAGAAATAATTAAAGACAACAGTATGATGATTATGAACAGATTGAATGCAGTGGCAATGTGGTGAGCTGGCTGGCACCCAGTCTAGATTCAGAACTAAACTGAGCTGCATTACAGTGAGAGGAATCAGTTTATGGAACATCTGAACAAAGAAACAAAGCAGCTCAATAAAATTTATCTTAAAAAAAAGACTCAAAGCCAGTATGTTGAGCAAATACAGGGAAATGTGTTAATCGAAGTCTAGCTATGTTTGTTTTGTGGAATAATGTGAATTAACAGATGGACCTTTTGTTTGTTTGTTCTGTTGGTTGTTTCTGATAATAAGAAATAAGGAACAGTAGAAAGGCTTGCTGGCCTGCAGCTATTTTATATTTATTTGTATCATATGTTTAGTTAATTAACATCTCGTGAGAAGGTGGCAGACTAAGGTTTTTCTTCATCCTGCTCTTTTTCATTGACATGTTTTGTTATTTTCTTAGTTTGTATTGTATGTTTTATATACTAGCACATTGAAATAAAGATCTAAAACTTAAAAAAAAAAAAGTCCAGCATGCGCCCCTCCTGCCCAATGTCAGCCCCCAAGACCCCTAAAGAGGTGATAATGGATGAATTTTCCCTGGTGAGTGGATGAAGTTTATTTCAATCTGAGGTGGGAATCATATAAATCATTGTTAAGAGGAGACAATGGTCAAACTGTTGAATGCCTGCTGCCAACTGTGAGCAGAGGCTGAACTGCCATATAAAACAAATGCCCTTAACTCCCTTTAAATTATAAACTAAAAAATATTTTATTAAACAATAAAATATCAATTAAGAACTGTGCAGCAACATACTGAGTGTTTTTTACATCCCTACTCAAGATAAAAAGAGTTCCAAATTAACCCTTTGACTTCCAAACTAAGACATATATTTGCAACAAACACTTTGTTGGTAAAACTGTGTTCCTTCTTCATCATTTAGTAACACGTCAGGTGTTATTTTTCACATTACCCAACTGAGAAGAAGGTATTTTGGTGAACCAGCTGGTTGGCTTGCCTGTTAAGGGTTTTCCTGGGCATGAATGGATTTTTTTTTCATTTCTGCTACAAAATTTTAGTTTTTCCAAGAATATTACAGAAGGAAAATTTAAATATCCAGTGGTTGGCCCAGTTTTCTGAGGAATCACAGATACATTTTTTTTTTCAAATAGGGGTGGGCGATATGGCTAAAATATCATATCACGATTTTTTAAAAATAAAATCACGATCACGATTTTATCACGATTCTTTTTTACTTAGATTTTTCTCGGCTAATTTGCATGTTTGACCATTTTTCCCTGTTTAACATATAAAACATGTAAAACCCTGAAAGAAAAAAAAAAGACAATTAAAGCCAAAGAAACTTTCTGAACAGGTTTTAATTTAAATAGTGCAGTTTTTATAAAAATGTGCAATAAATGTAAACATAAAAGGTGATGAACAACAATATCAACATCATCTCTTAAAGTGCAACAATTTAGAACAAATGTTATCTAACTGCAATGTCTATAATCTGAGTGAATAATACAGCTGCTTTAGAACAGATTTTTGTTCAGACATCTTCAAGCTTTTATCTCCTTTTCTCTTTCCGCCATGGCTTCACGCTACATAACCAAACAGGAGATACTACCATGCACTGCGCGTAATGTGCTACGATTGGCTAGTCAGGTGCGCGTCTGCAAATATGTGAAAAGATTTGTATTACCTTGAGTATGATTTTAATGTTAACTTTCTGAAGGGCAATGATTCACTTTTAACTTTTTCTAGTTCTCAAACAATTATATCCATGTACTGAAAAAAAATCTCTCTTTTCATTTATTTGGGGTTATGCAATGAATTGAAAAATGTAATTGGCAGATACTGTGCTTTAAAAAATCTATCATATAGACTTTGGACTAAAATCAATCAAAAACTTAAAATATAACTCAATCATTTTCAGCTCACGGCGGCTGCTGACCAAACCACCAACGACGCGCAAGACTCTGCCATAACTCCGAGAGTAGAACAAGAAACAAGCACCCAAGAAATCCCACATTCTGCTGACCCTCTTGTGTCTGTCCACGGCTCCGCTTGCTCACAGCAGAATGTGACATTTCTTGTTCTACGCCTGAGTTATTGCAGAGTGCGATTCCTTTGTTTGGTCAGCCGCTCCGTGAGGGCACCCGTAAGAGTATTATAGAAATGCCAAGTAGTACTGTTTAGGCTATAAACATGTGCTAAATGATGTCGCTTCGAGTAAATGGTGGACGTCCGCTCAGGACACTTGGATTACAGCGCACGAGCAGTATGGAGGAATATTGCCGACTTTTTGTGGAATTTTAAGGACACTGTTCGTTCGGGCTCGTATCTAAGTCATGATATCAATGGCAGTGGAGAGCGAGTATACCCCCAGATCTCCGGCTGCATCCTAGATGTTCCAAAACTACTCCACAATGTTGTTCAGCATGAGGGTGAGTAGAAAATAAGGTCAAATCGTTGTTTGGGTGTAGTGTTCCTTTAAAGAAGCGTCTTTTTGGTTTTGGCTTTAGTAAATTCAACATTATTACTGACATAGGAGGTAAACAATCAAATGAACATTATATGAATCATGTGAATATCTAATAACCTAAAAAGCTAACAATAAAAAAGGATCATAAACGATATTAAAAGGTCTTGTTGCATGTTTCCTGATATTTAAAACTATTTGGGCCCTCTTTGTAACCAAATTGACCAATCTCTGAAATAGATTATTCTGAAAAAGATGAAGGAGGTGTTGATTTGATTATCTGTTTCTGGTAAATATCAAATTGCTTGTTTCTTGTGTGAGCTACAGCTGGTCTACAAAGACAAAGTGAATTAGACAACTGAGGTTTAAAGGAGCACTGTGAAAAAGTTACTGTTACTACATGCATATAGGTAGAGATTTGGCTTTAATTGTGTTTCTGGGGTAAATATGAGACTCTCGGACTAAACAAAAGGGGGCAGGACGGTTATGAGAGTGTTACTCAAGCTGACACCAAACACAGGGCTGCATGTCCCGCACACGTCAGATGTATGTTATGTAACCTCCACTGTTTGAACATGAATATAACAATACTTCAATTCACTGCAAGACATTTATTTTCCATGTAGGACCTCGTCCAGATGGGAAAGTCCTCCTAAAACCCTTTTCTGGTGTGGATAGTTTACCGAGGCAACGTGACGTAAGCATGGGATCATAATGGGGCGACTTTAATATGCTAACATGAGCCAAACAGAAATGTCATTGACCGTTAGAGAAGACAAGCCTTAAACAAAGGGTATATACGGCCTTCAATGAGGTGAATCCACGACAGTCATTAAATGCAAAGACAACGTTATAACCAAAGGACAGCGTGTGTTAGAGGAGAGCACATTAGCTAGCCGAATAAAAAAAATGCCACCCTTACCTGCTGAGGTTGAAACGACGTTGACAGTGAGAACATTTTTGCCGGATGATATTTCCACACAAGTCAGAGAAGGAGGATTCGAGTGTGAGGAGGGACCCTCTGTTTCACTTCACTGAGAGAAAACGCTCCCGAGTGCGGCGTCCTCTTGTTTTCCTCCGTTACACAACTTTCAGGGGCTTTAGCTAACAACGGCAAATGGATTCTCCGGCTTCCTCTGAGGTCAAATGGACTACAAAATGACGTCGAACGGAATCACTACCGGGTTCAGATTGCGTCATCGCGTCATTGCTTATGGAACGTGCTGCCTGTTCATCAAGCCCTCGTTGAAGGACAAGTAAGTCATGTACATCAGTAATCATAAGCTGTCACAAATATTAATAATAATTCTCATTTGCACGGGATATCTCTATGATTTCTGCCACATAAAGACTTTTTTTTCGTTTGTCTCTTATTATTACTGACAATTATATTATTGGACAACTGTAAAACCTGCTGTCGCTGTTGCAGTTCAGAATTGAACCTGAATGACTGGTTTTCTATGTTTGTATACCGTGAACTTTATATAAATGATATAAGCTAATAATAAAATTAAAAATACTGCCCGCTTATTATAGACGATGACCAAGGTACGTTTTGTCAGTCTGCTTTCTGGGTATAAAAGACACAATCAATCAAACTTTATTTGTATAGCGCCAGTTCATAACAAGTGTTATCTCAAGACACTTTACAATAGAGCATAAAGCTCTTCATTTTGTGGATACACATATATGCATAGATACACATATAAAGATACACATATACATATATATACAAATATATACATCCAACACCCGACATGAATCCATATAGCCTATCATGAATCCCTCCATCATGGCGGCAAGAAAAAACCTTCTGTTAAGCAGCAGGAAATCTTGAATGTGGATCCCAGTCTCATGATGAACAGCAAATCCACACGGTAAGGGAGGTAAGAGGAGACAGGTGGACTAAAGTAAGAACTAAAGTTAGTGTCAGACCCATGAACCATAGACCTGTCGTCTGATTTATGAGAGGTTAGCCTCTTGAGATGCTACATCTCGCTTTCAGGAGGGTCCTCATGTCTGAATGGTTGTGGCGGTCATTTTATAGAAGTATAGCCAATGATATTCTTGCTGAAAATAAGAATTTATGGTAGTGACAAACTCATGGATGCCCAGACCACAAGTGCATTCCTACCGTATTTGTCTCCATTAAGTATAAATGTGTTAAAGTCCTCTTGAGATGACATCCCATTTTCAGAGGGACCTCATGCCTACGTGGTGATACAAAAAAATAAAAAATAGATAAATAAAAATAAATAAACACAAGCAGAAACAAGAAATCAAGCTGTTTTCCTGTTTTTTGTGCTTTGTGCAAAAAACAAAAAAACGGGAAACGGCTTGTTTTTTTCGTTTTGCGCAAAAAAAAAACAAAACAAGAAAAAGGCTGTTTTTTTGTTTTTTTTTTTTTTCATTTTCACACAAAAAATGAAAATTCCACTCAATACTCAATTTTTTGGTGGGCAGGGCTTTGACGCCCGACATTGTGTGCCCTTCACAATAAAACTCCTTCTCTGGCAGGCATGGAGAACCTGACTTTCAGTGCACTGCCTGCATTTACTTATTAATTTATGTATATATAAAAGTAAGGCTGGTCTTGCTCATAAGCTTCAGGAAAAGTTGAAGGACCTAGCGACAGAGAGGGCTTAGGTGTGTGAAAAAATGCCCATCGACATTTAAAGCCATGTTTGAATACACACAATGTCAACCTCATGGAGGCTGCAATACATCTACAGTCTTGCTTGGTATTATCAGTCGGACAGACTTTGTGTTACATTGTGAATTTGAGGTTAAGATATACTGCTCTGCTATATTCGGTTGAAAATATTTGAAAATGTCTCAAGCTTTATTCTGCATAGTCAGAGGAGTTCTATGACAGCCTGGAAGACTGACAATGTCAAACAGAATGCAACTGCAGGTCAAGGTAAATTGCACCTGATATTTCTGTGAAATCGGATCGGGCAGAAGGCCGAGCTGGTCATTGGTCCTGGTTCAGCTTGATGCAATTTGAGTCCATTCAGGGCACTTTTTCATGTGCCCTTTGCTACATCATTTTTTAGATTATTTTCCACAGTGTGAGTTCAGTTGCTCCTGAGGTGGAGTCTCTTGCAGCAACACATCCCTGATTCATGGTTGGCCTTACAGACTTGTGTCACATTGTGAATTTGAGGTTAAGACATACTGCTCTGCTATATTCAGTTGAATCAAGACTGACAGTGTCAAACAAGCTTCATTTTGCATAGACAGAGGAGTTCTATGTAGTGATGGTCCGCTGATACCCGAGGCTCCGACACATGCGTCGTAGCTCATGAAGCAAACGTATCAAAGCACTGTGCCTGAGCGTGTATCCGTCACATTATAAGTGACATCTGAAACAGTGTCGTATGAAACAGTTGAGTGTATCAAAGCAAACCATCTTCACCCATGCAGTCATGATCCCTTTTCACTTAAAGGAATACTACACCCAAACAACGATTTGGCCTCATTTTCTACTCACCCTCATGCTGAACAACACTGTGGAGTAGTTTTGGAACATCTAGGATGCAGCCGGAGATCTGGTGGGATCCTCGCTGTCCACTGACACTGATATCATGACTAAGATAAGAGCCCGAACGAACAGTGTCCTTAAAAGTCCACAAAAAGTCGGCAATATTCCTCCATACTGCTCGTGCACTGTAATCCAAGTGTCCTGAGCGGGTAACGTCCACCATTTACTCGAAACGACATCATTTAGCACATGTTTATAGCCTAAACAGTACTGCTTGGCATTTCTATGATACACTTACGGGTGGCTACGGGAGCCGCGGCTGACCAAACCAAACGAATGCGCACTCTGCAATAACTACACTGTAAAAAATTTCACCGTAAAATTACGGTAAGTTACTGGTTAATAATTGCATTACTTTCACAGCAACTCACTGTAAATATTTTCACAGCAATTTACTGTAATTCATTCACAGTAGTTTACTGTATTTGTTTCACAGTAGTTTACATTAAAACAACAACACTTTATTGTAAATTCACGGTTGCCAGGCCCAAGGAATTACTGTAATACAGCAGTATTTAGCTGTGGACTAGCTGTAAATTACTGTGAAATAAATACAGTAAATTGCTGTGAAAATATTTACAATTAATTACTGTAAAAGTAATGCAATTATTAACCAGTAATTCACTGTAAATTTACAGTTGAACTCACACTGTAAGATACTGTAAAATTCATTTGTTAATTATGATTTTAATGCACCCAACGTGAAGGAGTAGCGGCTCTACTCTGAGCTCCTCCCGAATAACCGAACTTCTCACCCTATCTCTAAGGGAGAGCCCAGCCACCCTGTGAAGGAAGCCCATTTCGTCCGAGTGCAATACTCCTGAGCCAAGTTCCTCACAGGGGCCGTCTTAAATAGGGGAGTTGATGAGTTGATGAGAGGCAGGTGTGCAGGTTGCAGAACAGAGAAACTCCGCCCCTGCAGCAGGAGCAGAGAGAGAGTCCAGGAGGGAGGGGGAGAGCAGACTGCTGAGGATTCACTGAATTCCACAAACATGGCAGACATGCCTTTTTTTGGTCAATCCAGTATGAATAAAAATGTGAACAACAGAATACCTTTTACTGCATTATATTGAATAAAATAAACTCCTACAGAGTTATAAACATTTTTACAGGGTTCTCAAAGCTTGAATGACTGAGGGCCAGTTTAGGGACCCAACATTAGATCGAGAGCCATCAAAGAAAAAACTCATATGTCACTTTGTTATAGTAAGTCCATGAAAAAGTTAGTTCTTATATTACACAAATTTTGTTTGAAAAAGAGGCAAAATTGTGCCTAACTTTGTATGAAATATGAAGACCAAGTTTTCAGTGAAGAAGTCTGTGGGGAAGTTAGTCCTTAAAAAAGGCTAAAATGTGCTATAGTAGCATCTAATTTTGTATTAAAATAATAATAAAAATCATAATATACTCGAGAATTTGCATTTCCATGAAGGAAATGCGTTGAAATGCTGAGTGTGACTGCTGAAACTGTGAAATTAAATTGCTAAAAGTAATGCAAAGAAAGTTGAAAATGTGACATGAATAGTTGTGAGCGGTAAATCACGGCTGAAAATGTGTGAAACGTGCAATAAAAATGTTTGCAGAACATTATAGATACTGGAGCTCAGGTGTGCAGGCTCACGTGACCACACTGTAACTTCACAGAAATGTGCAAAAGTTGATACTGCTTCAACAGTCATATCTCAGAAACTGTAGCAGGTAGTGAAAAGTGCACTAAAACTGTTTGCAGTTGTGAAAGAAAGCAGAAAATGAATGACTGTTTTGTAACATGGTTAAATGTGTTGATATTTGTAGATGTACCTAATAAAGTGGCCAGTCAGCGTAATACGTCCAAGGTAAGGTTGAGAGTGTAAAGACAAGCATGATTACGCCATAGTAGAGAAAAATCTGTACTAGATGGAGAAGAAAAGCACCTCTGCCTTAACCTGGATTTGAACTCGGGTCTCCAGGTCAGCAGTCCACTGTGCTAACTACTTGACCACGGGGCTAAATATGCTGAATCATGGAAAGCATGATATTTGTCCTCATAGGAGCACTGATAACGCTCGGTACTTCCAGGTAATCGAACGCTCGCTGTGTCCAAATCGGATTGGATATCAGGAAAGGGATTTTACCTTGAGCATCCCAAGAACCTGCTGAAACGTTTAATAAAATTCTCATGTCTGCACTGTTAAACATGTTAACACAGTGGCGAGTTAAAAAAGCGCTTCAAGGTGAAGCACTCGGCTGTCCAGAGCGTCGGTCTAAAGTCACGTGACGTGGTCTAGCAAGAAGGATGTCCTCAAAAGTTGGTGTTGCTTAAAAAATCGTATTTAAAAAACTGTGGAAGCCAGCAAACAGCTGAAGATATGTAAAAATAGCGGAGAAGTCAGTGCAGCTTTTAAAGCATGAATGGAGTCTGTAGGTGAAAGCATGCCCAATCTGTGGAGATTCAAAGTTACTGAAGTTTTCAGCAGAGCTGCGGAAATGTCCCTTTGATTTCAATGTAAAATACATGCAAAAGTTATTTTTTACTGTAAAAAGTATAACTGTTAAACCTGTGAAAAATACAAGCGCACTTCTCATGAACATGCCGCATATAACATTTTTTTTCTGTGAAAATCTGCAAATTTGAAGCCTGTGAAAGGTGCCAAAATCTGGAGGAATAATAATAATAAGAAAAAACAAAATGGAGTTTAGGGAGAACAATATGTTGAAATGCTGACTCAGCACTCAGCAGGGTTGCGCTGTTATGCAAAAGGCCTCAACGTTTTACTGGTGGGTTGCTCCAAAATGCGGCAAACACAGGAACACAATGGAAACAAAACTGAGTAAAACGGTTGACCACATTCTATGGAGTAGTCCACAAAAGTGTCTGGGCTTCATATCCATATACTTGTTTTTTCTCCATAATCCCCAGACATTGGCAGAAGCCTTTGTGGGATTAAGAAACTACAGATAGTATGTACAGCAGCATATCATAACCTACATGCACTTCATGATAATCCCATTTCTCCCATAATGTTTCTCAGATGATTTTCAACATCCCTATTTGAACGGCTCTCTGACTCATGGTTGGCTTTGTTTGGTAATTTCAGTCTAAACAGACTTCGTGTCATATCGTGAATTAGGCTAAGACATACTACTCTGCTATCCCAGGAACCCAAGTCGTTGGCTTGGGTTTGGCTTGGTCCCTATATCCCTGTATGTATATCTATCTATCTATCTATCTATCTATCTATCTATCTATCTATCTATCTATCTATATTTATAGAATCAATGATATATATAAATGTATCACTGATTCTTTTTTTTATGTATATTTTTGGGCATTTTGTGCCTTTATTGATAGGAGAGAGACAGTGGATAAGCTTGTGAAAGGGGGAGAGAGAGCAGGGGAAGACACTCTGCAAACTGGTCACAGGTGGGATTTGAACCTGGACCGGCAGAAGCAAGTATCTGGGGTGCTAACCACTAGGCCAAACCATTGTATGTGGGACTGCGTGTTGATCAGACCTTTCTGGACTCGGATTCTGAAAATCTTAAGTGACTGGCTGGGATCAGAAATCTCCCGAAATCCAAAGCTTTGCTTACTGGGGGATATATATATATAAATCTCCACTACCTAATATAACTGTGTGATCTTGTAACATTGTGCACTTCTACAACATACCTAAATGGTGAGAGCAGAAGAATTTTAGGAGGATATGTATGACAGGTATGCATGTGGGGATTCTTGGAGGTAGATGATCGGATGTATTTCTTTACAGATAAGGGTGCGAGATGAAAAGACATCCACTTTTCCTTTTATAACTGATGTGTTTTGTTCATGAAACAATGTTAAGTCTGTGGCGAAACATATATGTTCCTGTACAGACAAACATGTTAACTTTGTTTTGTACCATGCCTTTGAAAGGCACAATACACACTTGACTTATAAAAAACAAAATATTTCTATGCTCACAGCTGGATCATGTCAACTCCATCTCTCCATTATGCTCATTTAAGATTTTTACACAGGGTATTGAGACAACTAGCTAGCTGCAGTGTACACCAGGAAAAAAGCATGCACATTATTTAACCACAGTGTATAACCTACACTTCTGACTTGTAGGGAATGGGCAGGCTGTGGTCTGTTTATTCTTTTGTAACTCTTGCTGCAGTTATATGTAAAACAAAGAAATAATTTTTCATGACTTATATTTTTTTAACAGAACTATGGCTGGACAGAAATTGTCAGTTGAGGAACAAAGGAGAAGAAATAGAGAGAACCAGTTGACATGCAATATATATTGAGCCAGCGGTGGCCTGGGCTGGACCGCCCCCATCAGGGGGCGGTGCCTTGACGGCCCCCGCCCCTGCTGAATTTCCTAAATATATTGTGGATGTTTCCCTGGCTTAGGGTGCTATATTCTTCTCAGTTTCTGGTGCATCATGGTCATGCCACACCCCCAACACTTTAAAGTCCACCTTCAGGTCTGAACTTTCTCATTTCTCCAAGTCTTGAACAGATTTATCAGGCTTTTGTAGAAGTCATCTGTCTATGCAGAAACAAGCTGGAGACATTTTTGGGGTTGGTTCAATTGAATACAGCAGAGTAGTATGTCTTAGCCTAAAACGTGACATGAAGTCTGTTGGACTGAAAACACCAAACAAAGCCAACCATGAGTCAGGGAGCCGTTCAAATAGGGATGTTGAAAACAATCTGAGAAACATTATGAATCAAATGGAACCCAAGTCGTTGGCTTGGGTTTGACTTGGTCCCTGTATCCCTGTATGTATGTGTATATATATATTTATACACATATATATATCGAATCAATCATATAAATATATCACTGATTCTTTTTTTTATATATATTTTTGGGCATTTTGTGCCTTTATTGATAGGAGAGAGACAGTGAATAAGCTTGTGAAAGGGGGAGAGAGAGCAGGGGAAGACACTCTGCAAACTGGTCACGGGCGGGATTTGAACCTGGACCGGCAGAAGCAAGTATCTGGGGTGCTAACCACTAGGCCAAACCATTGTATGTGGGACTGTGTGTTGATCAGACCTTTCTGGACTCGGATTCTGAAAATCTTAAGTGACTGGCTGGGATCAGAAATCTCCCGAAATCCAAAGCTTTGCTTACTGGGGGATAAATCTCCACTACCTAATATAACTGTGTGATCTTGTAACATTGTGCACTTCTACAACATACCTAAATGGTGAGAGCAGAAGAATTTTAGGAGGATATGTATGACAGGTATGCATGTGGGGATTCTTGGAGGTAGATGATCGGATGTATTTCTTTACAGATAAGGGTGCGAGTTAATGGAGATGAAAAGACATCCACTTTTCCTTTTATAACTGATGCGTTTTGTGACGTCACGTGTGGGTTGCTGTGTGAACCAGTTGTGTGCAGAGTGCAGTGCCTCCAGTAGAGGGTGACAGCATGCCGTGTTTATTGGTGTGGCATAAGCCATTAGTCTGGCCCTGTGTGCAGTGATTGTAGTGGGTAACAGTAGAAGCCTTTTGCGGATGTCTCGCCACTCAAATGAGGCCCCTCATTACAGCTGCTTGCCTATTTTAATGAATTGTTATTGAATGTCAATAAAGATTTCCACTTTGTTTTGTAAATTGCATCCTGTGCTTATTTGATGGCTCTGACTTAGTGGTAGTATATTCCTGCCACACATTTTGAAACCCCACTATTTATTACAGTACCTTGCTCTTGCAGCGTTTCTTTTTTATATATAAAAACGCTTTATATATAATGGACTCATCTGGCAGGGTGGCTGTTTTTTGGGGATGTTGCCGCATGGCGGTGTGAAGGGGTCTTAACTAACAAAACCTTGAATTGATGCTGCCTTTGTCCCCATGATACGGTTAAAACAGCAGTGCCTGTAAACACATAGGTGTGATAGGACTGTCAAGCAAATAAAGCAATTGTGTCTCTAGGAAATGAAAACGCTCGAGATCATTACACCAAACAGAGATTACGCATTTTTTACTTTAGCTGTGTCCGAAATCACTCACTCATTCACTCACTCACTATCCCCTATGTAGTGTAAACGATATAGTGGACTATATAGGGAATGACCAAACGACATTTCGGACACTACACTGAAATTTTCTGAACGTCACAGCGTCAGTTGATGAGCCGGTTATTTCTGTGACAGAAGTGGATGCGCCAAAATTCACGTAAACAAACCAGACACTCGGGAGGATAAGTAGGAAATTTTGAAGCTGTTCACAGCCGCTAAAAGATGTAAAAGAGCTAAACTACGAACGTGTTCAAAATACTTCAACGTTTCTTTTAAATTATGAATGAAAGCAGCGCCTAACGGCCTTCCCTCTCTTCTTCTTCTACGGTAAAACACAACCGCATTGCATTGTGGTATACAGGAGTACCATGTAGGGTACATCATAGGGTGCTTCTCAAAGCTCCAAAGTTGCATCCTCGTCTCCTCCGCTCGCCTCCTCCTCTTGCGTCTTAGTCCAGCCCACCAGAGATGCATGCCAGAGACGCAAGGAAATGAAGAGAGGAGACGAGGAGATTCATTTTAAGAGCATTGAGATGTCCTCTCCTCCGGAGCGTCACATGAAGCGACGTCTTTTAGTGATGACGGCATCACAGCTGGATATGCCAGTCCGATCGCACGGGAGAAACTGACTTAAGGAAAATAATGTACACTCCAGGGCGCTCAACCGCGGTAAATTCATATTCACTTTTACATCAATTTAAGGTGAATATGTACATGAATGAAAAAGAAAAATGTCAAGTTTTCCCAGGCACAGAATGATAGGAGTTCTAAATTGTTATATTGCGGCCACTTTGTGTTCATAAATAATGTTTTTATTCTGCTTTAAGCACTTAAACCCCCTTTCTGTGCATTTATATAGAAAAAAAATGTAAAGGCATGAGATAACAAAGTACAATTCACTACTTTCTCTCCTTATTTATGCTTGGTTAGATCAGGAATTACGAGACCAACAACACTTAGCAACATCATGTAGGCCATAGACATAGACCAAAGACACATAGCAACGACATTTGCCAACAACTAATTTTTGACACAAATGGAACCCCATATAAAACATGCTTTTCCTTAATGTGCATTATAATCTGCCTGACCCTGGGGTCTATTGGGTGCTGATACTTGTCAATGAGCATCTTTTTTATTATTATTTATTATTGTCCATGTTTGCTGTTTGTAAATGTATGTATGGTCTGGGTAGACTGCAAAAACTGAATTGCCCTTTGGTATAAATAAAGTTGTCTAATCTAATCTAATGTAAAATGTGTTTTCCTGAACAGACCTGTCTACTGTAGCAGCCTCACAGTTACAGACATAAACACAAACAACACAAATAAATCAGGACAGACAACAGATGGAAACCCTGGAAGAACTGCCCCATGACAGTGTTCAATATTTTCTGTGATATCAATCTGTCCAGCTTAGAATTCTTTTAAATGATTAGTCAAATATTTCTTTGCACAGTGAAGAAAATAAAAAAGAGATAAAAGAGACACTGAAATTTAGTAACTGCTCACATTTTGAGGGTACATTAGGCCTACACATCGGCTACTTTGTGTGAAATGTAGATATATTCATTACAGTGACACCCAAAAGGTTTCTAATTTTACTTTAACACTTTCTCTTGCGCCATGGTGTTTACATTTCACACATGTGGGCAGCTGACGCTTTACAGCCGGCTGCTGATACATCACAAGGGGGCGTGTCTGTCAGTGAAAAGACTTCAGCGAAGCCTGCACTTGTGTTTCCTCGATTATGCCTCCTGCAGATCAGTCTCCTCTCTCCTCTCTCCTCCGAGCGCATTTGGCGCTTTGGAATGTCCTTCAATATGGCTGCTCACAAAGTACTTCCGGTGTCGCAGAGGAGAGAGGAGACTGCATTTTGGCACATTGGGAAGCCCCCATAGATATCTATAGAACACCTATGAGGTACATCGTATGTACACTCATTTTTGCTGTGCATTGTGGGTATTTTGTAGTGCACTATATAGTGGATGAAAATAACTGCTGAGAATTCGGACACCACTACAAAATGGCGTATACACTATATAGTGCACTATATTGTGAATAGTGAGTGATTTCGGACACAGCGTTTGTGTTTTTTAATGTAGCACAACTGACGAATCAAGTTACCACGGTAACCGAAAATGCTGACACCATTTCCTTCTCACATTGGAGGTGATCATGACGTCACTTCCTTCTGACGATGGAGGTGTAGAGTCTGCAAGCTAGTTAGCTGAGAGTGGAGGTCTGCAGCTGGACTGTCTTGCACGTCTTTACGCTCACTGGCACCGTGAGGTGATGTTTGCGCTCACATCTCCATGCTCTTGTGCTTGTAGAGTAAATGTTTTTATTGAAGTCAAGGCTCCTTCAGGCACGCGCACATGTTGGCAGTTCACTGATAACTTCTGGTATGTCGCATTCATACCCCTCACCCAGTCTATGCTGATGCTGCGCTCTGATTTGTTGTGCATCTCGGGGCTTATGAGAGACCCGTGGGCGGTTCATGTGAAATGCTCTGATGCCACTGACACTTTGAATTGGTTAAATTATTTGACTGCCTTAGCCAGAGCTCCGAAGGGCTCCACTTTAACCCCTGAACCTAAGAGTTGAACCCTCCACCTTGTGACTGAAAGTCTGCACACTTCGGTGTCTCAGCCACCAAATCTAGAGTTATCCAAGTCTAATAAAAGACAACTTATAAGAATTAAAATATGGAGATGAACACCTGAAGCCAAAGCGTAGATTAGCTGACTAAACATAATATAGTATAAAAATAGTAATAAATCCCATTAAAAAATAGGTTAAAATAAAGAGTGAGAGAGAGAAATTATGTTCATAATTAAAAATTGTCAGGGGCATATTCAGGAGTTATCCATTGAAAGACATATGTCTCTTGTTTGGTTTGATTCAGTGTTTTCTTACAAGATACTTTTTTTCATTATATGATATTTTTTCATAATGAAAACAAGAAATAATGGCCTAACCTTCAGAAATCTTCATCTATGGATATATAAATTGGCTATAATCAATAAGGCATTGTACATGTTTTCCTTTTTTTGTCTTACATTCCCTCTCAGATTTTCTGAAGGCGCATGTTAGTTTCTGTTTCCACTGTTTCGCTTTCAGAACACAAACAAACACCAGCCAAGATTGTCCTTGAAGGCACGCCATAGTTCACCAAAGATCGTCTATCCTTGAGACGACACCTCTCTTGACCCTGTCTAATCCGGCGAATTTTCCCATTCATATCAGTGGAACGTGATGACGTAGGTGTGATCCGAAAACGTCCTCGGAGTGAGACCTCTTCCCCCACTTCCTCCCTCTTTCCCAGAAACGATAAACAGACGAATTCACCAGAGAGAAGCAGAGGAAGAGGAGAACGTTCAGCAGGAATTTACAGGATAATTCAGACTGGAAAGCTTTGTCACTGGGGCTGGTGACACAAAGGTAACTTAAACAAAAGTGTAACGGCTTTAGGTGTAGGGAAGATAGCATATACTTATCTAAGAAGCTCATTTTATAATCACATGTAGTGAGTCACGTCAGCTACAATGACCACAGCATTTCCGTCAGCAGAGACATTTCTGTTAATTTTTAACCTGAAAAATGAAAATTCTTCCGTATAACTTCATGATAAAGTCTTTATAAAAAATGCTCATTTTAATGTCGGTTACACAGAGTTTAGTAGAGCAAATATGACTGCTCTCTGACATTTTCATTACAAACACATGTAGCTTCATCAAGCAAACCAGAAACAAGATTAATAAATGAATAATCAAAAAACTCATATAAATTTAAAAGAGTTTTTACTTTAGGCTGTTTTAATCATCAAAAAGCAGACAATGTAAAGATTAAACACATTAAGAAAGTTTTCTCTCCGCCCAAACAAAGATTAGTAAAGGTAAACCTTAAATATTTAATACCTGTTGATGTATATTTAGGAGTTTTATATTCATGTTGACATCATAATTCACAATATTCTTATTTTTAGTGCCCTCAGCGCCACAGATACTGTACCCTACAATCCACATAATGCAACTTCATTTATGTAAACTTTATTTACATTTCTATTATTAAACAGTACTGCCTAATCAGGGCATCAGTAGGTCGTGCGTGTGCCTTGCTGGTTCAATCCCTGTGTTAGTAAGAGTTTGCTTGTTCTCCCTGTGTGTGCGTGGGTTCTCTCTGGGCATTCCAGCTTCCTTCTACAGACCAAAACATGCTCATCAGGTTGATTGGTGACTTCAAATTATCTATGAGTGTGAGCACGAACGGTTGTCTGTCTCTCCATGTGGCCCTGTGGTTGGCTGGGGACTGTTTTCACCTCTTGCCCACTTGTCTATTTTCAAACTACATTATATGAAAAAAATAACAGCTTTCAATTTAAAGCTATGGTCTACGATTTGGAAGCTTGATACATCTTTATAACACCGTTTATAAGGCCGTTATGGTCCTATGGCCCGATCTACGCAATATAAAGATCAAAAAGAATGAAAAAAATCCATTCAGTATATCCGCTGCAAAGCGGCATAATCGTTGACCAATTCGAACCGTGGGGAACGGCGGTTTGGATTGGTCCATGAGTTCACCAATCCCTTGTCTCCCCCACACCATCCTGCCTCCTCCCCACTACCTCCCTCAGTTACCGGTGAGCAGCTAGCTACACGACTACTGAAGCGTCATGGAGCCGGAGAAGACCAGCACTGAAACCGTGAGGCCGCGTCTGTTACCCTCCACATCGAAGGGAAGGAAACGTAAAAGTTTCGAGGAAAAGGCTGAAGTAAGGAAGAAAAAAAAAACCCAACATATATATATATATATATATCTATATATAGATATATATATATAGATATATATATATAGATATATATATATATATATATATATATATATATATATATATATATATATATATATATATATATATATATATATATATATATCTATATATAGATATATATATATAGATATATATATATAGATATATATATATATGTGTTGTTAGGAGGCGACACAAGGGGCGCGATCTTGGAACACGGAGGGGAGGGGTGAGTGAAGAGGGGGCAGGCTGCGTTTTTCAAATCTGTCTCAACAGCCAAACTGGTTTTCAGATCGTAGACCCTAGCTTTAACTATAGAGGTAAATTCTGTTTAGTTTCAGCATATATTTTAATAGCATAAATGCAGAACTTGATTCGTTTAATTTTTGTGTCACTTGGAGGGTTTTTTTTGTGGGAAAAAGATAAAATTGTACATCGAGTTTTGTGGAAAAAAAAACAGGAATTTTGTTTTTAGGCCTTATTGTCTTAGCCCTAGTATATATAAATCATATATCCTATTAACACAACCTACCTATTTGTGTATTAAGTTAATGGATGGATAATATCCTTTTAACTGTCAGCTCAACTGTTTGGCAGAGTTCATAATTAAATTCAGGGATATTTTATGTTTTAAAAAACAGAACAAATCAAATACTTGTTTGGTTCCATTAACATTTCAGGGAACAGAAAAAAAACACAACCAAACAAAAAACGGATATTTTCTTGGTGTGTGATTAAAGGGTTTTAAAAGTTAACAGTTGAAGGTGTGATGACACAAAAATAAAAACAATATTTGGGACAAAATCAAGTAGAAAAGGCAGAAATGATTGTAAAACTTTGAAAAATAACTAGAAGTAGATGATAATTAGTTTGATAAACACAAAATGTTTTGATAAATATCAGACTCTATATGTGTTTATATCATCATATCAGTAAATGGTTAAGTGTTGAAAACAATTATGATGGAAATAATAATGGTAGCTTTTAGCTTTTTAAACCTTTAAATTCTACAAACAAAATGTTAGCTCTTTCAGTTTGTTTACAGTTTTTTATGTATCATAAAACACTGACAGAAATAAACAGTAATGTGTTATGTTTATTTAACCAATTATATATTCCTGAATGTGATGACCTGTGCCAAACAGTTGAGCTGGGAGTTAAAGGGCTAATATAGATTTATTGATGCTGATGCTGTTGAGAATCCTGCATATTAATCCAGTTCTTTACAAATTCCCTTATTGATTCACTTTTAGATAAAATGTAGTATTATTGTTATTATTAAAAATAAGTGTTTCCTCACATGAATTTCAGTGGCAACACTCATAATATTTCAAGTGTACAGTTCAATTATTACTATTATTTGTAGGGATGGGAATCAAAAACCAATTCCAGTTGCGAATTGGTAACAGCTCCATCAAAGAATTGATATCATTAATCTTTCTACTTATCAATTCCCTTATCAATTCCTTCCACTGACAGGGTTAAGAAGCATCAGAATTGTAGCTTAATTTTCATTTCACCTACTATGCAACCTTAAGTGAGTGGAAACACCAGCAACTTGCAGAAGCAGTTATCTATGCTGTGATGTGTTTGACACTGTTGCCACTGAAAATCAGACCAACATTTACCCACTCGCAAAATTTGCAGGAATCGATAAGGGAATCGTTAAAGAATTGGATCGATTGGCAGGATCGTTAACAGCATTGGTATTGATAAAATCTTAAAAATTCCCATCCCTAATTATTTGTATTTTACTGTATTTAACCTGAGCTGCATGGTGGTGCAGCTGGTAGAGCATGTGCCTCACAGCAAGAAGGTTCCTGGTTCAATTCCCGGGTTGGGAGGGCCTTTCTGTGTGAAGTTTGCATGTTCTTCCCATGCATGCTTGGGTTCTCTCTGGGCACTCCGGCTTCCTCCCACAGACCAAAAACATGCTCATTAGGTTAATTGGAGACTCTAAATTGCTCTCAGGTATGAGTGTGAGCGTGAATGGTTGTCTGTCTCTCTATGTTGCGACCGGTTCAGGGTGTACCTCGCCTCTCGCCGGATGATAGCTGGGATAGGCGCCAGCCCCCCGCAACCCTGAAAAGGGATAGCCGGGTATAGAGAATGAATGAATGAATGTATTTAATCTTTGTTATTGTCTTTTTTTATTTCTATCTAATCTGCACATTTTTTCTGTACATGCTGTTGGAATCTGAATTTCCTGAGAGAACCCTCCCAAGGGATTAATAAAGTTCCTGTCTATCTATTTCATTCTGTACTACTGAAGTAAGTGCCTCTACAGGCAGCTGGTGTTTCCACCCTGGTGTTTGGAATTACACAGAAATTCTTGATGTTATGAAGTCAGCTTCATTTTGTGTACAATTAAGCCACAAGTTTCACTTTCTGTTACTCCTGGCTTCCGTGTTTACCTCTCTGTATTTGTTCTTGTCTCTGCTGACTGCCTTACAAAAGCAGAGTTGTTGATTTTTAGGGGGTGCAGAACAAAGTGGAAGGAATTGATAAGGGGATTGCTGAGTGTAAAGCTTCATGATATTGATTCTTGGAGCATGCTGTTACCGATTCTTAGCTGGAATTGGTTTATCGATACCCACTCCTAATTAAGTTGATGTTCATTTCCATCTAAAGCTGACGATGGCGGAGCAGAACACGGAGGCGAAGCTGAAGACTCATCTGAAGCAGGAGAAGATCCAGCTGTGGAACCCTCCATACACCGATGACGACAACCAGCCAGGAACACAGCACATGCAGGTCAGAAAATCAGCAAAATAAGAAAAATACAGACCAAAGTGATGTCTGATCCTGTCACAACAGTTTGGTGCTTCTTTGTGGGGTAACATAACAGTATTATCTAATCTTTCAAAAAACCATCTTTAACTTAAAACTTTACAGAGTCCATCCATTTGTAGTTTTCTATTGTATGGTCAAACTCGTTCACTTAGTTTGTTTGTCTGTTTCTGTTGTTAATGTTCTCAGGAGCTGGCAGAGCGATACGCCCCCCTGCTGTGCCTGCCCGTGCAGGAGGTAGCAGCAGCTCTCGAGGCCATCCGAATGCAGGCGGTGAGGAGGGGCAAAGGAAACAAAACATTCAGGGAGACGAACGTCGCCACACTGGAGCTGCTGCTGCCCAGAGACAGCAAGAAGGTGGAGACACATGTCCTCACAAATGTGTGCTTTATCCTGCAGCAACCATAAAATCATACTTTTAAACCACTTATACAAAGTTTAATTGGCAGTTCAGCTAGATGCTTCTTTATTAATCAACATAACTCCCATCCAGAATATATTCATTATATATTTATGTTAATATCAGATTGTTTTCTCTATCCATGTTTGTATTAAAGGTGTAGTCAGCGATCTTCTAATCTGCTAATCTAATGCAGTATTTGTCAAATTCACCGTATTTCTCCTCTCCATCCACAAGATGTCACCACTGACAGCATGTTGAAAAAAAAGTCCGGTTTCAATACACAGCCTTGGTTCTGAATTTCAGCAGGTAAATACTGTGGCTCGGGCCGAGTCACCAAAACAGGGTACACCCCCCCACATCCAGGGGGCGATCATACTCATGCGCAGATCAGACAGAGGGGGGAGGGGGAGTTGTAGGTTGCGTAGCGAGCGCAGTTAGTGTAAGAGAGAGAGAGATACATTATGTGCAGTAGCAATGGCTGAAAAACAGCCCAAAAGAAAAAGGTTAGAGGAGCAGAAAGTGAAAAAGAAGGGCTATGACCATGAAAGAGCAAAGACCCGGGTCAACATTGGTGTTGCTTTCTGACGGTGGAGGGAACTCTGCCATTTGAAAGACCTGAAAACGGACGCGGATGTCTCTGTCTTTTTGCTGGACAGGTAAACAACATTAGCTTTGTGGTGCTTCACATAACAGTAACAGCCGTCGGGCTTCATCTTATTGTCTAATCTGCCAGAATGTACTGTTGTCGTGATGTTATCAATAATGTCAGTCGAGTTGTCTGACGAGTCGGGGTTACCTTAGCTACGTTGGTCAGCAGTTTCTACGGCCGTTTCCATGACGATGCACGTCCATCAGCTTTCGGGGGTGGAGCCAGGGGTGAGGTATAAAGGGAGAGGCGGGTCTACATTTGTTTATAAACAACCCCTCCACTCGTTTTCTCCCACATCGCTGACTACACCCATAATTATTCATCCAACTTTCTTTACAACCATATAGACACGAGGTCCCTCTTGAAAATGACATGCAACATCTCGAGGGTCAAACCTTTAATAAAATTCTATTCACAAAATATGGTGTTATACAGATAATAATTGATTGATTGAATCTATATTCAATACAGACAAATGTGATGAGGACAGATTTATGATATGGGCGTCCATGGGTTTGTCTCTATCGTAAGTTCTTGTTTTTAGTCCCGTTGCCTCTGCCTGGATGGAAACATCTCTGGATGTACAGTATGTGTACAAACAAATATATCACTTGCTATGAACTTGAGCGATACAAATCCAATCCAATCCATTTTATTTGTGTAGCACATTTACACAAAAACATCTCCAAAGCTCTGTACATAGAATCACGAAAACAATAAAACAAACATTTCCAGACTGATGAAAGAATTGATTGATTGAAATAATCACACGATACAAAATGAGATTATTTCAAAGGCTGATTGGGTTTAGTGCAGACTTCAGCTTGGATTTAATGGCAGCTCAGAGGTGCTGCTTTAGCTTTGTTAGGACAAGGGTTTAGAAAAGACTCTGCAGGATGACACAGGAAACAACTTCCATTTTCATGAATGATCTTGAGAACTGAACATCAAGAGGTAATCCTTTGTGTTTGGTATCCTAACACTCTAAGTATTAATGCAAATCAAAATAATCCAATAAAAATACTTTTTTCTGAATTAATTTTGGTTTGGTCATATGTGATGGACCTTCAGGATTTATAAAAAAATAATTATTCAGAAGAATTTACAGGAGCGTTGAAGAAAATGTTGTGTGATAAAAAAGCTTTGGCTTATTTAAAGTTACATAAAATATGAGACGTTATGCTTACAAATGATTTAATGATTCACAATTTGATTTATTCCTGAAGCAGAATGAGTTTCTTCTCTCTAAGATTAGAGGAATAATGTTTGTTTGGTTTCCAGGATCCAAAGTCAAAGAATCACCTGGAGACGAGGCTGGATGTCCCGGCTCAGGAGGTGGTGGACAGGTAAACGCTCTCTTAAACAAGCACAGGAGATCCTGATGAATGTCAGCTGTTATTTAATATCAATCCTGTTTGTTTTCTGCTGAAGGATCGCGGAGGAGTTTGGGCTGAAGCACATCAAACTGATCCTTAACGGGAAAACTTTGTGCACAGGTGAGTTCTGTCTGCATGACTGCAAATAAAAGCCTCTCTAGAATCAAAAACAAGAACTTTTACTTTCTTAAAGAAGTTAATTTACGATTGGGACACCTGTGAATGTGCCAGTGTGTGTTATGCACCTCATGAGTGAGCACTTATTTTGAGGCGAGGGTCTTTTCCTCAGTTTTAGACTCATGAGAGAGACAGAACTCGAGGCAGCGGACTGAAGACTGAGGACAAAACACGTAAAGGGACATGAGACGTCTTTGCTTCTTCATTCTCATGTGACAGTGACGACAGTAAGAGCTGATTATCAGTCAGCTGACAGTCGTGTATGAACAGCTGATCGTTTATGAACAAATACACCTGATAAAATAAACATGAAGATGTTTTCTCTCTTTATATGACCTAATTATCAACTCCTGAGTGTCAAAAACATCCTGCAGACTGATCAAAACATTAAACAATGTTAAAACAATGTTTTAATATTTAATTATTTGTTGATCATTACAGTTTTTATGATCATCTGGTTTTTAGTTATTTTCCCTCTCCACATCACTGTGAAGAAACAACAGAGTGATTCAGAAGATCATTCCTGCCGGCAGACATCACCCTCAGGGACATGACTTGTTAATAATGATTTTTATTTGAATTATTTTAAAAAACTACCGCAAGATTGAAATTTCTCTTCTGGGAATAATAACATATTATTAATTTCATTCATTTCATTTCATGTTAATCATTCTAAAATTGGACACATGCTTTTCTAGTGTATCATGAACATAGATTTGTGTTCAATTTGTGTTTGAAAAAACATTTGAATCAGAACAATAATAGAACATAATACCTCTGGCATGATCATCAGCCTTAATTTAAAGTGTGTTTTTGTGTAAAACATGCTTTTCCAGTAGCTCCACAGTCTGACTTTATTATTGAATAATAGAAATAAACAGGGTCACAATCAACTATAAAAAAAAATAGACTAAGATGAGGTCAATTATGATTTCATTAAGTTTAAAAGTTCAAATAAAATCTTTTAGTTTGACAGTAACTCAGAAAAAACAAATGTAATGTTAAACTCTGATGTGATTTACTTATATAAGGTTTAAAACTAAATTTGAGATTTTAATTGAATTCTTAGTACATCAGTCATTTCTTGAAATAAGAAATGACGGTCTGTTTTGATTTATTCAGATTATTTTCAGGTTATATTTGTGTAATGTCCATTTCATTCTTAGTTCTGATGCCCATTTTCTATCTATCATTAAACTCTTCTGTTGTTGGGAAGTTTCACTGAAGTCCACTGCCTTGTATCGTCCAATCAGAGAGTGATTTCCACTACAGGGGCGTTTCTGTCAGTAAATTGACTTCCATGAAGTCTGGTCTGTTGTGTTCACGGCCCCTTAGCAGTTAAATCAAAATGAAGTGGCCCTTAATATGTCTGGTGTGAAGCCTCAGTCAGCATCAGCCTCCTAAAGGGGATGCCCCCATCATGACTCCCTCTGTAGGACGCCTCTAGTGGACATTTGATGAACTACAGCTTTTTGGCACTTTAGTATTTGCTTCATTTTCCAACACAAGATCTATTGGAGATGAATCCAGGGACTTAAAGGATAAATTCGGTTCCTGCAGCCTTCACACTGTTTATAGAATGAAGTAGGACAATATACTCACCCAGAAGGCTTTCCTGATCCAAACAGTGCTTCAGGAGATATTTAGATCCAAAATCCAGCAGCGGACATCCGTATAATGGTAGCACATAGGGCGTCCAAAAACTCATTAGTTTCACCAATATTTCATCATGGTCCGCTCACGCTACTCCTCCATTACAGTCTGTGTCACTCCAGACATGTTTTTGTAACTGTGCTGACCTCTGAACTGAAGAAGAAGAATGTATGTCTCCGCGCCTGCACAGTACTCTCTGGAGCGCTGCCTCCGCGTCCTCCTTTCGATGAGCTCCTCATCTGTAAACTCTGGCTCAAAACTGTAAGGACACCCATCATATTCAAAGTTCTCCTCCACAACATCTTCATCCGATAGATATTCATCCATTTTGCACAAAACTGGAAGAAGAAAGTCGTTGTGTAGCCGGCGGTCTTCCGCTGAAACAATGAGCCGTACTGCGCATGCACGGAGGCAAACGTTCTTCTTCTTCAGTTCAGAGGTCAGCACAGTCACAAAACATGTCTGGAGTGACACAGACTGTCGTGGTGGAGTAGCCCGAATGGACCATGATGAAATATTGGTGAAACTGATGAGTTATTGGACGATTAATGCAGTTTTAGGAGCGGCGCTGTATGCCCTATGTGCTACCATTATACGGATGTCCGCTGCTGGATTTTGGATCTAAATATCTCCCGAAGCACTGTTTGGATGAGGAAAGCCTTCTGGGTGAGTATATTGTTCTACTTCATTCTAGAAACAATGTGAAAGCTGCAGGAACCGAACTTACCCTTTAATCTGTGTGTTTTCATGTTTTTAGACAAGCGTCTGGACGAGCAGGGCGTGAAGAACAACAGTAAGGTGATGGTGCTGAAGGTGAGCGACTCAGAGTGGAGGCAGCAGATGAGCGAGGAGGAGGAGAAGAAGAGGAACCAGAGCGAGAGCCTCCAGAGGACCCAGAAGGGCTTCCAGATCCTGTCAGAGAGAGGTACCGTCCACTGGTGCTTTTATCTGCAAGACCTTTTTATCTCCACCAAGGAGGTTATGTTATTGCCGGCGTCTGTTTGTGTTTTTTTGTTTGTTTGTTTCTCTGTTAGCAAGAAAACTCAAAAAGTTATGGATGGATTTTGATGAAATTTTCAGGAAATGTCTGGATTGGAACAAGGAACAAATGATAAGATTTTAGGAGTGATCTGGATCACCGTCTGGATCTAGGGATTTTTAAAAGGGTTCTTTAACATTGCAAGATAGGACCATTTTCAGCATACAAAGGAAGGACTAATTTGTATGGTGAAAATCACAATATAGGTGAGGACTGTGGCGCTGGTGGAGATCTGCGCTCTCTGAGTGCTTTTCTAGTTAAAGTTGGTTTGGGTTTAAACCTTTTTCTCACAGATAATGCCCCTGTTGATGTTCTGCAGTCTATCCACGGTCCTGTCTTCTCTAGTAAAGGCTGATAAGTCCAAAAGTAAATTTGAAGTCTGTTCTTTCTGCTGCTCAGATGGCAGTGAGGAAACAACTCCGTTCCTGGATATTGCCGACCAGAAAGGAAACCCTCTAAAGATCCCACCCAAGGAGAAAAAGGTAGAACTCGCATAAATGCTCATGATATAGATTTTTAAATGTAATAAAAACCCACAGATCTTGTGCAGGAAGTTTTTTATTTATGTTTTTAAGTCTTGATTTCTGGTATTTCTTTTTTCTACTGTAAACTGTAATTAGAAATCAAAGCTTTAACTTTTCAGAGCATAAACTCATTGTTTTGTGTTGATATGGAAGTGAAATTATCACTTTTCACTGTAAGAAACAGCTGGAGGCACAGGAGAAGCTTACCTTGAAAGTGCCTGAAAAGTTTTTGAACTGCTGTGTGTGGCCAGAAATATTAAATGTCGTTTGTGTGTTAATGTTCCTGTGTGATAAGGCTCTGATCCTGGCCATGGGTTTCCACGAGAAAGGCCGTGCTCTGATGAAGAAGAAGCAGTTTGAAAACGCGCTGTGCCACCTGCTGCAGGCCGACCAGCAGTTCAGGTACAAACATCACCGACACTGTGGAGAGAAATTAGACATTTGAAAGCTGCATGAGATTCAAGGAGGGCTTGACGTCCGTGTTAAAAATGATAGCACTGTTTATTTAGTTTTAGTCTTTTGCCTAAAATATCTTTAAGTTTTAGTCATAATATAGTCATCTAAATGTTTGAATTTTAGTCTAGTTTTAGTTGATGAAACCTGCTGTAAATTTAGTCGACTAAAATATGAAGTGTAACGTATAAAGTATTTTTTATGTTTCCTTGAATTTCTGAAGTCCTGTTTCACACTTGGATAAAATTAAACATCTAATAACCCTTTATTAAATGCTAGTAAAGTTTGAATGTATAAATTATGAGAAAAATTCTCCTTTTGTGTGAAATGCAGTCACCTTTATTTAGGCTACATGGCAGACCATCTCAGTTACAATACCAGAACTGACAACAAATAGTGAACCTGCTCTACATGAATATATCAACTCATAAGGAGGGCAGCTCTGATTGGATCGCTCCACAACTTATCCCACCACCACCAAGCTAAGGCAGCTGTGATTGGATATATTCCTAACTTGTCTCTACTTTCTACATGACCAAATTCGGTCTGATTGGATTAAGTTTCTGTCAGACATTTTAGTTTAGTTTTTATTTGTTGACAACAATGTTACTGTATAGTTTTCGTCAGGAGAAAAAAGGTTGTTGATGAAAACTATTACGAAAATAAGTCAACAACATTAAAGTAGCTTGACGTTCAAGGAAAGTGAAATACAGTTTGCATAAATAACATTCAAACATCATTTGTCCAATCAGAAGAAATCATTTTGGATTTATGCAGTGCTGCCTCTAAATTCAGAGGGAAATAGACTACACCACATCTCAGTACTGACTAACAGATGGATGTAACTAGCAATGATTAACCTTATTCGAAACGAAAATGTGTGGAAAATATGCCAAAACAATCAGAAAGATGATAACTAAAGCATAGAGCCTTTATCTACTGCCAGAGTAAAATACAACAGTGATAACGAGCAGTAACATTATCAGATTTTTTTCCAGTATCTCATTTGCCAATATTTCTGAAGTCATTGTTGCTTATACAGATATTTTTTGGACAAAATATTCAGCTTTCCCCCAACTTAAATATTTATTTTTATTTTGTATTCTAAAACGGATGCTGTTGGTGTCTTAATGTCGACATTTAGTGCGATCGACAGGCGACAGGTTCAGGGTGTACCCCGCCTCTTGCCCGATGATAGCTGGGATAGGCTCCAGCCCCCCACAACCCCGAAAGAGATAGCCGTGTATAGAAAATGAATGAATGAAGTGAAGTATTTTGGTTCACTAATGCATTTTGCCGATATTTCAGCTGATATAGGGACATACAGTGTAAGGCCGATATCTATGGTGATAAATCGGCTGTAAATATCTGCAGAATCTTTCACATCTTCTCACCGTTCAATACTGATGTTGAATCGATAATATCGTGCATCCTTAGAAAAAATAATATAGCGAAGCTTCTTTACTGAATGCCTGAAATTGTTCCTGGGTCGATTGTGTCCTCCGTGCACCAGGGGCTGATTGGAAGCGAGCAGAGACCACCTCTCTCAGGTGAGCTTGGTGCACTTATTTGTACTAAAGAAGGGGTCACTTGCAGTGTTCAAAAAATTAAAATGAACTGAGCTGAGCACAGAATCAGAGCAAATCTCTCGAACAATCCAGGTGTGACAACAACCTTAAATTATAGGTTGAGTTGAAAGTAGAACTATTTCAGCCGCAAGCCCCCCAAACTTATGAGTGAGAGAACTTTACACCTGAGCTCTCACCAAAAACTCAGTGTCTCAGACTTTTAGGTTAAGTTGAGCCTTTATGGTCCTTCATTCTGCGTATCCAGACTCATTGGACTTTAACGTGTGTCTTCTCAGTAAGTGCGGCTCGGCTCTGCTCGGCTCCGTGGATAACTTCGCCGTCCTGCAGCTGGACATCGTTTGGTGTTACCGCGCTCTGGAGGCACTCTCCTGCCTGGACGACGGGAAGAACCGGCTGCAGCGAGCCGAGGATTGTTTCCTGAAGTGTTACGGAGAGCAGCAGCAGAGGCTGCTCATGATCAAGGTGAGGAGTGGAGTTATGGCCCTTTTCCACTAGCACGCCTTGGCCCTACTCAATGTGCAGCGTGTTTCCACTGGCGCGGTACCTCCTAAAACAAGCTAGTTTTAGTACTTACTCCGCTCTGGTTCCAAGCAAGCAGAGTCGATGAGTCATTAGCGCGACGACCTAGCATGCTAGCTGTATCTACCATTAGCTTACCATCATACGTCTTTTCTTTGCAGCTCGATTGCTCTCGTCCTCGGCTTCATTCTGTTGTATAGCTTCCAAAACTCTCCTGTGCTTCTCAAGGGGTATTTCTTCTTGCCACCTGCAGCCTTCTTCTGCTTTCCTTTTTTACTCAGTTTGTGTTTGGGAGTGTTTGGGAGTGTTCAAACACTCAAGACAGTTGGCAGGGTTCATGTGGACAAAATCCCTTTTTCTTTATGATAAATAGATTCTATCACTGAAGAGATTTGACCATTTAAAGGGAGACTTCAAGTGTTCTTTTAATTTTTATTTTTACAATTTACAATCTGGTAAATATGGATAAATAAAACTATCATGTGAGGAAGCAAGAGTCTTTTACAAGTCCCCTTATTTTCCTGAAAGATTTAGTGACCTTTTTGCAAACAAAATCAGCCTGTTCTCTCCATCAGAGTTTGTGATTGATCTGTACATCCATAAAATGAGCGGATGAAACCTCAATGATTTCATCATTATTTATTTAAAATTTAAGTTTTCATGTTTTCTTGTTAGCAGCATATGTAATAGAATTTGACTTTTTTGCATTTAAAGACAGTGAATTTGTTTGAAAATGTATTGAGTTATTGGAAAAATCTAAATCCAAAGGGACAATATGTAGCGTTTTAAGTAATTTATTAGCTAAAAACAGAGTCTACATTCATATATATGTCCTCATTTGTGTGCAATTGCTTCTGCCAACAATCTGATCAATCTGTTCAACAATCAGAACCTTGGGCACCACTTTAGAATAACGATCATTTGTAAGACATTTATAAGCTTTTAGTAGATGTTAGTGAACAGTTAACTAATCATAAACAAACCACTTATATACATTTGTTAATGATTGTTACATCATTTATAACTTAAAGGGGACATATCATGCTTGTTTCTCCTTTTCACTATGCCAGACTAGGATGCCTGTAAAGCATTTCTGCCCTCAGTACAAGTCATTTAGTTCCTTCATTGCCCCACAATAGCATTCTCAAAATCCTCATTTTAAGCCACTATGAACCTCTCGTTGAAACACGAGGATCTGAGGATGACCTAAAGTTACCTTGCAACGTCACAGCCCTTTGTGCTCTGATTGGTCAGTTCTATCGGGGGTAGAGCCAGCTTGTCCTTCTTCTACTGTATTTTCTGGCAGGCTCAAAGCAGCAACCGCGTATTGAGTCCCCCTACAGGCCAGAGCTGGTAATGAGTGAGTGTGAGCTAGGGATCTATATACCCCTGCTGGACGGATGTGTTCCTCGGTGACGGTTTTGTGGCTAACGGACATCACAGAGGAGGAAGTGTTTTATCAGATTACTCCAATAAAAAGAAAGGTACCTCGTGTCGTCACGACGATTCAGATCTCGCGGACATCTTGCAATGACCTATTTTCAGAGGCATCAAATCTCATTTTTTGAAAATTAAGGGGGTGTAAGGTCTTGTTTTCAAATTTATTATATCATATTATATGAAAGTATTAAATCACGCATCAGCATGATATGTCTCCTTTAAGCTACAAGACATGTAAAAACTATTAGTAGATACTGAACTATTTATGAATAAACTACATGTATATATATTTGTAAATGATTATTACATCATTTATGAATGATGATAAAATCATTAGGGTTAGGGGTCAGGGTTAGTTAACTAATCATTGTTTCATGATTGGTTAACTATCTACTAATACCTTTTAATAGCTTATAGATGTCTTGTAAATTATTTAATGATCATTGGCAAATGATTTAGTAGTCATTTACAAATGTATATATTTATTTTGTTATGATTGATTAACTATCTACTAACTATCTATCCAATAGCTTACAAATGATCATTATTCTAAAGTGTTACTGAATCTTGTCCTCTTCAGGGAAGAATTTCTTTTCTGTATTTCCATAAAGTCCTATAGAGGCTTCCATGTCCTTAAAGTCCATAAAAACTATGAACATCCTAAAGGAACATAAAGCACTACATAGTACTACTGGCTAAGGCTAAACACATTTTCACCTAGAGTCAGAGGGAAAGGAGAAGGAGCACAGAAAGATGTGTTTGTCACTGTCATTTGAAGGCCTGCACTGCACTTTGGTTCATAATGCAAGATCAAACTTATGCCACGCCACAAGAGAAGGAATCCTCGTCAGCAAAAGCTTCATACATTTGAAAAAGTGAGGCTCCAGAGAGCACTTTTCATTTGGATGCAATATACAGTTTCACCACTAGATGGGAGAACAAACCACACAGTGTGGATTTAAGACTTGCTGTAGGCATACCTCTGTTTCTTTGAACCCTGAATTAACATTGTGTGCATGTGTGTGTCTGCAGGGTAACACGGGCAGGGAGCAGGTGTTGTTCCTGCGCCTGTACCTCCTCCAGAGCCTCCTGTCCTACATCGAGGGGAACGACACTCAGGCCAAGCACCAGCTCTCTAAGGTACCTGCTCTATCGCATCAAGCAATCTCTAGAATTATTTTTATTTTTAAGAGTTAAAACTTCTCAGATTGTGGAGCACAGGTTCAGATGATCACTCACTCCAGGTTTACTCATAATTTTAAGTTTTGAGTAGGGAAGCATGTGAATTGGGACACGCCATTTTTCATTGAACAGAGCAGCAATAAATAATACAAAAAGCAGACAGGGTCATTACAGGCTAATTAAGCAATGTTTTATGGACTCAAATCAACTGATGATGCAATTAAGAGATGAGTAGTTGGAGACAAAACACTTCTACTAAATGTTGTATTAATTCACCTCCTTTGCAGTTGTAACAAAAAACAACAAACACAAAAAAGGCATTACAAATCTGTTATAAAAAATGCTTAGTCAGATTTTAAGATATGATAAAACAAGCACCTCCCAGTATCTGTCAAATTTATGTCTGGCATATTTTTGAGAGCAGGTCAAGTGTTACCTAAAATAAATCTCCCCAATGGTCTCGTTCCATTCTGTAGTAGATGGAAGCTGCTTGTTGAGCCAGTTCTTTGTTACCATTTTTTTGAACAGGTTAAAAAAAATTGTATTAACCCTTTTTCTTCTGAATTAGAAATACGTTTGCAACAAGGGTTGGTTTTAAGGGTTATCCTGGGCATGAATGGATTTCCTTCATTTCTGCAACACAATTTTTTATTCATTTTTTTGTATGAAAACATCCGAGAGAGCAAAAGTTAGATATTTAGCTGGTGACCCAGTTTTCTGAAGAATCAAAGATACATTTTTTATTGTTAAATTTATTTACTTCAACTAAATTGTGATTGTTAGAGGATCTAGAAATATGTGAAATATTTTTTTTCTTAATCTGATGTTTGCTCTGACTGTGTGAAATACTTGAGGATCTGTGCACCAACAATTTGTGTCTGATTTATTTAATTATTATGTTTCAAACATTTATATTCATGTACAGCAGTGCCACTCGGTTGATACATATCTGTGTTACAAATGCTACTAACATTTGCAACACAGATACTGTATGTATCAATAATGTGAATAAGGAAAAAGTGATAGATTTTCAGAGTTTTAAAATACAGTGGTATGGTGACAAAAGGTCAACCACATGGTTGCAATGCCAGTCAAAGACTTAAGTATCTGTCTCCTTTCTTTAACTTTACAGGTCAGACACCTAAGTACATGCACTTGAAAGAAAAAAAATATATCTGAGCCAAATATTAATTTTATTTCCAAAATGGGGAATGCACAGGACAGTCCCAAAAATATGGATATGTCCAGCAGATATATGCTCACACATTTTTAGCCAGGCATCCTCAGTTATCTTTAAACAATTTTCATATTTTATTGCTTTATTTTTTAATGCTTTATTGGTGGGACAAGCTTAGATTTTCAAAATAAGGCAGGAATATGATCGGGATGGGCATTTTATCCGATGCGCAATCAGTGCATCGTTTCGAGGGTCTATGGTAGATTGCATCGGTTGGAGTGGTGTGCATCGGATTAGAAACTGGGCTGAAACCACAATGCATCGCCTTGTAAAAGCTTTGCATCGGTAAAATCCGATGTCATGTTATTATATATATATATTTTTTTTTTAATTTTAAATTATTATTTTCAGTGTGCTGAAAGTGCTATTTTTTTCAAAGTGCTGTTTATATGTTTAGTCTAAATTGTTAATGACAGCTTTGAAGGCTGAGCTCCACTACTGTTAGGCCTATGTCCCTGTTTGTGAAATAGGCCTACTTTTTATGTTGACAAACACACCTCCTGACTGCTTAAGTAGCCTACTGTAAGTGGTCTGAAGTGGTCTTGAAGGAACAATAAAGTTGAGTTGAATTTGCACAGATTTGCATCGTTATTGCATCGTGATTGCATCCTGATTGCATCGTGGTAGGAAGATAAATCGTATCATCCTGAATTGGTAGATGCTTCATGTGAATGGTTAGTGTATCGTACCATAGCCTACATATCGAGATGCATATCGTATCGTCCTGGGGATGGAGATTTCCATCCCTAGAATATGATAGCAAAAATTGACAAGTAAGTATTTAAAACAATTAAATAGGGAAAGAAGGAAAACAAAATAAAATATTATAAGAAAAACAGAGAAAGGACATTGCACACAAACAACAGACATTCCAGTTTCAGAGGATCCAAAACTTAATAAACATGATAAAACACTAGTGGGAGTTGCAATAGAACTGCTGTTGGATAAATAGTGTGGACCAAAATCATATAAAAAAAGTTCATTAAATGGGTAAGGAGAAATTATACGTAAATAATAAATGGCTATGAGTTAAACAGGCAGTAAGGTGACTAATGCTAACACACATAAACATACACATCTTAGATATTGTGTCCACCCATAGCTGGATAAGGATTTTAGAAATTTCAGGTTGATTGGTTTAAGTATAATAATAAAAGAGCTTGAAAAGCGCCTCTTATATTATCCAAGAATACTTGGAGAGTAGAAGAGAAAGAGAGAAAGACAAAGTTAAGCAGTGACTGTGTAAATTAAAATAGATATTGATGATCTATTATGAGGAGGACTATCTTGTAGGAACTGATGTGGGCTGATGTAGAAGTGAGCAGCTGAGAGATACACCACCAGCAAATCCCCAGGCAGCTGCCGACATTTTAATGCATGTGTGTGAATTTCAGGTGGAGTCTCTGTACGGCAGCCTGCGTCCAGACTCAGAGAAGATGGCTCAGCTGATGGCGTTGGGTTTCAACGAGAGAGAAGCTCGCCTCGGCCTCAGAGCGTGTCAGGGCGACCTGCAGCAGGCCGCCATCCACATCTGCAACCAGAGACAGGTGTGAATGAAGCTCTGAAGGATGTAGCCGTGTTGTCATCAGTGTTTTAATTAACTGTTCCCGTTCTGCAGCAGCTCCACCACATCCAACACAAAATCCTGCTCCACACATATAAAGTCATCCACAGCCTCGCCCCTCCATACCTCTCTGCCCTCATCAACATTTCTGTACATGCCCGTACCATCCAATCCTCTTCCTTTGTCCATCTGTCCGTCCACTCCACTTGCCTCGTAAACATGGGGCTGAGCATTTAGCAGTTCGGCTCCCCACTTATCGAACTCTCTCCCCCCTGACCTCCGCAACACTTGAGTCCCTTACCCCTCTTTAAAACCAGACTCAAAACTCATCTGTTCAAGCTCTCCTGCTCCCCCTGATCTTTGTACTGTTTGCTGTTTGTTACTTCCACCAAGGAGCTTATGTTATTGCCAGCGTCTTTTTGTTTGTTTGTTTTTTCTGTTAGCAACATAACTCAAAAAGTTATGGATGGATTTCGAGGAAATTTTCAGGGAATGTCCGGTTAGTGACAAGGAACAAATGATTTGATTTTGGGAGTGATCCAGATCACCGTCTGGATCCAGGAATTTTTTAAAGTATTCTTTAACATTGCAAGATAGGACCATTTTCGGCATTTGTGCATATTTGTATGTTTTCATGGTCAAGAAATCTAAATATTTAGATTAATTAAAGTTAGGACTAATATTTATGGTGAAGTTCACAATATGGGTGAAGACTGTGGCGCTGGCGGAGGTCTGCGCTCTCTGAGTGCTTTTCTAGTTAGCTTTTCATGTCTGTTTTTATGCCTATTTTAATGCACTTTTGATCTTCTGTAAGGTGAACTTGAGTGTCATGATAGATGCCCTGAAATAACGTGTATCATTATTATTATTATTATTATTATTAGGAGCGTGAGGAGCAGCAGCAGAGAGAGAGGGCGAAGAGGAGCAGAAGGTTGGAGGAAATCTCCACCCTCGTTGAGCTCGGTTTCTCCCGAAGAGACGCAGGCCGAGCACTGCACCACACCGAGGGAGACGTGAATCGAGCCTACGAGGTAAGGAGTCTCTGACTGTGTTTAAGATGGACGACCTGATGGTGCATGAAGGAGGAGCGTCATGGCCTCCTGCTGCAGATCTGATTCTCTTCTCTTCGAGCTGATCGGGGTCAAACTAAATCAAAACACTGAAACACGAAATAATCAACCAGCCGTGAGTCATCCTGCCCACGTGGTTTATTTCTCTGCAACAGAAGTAAATGTAAATGTAAATGTGATTTATTTATACAGCACTTTACAACAACTCCTTTCGGTGAATCAAAGTGCTTTACAGTAGATAGTAAATAAAAAGGAATAAATAAAAACAATCAAAACTAGGTGAAACACATCAAATTTTGTACTGCTCACATATTTTGCCCTATTTTATTTGTGTTGAAATTTGGGGAAATACTTACAGAACTATTATTGAACCATTGTTTATTTTACAGAAAGGAGCAGTATGAATTGTAAATAAAATGGAGGCAAGGGAACACTTCAACAAACTTTTGTTTTTATCAAGTTAGGATTAATTTAACATCAGTGTTTAATTACAGAGTTACAGACTTTATTATTTATGTTCAACATCTTTTTGCTTCTACTTCAGAAAATAAGGATCATAGAAAGAAATGTTTGGGTTTTTTTTTAATTTTTTATGTGATTTTTTTCTATTTTTTCTATTCTTTTTTCTTTTTTTCTTTTTTTTTCTTCTTTTTTTTCTTCAAAGAAAAAAAGGGAAAAGAAAAAAAAGGATAAAGAAAAGGAAATAAAAGGAAAAAAAAGGAAAAAGAAAGAAAAAATAAATTTAAATATCCATTCACTTGTACTACTCTAAAACAAATGTGTATTTCAGTGAGTGGCGACAAATTATGGAATTCTTTAACAACATACTTGAAAGCCTGAACCAATATTCATCAGTTCAAGAGAATGTATGAAGACAAAATGATAAAAATGAAAAAAGAAAATGAAATTTAACGGTAAAAGATCTGTTGCTTTGTATGCTATTGTTGCTGATGGTGAGTTTTTGTGCATGTTTGTTTTTTTTTCTCTGCTTTTGATAGCAGAAGTTGTTACATTTCTGATGGACGGACCATCTAATTATTTCTTGTTTTATTATTTTGAAAAAGGGGCTGGTAGTCATGAGACTTTTTTCTTCCTGCCTCTTCGATCATGGAATTGATTGAACAGCATGTGAACTTTCATTTTCGTGGTATGGAATAAAAATGCAAGAAAACTGCTAGAAAATGCTAAAAAAAAACAATAAAAGCAATAAAATACAATAAAATAAAATAAAAGTGTCACCATGCTACTAAGTATTAAACGCTATGTTAAATAAATAAATTTTCAGTCCAGGTTTGAAAAGGCCCAGGTGAGAAATAGGACACATTTCAGTTCTTGAGCCTGGGAGCAGCAATGGAAAAGATTTGTTTTCCCCAGTGTTTGTATTTTAACCTGAGTACTTCCAGCAAAAGTTTGATGGACAACGTCAGAGCTCTACCAGGCTCCCAAACAGTTTAAAGCTCAGTTAAACACACTGAGGAAAGGCTATTAAGAGCTTTAGAAAAAGCAGTATTCATAGTTTCACTTTTTGATGGGTGGAGGAGCTGCAGATGTGTCGTCCATCTCTATATGTCATCCACTTGATGTGGACTGAGATGTTCCCCCCTCTCCTCAGATCCTCCAGGCCTCCAGCCGAGCCGCCCAGCTGACCAATAACAACTCAGAGGGCGTGGTCTCTCCAGAGAGGCTGGAGCAGGTGAGTTTAAGGCTTTTAATTAATACTGTCAGACGATTAAAAAATAAATTAATTAATCTAATTAATCACAATTTAATCTCATATCTGCTTAAAGTACCCAAATAAAGAATTTGAATTCTAGAATATTATCAAATTGTAGTGCAGGACTAATCAAATGAATACACTAAGAAGTGAAGATTTGTAAATCCACGTTTTTATTGGTGACTAAATAAAACCAAAGTCAGGGCAACTTGTCCAGAAAATTCTAAGCTCAATCAGGCAACTCAAATTACACTTTAAGTGTGTTTCATAAATCAAATTCAAAATAAGAAAAAGGTCGAGGAAATCCAGCAAACCAATTAGGCCTGATGCATTATTAAAGAATGTAGTACAAATATAGATAAATAAATTCAAAAATAAAATAAGACTAAGTCTTAAATATGCCATTCCTGTTGTCACCTGGGCTTTGTTTGGTTTGATTAGAGACGCATGTGTGAAGTGACGTGCCACTGCCATGTACGGGTCCTCCAGCTGGCCAATATCAAAATGTTTGTGTGCTATGATTAATCTTGCGATTAATTTTTATAATGCATTGATTTGCGGTGTAATTAATTAATCTAATTAATGCACAAAAGTGACAGCCCTACTTTTCATACATTCTTAAATAAAGTCAACTGTGATGAGAAAAAATGTTAATTTAGGTTTTCAGAAGTTAAAGCAGCGCTAAGTAGTTTTTTTCACCCAAATATAATATTACTAGAGTAATTGTGATGCTACATCACCTTACAACAGGTTGAATAACACCTCTGTCATGGTCTGAGGGGGTCTGTATCACCTTCACTGGCACTATGTAACTTTGACGTGGATGGTAGGAACACTTCCACACTAAAAAGAAAGGAATTTTTGCTGCTTTGACCATCACTTCCCCCTCGAGGTGAAAGCTAAACATTGGGAAAAGGAGAATATGAAGCAGTTTTTGAAATATTGAAACAAACAAATATTGAAACCTATTTTTCTAATGGAAATAGGGGCCTCTGGCTCACACTCCTGCATAGTAGGTGTCGGAAATGCTCCTCTGACGCTGGATGCCATCTGCTGTTAAATAAGAAGAAGAAAAAGAAAGCTAAATGTAGAGCTGTTATCATGACGGAAGCAGCGAAAAACTTGGAGAAGAGAGATGTTTTTGTTGGGGGAGATGAAAAAAAGAAAGTGGGAGATTAACAAGTTAAATACATAGACCCAGATAAACAGTGGCTCAGTGTTCACTCGCTGGTGTGAGCTGAAAGATGAAGAGGGATGTACATTCAATGTTGATTTAGCCCTGTTATTGTTGAACTTGTAAGTACATGATGATTTATTCGAATAGAAACATGATCAGACTGTACCTTATCAGTCCACATGGTTTATTTGTCTCTTGGGACGTCCTAATGGCTCACTTCTACTCCATCTGTTTGTCAACAAATGCATGTTGGTGAACGACAGTGCAGTTACACTCAACGACCACAGATGGCACTAGAGAGCTGAAAGCAGGAATAGTGAACAACAGTGACAGTGATTTGAAGTGTATTACTATTTTTAACAACATAAAGGTGTGCTGATTAAGTTATTGATTAGTAAAAATGTAATTGCCTGAAGGTTAATTGATTTAAAATAAAAAAAAACAAGTTTAATGGTGATGAAAAGTATTAGTATTGAGAACAATACAAATAATATGAATATTTACCAAGTTAATGATCCACTTAAAAAATATATACAGTGTCCAGTAAAATTAGTATGTCCCCTAATAAAAGTAATATATTAATGAATATCTCAATGAACAAAAAACAATTTACAAAGTTTTGGCAAAGTTTATCATGACTTTTTTTTTCCTTAAAATGAATATAAGAGTAATATGCTAAATAAAATTTTGCTTTGCTCCTATCACTCTGATTGGTGTGCAAGTTAAAAAATCTTGTTGCACCACATTTGGGGGAGTATTTTGTGTATAGTCTGCCATAGAAAATGTTGATTAAGAAAGGAAACTAAAGGTTTTCTGACAAACCTGAATGGGTGTACTCATTTATGCTGAGCACTTTAAATATTTGACATTTTAGGTAAGTAATTTATAAATCATATGGAGATAATCAAGTATTGGTACATCAAAAAGGCACATGTTGTGATTATTTACCAAATTATTGATCCAGTAAATAAACTAAATAAAAAGACAATGTATCAAATTATTCATAGAGTAAAAAATGCTTATAGTGTGTTTGATCATCTCGTATTAAATATAAAAAAGCATCCACATTATATGAGCATTCATCAAATTTATTATAGATTTCATTGCATAAATTTTATTTAGATAAGCAAGAACTGTACATTCAGAAAAGTACCTGCTGCAGGTTTGAGTCTTTAGCTGTGTTCAAAATCATTCCCTATCATGGATATAGTGCACTATATAGTGTGTTCACCATTTTGCATAGTCGTTAGAATTCTCAGCGGTTCATTTCATTCGCTATATAGTGCACTATAAAATACCCACAATGTGAGAACATGTGAGTGTACGTACAATGTACCCTATATACTCATATATATATATATATATATATATATATATACCCATATACCACAATGCAATGTGGTTTTGTTTTTCCAGAGAAGAAGAAGAGAAAGAATGCGGCTAAGGCACAAATTGCTGCTGCTTTCGTTTATAAATATAAGAAATGTTAAAGTATCTTTAACACGTTCATAGCTTAGCTTTTTTACGTCTTTTAACGGTTGTAAAATTTGCAACATATCCTCCTGAGAGCCCAGTTTGTTTATGTGGTTCTTGGTGCATCCACCTCCCTCATAAAAATATCCGGCTCATCTATTGTCGCTATGATGTTTAGAAAATTTCAGTGTAGTGTCTGAAATCTTGTTTGGTCATTCCCTATGTAGTTCACTATTTCATTTACACGACATAAGAAATAGTGAGTGAGTGAATGAGTGGATGGTTTCGAACACAGCGTTTAATAAGGCATTGGCCCTGCCCCCTAACTCTGTGGCTCCGCCCCTAACCCTGTGGCTCCGCCCCCTCCATGCCCCTGCAGCTGTTGTACCTCGGCTTTGAGAGGGAAGCCTCCGAGGCTGCTCTCAGATTGACCGGCGGAGATGTCTCATCAGCAACTCAGCTGCTGTTGGACAACCAGGGCGTCCTCCCTCTGGAGCTCCTCGCCGAGACGCCGCCCTCCTCCTCCTCTTCTTCGACCTCACCTTCGTCTGAGGAACCTAGCACCTCCTCCAACTCCACAGGTAGGAAACACCACGGCACTCCTCTGTTTTTCTTTTTTTATACTTTCTTTTTTCATTTTTTACAGAAACATAGAACAAATGAGGACAGAGGACAATATATATACACAGGACTTGAGATTCATAAATACATTCTGATATCAAAAAGGCAGGAGACTTTTTTTTTTAAGAATTAAGCAAATCCCATTTTTTCCAATATTCATCTGCTCTCATCTTTTGGAGTCGTAAAGAATAATGTTCTCCATGTTGCAAATGGAGTTTAGAATATTTACAACGGGCTTCATGGCGGGAGGATTCTTCTGAAGTCAGCATTTAGTGATTGCTTCTCTACTTGCCACCAAAAATATCTTCAACAGATATGAGTCTCCCTAATTGAGGCCTTCAGTGATATTTCCAAGGTACAGTGAGGCAAAAGTGAAGACTAATGTCTTGTCCAAAGTTTCTGAGATCAGCTGCTCCACTCTTCTCCAAAACATTTTCAGGTACGAGCAAGACCAAAAAATCTGGTAGATTGAAATATTCTGGACCTGCTCCCCAGTTCTTACCACACATTTAGCTTCATATGTCCTCATTTTTGGAAGGTTGATCTGAAGTTTCTCAGAAACAAACTGCGTTTTCTGCACGGCTGCTGCTGCAGACACAGATCCAGCTGATTCAATTTCCCCTCCCAGCCAGCTGCATGCCAGCTTCCAAGTGCCTAATTTTCTCTGATATCACACTCATTCATTCATTTGCAGTGTCTCTCCCTAAAATGAGCTCTTCCTTCAAAAGAATACATAACCTCAACCTTTTCCTTGATAATTAGAGTAGCCACCAAATCATCAGTGAGGAAACTCGACACCACAAATTCACAAACATGACCTGAAAGTTACTATTCAAACTTTCAGTGTGGACAGACTCTGTTATGGACCTTCTGAATCAGCAAAACTCATAAGACTCAAGCTTCCTCCAGTCCTCATTCATAAGTTTTTGCTTTAAAGGGAAACGCCAACTTTTTTTTTCTTTCTGTGTCTTGCCTCACTCCTGATTCAATGACAAGCAAGTAGACTCCATTCTTCTGACTGTATGTGCAGTCACAAGGAAGAGACGGGCAGAGCTCGCCCAAGGCTAATTAGCTTAGCTCAACCATTGTTTTAAGTTATTGATTTTTGGACAAAGATTAGCACTTAATATAATTTTTGAAAGACAAACAAGCAAAATTAAACCGCAGAGTGCATGCACAAATCACTGTGGATGTGCTTGTAAGTACGTCTTTAATTTGTTGACCTGTTAACTAGTGTTGTGTTACTCGAGACCACATTTTGAAGGTCTTGGTCTTGTCTTGGACTCAAGAGCATTTTTACTCCCTCTTGTCTCAGTCCCGAACTGGCCAGACGGGATTTTCCGTCAAGACGGATCAAGACCAGCACTGTTCTACAGTTCTTCAACTTCATTAATGTGAATAAGGAGGAACACTTGGTTGAACAAAAAGCTTCAATTCATGTGTTATTTGTCCTGTGATGACTGCAACCTTCCCAGTGTTATGACCCCTAAACTGTTCAACCTTGTCATGGTTTTTAAAATTGATTTTTATGGTCTCAGTCTTGGCTTGTCTGGGTCTTGGCTTGTCGTGGTCTTGGTCTCGACTCCCAAAAGTCTTGGTCTTGTCTTGGTCTTAGTGTATTCTGGTCTCGGGCAAGTCTTGGTCTCGGATAGTGTGGTCTTGAGCAAAACACTACTGTTAATCAAGCACATAGGGCTGTTCAGAGTTTATCTGATGCCTGTAGGCTAACACTACCCATTGACTCCCAGTGTTTGAGCTAAGCTAATAAGCGATGGTTGAGCTCTGCCCGTCTCTTCCTTGTTACTTCACACAAAGTCAGAAAAATAGTGTCTTTGCTTGTCGTGGACTTGGGAATGGGGCATACATGGAAACAAAAAAATGTTGCCGTATCTCTTTAACTCCAGTGTCTTCCCGTGTTTCCTCAGACAACAGGGAGCTGGTGAACGAGGTGTTGCAGGACATCTCTCCCCATGAGGAGGATTATCTGGACCTGACGCTGGAGGAGGAGAGCGAGCTGATTGCCACCTTAAAGGCATACCTGAGCCGCGGGCCGGCCCACACAGTCTGACCCTCCCTCTGATCATCATCTATAACTCTGGATCCCTGCAGTTTAACTGATGTGTGGAGCTCATCCCTCATAATAAGTCATTAAAAGTTATTTCTTTGTTCTTAATTCAGCAATAATGCCCTTCAGCTTCAACACATACAGGCTGAAGAGCTTCTGTTCACATTACATTTGAAACAATAATAAGCAGATGAACTTTCCGGAGGTGAAGAAAATTATTTTCTGATGAAGTCATGGTTCAGAGGTTCTATTTTTGGACTAAGCCAAAGTTTCATGTATGATTTTATTTGTTGTTCTGACAGCAATAAGTTTTATGTTCATGTTTAAACTCGTCCTTTGTTAAAGTCTGTCTCATGATGGGGACAATAAAAACAAAATGAAGTTCAAGTTTCCGATGTTTCTGATCTTTAACTCTGTCTGTTCACGTAAAGGTTGGAAAAAAATGATGCTTCAATACTTGTCCAATCCCACATTTTCCAAATGGTAGGATGTGACTAAGTTTTCATTTAAAGGAATTAAAAATACAGACATTTACACAACAGAATCAAGACTGCAAAGCACTAATTCACAGAAATATATTAACTAAAACTTCAATTGCAATTTTTTTTCTACATTTATTCCTTTTTATTAATTTTTCGTGTTTTTTTACTTCATTTGAAACAAAAAATTGTAACCATCCTGAGTTTACTATTTGAACATTAAATTTTAACCATAAGAGCTTGTTTACAAAGTAAGGCAACCTGTTATTTTTTACAACCTGCATTTTATAAAAGAAATTTATTTTCTTCCAACTGTTCATTATCGTAGGATGGCACGGTGGAGCAGTAGGTAGCGTACATGCCTCACAGCAAGAAGGTTGCCAGTTTGATCCTTGTTTTGGTCAGGGCCTTTCTGTGTGGAGTTTGCATTTTCACTTTGGATGCTTCATCTCCTCACATGTTCATTGGGTTGATTGGTAGCTGGAAATTGCCCTTAGGTATGAGTGTGACTCGCTGTCTGCCTCTCTGTGTGGCCCTGTGATTGGCTAGTGACCAGTCCACAGGGAACCCGGCCTCTGGTGCAGTGTCAGCTAGGATAGGCACCACCCTCAGGGATAAGGGGTGTAGATAGTGGATGGATGTTGATGATGTTGGTCTAGCTTTTTGCTGCACTATTCCAACAGTTATCGAATATTGAAGTTCTGTCCTGTTTGTGCTGAAGTTCACGATTGTTCTCTTTAAGTCCCACAGGAGGCCATGTCTCTCATATCTTACAATATGCCTCATTAAAGGTGTAGTCAGCGATGTGGGAGAAAACGAGTGGAGAGGTTGTTTATAAACGAATTTAGACCCACCTCTCCATTCAAACCTCACCCCTGGCTCCACCCCCGAAAGCTGATGGACGTGCATCGTCATGGAAACGGCCGTAGAAACTGCATAGCTGACCAACGTTTCTAAGGTAACCCCTACTCGTCAGACAACTCGACTTCCATTATTGATAACACAACAACAGTGCATTTTGGCAGATTAGACAATAAGATGAATGCCCGAGGGCTGTTACTGTTATGCCAAGCACCACAAAGCTAATGTTGCTTACAGAAAGACGGTAACATCCGTGTTCGTTTTCAGGTCTTTTAATTTGCGGACTTCCCTCCACCGTTGGAAAGCAACACCAATGTTGACCCGGGTCTTTGCTCTTTCATGGTCATAGCCCTTCTTTTTCACTTTTCACCCCTCTGACCTTTTTCTTTTGGGCTGTTTTTCAGCCATTGCTACTGCACCTATTGTATCTCTCCCTTACGCTAACTGCGCACGCTGCGCATCCTATGACTCCCCCTCCCCCATCTGTCTGATCTGCGCATGAGTATGATCGCCCTCTGGATGTGGGGGGGTGTACCCTGTTTTGGTAACTCGGCCCAAGCCACGGTATTTACCTGCTGAAATTCAGAGCTAAGGCTGTGTATTGAAACCGGACTTTTTTTCAACATGCTGTCAGTGGTGACATCTTGTGGATGGAGAGGAGAAATACGGAGATTTTGACAAATCGTGCATTAGATTAGAAGATCGCTGACTACACCTTCAATTCTGAAAATCTAACTCAAACTGGGGCTGTAAGCAGCAGCAATCGAGCCCTCAAACCTGTACATACATCATTTATTGGACTTTCTGACTCACAGCATCCATTGAGTTGGAGTCTTAAAGCTGTTACTGTCCTTTCATTTAGCTTTTCGAGACTTTGTAGATATTGCCAGGGTGTATCCAAACTTTAACAAAAGAGATATTTTTGCGTGTTGGAGTTTTTCCTGTTTCCTCTCGACATGTCATAATTAAAGGTGTAGAATGTAGAAATTGGCATTTTAGCGACATCTAGTGTTCAGATTTTGGAATGAGCTCGTCCGTTTCTTAAACATCACATCATCACATCACATCACGAGGGCTGGTGAAGACAAAACAGATCATGAACAGAGCATCATTTACAACAGTTACAAGGTGAGGGTTTTTCATTCATATTTGTATTGTTTTGATAGATTATAGGTTTTGTAAACTTCTGTAGACTCCTTCAAAAATAGAGTTTTGCTTTTTTCCCCAAAACCGACCAGTAAACAACATGGTGGATTGTTATGTCAGCCTCCACAGAGGGGAAACCCATGGTACATAATTTTGAAAAGCTTTTTTCTAACTTAATAAAAAAAAAACCCAAAGTTTTTATGAGGATGATTGTGCAACTATTCTGACAGAATTTACATACAAATAGAAACATTATATTCTTTATTCACCTTTTATGGCAAAATGCTGCCACCTTCTACACACTACACCTTTAAGTGCTCTTAATCCTTTTAGCTACTCTCATTGACTCATTACAAACATTTGATTACTTCTGACGCGTCTTCATATTCTTTATCAATACATCAACTTTGAGGAGACGTTCCTCAAAGTTGGTGTAACGGCCTGAACTGTCTCAGATAAAAACGGCCGAGAGTTGTTGACATTGCGTATCTTTTTTGATTAAAAATGGAAGTACTAGAAGGTGGATGGCCATGAGGCTGTGTCCACACGTAGGTGGGGATTCTTAAAAATTGAGGTTTTCTTCTGTTTCTCCCTGTTGTCCCGCTGCAGTGTTAATTTGGGGCCAGTCAGACACCTCCCTGATGGTCTTGTATGAACCTCCTCCATGCGTCACTGTTCCCTGCAGACACTCCTGTCCTGCTTTCCAGACCATCAGAGAAAAAACTGTCATCTGCTGCAGACAAGCACCGCATTTCAGATTTGGGAAAAACAGGCCAGAACACCTGCTGACATTATTCTGTAGAGCTGAGTCACATAATCTTGATGATGATCACATGATTTTGTAAAACAGCGTATTCCACAGCAGGACTGTGGGCTCCCAGCGTCCAAACAGTCACGATCAAACTCAGACACCTTAAAGTACCACAGAGTCGTTTGGTCGTTAGATCTTTAATATTCACACAAAACAACACACACACTCGGAGTGTTTGATAAAAAACTGCTTTCTTATTTCAGTCTGGGTTCCTTTTATTGTACATGATTACAGAACGGGGTAGTCGGGGGCACTGGGTAGGGGTGTTGTTCAGTTTAGAAGTAGTTAACGACCCTACGGATGGACTGGATGTTGGGGTTCTGGGCCTGCCACTCGTTATGGCTGCAGTAGTTGCCACGCTCCACGATGTACATGCGGCCACGGAAGTTTGGCTCCTCATACATCACCCAGCTGAGGACGAGACAAGAACACCGAAAACTCATCAACAATCAGTCCTCTGATGATAAATTATTTAGTCTTTGAGGGCTGCAATCGAAACATAGCTGTAAAACCAAATATTACGACGATTTGCCACTGGATGGATCCAACAATCTAAAAGGTTCATCCTCTGAATTAAGCTCTCACTATAGGTTGAATCCTATAGGCTGTTCATAAGTCTGTGATGCTGTGTGCTAAACTCACGCTCCGTCTCCGAACACCTTGACGGAGTTGACGCAGTTCTTGGAGAGGCCACGGCTCTGCAGGAAGGGGGTGTCCTCGCAGATCTCCACGCACTGACCGGAGAAGTTACAGGCCTCGAACAGCTCGATGCGGTAGTGCTCTCCGTGCTGGAAATGAAGATTTTAATAGACAAATTAGATTTAAAAGCCTTCACCTCGTGCAGCATAATATTGACTCTGCTTGATATTTATTCGAACAATGAACAACTGACTTTGGGGGAACATCAAATCATGGAAAGAGTTTGTTCCAAGTGGTCAATTTTGCTCTGTTCAACGCAGGTTGGATATCAGAAGTTCACCAACATAGATGTAACACATGTGGCTCGCTCAGCTTAGGGGAACATTGGGTTAGCGTGGCTTGTCGCGTCATATTGGTATACAAACGTATTGCGAACGTACATGCCATTTCATGCCGCTTGCGTAGAGGTTGAAAGTTGATTGTCCCCAAAAGGTGCCCCAAGTAATCTAACAGGAGGTCAGTCCTGAGAAGTCCTGACATTTGTTGAATTACGGGGACAGACTGGGACAGGGAAGCGGAGGTTAGCTCTTGCTGGTGTTTACAGGTCTTTCAAATCAAACATTTGAAAATTTTAAAGCATTTGTAAAATTATATGTGACGAAGTGGTGTTATTAAAAGAGGAAATAATTGACAGAATTAAGGCTTCTAAACTTTTCTTGAGGAGTGTGAAAGAGATATTTAAGGAATTTTGGCCATAATCTGACCTTTTTTGAACAGAAACAAAAAGACTTTTTCCTTTGGGTTCGTTGTAGCCAGCTGGGTTTGGCTGTGGGTTGCCTCACATTTCAGCTCAAGGTTCAATAGTCAAGTTTTATCTCAACAATCAGAGGTATCACAAGTCTGCTGCTGATTAACGAAAGTCTGGTCATCTTACCATGCGGATGGGCTTGCAGGACCCCATGTGGTCATTGTGGGAGTTCCACCTCTGGAATTCTGGGTATTCTCCATGCTCCAGGATGTACTGCTGGCCCTTAAAGTCGGGGTGGTCGAAGCAGATCCAGGCGCCGCTCTCCACACGGATAGAGTTCACCCTGAGAAGGGAAAAACATGGCATCTATTGACCCAAGCGTCTTTCAAACAGAAACCATTTCAGCATGGAATCATCAGCACATCACGGATGAGCTTAGCTTTTATGGCTCGGAAACATGACAGCTGATGGCGCCATGGCTTTCACACCAGGAGTGTGCATGTCCCTGCCTCCACTACCCTGCCTTCTCATAAGTTAAACCTCGATATGCTTCTTTATTTTTATTTAAATATCAAAGACTGTACACAGGACAGTGCAAAAGCCACATCTGAACTGCAGATAAGAAATAAGGTTCAGGAAGAGCAACAGAACATCTATGTAAGTGCTCTGATACACCTGAAAAGCATTCTTTATTGGGATTTAATTGTGAAAGGCACAAACAGGAAGTGCAATCAAGCTGCATCCTTCTTGTCTTTGGCATTAACTGCTGAAACAAGACAAACATGACTCTTGTGTTTTTGTTTTCCTGAGTGTCTTGACCAACGTGATCACACCTGTCAGCTCACGTCGGCAGTCTGAAAGCTCTGACATTATATGAACATCACAGCTAAAAAACAAAAACAGCCGAGTGTAGAAAATATCCCAAAGTATTCATTGGATCAAAATGAGAGAAGCTCACGTGCAGAGGAGGGTAAAGGTCACCTGTTCATGAAGCCACGGTCCTGAAAGTTGTCACAGTCCCCTCTGACCTCCAGCTTCCTGCCTGTGAAACATTTCCCCTCAAAGAAGGTGATCTGGAGGGAAATTCAGGATCAATGACTGAAAGTTCACATCACTGAGTTCAGGGTCATGGCACACTTAAATATAAACATCTAAAATGTTTTAGGACCGTTTTAAGGTCCAGACAAGAAGGAATTAACACAAATTCAGCTTTTGATTTATGTTGGACTAAATATTTTTAGGTTTTTGCCTCATGCCTTTTTTGCACATCTGACAACAGGTCCCCATACTAAACGTCTCTTACAACGTGAAACATTTTGGATCTATACTCTAAAAGCCAATTCCATCCCAGGTCTAAATGAAGGAATAGACTTTTCTCCCTTTAATAATGTATTTTGTGTCTTGTTGTTTGGCGCAGGCTGTTCACTGTTGTGCAGCCAGGCCTCTTGTGCTTTTTCTTAATATGTTTTTTCTGAATATGTCTTTTCTTAATGTCCGATGTCGTGACGGCGTCCCGTGACACAATCACATGACACCTCCTAGGTAATTCAAACATCTGTTTTGTGTTCTTCATCATGTCCTAATGAGGACACGGATGAGTCGAAACGCGTTGACATGTCCCTGACATAAAAAAGTATTTTTAACCGTATCGGAGTGCCTTAGATTTTATGCTGTTTTCTAAAGTACTGCCGTCCTTGGATCCTTGAAGAGCACCCGAATCTACCTCTTTTTCATATGTCTTGACCCAGTGCAGCACTCACCCCTACCTCTTCTTCAGGTCCCCATATTACTTTGAATTTATATGCTTAATTTGTTTGCGCTTTTTCACCGTTGATTTCATGAAGTTTACACAGATTCCAGCTTCCTAATTTAAAAATGAAAACCTATAAAGATTGAGACATTACTTTCAGATTTTTAAGACTTCTTCAAGCCACATTCACCCATCAGTGTATATTTGCTGTCTTAACAAACATTAAGAGCTCATTAAAATTTCAGTCTAAGTATGTCCCAAGGTGAATTTTGTGTGTTGGAAGCAGGTTGATGAATCCTAAGTGTAGGGAAACACTTTGTTTGTGGAGTGGAGGATGTTTTTCGATGATCTAATGAGTTATTACAACCTAACTTGGTTGATTGATTCCTATTCATCAGTTTATATGTCAGGCACATACATGAGCATTGGCACAACTAATTCACTAATTCACCCTGGTTTTTCAGAAGTGACACACAAACTAAAGCAGTGTATAGACATAAGGACAATTACTGCAGACATAAACAAGCATAAAGACGATAGTAAAGCAGACATGGCTAAGCAGCAACATACATGCGCAACAGTGAAGCAGACACAAACAAGCAGATTAATGACAATAACTAAAAATAACAATGAAGACACAGCTTAGAACAAAAGAAAAGATGAAGAGTATGACTTGTTGAGTCTGGAAAGTCCACAAAGAATCGTGCAGTTGATCCAAGTTCTGAAGTTTTCATTTGTTCTACGAGACAAGAACTCAGGCCGTATAAATCCACTACTACTCTGCTGGAGGTCCAGTGATGTAGGTTGAAGTATAGGCGAGCAGGCCATGATGTTCGCCGACAGACAAATGCAGCTTTGACTGAGGGCAGCGAAGGGAAGCAGAAGTTCAACTCTTACTGGCATTTACACGCGTGTTGCTTCAAAGGTTGTAGATTCTTAAGCAAGCTTAAAATATGTTGATTGATCAGATAGTTTTTGTGAATTTGTTTGCCATTTGATCATTTAGAACCATAAATTGTTCAATATTGGGATTTTTAGACTTCCGTTTTTGTTGCTGTGATATCAAATGGGTGTTGATTATGTTTTACTTTTGCAAAAATGCTAATGCTTAAAAAATGCGAAGTGCTGATTCAGAATTAAGGCATGCTACAGTTATTACAGTTACAAGATTTGTTAAAAATATGAAAATACCTTTTTTTGATCATAAGAGCAGAAACTTTGGATCCATTATCTTATATTTAAAAAAAAAAAGAGTGAGCATGTCTGATGCTGAAGTAAATCAGTTGTCTTTAGCTCTGTCCATTTTTTCAACAGTTACCAAAATGTTTGTCTAATTTAGACCATGTAGATGTTTTAGAAAATTCACTTAAACAGCCTTATGTTAATTATATAGGATGTCTTTTTTCTGTTCTTGTTAAAGGATTGAAATGTCATTTCCAGTTTTTTAAACACTTAGTGTTTGAAAATGATTTTTCAAAACTGTTGATTTGTAGTTTGTTTTTTTTATAAATCGAGAAAGAATTTGGAAAAATTACAGCAAGGGGAGCCACTTCTTACCAGCTTCACATATTTTTCCAGATGGTTCCAACATATTTTTGCAAATTTGACTGTATTTGTTCATTTGTTTGCCATTTCAGATCTTATAAAACAAAAAGGATCCAATATCGGGGGTTCAAAACTTGTTTTTCTGTTGACATAGTATCCCATAGTTACATATGGATGTTTTTTAAATAGCCTTAAATAAGTGTATTCATAATTTGTATTTAGATTAAACATTTAGAATATCTTGTGGTAACATATTTGGTCTGATTCTTACTGTTCCTTGTCTCTTGATACAATCAGAGGAAAATTATACTGATATTTTAACACAAAACAAACCTGGTCAATGTAAATTTTAGGTATCTTACCCTATATCTCATTTGAACATATAAATATAAATCTTAAAAGTTGATTTACTGCCCAACCCAGTGCCCTTCAGTTTGAGATGATTAGTGATTTTTCCATAATTATTTGAATTATTAACTCATTTCTGATGCCGTTGTCTCTAACAGAGCTGAATTGTTCATTTTTGGGGCTCTGATGTCGCCATGTTTGGACTCACCCAGAATCTGAACACCCCCCACGCGTCTATCTGGCCTCCATGTCACTCACCTTTCCCGAGTACTGCGACATTTTGCCCACTGGATGTTGTCCAACCTGGCCCGCGACCACACACACAGTGTAACAGAGAAAAAGTTGGACACTCCAATATATACGGCAGGGGGGGCAGCGAGGGGGGGGAGCGCAGGGCGGCGAGGGGCGAGGTCCCAGCCGGCCGAACAAAAGAGCAGGCTTTAAGGGTTTCTGCTGCCTCGACGCTTTCCCTTCATCCCGGTGCGTCTGCTGATTCTGCGGCCCGAGTGAGTGAGCGTGCCGGCTGAATAGAATGTGCTTGGCCGGGGCTTTGCAGGGTCGATGATATGGCACATGCCGGGCTGGGACATAAAGAGAGACTGACAACATTTACATTAAATATATCAAATGGTCAAAGGGCATTAATTTATCTGTAAAGTGGACCAAATACAAACATAGAACTTCACCACAGTTACAAACTTCACAGATATGTTCTGTTTTAACATTTGAGAGGGACCTCTGGGAGTCAAAGTAAACAGACATCAGGAGAGGGTTTGACAGAAACGATCCTCTTCATCAAAAGAAAACGGCTTTTGAATTGATAAAGAGTTTGTTCTTCTATCAGTGTAAAAGATTCAAAGTTTGGGGGCAGAACATAAATCTAATCAAATCAGAATCTGTGACCACCCTTCACCTTCAAACCAGCATCAGTTCTTCTGGTCCACTTGGACAAAGTCAGAGATTTTGGGCTGCATTAACACGAGGGAAACTGATCTTTGGCGAGCTTAAGCACAATTGCCCCCCTTTGTGAGTGTCCTGCTGGCCCACTCTCATTGTCCCGGCCTGAATCGAACTTCATCACCATTACGTCATGCACACAACACAACACTCACTACGCCTGCACAACAGAGAGCAACACAGATAAATCTTGACCCTGATCTCATCTCGTTCATTCACTCCAAAGGGTTGATTTTATTGATTTTTTAGCCGCTATTTTAGTTGTAATCAATGCTGATCCTGTTTCTCATCTCTCCTTTTCTCTCTGTTGTGTTGGATTGCTGTGTTTTTCTAGGCGTAAACCTCCAGGGCTTCTAATGGAGTGCCAAAAGCTGTAGTACCCCGACTGTCCACTTGAGGCTGCCTGCAGAAGTCTGACACCTTAATATTTTTATATGGAACTAGGAAAGCACTTGGAGAGCGCAGACCTCCGCCAGCACCACAGTCCTCATCCATATTGTGATTTTCACCATATTCTATTCTACCTACCCTACCTTTATTTCATCTAAATATTTAAATTCCTTGACCACGAAAGCATACAAACATGCACAAATGCCGAAAATGGTCCAATCTTCCAATGTTAAAGAACCCTTTAAGAAATTTCCTGGTGATCTGGATCACTCCCAAAATCTAATCATTTGTTCCTTGTCCCAATCCGGACATTTCCTGAAAATTTCATCGAATTCCGTCCATAACTTTTTGATCTATGTTGCTAACAGAGAAACAAACAAACCAAAAAACAAACAAACACTGGCAATAACATAACCTCCTTGGCGGAGGGAATAAGAAGCATTTTTTACATCACATGGTCAGATGGCCTCTCCATCTGTGAGTAGATGGAGCTAAAGTTTGGTTAAATTGATACATACAAAGCTAGCCGCTAATGGTTATATCTTTACTAGCATGCTAGCTTATCATAAAAGTGCTGTTAACTGACTTTAACCCAAAAGTGAAAGAAAACTCTGTAACATTACTTTTTCTTTCAAATTAACTCAAAGATTACTGTGTGCTCTAACAACACCCGAATATAAGAATGTGAAAGAAACTGACTTGCAGAACTTCAACAATCAGTGCCTTCAGTTCACAAACACTGAGTGAGTGTTGTTAGAAGGAAAAGTGACGTAACAGTAGTAAACATGTCCCAGACCTAGCTTGAAGTTCATCAGTTTGAACATTAAATATTTTTTTGTAGTGCATTCAGTTAAAAGTCTGTTAGAAGGCAAGCTATGCTCAAAATATAATAGACCAGGAAGGACAAAGACAAGTTAGATAAAGTTGAACAAGACCACAGATCTGTCCATTCAATGACTAAATCAGATCATAAATAAAGTTACTCAGCTGAGTTCTCTCTCTGGGCAATCCACCGAACGTAGGAAGAATATAGCTTCAGAAAGAGCCCCAGTGATGGCATACTCAAGAGCATAGGCTTGTTTTTGACATTGGTGGGGATATAAAATTACACCAAGATGGCACCCTTGAAAGTTGATGTGATTTGCATTTGACTGTTTTTTAATCTCATGCAGAGCTAATCAAACAAACAAACTATCATAATCAGAAAAAACTACACTACTACCTCCAGCCTCTTCTCATAAATCTGTCTGTTCCTTGACAAAAATATATTGATACATGGCATATGAACAGTGGGAAAATTTGGGATCAAGCAGAAATTTTGTTGGTATGGTTATAGTCTGATAACCAAAACCAAAAAGGACTACCAATAAGCGTATTCCCCAACAGTATGAATGTATAAAGTCATGTTATTAATCTGAAGTTTTATTGTATTTTTCCCCACAAACTTTTATTGTTGGTCTTAAACGGTTGCTGCCTTTCAAAACACAAATTATTATGGATAATAAATATAATAACCAAAACATGTATCTCTTTGGCATTAAATATAATCATTTTTAGTTATAACGTTACATACTATGCTTGTGTTTTATGTTAGGGACCATAAGGTAGTGGCATAATATTGATAGGGACATATCCCTAGCGTCCCTACCCAATTCTACGTCCCTGGGCATACTCATATCAGAAGTTAACATTAAAGTAGGACATTCCGCTCAGATCGAACCAACCTTGAGCAAAGCCGACAGGCAGCAAAACACATCTCTAAATATGGGCATGTGCTAGGCCTGTGCTCAAAATATCGATACGGCAAAATATCGTATCGCAGTCTTTTGGGATACGTGTATCGATACGGATTCAACAGAATCGATACGGCCTAAATATTTTGACAGTTGTTGTAAATACACTTTGGGTAATGTTAACAGTAGCACAGTTCATAGTAGAAGACAAGCTACATAATGAAGCATATGTTCTAAATTTGAACTTAGGTCTACCATCTTTGAGGATCTGAATTTATGTCTCTCAAGTTGTAGAACCACTTAAAACTCATCCTTGTTCTTTTTCTTCTTATAAGAAAAAACTAAACTCGTCAAGAATTTTGCTTAAAGCATAGTCAGTGTTCACAATTTACGTGTATCGGGATATGTACCGTATTGTGGCCTTAGTATCGGGATACGTATCGTATCGTGAAGTTGCTGGAAATACACAGCCCTAGCATGTGCTGTTCTATCATTTGGAATGTGAGCTTGTTTTAATTAACCAGAACATGTGAATGAGTGTGGCTCATTCTGACTCCTCAAAACAACTGATTACACACACCTGCACACACACACACACACACACAAAACGATCAGTCTAAAAGCAACAGTCAAATCATTGTGAAGGAAGAATGTAACACAATGTAAAGAGGGCAGAGATGGAGTTCCTGTGAAATCTACAATCAACAGCACCACCTGCTGTCTGTAAAGATAACTTACAACCAGATACAGTACTGATGATAGCTGGAGGCTCCACTCTGTTCATGGAGAGACCAGACTGCTCCAGAGGTCAAAGCTCAGGAGAGAACCAACAATGAGAAGTTAAGAATAAAATTAAAAATATTATTACCTCCTCCAGGAGGTTATGAATAACTCAGAAAGTTACAGCTGGATTTCGATGAAATTTTCAGGGAATGTTCAGATTGGGACAAGGAAAAAATGATTAGATTTTGGGAGTGATCGGGATCACCGTCTGGATCCGCCATTACGAAAAATGCAATTTTTGTGAATAACTACTGAACTAAAATAGATATCATTATGAATCCAATTGCGAATGATATGTTTTCATGGTCAAGGAATCTAAATGTTGAGATGAAATAAAGTTAGGACTAATATTTATGGTGAAAATCACAATATGGGTAAGAACTGTGGCGCTGGCGGAGGTCTACGCTCTCCGAGTGTTTTTCTAGTTATAACAGAGATGTCAATATAAAATGAGGAAAATTGTGTGAAAAGTACAGTTTGGAAAAAAAGTGAAAATGTTTCAAATAAAGCAAAAACCTCCTTGTGATACAGAAAATCACTCAGAGAGCAGATCCAGCACATACCTAGAAGTTATTACACAAGTTTTGGGAACATCGCCTAATATTCTGATTTTGTATGAATTATTGAATGTCGTCAATGGGGTTTCCCATGGTAAAGTTCAATGTTTTTTTGTGATGTCAGTCTGGATCCAGATGAAATTTACTTTGATGATAGAGAAACCCTTTACTATACTTATAAAAATGTATCCTATCAAAAATCTAACCATTTCTATATTGGGCCATTACCACAACATCTCCTCCTTGCTGTACCTCACTTTTAGTGTATATAAGTTAAAGTTTTAGGGTTTAGGCCGCTTTGGTGACTCTAGATAACCTTGAGCCGATCGCTGGCCCCCATGGCGGCGACATCTCATTAAAATGTCTGCTATTTCAACTTTCGATGGTACTTTTGATTAAGTTTTGGGACCTTTTAGCATCCAGAAAAACATGTATCCTCACCAAAATCGAACCATTTCTATATTGGGCCATTACCATAGCATCTCTTCCTTGCTGTACCTCACTTTTAGTGTATATAAGTTAAAGCTTTAGGGTTAAGGGATGAATTATCACCTGTCAGGGGGGCCCTTGTAACCCCAAACTATCTCTGGATTTACCTTGTCAGGGAGAGAATGACGCAGCAGCAGCAGAGCAGCAGTAATGGGAGACACTGTTTCCATTACAGCTTATCTTCACTGTCAGACACAAAACAAGAGTAAACTGCAAGAATGTTGGTGCTTGTAGATAAATGGGGCAAAATACTTTGTAAATGAGACCTTGTGGTAGAGTAAATATGGCAGAAAATGCCCATGATTGACTGTACTTGCTGCTGTAATCAAACTGTTTTTATTTATTCAACTGTTTCATGGGGCCAATTCGTATAAGGCAGTAGGCCGCATTTGGCCCCTGGGTCATAGTTTGGACACCCCTGGTCTAAAGAGTTTGGACTTTCTATATGAGCCCCCACACGAACCTGACTCCATCTTACCTGTGGATTAGGGGCCTCACATTTGTCTTTGGGGCGTCTTTATTCCTAAAGTCGCCCTCGGCCATGGTAAAAGCGGTAGTAACAGGAGTCGTCATAGTAACGGCAGCTTCTATCTCCCTCGATTCAGAGCGCGCGCTCTGCGTCATGCGTAAATACGTCTCCAGCCTCGTGGCACAGCGCGGCCGAGGCTCCGAGGGTCCTCAAAAACGTCTTTCTGATTCATTAGCATCAAATATTTTCCTGTGAACCACCGGGAGCTGCTCACCACGATGACCGAGCCGCGGAGCAACGAGCAGAGGAGCCGATGTTTGTTTCCTCACAGCGGTCAGTGGTTCAGTCTGTTCTCCGGAGGATTCCTGTCCTCTTGGTTATCAAACATAAAAGTTAATAAAAGTTAGCATAAGCATTTAAAAAGCCTCAGTTTAGGGGGTTTACCACACTGTAAAAAATTACCAGGATTTCACAATATTCAACTGTACTTTCTCACAGTAAATTGCTGTATTAAAACTTTACAGGACTAAACTCTAATGTGCACAATATAGGACTGTAATTTCAAAATTTACTATAAAAACAGTCAGGGGCGTAGAATTGGGTAAGGACGCTAGGGACATGTCCCTATCAATATTATGCCACTACTGCATGGTCCTTAACATAAAAAACAAGCATAGTATATAACTTTATAACTTAAAAAAGCTTATATTTAATGCCAAGACATACCTGTTTTGGTTATTTTATTTACTATCCAATGTATTATTTGTGTATTAAAAGGCAGCAACTGTTGAAGACCAAGAATTAAAGTTTTATGGGGAAAAAATAGAATAAAACCTCAAATTAATAACATGACTGTAAACATTAATATTGTTGGGGAATACACTTATTGGTAGCCCTTTTTGGTTATGGTTCTATATTTATCAGACTGTAACCATACCATCAAAATTTCTGATTGATCCCAAACTGTCCCACTGTTCATGTGTTATGCATCAATATGTTTTTGTCAAGGAACAGACAAGAGAGATTTAAAGTCGTTTTTTCTGAATGTGATAGTTTGCAAGTTTGTTTGATTAGCTCTACATGACAATTAAAAACAGTCATAAATTCAAAACACATCAACTTTAAGGGGTTGGCGTACTTTTATATCCCCACCAATGTCAAAATCAAACCTACACCCTTGAAAACAGTGTTACTACAGTCAACTGCCGTGATATTTGCCGTTTCAATTATTACCAGGATTTTACAGCATTTTATTGCATTATTTCACCACGAAATACTGTATTAAGACTATCCACCACCAAAACACAGCAAATTCCATGAACCTCACTGAATTGTGGGACCTGCCGCGGATTTTCAACATTTTCACGGTTGATGCCACCAAGAAAAAGAAGTTAGTTCGACATATTCTGCCAGGGTAATTTACCCTTGTTTTCCACCTTTGCTTTCACGACATATTGTCATTTTGAACGGGTGTGATGTTCACCATATTAATTTCTCTTTTCTCTGACACTTTTTATTTCAACACAGTCAGTGCTCTTCCTGCGGATAGCCTTGTGCACCTATCTCACCAAAGGCTGCAAGTAACAGCAACCACACCGAGTGATTTGATTTACAGATGCTTCTTGAGTATCAAACCAGAAACGGGCTCCAAGGCAAAGAGGAAGCGTGGAGGCATCAATCCACATGTGAGCTCTTTGATGAGGTAACTTGTGGACTTTAAGTGGCAGGCAATGTAGACCCAATGATTTTCTTTCTTTTAACAACTTAAGGGTGTCCCTTTTCGTTTGTCATGACCCCTGGATTCTGTTTAGCAGCCATTTTGATTTCATTTACATTTGAGTAGCAGAAAACACCAATTTTCCCTATTCCTGATCCAGACAACAAGTTTATTACTTTATTGATTAAGTATCAGGTCTCCAACCTGATACAACCACGCTGTGTAGGCTGTGGCCTGATGAGGGCCACTGGAGGCGTTTTCTGGCGGCCCATGATAAACCAAGGCAGTGGTTCTCAAATAGTCCAGTGTTAGTGCCCAAATTCAAAGTTGCATCCCAAAAATTTAAAATTTATTAAAAAAAAAGATGTGCAGTAATACACAATCCCTTCATGCACAAATGAAAAGTGCTTTAAAAAAATTGATAACAATCACAATAATGTTTCAAAAAATATGAGAAAATGGAGTCCTTATATTATTACTTTAATACAAAATTAGATGTTACTATAGCACATTTTAGCCTTTTTTAAGGACTAACTTCCCCACAGACTTCATACAAAGTTAGGCACAATTTTGCCTCTTTTTTAAACAAAACTTTGTGTAATATAAGAACTAACTTTTTCATGGACTTACTGTAACAAAGTGACTAATGAGTTTTTTCTTTGATGGCCCTCGATCCCATGTTGGGTCCCTAAACTGGCCCTCAGTCATTCAAACTTTGAGAACCCTGTTAAAGTGTTTATAACTCTGTAGGAGTTTATTTTATTCAATATAATGCAGTGAAAAGTAACATGTATTCTGTTGTTCACATTTTTATTCATACTTGCTTGACCAAAAAAAGGCATGTCTGCCATGTTTGTGGAATTCAGTGAATCCTCAGGAGCCTGCTCTCCCCCTCCCTCTCGGACTCTCTCTCTCTGCTCCTGCTGCAGGGGCGGAGTTTCTCTGTTCTGCAGCCTGCACACCTGCCTCCCATCATCTCATCAACTGCCCTATTTAAGACGGCCCCTGTGAGGAACTTGGCTCTGGAGTATTGCACTCGGCTGAAATGGGCTTCCTTCACAGGGTGGCTGGGCTCTCCCTTAGAGATAGGGTGAGAAGTTCGGTCATTCGGGAGGGGCTCGGAGTAGAGCCGCTACTCCTTCGCGTTTAGAGGAGCCAGATGAGGTGGTTTGGGCATCTGGTCAGGATGCCTCCTGGACGCCTCCCTGCTGAGGTGTTCTGGGCACGTCCCACCGGTAGGCGGCCCTGTTGAAGACCCAGGACACGCTGGAGAGACTATGGTGGGCTTTACACGAGTGCGAATTTGTAAGACTCCGGTAAAATAAACTATCGATCTGGTGATATTGACACACGGAGACGCGTATTTGTCCATGACTCCGCATCTTTTTTGAAAACGGGTTTGCAAGTGGATATCTGCGTATTCGTCTTCATGCCGTAGTTGGTATAAACAGATAAGTCAGAGAAAGACGGTGACCTCATAGCACCCGTCCTCCTCCCCGCCCCCCAACTCACGCTGTCACACACACACCAACAACAACTATGGTGGCAGCAGCTATAAATATTGCTACGACTTTTACACCAACATTTTCTCACAGAACACCAACAACAACAGCTACAGCAACAACAGCAACAAGTGCTCATGCAGAGACGCAGCATGTTACGCACGCATGAGCACTTGTTGACGTTGAATCCACCTCGGAGCACAACTGAGATGTTACGAGTGTAGTAACCCAAGAACTACATTACCCAGCATGCAATATAGGTACGTCCCGGTGTGGATTTTGCGTTCTCAAGTAAATACTCAAGCCTGTCTACAATACGATGTGTAAACAGCGATACATGTTTTGATGCCGACGCCAAGACAATACGGTGCCGTCCTCGTGTGAGGATGGTCTATGTCTCTCAGCTGGCCTGGGAACGCCTCGGGATCCCCCGGGAAGAGCTGGACGAGGTGGCCGGGGAGGGGGAAGTCTGGGCTTCCCTGCTTATGCTGCATTCACACTGCAAGCAACCCAGCTACCAAAATCACGTCGCCCACAGTGTCGTGCGTCCATAAATACCTCGTTTTGCCGCTACCGTCGGCCGTTTCTCGGTGACGTCACGTCCACTCGAGATGATAGGATGTATAAACGGACATTATTCCAGCTGTATCCTTTTCACTCACTTATCAACCACAAAACACTGCAGCTGATGCCCTGCAGCAGCAGCATCTGTGAGTTTACCACGGTCCGTCTAGGCGGAACTAATGTCCTCACTGATATTAGTTCCGCCTAGATGGAACTCATCCGCCCTGTAGTCCGGATGAATAACTGTCTGTCTCGGGTACCGTCACACGTACACACACCGCTGATTGGCTGTTGCCACACAGCCACACACGACATCGCCTGAATAGATCAACTTTTTTTAACTGTGACATCGCACGACGAGTGAAGTGATCGTCTTGTACGCGGCTGTCGCATCGCGGGAGGGTTAGCCCCGCCCCATCGCGGCTGTACATTGACTTTGAATGGGGAGTGTTCGTCGAGGTAGTATAAGTAGCATCCGGTGTGAACGCAGCATTAGGCTGCTGCCCCCACGACTGAATTTTACAATATCTTACAGTGTGAGTTAAATTCTAAATTTACAGTAAATTATTGGTTAATTGCATTACTTTACAGTAATTCATCGTAAATATCTTCACAGCAATTTACTGTATTTATTTCACAGTAATTTACAGTAAGTCCACAGCTAAATACTGCTGTATTACAGTAATTCCTTGGGCCTGGCAACCGTGAATTTACAATAAAGTGTTGTTGTTTTAATGTAAACTACTGTGAAACAATTACAGTAAACTACTGTGAATTAATTACAGTAAATTGCTGTGAAAATATTTACAGCGACTTGCTGTGAAAGTAATGCAATTATTAACCAGTAACTTACCGTAATTTTAGAGTGAACATTTTTACAGTGCAGGACAAATGGGCCCCACTGGCTGCTTGTGATGTTGTTGATATGTTATAGTCAAAAATAAATAACAAAATAAAGTTGGAAAAAGAAAATAAATAATGTTATAGGACAGTAAAACAGTAACAATAAAGTAACAGAAAATTAGTAAAAATAGTATTTAAAATAAAATAAAACAAAAAATAAAAATGATTTTAAATAACTCAGAACAAGGAATTTAAGTGTTTAAATAATAAAATGGAACAGAAAATGAAGTCATAAAAATAATCAAATAAAACTTAAACACAAAACTAAAATAAAACTAATATATAAGACTGAAAAAGAAAACAAACAGAAAAGTAAGTAAAAAAAATCACAAAATACAATCAGATTAAAAATGAAATAGTTGAATGAGAAAAAAAAGATTGACTACAACAAAAGATTAAAAAGTTTAAATATTCAAAATAATAAAACAATTAAATAATACCCACAAACGAAAAACAAATAAAGTAAACCAGAAAAATATGTTAAGCCAAAGTATGAGTTTTATAATAAAAGCTAAATTAATAAATGTAAAGAGTATGGCTTGGCCGACAGTTTTTTTTTTTTTTTTTTAGCCATTTATGTTGATTATGAGGTTAAAAAACATCAGCTTAACAAAACAAGGCAATATCTAATCAATATATTCCAAAAAGAATGTGAGGAAGTAAAAAAAAACAGCATACTAATTCCCACCCCTTTTCCAACCAATTAGTTACAAACCAATGCAGATGTTGTGCACATACAGTACATGCACAGACTAAATGCTAAATGTCTTGAGACAACACCTGTGATTGATGTTTGACAGCATCACCAGATTCATTAATTTGCTTTTACAGCAGAGACAGCGGAGTGAAACCACAGCACTACCTCATGAAGCTGTTGAAGTCCCACTGAAACCTCATGCTGGAGTTTTATCATCATACTATCATACACAGGAACACTCGAAGTGAACACAGCTTTGTGTGGGTGTTGGAGCAGCTCTCCATCAGGACTACATGTGCAGCATTTGGAGAGAATCTGAGTCGGAGGACTTTCCTTCAGATGAGGAGCAGCACGGAGAGGAGAGCTGAGGAGGAGGAGGAGAGGAGCTGCAGGAGGAAGAAGAGGAGGCCCATGAGACTGCAAATGCCTGTAAGTGACTGAATAATCTGGTTTTCTCTTCTGTGTGAGTTTGATAAAATGGACTTTAGTGCGTTTTAACATGTTGAGATGTAACAAAGATCATTGGCTCCATCCGTCATGATCCACACTGTTTATTTCTGATGGGCTGGAGGCAACCTGCTGACACACCTGGACTGGCCCAGGAGGTGGGCGGGGCTAACAGGAGCACCTGAGAATAGTAAGACTGGACCTGTTAAACCTCAGCATCAGCATTACTGATCACCACCTGTGATGACGGAGCGAGAGCGAGGCATGAGGGCTCTCTGACAGTCACGGGAAGCGCTCCTGAGTGAGCTCTCTGGAGTCTGTGATTTTGCTGCTCAGCAGTTTTAGTCCTGATGGTCTGACTCTTGTACCCGCCCTGTCAGCTGGGATCAGATTTCTTACCTGCAGGCTCATTTCCATAATCCCTCACTTTGAGTCAAAGCTCTGCAAACAACAGTGACAAGATATTTAACTGGTTAATGATCGATAAGAAAACACAGAAAAGGCTTCATCTTCAAACAGAGTGACCCCCAAAGTGTGTTCACAGATTACATCACACAAACTGTTACCCATAAGCCATCACACGTAGTGTTTTCTTAAAGGGATACGCCAATTGTTTTTCTTTCCATGTCTTGCCTCACTCTCGAGTCGATAACAGGCAGAAAGACACCATTCTTTTGACTGTGTGTGCAGTAACATGGAAGAGACAGACAGAGCCCACCCACCACTAATTAGCTTATCTCAAACACTGGGAGTCAGTGGGTAATGTTAGCCTGCCTCTGCCTAAAGTCATCAGATAAACTCTTCAGCAACTTTGTATGTGTTTCATAAAGTGCTAATCTTAGTCTAAAATAGATAATGTAACATAAGGCAGTAAAAACACAAGTCAAAACAAGCACACAGGACCGTTTAGAGTTGCTGAATAATTTACCCAATGACAGGCTAATATTACCCATTGACTCCCAGTGTTTGAGCTAAGCTAATAAGCAGTGGGTGAGCTCTTCCTTGTTACTGCAGTCAAATGGTGTCTATCTGCTTGTCATGGACTTGGAAGTGAGGCAAGACACAAAAAGTAAAAAAAAAGGCTAGCATATCACTTTAGGAGCAGCTGGTGTTTTGTTTATTTAGCCATCTTTTTTTTTTAATCAAATGATTTAAAGCTGAATAAATTACAAGAACAGGGCTGAATAAACCCTGAAACATATTCAGTCAACCGGCCAATGAGATCACTTCTTTTAGGACAGGTTTAATTTTCAGTTCACAACTTTTGTCTTGTTTTCTGGAGTTGGCTTATTTGTATTAAAATAAGTATCTAAAAACTTGCTGCACAGAGGCGCAGACTTAAGTCAGTGAGGTGCAGGAAACAGAGGGCGTGGAGGTCTGATCTGGTTGAGTGTTTCCTAAGGGACCCAGCTTAGATTGACCTCATTGTGGCTCGATGTTCCCATTTCCAAAATAATGTTTGTGTATTCCTTTACGTCTAAAAGTAAGGTCATGCACAGACCCTGAGATTGTTCCCCAATCAGAGGACAACAAGTATATCACCTGGCAGGAACGACCTTCCTATTGAACATCTATGACATGAAAGTTAAGTTCATTCTTTGTGACCTCCAAAATGCATTTTGTTTATTGACGGCCTAATGAAGATGCCTTTAACTGTTCTTAGGATATCATACCAAAAAGAACCAGACCTTCAGGCCCTGTTTACACAGAGACACTGTGACCTAAAACGGAAAGATTTTTCCTTTGCGAATTCAAACTCAATCCACGTTCAGACTGAGACACTAGAAACAAATGTAGTGTGCATGCTAGTCCAGTAGATGGCGATGTAGGTTAGCAGAGAAACAGGGCTGCTCCAGCACCTGTACAAGGAAGAAAAACTTTTCACAAACAACGATGGTGTTGGAGCCTATTTCTATTAATTGATGATGTATCAAATTATTATTTTAGATTCTGATGATTATTTAAATTATTCTAAATCATATTGCTAATTCTCATTATCATTAACTGCTCACCTGCCTCCTCCCCTTTGAGCCATCCCACTCCCATGATTAAGGCAGAGCGATCAGCTGTTCTTTTGGCTCTGCTTTTTGTGTTGAAGGAGTGAGACAGTTTTATCAACCACTAAATAACGATATTTTTGCCTAGAAAGTCAACCACGGAGAATACTTTGTGTCGATGTAAATAAATCTCAAACTTTTTGAATCGTAGTACATCTCCGCATGTGCTTATGATTTAGTAGGGATGAGTACCTTTCACATTTGAACCGATACCATACCGATGCCTGGTACCTGGGAATTGGTATCGGTACTCAACGGTACCAATTTTCGGTACTTTTGCGTGTGTTTATGGGGTAATAAATATTAATTTGTTTAATATTAAGATCTCAAATTTTTTCAATGTAAATTTATACCTGGACCAGGTATCCTCCTTGTCGCATTTGCTGCCATCACCAAATGTTAAAGCCATTTCTTTTCCTGTGTTTCTGGCTGCAGACGACTAGTCGCCGTTGGACACAGGCGTGCTAACAGTGCCGAATGAATCCTTTGTGGTCGTAGATCTGAGGCTATCAAAAATTGTGCACTCTTCAGCTTTAAGGAAAATTTTGTACATCACCAGGTGCTTCCTCAGATTTGAAGTATTTCCGCTACTGGCCTTACACTTGGCGTCACAAATATTGCAGCGAGCATAATCTGCATCACATTTAATAAAGCAAAGCCATACTTTAGAGCAATTTCTCTCAGCCATGCTTGCTTTGTTGACTGAACCTGCAGCTGCTGACGTCATTACGCTATTGCTGTGCTACGTTCAAGTCCGGTATGGAAATTTACCTACTCTACCCAATAGTATGCCTGCTTCTTCCACTCCCTCACAGTCACAGGGATGCGTTTAGGTACCTAAACATGGCACCGTTTGATTTTACGTGAATCGGTACTCGGTAGTACCTACAGAATTCAGTCAGTTCCTATTAAAGTACTGAATTCGGCACCCATCTCTATGATTTAGGGATTTAGTGAGTCGTAAACCTCGTAAACGAATCGGACTATTTTTGACGTCTTGTTTTTTTTAAATCAACAACAGTCATAACAGATGGCGGAGGCATGAAGACGCAGGAGTTTTCTGTCTGGAATACAAATCTGTCTGGATAGTTTTGTCTGGATAACAAACCGAGCATGGTAAACAGCACACTTTTTTTTTTTTTATTTAAATGTATATTTTGGGGCATTTTGTGCCTTTATTGACAGGAGAGAGACAGTGGATAGGCTTGTGAAAGAGGGAGAGAGAGTAGGGGAAGACACTCTGCAAACTGGTTTCGAACCTGGACTGGCAGAAGCATGTACATGGGGTGCTAACCACTACGCCAAACCAGCACCGCAACAGCACACTTTTTACTTGGTAGATGACTGAAGCTGTTGTTGTTCCTGGTAAGCATGCGCAGCCTTCATGTGAAAGAGTACTGCACATGCGGTGACGTCAGCGTTTAACCCTGAAACAATCTGATTCTGGTTTGCACAGAGCTGCATGGAGGAGCGTTTTGAAACTCTCCACCCTGGACCCTGTTTCAAAAGTTTGCAGATTCAAGCACTTCGTAAAGTGTTCCCATGTAAGCAAAACACATTGAAAACTTATTTTTCCATATTCTGCCTTGTGTAAACGGCCCCTAAGAGGGACATCCTGAGACCATGAGGCCTCCTCCCAGAAGATCAGCACACAGACGAAGCTCTTTGGTCATCAGAGAGATAAACGAGCTCCACCAGAAGCCTACTGTATCCTCGATTACCTCTAACATGAACCTTCAGATAAATATTAGTCATCACAATAAAAACAAATGTTTGTGTTGTTGAGCTGCTGTTATCAGCTGACTGTAAACCCCGGGGCTGTAAACAGAGGTCAGTGGTCAGACTCTGACAGATATAAACCTTTATGAGCCGTCATTTTCTTTCAGGCAGAATCAATCATTAATCCAGACTTCATTCATGACCCACTTCACAAACATGGAATCATGTCAAGGCTGGAGAGCAAAGTGATTTTCAGTTTTGGAAATAAAATGATCAAATCAAACTGACTAAAAACGCACTGATGATATGTTTGAGTGCACTGAACCACTTTGAAAGAAGAGCCCTACTTTGTTTTTATTCAGACATTTAATTGGCTGGGATAGTGCATATTGATGAATGTATAATATCTTGGGAGTCCATACAATACCAACATAAATACGCTGGATTTTGCATGATGCTAATCTTCACCTGTAGTCTGTAACAGTCCCAGTGTCTTCTGGCCTTTTCTGGGGAGCTTTGGAAATATTTTGATATTCATCCAGTTGTTTTTGTGATTGAGACCAGTTGTTTGATCCACCCTCAGTCCTGAAATCACAGCTCGAGTACCTGAGTTTGAGAATGAAGTCTTCCATCAGTGAGCATCATTCAAACAGCAGAGCTTTTTCAGCCACTCCATGGTTTTAAGGTTTTAGACTTTAAACTCAGAAAAATACCTAAGACCGAGTTTGAAACTTTAGACCTGGTTTTGGACAGAGGATCAGGTTTTAGACTTTAGACCAGGTTTTAGACTTCAGACTCATGTAAAGTCTTCAGACCAGGTTATGAACTTAAGACCAGGTTTTTGACATTAAACCAGGTTTTAGACTTCAGAGTCATAAAAATGCTTAAGACCAGGTTGTAGACATTAGACCAGGTAATAGACTTTGGATCAGGTCTTTGACATTTAACGAGGTATAAAGTCTTAAGACTAGGTTGTAGACTTTAGACAAGATTTTAGAAATAGGATCAGGTTTTAGAGTTTGGACAAGGTTTTAGACTTAAGACTAATATAAAGACTTATGACCAGGGTTTAGACATGGGATCAGGTTGTAGACCTTAGATTAGGTTTTGGACATAGGATCAGGTTTTAGATGTTAGACCAGGTTATAGACTTCAGACTCATGCAAAGACTTAAGACCATGTTGTAGACTTCAGACCAGGTCTGGACATAGGATCAGGTTTTAGACTTTAGACCAGGTTTTAGACTTTAGACTCTGATTTAAAAAATTGACAGGTTTTAGACTTTAGTCCAGGTTGTAGACTTTAGACTAAATTTTGGACATAGGATCATGTTTTAGATTGTAGACCAGGCTTTAGACTTTAGACTCATACAAAGACTTAAGACCGGTTTTAAGACTTAAGACCAGGTTTTACACTTTAGACTAGGTTTTAGACATAGGATCAGGTTTTAGATTTTAGACCAGGTTTTAGACTTTAGACTCAGATAAGGACTTAAGACCAGGTTGCAACTGTTAGTCTCGGATAGACTTTAGAACAGGATTAAGAATTTAAAAACAGGTTTTAGACGTTAGACATGTTATAGACTTTGATCTTCGTTAAATATTTTGGCCAGAATTTAAATTTTAGACTCATTTAAAGACTTAAGACCAGGTTTTAGACATTAGTCTCATATAAAAACCTTAAAATAGGATAAAAAATTCAAACCTGGTTTAGACTGTAGTGTCAGATTAAGACTTTTAACCAGGATTTAGACATTAGACTCAGATTAGGACTCTAGACCTAGTTTTAGTACATTAGACTCAGATAAGCACTGTAGACCTAGTTTTAGTACATTAGAATCAGAGAAGGACTTTTGACAAAGTTTTAGACATCAGACTCAGATAAAGACTAAAGACCAGGTTTAGATTGGTGACCTTGAGTTGAAACCGTGGTTGACTTTGTTTGTAGGCATTTGTGTTAGTTTAGTTTCTCTGGCAGCATTTCCTGATATATAAGGTACTGATTAATGCTTTTGAGTGTGTACAATAAACCTTGGCAGCCGCTGCGAAACCCTTGACCAACTTCATCTTCATTTCCTGATATATAAAGTACTGATTAATGCTTTTGAGTGTGTACAGTAAACCTTGGCAGCCGCTGCGAAACCCTTGACCAACATCATCTTCATTTCCTGATATATAAAGTACTGATTAATGCTTTTGAGTGTGTACAATAAACCTTGGCAGCCGCTGCGAAACCCTTGAGCAACTTCATCTTCATATTTCTGAGTCTGATCCATCAGCTTCGTCATTAGTGGTACCTCAGCAGTTTGGAAGATAAAATGATGATCATGTTGGTTTAAAAAGCCAAGGACACCGATAAGTGATGATGTATAAGAAATGATCAAACAAACCTCATCCATTATTAAAATCTACAGTTAAACTGTCAGGATCAGACTTCTGCATGTTTATAATCAACCTGTTTATTGAACATGATGTTGGCTTTAAATGATTGATTTTACAATTTCCTGCAGGAATCCTCAGCTCTGTTCTCTAATGTTTGAATAAAATACCCCGGACAGCCTGTTTTATTATCTGTGAGCATAGTTTTCAGTAAGATTCACTAGTTTGTTTAAAGATTTTTAAAATGTAGGTCAGTGATTCAGTAAAATATTTCATCCTGTGTGCTTTTGTTGTTTATGGGAGTATTATACACATAGGCATAGCACACCGAGGAATACAGCAGTAAAGCCAGAGACCTGATCGTAATAAACAGGTTTTAGACTGAAGAGCATGTTTTAATCATAGTTTTAGATTTTGGACCAAGTTTAACCTTTTGACTTTCAAACTAAGAAATACATTTGCAACACATTATTTGTTGGTAATATTGTTTTCTGTCATCTTTTAGTAACATTTTAGCTTTTATTTTTCAGATAACCCAATCGGGAAGCAGATATGCAGGTCAACCTGCTGGTTGATTCATCAGTTAAGGGTTATCCTGGGCACGAATGGATTTCTTTCATTTTAACATTTTTTTAAAATGCATGTATGAGGATCTGGAATTATGTTAAAAGATTTGTATTTCTCCAATGTACACATTCTTATGGTTAGATTTCCGAGTAACAATGCAGCAAAGATTCACCTCCGATCTTTTCTTGTTTTAGAAAATGATATTCATGTACAGCAGCGCCACTCTGTGGATACATATGGTTTTACAAACGCTGTTCTGAGAGGTGAATTAGAAAAAACAGTGATGGGCTTTCAGAGTTTTGAAGTTTTAAAGTTTTACAAAAGTCAACCACATGGTTACAATGCCAGTCAAATTTAAGACTTTAGACTAGGTTTTGACTTTAGGACAGGTTTTAGACCTCAGACTCATTTAAAGACTTCGGACTAAATATTAGACCTCAGACCATGATTAAGATTTTAGACTCAAACAAAGATGATGGACCAAGTTTTGGACTTACCTCATATAAAGACTAAGATTAAGACACTAGACAAAGCTTTAGGCTTACCCCAGCTCTTGGACTTTACACCAAGTTTTAGACTTTAGTCCAAAGTTTTAACTTCAGACCAAATTTTAGACATTACACTCTGAGAAAGACTTAAGATAGGATTTAGACTTTAGGCCAGGAGTTTGACTTTAGACCAAGTATTAGACTTTAAACCAGGTTCTAGGCTTTGGACTCAGTTTTAGACTTTGGAACAGGTTTAAGACTTAAGACTCTAGTTAAGATTTTAGACCAGGTTGTAGACATTAGACACAGGTGAAGACTTTGGACCAAGTTTTGGACTTTAGACTTGGTTTTAGACATTAGACTAAGATAAAAACTTTAGACCAGGTTTAAGACATTAGACTAAAAACAACAACAACTTTGGACCAGGATTTAGACATTAGACTCAGATAAAAACTTTAGACCAGGTTTCAGAAACTGGACCAGGTCCAAAGAAATCACTCTTAAAGTAATTTTATAGAAAAACTGTTAAAGCAAGACCATGATGATCAAAACCTGAACAATGTTGGAGACAGACACAAACATGACAGATCATCTGTCTCATGAGAGTGTAATATTTTAACTGGAGACCGTGTAGATTGGTGACTGTGAGTTGACACCATGGTTGACTCTGTCTGTTGTTTAGTTTCTCTGCCTGCATTTTCCAACATTAAAGTACTGATTAGAACTAACTAAACTCCCAAAGTGAAGCACTGAAAAGTCCACCATTTGTTTCTATCAGAAGTCATCAAATAACACAGTCACTCATTAGACCAATACACAGAGAGTTGCAGCCATGCATGGGGGAAATGTTGCAGAATTATTTGCAGACTGTTCCATAAAGATATCAACCACACTGTAAAATCAAAACTAAGCAGAGTTGAGTCAAGTTGATAGGCTGATAAGATAAGTGGTTGTTAAAGCAGTTAAAGCAGTCCATGTGGTTATTGATCAGCTGTTTTATGAACTTCACAGACATAAACAGGTAGGAGGACTAACGGGGAGGGAGGAGGGAGCAGGGGGAAGGAGGTGAGGTGAAACAGTGAGGAGTGGCAGAGGTGTGTGAGTGCATCAGAGTGACAGTGTGTGAGGAACACTGGGCTGATAAGCTGGGTCACAGATCTGTGAGAGGAGCAACAGAAGGTATGTTTGTTTTGTTGACCCTTGAGTTCTTTCAGACTTCCCGCTGACGTTCTCCTTCACGTTCTCCTTCATGTTCTCCTTCAAGTTTGCAACACTTTAAAATCTTTCTTTTAAAACATTCGGTCATTCAGATTTTTTATTGTTTTTGCTACCTTGTACCTTGCACAGTGCTGCAGCAGGTTGTGCATTTCACACAGAGAAACGGCTGCTGTTTCGGATCTTAGAGTCTTTCTGTAGCATAGAGTTTACATGTTCTCCCTGTGCATGTGTGGGTTTTTTCTAGTTATTCTCGTTTCCTCCCACAGACCAAAAACATGCTTGATAGGTTAACTGGTGGCCATGAATTGGCCTTAAGAGAATGTGCATCTGAATGGTTGTCCATCTCTCCATGTCGGCTCTTTGATTGGCTGGCAAGCAGTAAAAACCTGGTGCTAATACTCGTCTAGAAAACTTGAAAGCATTATCTCAGTTAAATGTTTCTTCCCTAAAATAATGCAAATTGGCTTGTATTGTAAACAATTGAAAAACCTGATTAGTCACGTCTACAACAATGTACACAGTGTTCAGATCGTGAGTTCATGTGTTGAGTACCACAGCTAAATGTATGAGCGGTGCCCAAATTTATACTGTAATGATTTAAAACGCAAACTCAAGACCTACCTTTTTATTCTGGCTTTTAGCTAAATTTCGCTTTACTGTCTTTATTTGCATTGTACGTGTTTCACTCCAGTTTAGGTTCAAAGTTACTGTTTTATCTTTAACCCGTTAAAGGTGTAGTCAGCGATGTAGGAGAAAACGAGTGGAGAGGTTGTTTATAAACAAATTTAGACCCGCCTCTCCCTTCATACCTCACCCCTGGCTTCACCCCCAAAAGCTGATAGACGTGCATCGTCATGGAAACGACCGTAGAAACTGCATAGCTGACCAATGTAGCTAAGGTAACCCCGACTCGTCAGACAACTCGACTGCCGTTATTGATAACATCACAACAACAGTACATTCTGGCAGATTAGACAATAAGATGAATGCCTGACGGCTGTTACTGTTATGTGAAGCACCACAAAGCTAATGTTGCTTACCTATCCAGCAGACAGACGGCGACATCCACGTCCGTTTTCAGGACTTTAAATTGGCGGAGTTCCCTCCACTGTCAGAAAACAACACCAATGTTGACCCGGGTCTTCGCTCTTTTATGGTCATAGCCCTTCTTTTTCACTTTTCACTCCTCAGACCTTTTTCTTTTAGGCTGTTTTTCAGCCATTGCTACTGCACATATTGTATCTCTCTCTTACGCTAACTGCGCACTCTACGCAACCTACGACTCCCCCTCCCCCCTCTGTCTGATCTGCGCATGAGTATGATCGCCCCCTGGATGTGGGGGGGTGTACCCTGTTTTGGTAACTCGGCCCAAGCCACAGTATTTACCTGCTGAAATTCAGAGCCAAGGCTGTGTATTGAAACCGGACTTTTTACAACATGCTGTCAGTGGTGACATCTTGTGGATGGAGAGGAGAAATATGGTGAATTTGACAAATGCTGCATTAGATTGGAAGATCACTGACTACACCTTTAACTACCAGCTCAAGTGTTTGACAGAGGTCATCAATAAATGCAGGGATATTTAATATTTTAAAAAACAGAGCAAATAAATTCATAATTTGATTCATTCAACATTTCAGGGAACAGAGAAAACTACAAAAAAACAAATTCCATATATTTTCTTGGTGTGGGATTTTAATGTTTAAAAAGCTAACATTTGATTACATGATGACGTAAAAATGCACAAATATTTGGGACGAAATCAATTAGAAAAGACATCATTTTCATCTGTTTTGGGCTTGTCCCACAGTCAATAGGTTCTGATGAGATATTCATAAAGAACTGGTGAATATATTTGGGACAGACACTAATTTTAACTGGGAGCAACTCTTTGTTGGAATTTTGTTGTCATCAACAAATAGGAAAACCAAGTATTTGTTTACAGTATTGAGCATCGCTGCCCAGAAGGCAATTACTAAAAAAATGGCTCAAGTTAGAAGCTCCAACTTTAGACGACTGGTGCAGTATTATTTAGGAAATATAATGGAACAAATTACCTTTTCATTGAGGCTTCTTAGTAAAGCATTTTATAAATTAAATATTGTATAATTCAGTATAAATAAAATGTCCTGGAAAGTTCTGAAAAACAATTTCTAGAAAAGAGTGGGAACCCTGTAGGGATGTAACGGTTACCGGTAAAATGGTAAACCGCGATAAAATTTCCCACGATAAACGTTACCGTGTCCAATTAAAATTACCGTTATATCGTGCTTGATCACCACACTGCCTCAGTAACGCACGGTGATGCTACTCTTTGCCTGGAAAAGCCGGAACTATGTATCTGCCCTCGATTAAGGAGCCTCACGCGAGGTGCACATGCACAGTTTGCATTGCTTGGCCTCTGAGTCTGACACATTTATTGACAAAAAAGACAAAAGAACTGAACAATAAAGGGGTTAAATGATTTCAATTCTGTGTAAAAGTACTTTTCGAACATTTTGAGCACACTGCAACAATACCGCGATAATAATGATAACCGTGATAATTTTGGTTTCAATAACCGTGATACAAAATTCCCATATCGTTACATCCCTAGAACCCTGTAAGGCTCAGTGGATTAATAACACCTACGCTGACATTGTTAATGTGGAGTTATCAGTGGCAAAAATGCACGGTGCTAGTGCATATACTATTCTGGCCTGGCTAGCATTGGCAGATATGATGAAGGGGGATGTTGTAACCACTATTTCCGGTCTTTATCTATATGTTAAAGTTTTTTTTACTGTTAAACTCTTGTGTCCTGTGGACAAAGAGAAAAGATCCAGAATCAAGAGGTGGGTGGGGGTCGCCATGGGATTTAGTTGTATTAATATTGGTTTATTAAGTGTCTTTTGTACCTTTTGGTACTGTTGATTTTGTTGGACTAATTTTTGTTTATGTTGCTGTAAATGTTTGTTAAAAGTTGAATAAAAAAGTTGATCGCAAAAAAGATGTACCACATAAAGGTGACTAATCAGGCTTTACAACTATAAAAGTACGACACCAACTGATGAAATTCTTAAAGTTTGACTCAGTAAGAGTATTAAATTAAATTTGGGTATCTTTTGTCTTATTGGCAGATTATTTGACTAATTTTACAAGAAGCTCGGGACTTATTTTTAGTTATACGTAATCCAGACATGTCACAAAATTGTGGATTAGAATAAATCTAGTGAGATTTATTTGGCTTGAAATTAGACAAGTGGTCTCACTTAGGTCTGAGTTTATCAGTCTAAATGGGAGGTAAATAAAAAGAATTTCCATTTTTTTGTAGAGATTAGAATTGGGTGGACAGACCTTGTGAGAGGTTTGATGCAGCCTGAGTTTTACTCTTTTCTCGGGGGGGTATTTTAAAGGAGTGAGCAACTGGCCGCCCGGGTCCACGTGCACCAACAGTGTTTTGTCTCAGTGACTTGTTTTGACTGTGTAGTTTTGGCCCAACATCTTCATCTTGGCTGGAGTTTTACAAAATGTGTTTTCAGTGACCTGAATCACAGTTTATTTGTGTACAGAGAGACAAACTATAGATGGAGGTACATTTTCATAGGCACCTTCCTACTGAGAAGAGGGAATCAGGTCCTAAATCTGTCCCTAAACCTGCTGGTGTGTGGCTGTCATAGCGAGCACAGATGTGCAGGATGTTGGTTTGTTTGGAGAGCAGTCCTACAGCCTGGAGGTCGAGTTCAGGAGGACCAGAGAGGCTCCTCGAAACATTGAGAGTGATGTTATCGGCAGCTTGATTCAATCAGAGAACCAGAGCTGAGTGCCATCATCACACTCTGAAGACCCGACATCACAGCAGCAAATCAATGAGTCCTCTCTCCTGTGGGCATTTACACCTGTGTTTATCAGTGGCTGTCATCTTCGTCTCAGAGGTCATGGTAACAGGCGCATGATCCACCACACAGGCAGTCCGTCCTCTGCAGGCCTCAGTGATGGAGGCAGCCCTTGGTTTTGTGTGTTTACATATAGCGAAGGGATGTTCCTATTCTCCATAAGGCTAAGACAAAGACAGACCTGGACCTCACTTGAAATAAAGGGATATGACAATTTCCCATAATACACCACACCCACCGACAAGGAGGCAGAGTAGAGACTGAAGGATGTGCATAATTATAAGTAATTACTAAATCATAAAGTAAATATTAATCATGTTTATAGTTCTAAAATTTCTCGTACAACGACTAAGCTTTCACAGCCGTGGCTACGGCTATTGTCCAATCTTCCTACACCACAGCTAGCAAGCGGCTCTGGGTGCTGTTATAGTGTGAGTTGAGTGGCATCTTGTTTCTCAGCTGTGTGTTTTCACCCCCTCCCCCTTGACCCTCAAAACAGAGGGCTAATGATGCGTTCCAGTTATAGTCAGAAGTCAGAATTCCCAAATTCCAAGTAGGAAACTGCAACTGTACCGCACCCCAAGGTCCGAATTTCTGACTGGGAACTCGGGGGAACCTGGCCACCCCCTAGTTGACAATCGAAGATGGATGCCCCCAGTGTGAACAGTTATTTAGCTCCTGTAATAATCAATTTATTAGCACTTCTGACTTGTGTGTGTAGCACTAAATCAGCCGCATACATAATATTGTTTGACTTATATTTATAGCATGAAAGTTTAAAAACAGCAAAGAATAACTCCCTTGAAAATGTTTTAGTTTCAAACAGTGACGTTTCGAGCCAAACTGCTCTTCCTCAGGCTGAGGAATCTGATTTAAACTTGGGTTGTTTTGTATGGATTTCTTTGAATGAGGAATGTACAGAGTTCTGCTTGATTTTTCCTAAAGGAAACAAAAAAAAAAATATGTAGCCTATTTATTTATTTTCTAAAATATTCTTTCCAAAATAAGTCAAAAACTGCCATGGATAATCAGAGGAAGATAATAAAAAACTGTTGTAATTGTGTGTAATGAACACTAAAAGTGACATAAAAGTGAAATATTAAGTTTGGTATATCATAAATTTTAATCGTTGGACTAATCGTGCCAAACTGTGCCAAGATTGGCCCTGACCACACTGTAGTAAAACCTCTTTAACTTGGCACTGCATCACTTTATTAGACTCAAACTTGGCAGAAGTAATATTCACATGTTTTATCATTCATTCATAGAGTTCTAAAGCTGGAGCTGCATCATTCCAAAGAGATATTCACAATAAAAACTTGTTTTTTTTAGGAGAGGATGACATTTTCAAATTATTCTGACTTCTATCTTTATTTACTGTGACCCAGTAACACATATAATGATAATTCCACATCTGGACAAATCTCTCAAGTGTTACTTTTACTATGACAGCAGAATAATTCAAGAAGACCTTGTGGTTGTAGAGATACACTCTTTTCTTTCTGAGTATGTCATTTCCGAGCAGAAGGCTTAAAAAAGGGGCTGATCAGGCTAAAGGTTAACCTCACTGGATTTGGAGCTCATAGGTCAAAGCTGGGCACCTGTCCCATCTGTAGTTTCTTCACAAACCTTGTTCATTTTCTTCCTTTGACCTTCTTTCGACCTCCACTTGTTACTTTGACCTTCAGGGTGAGGGAAGTGTGAGGAAGTCCTGGCGTCAATTATTGGTGTGAAGTTTTTTGAATCAATAGATGACTAGAAACTAAAAGACGAGGCGTTGAGAAGTCAAGGAGAAACTTTGGAAGCTCATAGTGAGAATGTTCAGAGAATAAAAAACAGTCACAGCTGACTGCGAGTGTGGGCGGACACACTCGGCCCCGATCTGAGCTGTGAGTTTCCCATGGCAACCAGTTATGTAATAAGACACAGAATGTTGAGAAATGGGAGAACAAACCCTCACCTTTGTCTCACAGGGTGAAAAGAATTGTTTGTTTTTCTTGCAGTGTAAAAAAACTTTTTTTTTTCTTTTTTTAGCATTTGCAAAAACAAACTCATCTTGGTGTAAGAAGATATACAAGCCCTCATTTTTGTCTGACAGGATGAAAAACTCATCATGTTTGTCTAAAGGTTGATCAAACCATTTCCTCAGTCTTACAAAGTCAATAAACCCTCATCTTTGTCTTACAGGGAAGAGACAAGTGTGTTGAATGTGCCCTCATTTCTTACAAGCTTAATCAACTTTGCTTCATCTTTATTGTGCAAAAACAATCTTAATCTGGGTTCTGCAGGGTTATGCTCCCTTATTTTAGGATTCAAGAATAAGAAAGTCCTTATCATTAGCCCAGTGCATTTGTGTAATCACACCTTGAGACATTCTCATTAAATTCTTGTCGCTGTTCCAGTTCATGCAGCAGTACAGTACAGCTTGGATGCCCATTCCACAACTCTTCTAACATAAAAGCAAAAGCAGGGATCTTCACTGCCTCCCACTGAGGTGGTGTTTACACGGCTCCATTTTCAGCCTAAAACTGAGAGTTTTCTATGCATTTTGGCCTCCTGTTTACACGAGAATGGTGCCTGCAGTGCCTGAATCTGCAAACTTTTGAAACCAGGGTCCAGGGTTGAAAGTTTTGAAAATGGATTTGTTTTGGCTCGCGTGCATACCAGGAACAACAGCAGCTTCGGCCGTATACCGGGAAAAATTTGTGCTGCTTTCTGTGCTTGGTTTTTTATCCAGACAGTTCTGAAATTAGAAAAAATAAGATTCATGTTAAAAGGAGCTACTCAGCAAGTTTTAGAGACCTGGAACCCTTTTCTAAACTATTTTGAGTAATTACAAATATCTCTGAACGAGAGAAATGTTGAACTCGACTAAGTTTATGTTTGTGTTTTTTTTTCTTTTTTGTTTATATTATTTTTGAAAACATTATTCCTTTTTATATACTTTTATGTATTTCTTTTACTTTTGTAAATAATTATTATTTCTATTTTTGCAAACATACATTTGTAAAATGATTGTATATTGCAAGCTGCACATTCTTGAAAGTGATACCTGGGTAGGTGGGTGGGTGGGATCAGCGTTGATGCGATGTTTTATTAATATGTATGGCAAATGTTGACGAATGTGATTGTAAATCTGTTTTCTGCTGGCATTCATTCAAATAAAGGGGAAAAAAGACCCATCCAGACAGACAAAGTTTTTCTTCTTCCTACGTGTGTTGTAACAGCACTGCCTCTATGCAAACCTACATCGCCATCTACTGGACTGGCATGCACACTACAGCATTTTCATTTGTTTCTAGTGTCTCCATCTGATTGAGTCAGATTGAGTTTGATTATGCAAACTTCCCCACATTCTGACTCTATGATGTTCACAGTGGAGGCAAAACATCACAGGGGCGTAAGTATCACAGCCTCATTGTCTCATGTGGTGAATTAAACCCTCATCTTTGTCTTACCCAGGCAGAATTAATCCTCATATTTGTCTTTGAGATGCAAGAATAAACCCAACTCTTCATCTTGCAAGATGTAGCAACTCTGAACTTCATTTAGCATTCACCAAGAATAAACTTTAATCCTTCTTTTGTAGGGTAAATGAAGCCTCTTCTTTGTCTTTCATATTTACATCTTAGTCTTTGTTTGTTTGTTTGGTGAACAAGTCTTTATCTTAAACCCTGCATTCTGTCTTGCAGGGTAAATACACTCTCACTGATGCCTTGTCTAGTGTAAACCCATGTACAGTATCTGCCTTGCATAGTTTCAGCTTTCATCTTGGACTTTCAGGGTGCAATGATAAATCTTGATCATATCCTACGGTGTGATTAAAGCCCTGTTTTTGTCTTACAGGTAGAATAAACCCCCTGTTTTGTCTTAAAGTCTGTTGAGAGTCAGCCCATGTGTAAAATAATGGTGTTAATTGGATTTCTGTATATATTTTTTCTTCTTGTTGTTGCTGGATACCCTTCTTTGTGTTAAGGCTCTTGTGATTTGTGTTTTTCTTGTTGCTGTAAAGCACATTATTTTCTATTTCAAAAGTCCTATATTAATGTTATCATTTCTCTGTCATTATCAATAACATATATTTGTCTCACAGGGTGTATAAACCCTCCTCTCTGTTTGGCCTTTTTCCTCTAATGTAAAAAATCCCTTGCCTGTGTCTTGCTGAGTAAAGAAACCCTCGTATTTCATCAGCAGTGAGCTAGAATATCCCATATCTTTGTTTTTTGTGGGGTAAATTAACCCTCAGCTTTATCTTAAATTTTCAGAGTGAGATAATAAACCCTGATCTTAACCTGCAGGGTGAAGAAACCCTCAGTTTTGTCTGACAGGGTGCAACAGTAAACCCTTTATCTTGCATAGAATAAACCCTCAACTTGGACTTTCAGGGTGCGATGATAACACTTGATCTTATCCTTCAAGGTAAATGAACCCTTTTCTTTTATTTATGAGTGTAACTCTTGTTTTTGTCTTATGGAGTGCAAGAGCATCTCTGCCTTTAACAGTATAAACATCTATATTAGATTTCCAGGGTGGGGTGATAACCACTGAACTAATCCGTAAGGTTGAATGAACACTTTTTTTATATTTGTGACCCTCATTTTTGTCTTTAAGGTTGAGTAAACTCAAGTAAACTTGTCTTGTCTTCAGTGTTGGATGATAAACTTTGCTGTTACCTGATCTGCAGTGTGCATGAACTCTTATCTTATTTGCAGGGTGAATAAACCCTCATTTTAGTCTTTCAGGTTGAGTAAACTCTTATTATTGTCTTGTAGGTTTTAATAGTATAAACCTCTTTATAAGACTTTTATTGTTGGATGATAAACTCTGATGTTACCTGATCTGCAGTGTGCATGAACTCTTATCTTATTTGCAGGGTGAATCACTTTTGTCTTACAGGTGCAGTAAACCCTTTTTATCTTGCAGGGTGCAAGGGTTAACCTATATCTTCCCTTGTATGGTGAAAATCCTTTGTTGCAGGGTGATGGATTTAAATCAGCAATGTAATAATTGAAATATGAAGGTCATATGTCCAAGGTCAAGGTCATGGTGGCTCATGCTGAACACAGTACGTAAGGAATCTTTAAGTTGATAGGATAAGAAAATGTGACCACCCAAAAATACTGGAGTTTGTTTAAAAGTGTGTAAAAAGAACCCTCTAAGTCGTCACCCATTTGCTCTGCTGTGACCTTGTTGAAAACATCTCAAGGTCGAGGAGAGAAATGACCGATGTGATAAGAGATCTCAGAAGTTTGCACCAATGTGACGAGAGTAAAACTTTCCTCTGATGGACCCCGGAACATGCGAGTGACTCTCAACAGATGTGCTGATGATAATCTGTCTCTGTTTACCCTACAAAGTTTCCCATGATGCAGCAGGAGAGCAGGGAGTTCAGATCCTCATCATATCTCTGAGCTGTTGATTCAACACGTTCATCTGTTTCTGCAGTCGACTTTTTAATCCTGAAATCTGAATTTAAATCTTCACTCTGAGCTGAAGCTTCCTGGAGGTCCTGACCTCGAGCTCTTGGATCATTGCTGAAGATAAACTCCAGGAGAACAGTTCATCAAACTCACATTTTAGACCAAAACAGCAGCATGTGTTTGTGTTGTTTGTGTTCATGTGTGTTTGTGTTTGTTTGCAGGATCTTGGAGTGTCAGCCATGCCCCTCCTGGAGGGAGATCCTGGTGGAGCAGAGAAGAGGAGAAGCAGGAAGGTAAAAACTTCTTTTTTTCTCCACCAATGAGGTTATGTTTTTAATCCTGTTTGTCTATTTGTTGGTTTGTTAGCAAGATTACTCAAAAACTACAAGATTTTGCTAAAACTGTCTGGAGGTGCAGGTAATGACCCAACTTAGAAATGATTAGATTTTATTGTTGTATGATTGATATAGCTCAATAACTGTCCAATTTATCCAAGATGGATAAGTAGATGGATGACAGATGAAAAGATGGATGAATAGATGGATGAATGGATGGAGGAATGGATTGATAAGCGAAAGAATGAACAGATGGATAAGTAGATTGATGACAGATGAAAAGATGGATGAATAGATGGATGAATGGATGGATAGGTGAATGAGCAGAAGAATAAACAGATGGATAAGTAGATTGATGACAGATGAATGGATGGATGAATGAATGGATGAATGGGTTGATAAGCAGAAGAATGAACAGATGGATAAGTAGATGGATGACAGATGAGTAGTTGGATGAATGGATAGATGAATGGATTGATAAGCGGAAGAATGAACAGATGGATAAGTAGATGGATGACAGATGAGTAGTTGGATGAATGGATTGATAAGCAGAAGAACGAACAGATGGATAAGTAGATGGATGACAGGTGAATAGATGGATGAATGGAAGGATGAATGGATGGATGAATGGATTGATAAGCAGAGGAATGAACAGATGGATAAGTAGATGGATGACAGATGAGTAGTTGGATGAATAGTTGGATGAATGGATGGATGAATGGATTGATAACCGGAAGAATGAACAGATGGATAAGTAGATGGATGACAGATGAATAGATGGATGAATGGATGGATGAATTGATTGATAAGCAGAAGAATGAACAGATGGATAAGTAGATGGATGACAGATGAATAGATGGATGAATGGATGGATGGATGAATGGATTGATAAGCAGAAGAATGGATTAATAGTTGGATTAACAGATGGTTGGATGATATGGTAGTGTGTTGATTGTAGTGGACATTCAGGTCATTAATAGTCACATTGAGGATCAATATTAAATATTTACAATCAGAGCCTGGTTAAAGTTAAACAGGTGAAATGGCAGCGTTGTTAAAATGAATACAATTAGTTTTGAGAGAAGAGGACAGGACATTTTAGGAATGGAAAAAGGTAATTGGCCTGATATTTGGTGGAAGATTGTTCCAATCTGTGGAGCTTTGAAAACTTCCTTAGCTACTTATTTAGAAACCAGAGGAGAGTTGTTCCAAAAGCTTCAAATAATGAGCTTTAAAAAAAAATCTTGGATTACTTACTAAACTTAAAATCACAACCCTGAAAAGCCCAAAAGAATTCTTAAAATGATCATTAAAATAAAAACCATAAAAGCATTGAAGTCGACACTTTATGTTTAAACAGTTGAGCTTTTAAAAGGAAATAAGTTTTAAAAATAAGGTGCTTACACTTTAAAACAATTAGGAGCCTTAAAAGTTTAAAATATATATTAAATAAATTACTGCAAATCCAAAAGCATGAAAGACCTTAAAAATAGAAAAATGTTATATAAGAGACATCAAATGTAAAACAGTGCAAAACCTGAAAAAGTGATGAAAAACTTAATCAGAAAAACAGAAAAAAGACTTTAAAATGAAAAAGCATGGCAAAAAGAGAGTTTAAAGCTTGAAAAGTTGATAAATCAGACATATAAAGTGAATATCATAAAGCCATTATAAAAAGAAAATGAAATCTTAAAGATGCTTGCATTTTTAACAGTTATAAGCCTTAATTTAAAAAAAAATTATAATCAGCCACTTAAACTCCAAAACCTTACAAAAGCCTTAAAACTGAAAAATGCTTTTAACTAGACCACTTAAATTCAAAAACATTTAAAAACCTTAAAATAAAAAACCTTACAGACTTTTCTAAAATACACACAAAAGCCTTTAAAATAATGTAAATGTTGAAATAGACACCTGAAGTGTAAACCATAATGAGCCTTAAACTGTAAAACAAAACAAAAAATGTTAAATCAGACACTAAACTCAAACTTAATGGTTAATTACTGTAGTCTGTTTTTACCTTGATGTTTTTAGCTGATGTTTGTTATAATGAAAACTACATTCAGTTGTTTGTTATATGAATTGAAAATGTATTTTTTATTCTAACCAAGAGTCCGAACAGATCTGCATATTCAGCTGTGAGAGGTAACAGACCAGCCAAAGTTTGAATAGTGTAACTTCAGGAACAGATAATCCACCACAGACAAAAAGATATGATTTATGTTAATAATCTGGTGAAGCTGCCCAGCCCTATGAGAGCCTGTTTTAGAGACATTAACTCAAGCAGTCGTTAATTAAACCGTAAAAGTGTTTAACATGAGGAACAGACCAGCCTGACCTGCAGCTGTCATGTGCCCTCCCGTCCAACAGGGGAGCGCTCTGTGCCGCTCTGCCAGTCCCACCCGCAGCCTCTTCAATAGAAACGCCTTGAACCGCCCGCCCAGCCCCCGCTCTGCCCCGGCCAGGACGTCCAGCTCCAAGATGAGCCCCACCTCCCAGAAACCCATCTTCCCCTTCCAGAGCGGACCCTCATCGCACGAGTCCCCGTCCAAGTCTCCACGCAGGTACAGAGGCGTGTCCTTAAGCTGTCAATCACCTGTCAATCAAATTAAACAGCTGACTCTACCAGGACGAGGCTCATGACCGTGTTTGTGTGTTTCAGGCTGAGCTTCAGTGGGATCTTCAGGTCGGCCTCCAAGGATTCGAACCACCAACCCGTCAGCAAACTGTTTACCCGCAACAAGAGAGACAAGCCCCGAGGTACAGAGCACAACAACACTGCCTTCTGTTGGTCTGTGTGGAGCCAATTTTTGTTTTCACTGAAACTCTCTTAAATAAGACACTAAAGACTTTAAAAATGGAAAACCTTAAAAGTTCAAAAACACCTAATTTCCCACATTTTAACTTTTAAATCTTTAGCAAGTCTTAAACTGTCCATAAAATGTAGTTAGACATTTGAGTTGAAGAAAAATCTAAAACTACACATTTGATATCTAAGATGATAAAAGGACTTAAAAGTACAAGAAAATTTGAATTAAGACTTTTTGATTTTAAGACCATTTAAAGGAAATCAGATAGTCTCTTTAAACTCAAAAACATGAGAGCTATAAAAGTGAAAAAAAGATATTCTGAAAGCCAACATTTGAAATTTAAGACATTTAAAGTTGTTAAAAAGTAAAAAGGAATTACATTTTCCATAAATTTTAACCTTAATCAATATTCAAAAGTCTCCTCACAACAATCGTCAGAAAGTTATTTAAACTTCAAAAGTTAGAATAGTATCCAAAACCAGACATTTATAATTTAAGACATTTTAAGGCCCTTTAGAGTCAGAAAAAACACTTAAATTGCATGTTGTAGGACTAAGGCTGTAAAACCTATTAGACAATTTAAAAACCTTAAAAATCTAAAGAATCTAAATAAATACTTGAATTTTAAGCTGTAATAAATCTGAAAATGTCTGAAAAGTCTGAGATTTAACTTGAAATTTAGGTTCATAAAAAGCCTCACAATGTCCTGAACAATTTTTAGACATTTTTCTTTTTTTTGTAACTAAGCATCTTTAAAGTTTCTGACCTAAAACTTTAGCGATCAGGGTCCTACGTTGTTTTTAAGGACTTTGGAGGTTCGAGGCCATAAAAAGTCTTTAAGTAATAAAATTTTCATTTAAGGCTATAACAGTCTTTGAAGTTACTAAAAAATCCTATAAAACATTATTAAGTTTGATTTTTAAACTTACAATGTCTGGAAACAAAATGTCGCCAATTAAACTTTTGAAATGTAAAGCCAGTAAAGTTTTAAAACATCTTACTTAAATTTTTAGAAAATAAAGGCTCTAAATGACTTAGGGAGCCATGGATTAGACTCTTAAAATTTAAGGCAATTAAAGTCTTAAAATGTCTTAAATAATCATCAAGTGTTTTTTTTTTTCATGTAATGCCATTTAAGTCTAAATAAAATTCTTGAAAAGTCTTTAGAAGCCTACATTAGACTTCTGATATTTAAGGCAGTTACATTTTTTAAAGTCTTTTGAAGTCAGACTGATATTTAAGGTTATTTAAGGCTTTTTAGGCCTTTTTTTGTTACGGGGTTTAATTTTTGGACGACATGGTGACTCAGATCTTTTTCATCCAAACTCTTCCATCCACTTAGTGTTGAAAGTTCATGTGATTTATTGCATGGTGCATGGAGATGCTCGTGTTTCACTTTATTTTAAGGTCTTAAATTTGACATTTAAGTGTGTTGCACCTCTGGCATGAGCACAGCCTTTAGGGTCTACCCCCAGACTTACTCTGCAGTTTAAAACTCGCTGCCTGGAGGGACGAGTGATCAAACAGATCACGGAAATGTGTGGACAAGGGGTTTCGTACATCCTGCAAGACAGAGCTCAGGGGCAAAACCCAAAACGAGCTGCAGCAGGAGCCTGCAGGGGGCGCTGCTTTCTCTCACACACACTTCAACTCCCCTCCTGCTGGATTTTCCAGATCCTGAACTTGGCTTCACATCAGAGAGGAAACCTGGCAGCTCACTCAGTTCTTACACACTCGACATTCAGTCTCCTGTCCAAATGTTGCTGATGTTCTTGTTCGGTCAGGACGGCTCAAACGCTGATAACAAAATTAATCTGACCAACAGAGACGGCCCTCATGTTCTGTTTGACTGATCAGCAGCCTGTAGAGAGTTATGGGGGGAGATAACCTCTAAGCACATACCTGTAAGGTGATTGGACAATCATCATGTCAATCACATTCATAACAGGCCAATCAGATGATGCTGAGCAGAGGAGTGAACTCCATGATTTTTACCCTCCCTCAATCCTGTGAGCAGGAGAGAGTAAATATGTTGAGATGTTCTCCAGCTCTGATTTTTAATAATCATGCTTTTTTTGTGACTTTCTTCTGTTGACATACTTACAAGCATGTATGTTTGTAAGCACAAGCATGCTTTAGTTTTGTGAGTATTTCTTTCGAAAATTAATGTGCTAATCTCAGTCTAAAATAGATAACATAAGAACTTATAAACAAGTCATAACAGACGCACAGGATCATTTAGAGTTGCTGAAGAGTTTATCTGATGACTGTAGGCAGAGGCAGGCTAACACTACCCATTGACTCCCAGTGTTTGAGCAAAGCTAGTTAGCACTGGGTGAGCTCTGCCGGTCTCATCCTTGTTACTGCACGTACAAGTGAAAGAATGGTGTCTATCTGCTTGTCATGGACTCAGGAGTCAGGCAAGACATGAAAACAAAAAAATGTTGGCTTATCCCTAAAACAACTCAGAGTTGATCAGTGCGTCAGTGGCGCAGTCTGATATGGTCAGTAATTGAAAGGTTGCCGATTTGAACCCAGCACTGGCTGTTGCATAATCAACAATCAGTCAATCAATCAATCAATTACTTTGTCATCGCACAGGTCACAAGTACAGAGCAGCGCCCTGTTTTCTTAGATAGCAAAGGGGATACATCAGGGGAAGAGGAGGAGAAAAAAGGCCGGTGTCACACTATGCCCTGTAGATCACAGTATGAGATCAGAAAAAAAACACCTCAGCATAGCAGTGTGCCCTTGGACATGACACTTAGGGTGAATCCCAATTCTACCCCTTAGCCCTTCCCCTTCATCATACCCCTTCCCCTTAGCCCTCTGTTTTGCAGGCCAAGGTGAAGGGATGAAAACACACAGCTGGGAAACGAGACATCGCTTGATTCCCACTACGTCATCACACAGAGTCGCTCGCTAGCTGTGACATAAGCAGATGCAACAACAAACATAGCCACTGCTGTGAAAGCTAGCTTGTTAGAACGAGAAATTTTAAAATGCGACCAACACCTAAAACCATGATTAACATTTACTTTACGATTTAATAATTACTTGTAATTAAGAGCTTCCTTCGGTCTCCGCTCTGCTTCGTGTTGGCGGGCGCAGTATTATGGGAAATTCTCTTACCCCTTTGTTTCAAGGGAAGTCCCTGTCTGTCTTCATTTCAATGGCTTTATAGCCCCTCCCCTTAGCCCTACAGGGAACTGAGACACCACTTGACGTAAACTCACAAAACCAAAGGCTAAGGGGTACAATTGTGCATCAGTGGTGAGTAAATGGGCGTTAAAGGGCGTGGATGTGTTCGCTGATACTGATGGACACCTGACACAGAAACTTCATCAGTGAGTGAATCAGTGTGAAGCTGCTTTGAGTCGACAAAGAGACTTGAAAAGTGCTTTGTCAGCACTATTTACCCTTTTAATTACACCGCTCAGCCACCGGGGGGCTTGAACTGAAAAGACTCTGATCCCCCATGATGCACCGGTGCAGCTGCAGGAGCCCTGCAGGGTCCAGTGTCCCCGGGTGACCTCAGCAGTATCAAGTGTGTGAAAGCTGATCAGCTGTTTTGAGTCTTACCCGGCAGCCCCCGCAGGTTCACCCCAAGAGCCGTGCTGGAGGTTTGTTTGGTTTTGATCATTCTGAGACGTTTTCAGTGTTTTTACGGCTGAAGGCGAGAATCAGAGCGAGGAGATGAATTTTTGTTTGGAAAAGAAAAAGCAGACTTTTTTAAGACATTCATATTTCATGTTTTTATGTCCTGCTGCACAGCAACTCTTTCCAGGCAAGATGGAAAATAAGCCCACCAGCCACATCATTAGAAAACACCTCTCAACTGTTAACACAAATACCTAAGCACCCAATCACATGGCAAAAACTCAGTGCATGTAGATCAGGGATGGGCAACTTTAATCCGTTGTCCTCCAAACGAAGAAATACATTTGCAACAAATTATTTTTTGGAAAAATGTGTTCCTTCCTCTTCATGTACCAACATTTCAGGCTTTAATTCTCAGATTACCCAATCAGGATGGTTGACCTGCTGGCTTGTCTGTTAAGGGTTATCCTGGACATGAATGTTTTTTTTTTATTTCTGCAACAAAATTGTTGTTTTTCCATATGAAAACATCACAGAGAGCAAAATTTAGACATTTAGCAGTTTACACGAGGAATCAGATATAATTTTTATCATCAAATGTATTTCCTTCAACTAAATGATGATTGTTAAAGTATCTGGAAATATGTGAATCTTTTTTTCTTACTCCAATGCATCACTGTTAGATTTCTGAAGAGCTATGCAGCAACAATTCACCTCCAATTTTTTCTAGTTTTCAAACAATTATTTTTATGTACAGGGGCACCAGCCAGTGGATACATGTTGGTGTTACAAACACTGAGGTGAATAAGGAAAAACAGACAAAGATGGGATTGCAAAATTTTAAATACAGTGGTAATTGGAGCAAAAAGTCAACCGCATGGTTACAATGACAATCAAAGGGTTGATTACCAAGATTATCAGCTCTCAGGCTGTTTTTTTCCAGCCTGAGAGCCACATTGGTACATCCTGTCTGATACTCTTGATGGGGAAAATAATGATAATGTCTTTTAAATAATGATAACAAAACATGTAGAAATAAAAAGTCATAAAAACTGTATACAAATATTCATATATTACAACATAAATGCAATGTATTATGCTGAGTTAAAGGAGTTAAATGTTTCCTAATTTTAAATCACAGATATTTTACCACTACCATTTTCTCCATATAGTGTTATTTAATACTTTGTAAAGTTCTAATAGTCTTTTAAAGATAATTAGAGAAACTATTATTCAATAATTTGAAAAAACAAAAACAAATATCAGTCTAGATTATTTAGATATATATTCGTATTAGATATCTGAGTTTCTGTTGTTTTCATATCTTAGGTGAAGCACGTTTGTTGGATTCTGTTATGCTTCTTTTATGTTCACAGTTTGTTGAATTTTGGAAATGACTTTTAATTTAAGAGGTTTTGAATATGGCATGGTTGTCTGTGCTTCAGAAACTGCTGATCTACTGGCATTTCACACAGGAGTACCTTTTAAAATGACCTGAAAAAGAGAAAATATCCAGTGAGCAGCAGTTCTCTTGGAGAAAACGCCTTGTTGATGTCAGAGGTCAGAGGAGAACAGACAGAGTTGGAGATGATAGAAAAGAGACAGAAACTTAACCACTCATCACAACCTTGAAGCAGAAAGAATACAGCAGCAGAAGACCTCACCAAGTGCCACTCCTGTCTCTAAGATTGGGAAGCTAAGGCTATGTTTACACACACACTCTCTGACTTAAAATGCAAAGATTTTTTCTTTGGTATTCAAAGTCGATCCGCGTTCTGACGGAGACGCTGGAGACAAATCAAACCGCTGTAGTGAGCATGCCGGTTCAGTAGATGGCGATGTTGGTTTGCAGAGAAACAGCGCTGCTACAACACATATATGAAGAAGAAAAACTTTTCACAAACAACAATGGTGAGTGGACACACAAAGACGCAGGAGTTTCTTTTCTGGACAACAACTCAGTTCGGACAACAAATTTGTCTGGTTAGTTTTGTCTGAATAACAAACCGAGCACAGTGAGCAGCACAAACGTTACTCAGTTGACGCTGAAGCTGTTGATGTTCCTGGTATGCGCGCGCAGCCTTCATGTGAAAGAGTACTGCACATGCGGTGACGTCAGCGTTTCACCCTAAAACGCTCTGATATGGGTTTACACAGCGCTGCATGGAGAGCTTATTGAAAACTCTCCACTCTTACGGACTTGGGCAATCAGCATAGAGTTCCCATGTAAACACACAAGGCCAAAACACATTGAAAACTTATCGGATTTGACCATTTTACGCCTCGTGTTAATGGCCCCTTTGGCTGCAGTTCGCACGGACTCACCAAAACTGGACAACAGATTGTAAAAATGTCTCCTGGTCTGATGAGTCAGGGTTTTGTCAGATGGTAGGATCGGAATTTGGTGTGAAAATGACAGCGTGGATCCATCCTATATCAATGCTTCAGGCTGCTGCTGGAGGTGTGATGGTGTGGGGGACATTTTCTTTGCACACGTTGGGCCCCTTGGCACCAACTGGGCCTGGTTCAACCCCAACAGCCTACCTGAGGATTGTTGCTAACCATGTCCATCCCTGTATGACCACAGTGGACCATCTTCCAGTGGACATCTCCAGCTTCATGTCACATGACAATGAGCTGTTTGCTAATTCTCGACGTTTGTTATCTAAACCACACAGAAACAATAACAGTACTGCCTGCTGTGCATGTTTTGAGTACACAGTGTGCTGGAGTAAGATGGTTCTGCAGGATTATTATGTTGTTGCCTCGGTATCAAACAGGCATGAGAGGATATTTCTTCTTCAAAATCATTTTAAATTAAAAAATTCCTGCTATCATTTGGTCCTCTGTGCTCGACAGTCGACCTGCGGCTCTGAAAGTTGCTGTTTTTATGATGAACTCATAATCTGAGCTGTAACAGTGATCCTTTAATAAACCAACTCTGCACATCAGGACAGATGGAACATAGAGAGTTATGTTTTCAGAGAGGAGCTACACTGTAAAAAGTCTCTGACAAAGCTAACTGCAGGGTTTAGAGTATTTTATAAAACAGGTAAAGTGGAAATGTACTTGTCATGTCTTCTAGTTGAGGCTGTGCTGAAAAGGAACACTCCTAACTTAGCAGTTTAAAAATTCAGTGGTTTAAATAGACAAAATAACAGCATAAAATCCTGCAAAATAATGTTTAAACTGCCCAAAATCTTTCAGAATTCAATCATCACTGGCCTCTAGTGGACAAGACAGAAACTGCAGTTCATGTGTCTGCATCACTCTACAGGTGTTTGATCAAGAAAAACAAACCATAAAGTCAATAAAACAAAAACATTTTGTTAAAACAAGAGGCCAAACCAAGTGTTCATTATGAACAAGTAAAGATCAACAACTCAGGACAATAAGTCAAGATCATCAAGTCAAACTAACGAATCAAGTTTAACAAGTCAAGATCAACAAGTCACTCCAATGACTCGAACAACTGAGCCTAGATCAACAATTCAAGATAATCACGGCAAGATCAATAAGTCAGGATCAATAAGTCAAACCAATTAGTGAGATCATCAAGTCAAACCAACAACTCAAGTTTAACAAGTCAAGATCAACAAGTCAGTCCAATGACAACTAAGTCTAGATCAGCAATTCAAAATTTTCAAGGTGACTCAATGGGCCAGATCACAGAGTCAAGATCAATAAGTCAAGATGAACAAGTGAAATCAACATGTAAAGAATGACAAGTCAATATCCTTAAGTCATAGTAGTGAGTGAAGATCATCAAGTTACTTCAATGACTCGGACAGCTCACCTTAGATCAACAATTTAAGACTACCAGTGCGGACCAGTGGTTCAAGTCACAGAGTCATCAAGTTTCAAATAGTCAAAACTAAAAAGAGCTTCCTTCATATAGCAGCTACATCGATACACACTTTAAGATCTTTGATTCGAACAAAACAATTAAAAACAAGAAAAAAAATTATTTAAATTATAGCATCAAAACAAGCACCAGGCTGTAAGTAGAGATATATAAATCGAACAAAGATATATTAAAACTTTTCCAAATTTATATTATTCGGACACAAACAAAAACTCTAACAAAGCTAGATACATACCCGCACCTTGCATCCTGTAAAGTTTGAAAAAAAAGTTCAAAACAATTCTAGGAAGGTCTGAACTGCATTTATTAGCATCAACACTACTGATGGCTGGTGCATTCAAAGTTGTAGTCAGAAATTTGAGTTCCGAGTCTGAACTGCTGCAACAACGTCACCCAAGTCTTTTGTTGAAACCTTGTAACTGAAACCTCGCCATTCGAGTTGACAATTCTCAGAAGTCGGTTATTTCAGTTGGAAACTGATTTTGGAATTCCTGTCAGCTACATGTCGAAGATGTTATTGTGAACTTAGCTCCTTGTTAATCCATTTATTTGCTCTGTTGTGCCAGCTGTTCATAGTATTGTTAGACTTATATTTACAAAAATGCTGCCATAGTGATAATCACATTCCTCATGTGATATTTGTGAACAACAACACATGGCGTGCTAACAACAGCTAACAATAGATCGGCATGTGTTTTTCCTACTTAAACTGGAACACTGATAAGTCAGAGATGATGTCACTCCCAGTTCCGAGGTTACTGGAATGCAGCATTATGACAGTCGCCACACATGTTCATGGGTAGCAGAGTCTTTATGTCGTCGGTAATAGATTCTCCTCATAGCACCTTTAACAAAAGTCATGATCAATATACCAAACCATTTTTACCAAAATTAAACCATCATATTTAGCCAAAAGCAAGTGACCAGCAATTCAAACCAACAAGTCAGTTTCATTAACTCAAATTGATACATCAAACAAACAAATGTATTAAAAGTCAAGTCCTATAAGACAAACCATTAGTTATAGGTCACTAACCTAAATTACCAATCCAATGTAACACAGTAGACCAAAGTGCTGTAAACATGTTTATCTCTGCTGTAAAAATGGACATTTTAACATGGAGCGTGGATGAGACCTCTGCTGCTTCAAACACAGCCTCTAGTGGACACTGAAGGAACAGCATGTGTGGTTCTGCACATTGTTGTAGAGGCTGTTTGCTTTTTGCCTCCTCTGTAATGTCAGATGTTTCTCCACTTTTTGCAGTGTAGAGGGGAGAGGGGGGTGTGGCTTACATGTGCAGCACACAAACACAGGGTGATATTCTGCAGGGCTCAAACATTAGACGGACTGCTGCTGGACTGAATCTGACTTTTACCGTCACTTAACCGTCTGTCTGTCTGTCTGCACCGAGGACCACACTGGATAAACACTATTTTAATCCTTCAGGATTTTACCCACAGCAGAGAGGACGCTGGTCAGGGTTTGACTTCCTGATCAGTGTTATTAAGTCTGACTTCTTCATCATCGTTTTGAGGGAAAGTTCACGGCTGGACACTCTCTGGGACAGTTATCAAAAAAGACTTGGAAATGTTTTAACACAAGGAGTCAAAGCCGCTTTCTGCAGCAGCCAATCAGATCAGGTTTGACAAAGGCGAGCCTCATTATTGGCTCAAAACCAAAGAAGAACTAATCACTAATTGAATTATTTAAGAAGACACTTCACACCTGATGTAACTGATCCATTATCTTGACTTTTTTTTTAGCTTGTCCCAGTTTATGTCAAATTGGAATCATTCTTCAGTGCCAATTATTTTTATGTATCTTAATCAGCATGATGTGACACCTTTTACGTTAAAATTATGCCTTCATTTATATTAAGCCTTGGTTATAAAGAAATATCTTGGTGATATCAGCTAACAGTGGATTGAGAAAGAGAGTTTCGAGCCAATAGCAGCATAACAAGGAGCTGTTTCAAGCCAAAACAAAACAAGCCCTGTACAATGTTTATTAAAAGGGAAAGTTTAATGCTAATAACAACCTGACTAAAGCTGGGCCACTCTAAGTTAGTCACAAACAGGTCATCTATTCAGAAGGAAAGTTATAAGCCTATAGTAACAAAACAAGGAGTTGGTTCAAGCCCACTTAAGTGCTAAGCAAGGTTTATTGATAAGAAGAGTTTCAAGCCTACAGAAGCAAAACAAGGAGCTGCTCCAAGCCTGAGAAATCTCTAAGCTGACTATGTTTATGAGGAGAGTTTCAAGCCTAGAGCAGCATAACTAGAAGCTAATCCAAGCCCAAGTCAGCTACATATAGAGCTTTTATCAGAAACAGAAGATTCAAACCTATAGCAACAAAACAAGGAGTTGGTCCAAGCCTATGAAAGCACTAGCCAAGGTTTACTGATAAGAAGAGTTTCAAGCCTATAGCAGCATAACTAATAGCTGCTTCAAGTTTAAGGCAGCCACATATAGAGCTGTGATCAGAAATAAAAGATTCAAGCCTACAGCAGCAAAACAAGGAGCTGGTCCAAGCCTGAGAAATCTCTAAGCTGACTTTGTTTATGAGGAGAGTTTCAAGCCTATAGCAGCATAACTAGAAGGTAATCCAAGCCCAAGCCAGCCACATACAGAGCTGTTATCAGAATCAAAAGATTCAAGCCTATAACAACAAAACAAGGATCTGTGTTTGAGCTTAACACCTAGGGTGTTTTGTCCCAGTTTATGTCATGTTGGCATTATACTTCAATGCAAATTGTGTTTATGTAGCTTTTTGGACATGATGTGACAGCTGCTGTTTTATAAAGTTTTCATAATTTATATAAAATCCTATTTTGAAGCAGTATCTTGTTGGTAGCAACTAAAGAGCTAGCTTATTTTTAATCATGTAAGCGTTTCATCTGTTAAAGTCACACACTGGTTAGCTTGTGGCTAATCTGTCCCATTAACTCGAATTCCTAGCATACATTTTAAATCGTTTTAAGCTTGGTTCCTTTCTGAACATTTTACTGAAACTCTGTTGGCGATGAAGCGTCTCAGCAGTTTGATGCTGAGGAAGTGGAAGGAGAAGGAGAGATGGGTGGGAAGAAGGAGGAGCGAACCGTTCGGAGGAGGCAATGAGGAAGAGGAAGAGGAGGTGAGGCAGACAGGTGGCCGAGACAGACAGACTCACGGACGGATGCTGAGGAGGAAGTCTGAACCATGTGGACAGACAGAAGAGGATGACAAGACGGAGGAGAGGAGGAGCATGATTGGCAGGAGGAGAGAGCGCCGGAGGTCAGAGTCAAATGTGGAAGAGGAGGTGAGGAAGGACAGGAAGCGGCCGGAGACAGGAAGAGGAAGAGAGCGTCGTAAGTCCACCTCGTATGTCATGGTGGAAGATGGAGAGGCAGTACAGAAGGACAAGAAACAGAAGGAGGCAGAAAGACGGACACTTCGGCGGGGTTCAGAGCCTTGTGGATCCTTGTATGTCCAACTACTTCCTCTGTCCAACAGGAAGAGGAGGGAGCTGCTACAGAGACGGGCGGGACGCAGGACGTCCTGCAGTGAGGATGGGGACAGGCTTGAGGACCAAAGGGAGGAAGACGAGGTCGGAAGAATGAGCAGGGGGACATCAGATCACATCAGCCCCTTGGATAACAGTAAGCAAAGTGATGACACAAGACAGAGAAAAGTGCAGTCTGAGCCTATACCAGCAAAACAAGAACCTGGTCCAAGCCTAAGCCAGCCCGACTAACCATTATTGAGAAAAAAAAGTTTATGTCTGAAAAAAGTAGAAGCTGGGCAAAGCTTCGGTCAGTTTAAAATATAGGCTATATTAAAAAAAGAAGTAATTTAAGCCAAGAGAAGTAAAACAAGAACCTGGTCCAAGCCTAAGCCAGCCATAATTAACCATTGAGACAAAGAAGTTACCATCCTATATCTGAAAAAGTAGAAGTTGGGGGATTCCTAGGTAAGCTGAAAAAAAAAGCTATATTTAAAGGAAGAATTTAAGCCTATAGCAGTAAAACAAGAACCTGGTCCAAGCCTAAGCTAGCCCTGATTTATCATTATTTAGACAAATAAGTTTTAAGCTTTTAGCTACAAAAGTAGAAGCTGTGCTAGACCTAGGTCAGCTGAAAATATAGCCTTATATTAGAATGAATAGTTTCAAGCCTATAGCAGCAAAACAATAGGTTGGTCCAAGCCTAAGAAAGTCACAAACACCCTTTAAAAAAAGAATCAAAGTTTCAGTCCTTCTGCAATAACATAAGAACCTGGTCCAAGCCTAAGCAAGCCCCAACTAACCATTATTAAGAAAAAGAGTTTCAAGCCTATACCTGAAAAAGTACAAGCTGGGCAATTCCTAGGTCAGTTAAAAATATAGCCTATATTAACAGGAAGAGTTTCAAGCCTTTAGCACCAAAACAATAGGTTAGTCCAAGCCTACGCAAGTTGCAAACACCCTTCAAAAAAGAATAAAAGTTTCAGGTCTTCTTCAGTACAACATGAAGTTAGTACAACCCTATTCTAGCCCTGACTGACCATTTTTAAGACAGAGTTTTAAGCTATAGCATCAAATTCAGCTACTGGCCTAAGCCTAAGGAAGCCAAGCTATATCAAAAAGGATAGCTATAAGCTTATAGCAACATAGAAGCTGGTCCAGCTGGATGTTGGCCAAAAATTGAGTTTTTTATTTGAAAGGAGTTTCAATTCTATATGAGGCAGCACCAATAATGCATTGTTTGGAGGATGAGTTTCAAGCCTATTATAGTGTGATAAGAACCTTGTCCTAGTCTAGGTCAGTGACAAAAACCTTTCATAGACAAGGCAAGTTCCAAGTCTTTAGCAGCAAAACAAGGAGCTGGTTCAAGCCTTAGCCAGCCCAAGCCAAACTTCATTTAAGGGCAGAGATTCAGGCCTAAAGCAACCTGATTGGAGGCTGGCCCAATCCAAAACCATACAAGAATATAGCCTTTTTTTAAAGGAAAGTTTCAGGCCTATAGCAGCAGAAAAGAAACCTGGTCCAATTCTAAGCAGTCCTTAGCCAATTAGGTAGGCTAAAGTAAAGTTTTAACTGTTTTTTTTACCAAGGAGGTTATGTTTATTACCTGCGTTTGTTTGTCTTTTTGTTTGTTTGTAAGCAAGATTGTGCAAAAATTACTGGACAGATTTTGCTGAACTTTTCAGGAGATGTTTTAAATTCAGATACCCTGAAGATAACTCTACAAACTGGTTTCTGTTACTGAAACACACAGAACTGCTTTCTTCTGTAGAAAAGCAGCTTTGATGGGTGCATCATGGGTGCAAATTCAACAAAAGTGTTGTGATTAGAGACACAGTCAGGGACCCTTAGAGCATGACTGAATGGAGCTAAGTATCTCAGTAAACTTCCTGTTTATTTTTCTCCATGTCCTCCATCTACTTCAGTTCAGCTCATGTCCTCTGGGATGGACCCGTGAGAGCCAAACTCTCAGAGAAGAGGTTAAAAATCAGAGAAAATCCCTTTATCGTTCCTCAGGCAGATTCAGAACATCGTCGTGCGTCATTCCTTGACAGCAGAGCCGTTCTCCCACCCAAACTAAAGCTCTAATCACCGTTTGTGTCAGCCGCTGTTTGATTAGGTTAATGTCACTGTTGTAATCTGCACGGACGAGTTCACTGTGTTCTGCCAGAGAGGAGACAAAGAGAGGAGACGAGACGATAGAGGAAGGGTTCAGGACAGGCCTGAAGGGAACAAAGAGTGAGGGGACAACAGAGGAAGGGTTCAGGACAGGCCTGAAGGGAACAAAGAGTGAGGGGACAACAGAGGAAGGGTTCAGGATGGACCTTAAGGAAACAAAGAGCAAGGAGACAGGGGAGGAAGGGTTTAGGATGGACCTTAAGGAAACAAAGAGCAAGGAGACAGGGTAGGAAGGGGTTAGGAAAGGCCTAAAGGAAACAAAGAGTAAGGCAACAACAGAGGAAGGGTTCAACCTAGGCCTAAAGTGAACAAAGACTGAGGAGACAACAGAGCAACGGTTCAGGACAGACAAGGGGACAGGGGAGGAAGGGTTTAGGACAGGCCTAAAGGAAACAAATAGCAAGGCAAGAACAGAGGAAGAGTTTAGGACAGACCGAAAGGAAACAAAGAGTAAGGAGACAACAGAGGAAGGGTTCAAGACGGACCTTAAGGGAACAAAGAGTGAGGGGACAACAGAGGAAAGCTTTAGGAAAGAACAAAGAGCAAGGCAACAATATAGGAAGGGTTTAGGACAGGCCTAAAGGGAACACTGGGAGGGGACAACAGAGGAAGAGTTTAGGACAGGCCTGAAGAAAACAAAGAGTGAGCGGACAACAGAGGAAGGGTTCAGGACAGGCGCAAAGGAAACAAAGAGCAAGGAGACCGCAGAGGAAGAGTTTAGGATGGACCTAAAGGGAACAAAGAGTGAGGGGACAACAGAAGAAGGGTTTAGGACAGACCTAAAGGAAACAATGAGTAAGAAGACAACAGAGGAAGGGTTCAAGACGGACCTCAAGGGAACAAAGAGTGAGCGGAATACATAGGAAGAGTTTAGGACAGACCTTAAGGAAGCAAAGAGTTAGGGGACAACAGAGGAAACTTTAGGAAATAACAAAGAGCAAGGCAACAATTAAGGAAGAATTTAGGACAGGCCTGAAGGGAACAAAGAGTGAGGGGACAACAAAAGAAGGGTTTAGGACAGACCTAAAGGGAACAAAGAGCAAGGGGACAGGGGTGGAAGGGTTTAGGATGGAGCTTAAGGAAACAAAGAGCAAGGAGACAGGGTAGGAAGGGGTTAGGAAAGGCCTAAAGGAAACAAAGAGCAAGGCAACATGATTTGGGACAGGCTTACACTGGATAAAAGTATGGATTGCTGGGCAGATGGATGGAAAGATAGATAGATGGATGTACAGGTGAATGAATGGGCAGAGGGTTGGATGGATCAACAGTTTGATGGATTAAAAGTTGTTAGGTCAAACACTTGTCTTTACAGGTTTAATAAGTAATTAGATTATCTTTATTGCGCCTGTCAATCATTGTTCCTGACTGATGACCATCTGACTCCCTCTGACTGTCCCGTGAAACATTTAGGCAGCATTTTGAGAGAATCTGGGGTCTTTAGGAGAGCGTATTTAAAACACAGCTTGTAAAAAGACAAAGGTGTCCAGAGTCTGTGCTTCTGGACTGTCTCTGGACCTCCAGGTTGTGTGTTTGAAAGTGCAGAGTGTGTCTGAGGGGCTTAAGTTATTCTTTCTGAGTGTGTGTGTGAGAGTGGATCCCCTCTAATCCGGTAAAGTGCCTGTCGCTTCGTGTTCCCCTCACCACACTATTTAGAGTTTCCCATTAGCAGAGTGATGTGTGTGTGGTGCCTGCATTATTCAGCACTCACAGCCTGTCCCTGTGTTATCTGCTCTGTTTGTTGGAGCGAGGACAGATTACAGCGTTTCAACTCTGATTCTGTTGGACCTGTGGAGCCTTGAGCCTGAGCTTCATCAAGATCATTGTTAGAGGAACACAGGCCCAAAAAATACTGCGATAACCAAAGAGAGGAGACGATCCATCCTTGTTTTTTAATGTCTTGTCGGGGTATGACTTTTTTAGGCTGTTTTTTTGGACACCGTTAAGCAATGAAAAAAGAGAAAATTGCCTTTTCATTGCATTATGCCAAATTCTGCCTGAAGGATCGCTGTTATTTCTCACATTTATGGGCAGATTTTATGAGAAACACAGTTAATTTGTGAACTTTACACATTCATATTACACAAGTGTTTAATAAAGACCTTTATTTAACACAAGAAATGGATGGATGGATGGATGGAGGGATGCATGGATAGATGGACGGTTGGTTAGATTGGTTGGTTAGATGAATGGTTGTTAGATTGATGAATAAAAGGATGGATGGATGGATGATAGATGAATGGATAAATGGTTGGTTAGATATAGTATTAGATAGATGATGAATGGGTGTATGGATGGATGACATAAATGGATAAATGGTTGGTGAGATAGATGCATGGATGGATGAATGGATGGATGGACCGATGAATGGATCAATTGTTGGTCAGATGGATGGATAGATGGATGAAAGAAAGGATGGATGGATGGATAGATCATAGATAACTGGATAAATGGTTGGTTAGATGTATGGTTGTTTCAATGGATGGATGGATGAAGGGATGGATGAATGGATTTATGGATAGATGGATTAATGATGGATGGACGGATTGAAGGACGATAAATGGATAATTAGTTGGTTAGATATATACGGTTGGTAAGATGGATGGGTGGATGGATGAACAAATGGGTCAGTGCTAAGTTAGAGGATGGATGGAAAGATGGATGGATGGTTGGTTAAATGGATGGTTGTGAGATTAATGAATAAAAGGATGGATGGTTGGATGGATGAATAAATGAATGGATAAATGGTTGGTAGGATAGATGAACAGGTGGGTGGATGAATGGATCAATGGAACGATGAATGGATCAATTGTTCAGATGGATGGATGGATGAGGGATGGATGGATCATAGAAATATGGATAAAAGGATGGATGAATAGATGGATAAATTGTTGGTTAGATATGTTTTTTTCGATGGATGGATGGTTGAATTGATGGATTGATGATTAGATGGATGGTTATTAGATTGATGAATGAAAGGATGGATGAGTAGATAGATGAATTGATAAATGATTGGTTAGATAGAGTGTTGGATGGATGGATGAATTGATGGATGGATACATAATTGGACACAGACTTCTGAATAAATTAAATAAACTGGATCAACCCTGCGGAGTCTAAGGATAATCACTCAAACCATGAAGGGTAAAGCTTCGTCAATTGGGACCAAACTATCCCTTCCTTTAATCCCATATAAACAATAATAAACACTTAAAGTCTTAACCATGTTGTTGCTGCTCTGAGGCTGGACCTGCAGGTTAAAACTGGACTTTATTCAAACAGAGTGTGTGTTACATGACCTGAGTCACTCAGGAGTGTGTGTGTGTATTTTTAGTGTTTTGTCATCAGTCAGCTGTTACACAGAAACATCATCACTGAAAATAGACGATTAATGCTGCGTGTGAGTGTGTGCAGTAGCTCCAGGTGTCCAGCAGGGGGCATCATCTCATCATATTCTCATAAAGCTTGAGTTTGCAGCTGCACTGGGTGCTTCTCCTTTTCTCTCTGCTGAGGCACTGATGACTGATCTTCATGGTATTTCTCAGCAGGTTGGACTGGTCCTCCTGGTCCTCACTAACCCTGAGATGTCCCTTTTCTTTGTCTCCTTCCATCATCACGTCATGTGTCCAGTCAGAGAAACAAGACCCTCTCATTCCTTTAACCTCTCCTCTCCTCTTCCTCCCCCAGCCCACACCCTCTCCTCCCTGCCACCTCCCCCCTCTCTCCCCCGTCAGGAGGAGGTGAAAGCTTTCCACCTGGAGACGTACCAGACGGAGCCGAGGCGCCCGGAAACGAGGAGGCTGCGCTCCTTCTCCTCGCCCCCTGACACGGGGCAGCGCTGCATCTCTTCTTCATCCTCCTCATCCTCATGCTGCCTCCAGCCACCTCCTCTGGCCCCGCCCCTTCCTGCTGGAAGGCTGGTGAGTGAATTGCTTTGGCGGACATGATCACAATGATCAACATCGTAGTGTGAAGTTCTTTATCAGAGAAAGTGTTAAACCGGATTAACACTTTAATTTGGTGTATGTAACCAGTTTATTCTTTAGTCTACCACCAGTCAATAAATCAAACTCAGCTGTTTAAGAGTGTTTGACAGGAAGCTACTGATGAAAATCGGCCAGGTTATAAGGTAAAACTAGGGGTGGGCGATATGGCAAAAATATCATATCACGATTTTTTAAAAATAAAATCACGATCGCAATTTTATCACGATTCTTTTTTACTCTGATTTTTCTAGACTAATATGCATGTTTGACCATTTTTCCCCTATGTTTAACATATAAAACATTTTTTAAAAAAATGACAATTAAAGCCAAAGAAACTTTCTGAACGGGTTTTAATTTAAATAATGCAGTTTTTATAAAAATGTGCAATAAATGTAAACATAAAAGGTAATGAACAACAATATCAACATTATCTCTTAGAGTGCAACAATTTAGAACAAATGTTATCTAACTGTAATGTCTATAATCTGAGTGAATAATACAGCTGCTTTAGAACAGATTTTTTGTTCAGACATCTTCAAGCTTTTATCTCCTTTTCTCTTTCCGCCATGGCTTCACGCTACATAACCAAACAGGAGATACTACCATGCACTGCGCGTAATGTGCTACGATTGGTTAGTCGGGTGCACGTCAAAGTCTCTGCACCCACACAGACGATCTGACGATCTTTCTGCTTTATGAGATCATCCCCACGTTATAATCCTTAACGATTTAATATCGTCATATCGCACACCCCTAGGTACAACCATCGCTTGTCAATGCAAATAGCTAGTCAGCCAATCATGGCAGCAATACAGTGCATTTAGTCATGTAGAGATGATCAAGACAACCTACGGAAGTTCAAACTGAGCATAAGAATGGAAAAAAGGGATATAACAATCACAACCACACAACCATCTTTGGAGTTCACAGAGGATGGTCTGAAGAAGAGAAAATATCCAGTGAGCAGCAGTTCTCTTGGCCAGAATGCCTTGGTTCAGAGTTGAACGTGAGTGTGTAGAAGACTATTTCTGAACACACAGCATGTCCAGTGTTGAAGATGGGCTACAGCAGCAAAAGACCACATCAGGTGCCACTCATGTGAGCTAAGAACAGGAAACTGAGGGTCTAGCTCTCCAGCTGGACAGTAGAAGATTGTAAAATGGCCCTTAGTTGAATGAGTCTGGGTCTCTGATGCCACACTCAGATGGTAGGCTCAGATTTTGTTGTAAACATCAGGAAAGGATGATCCTTCCTGTCTTGGATCAGCAGTTCAGGCTGCTGATGGTGTCATGTTGTGGGGGATATTTTCTTGGCACACTTTGCCCCCCTTGGTAAATCCTTCTACAGTCCTCTGTGGTTAAAAAAACACCTATGTGCTCTCTCTTGAGTATTAATCATTGATGATTTATTGACTCAGCTATTATTTAAAGTTCCGCTGATATAGCAAACTGTCCGCAGCTCAATAACTGCCTACGCAGACAAAATCCTTGTGCATTAAAACCTGATCCCCCTCTGGAGGCAGAAAAACATCAGCGTGATGAATTATTTCAAACATTTCATCGGAAACGCGGGGATAAGTAGGAAAACACTGAACAGTCTGAACTCTGTGAACTTCGGCTTTGTTCGGCTCCGGTCGGCTGTTTCCGGCCACGCTCGGCGCGACTTCGCTGGCGTTGCTTCGCAGACCAGTTTTCGTCAATGTACCGAAAGTATCACAAACTTTAACGGAAGTTATGATTTCAAAATAAAATAGCGTGTCGGCAATTCAGTTTTAACTTCAGTGATGTGTAAAACGCCATCACTGAAGTTAAAACAGAATTCAAAAAAATCTTAATATTAATTAAAGAGATATTTTTAAGTCATTAGTGCTTGCACTCAGTATTCCAGTTTGGTTACCACCAGGTGAAGTTATTGACAGGGATCCTGTTTTTCCATGGCCTGAGAGGTACTGAGTTTAAAGTTCAGCATTACAAGAACAGTTCTCTCTGTTCCAAAGACTGGGGCAAAACCCAGCAGTGTGCCCCCCAAATCTGATATCCAGTCCATGAAATCATGTCCCCATTTTAAGGACTTTGGAAACTCTAAATTTAGGTGTGAGTATGTGATTGATTTCACGTCTCCATTTGTCAGTCCAGAGTTTCTCATTAAATATAATATGATTTCATTGTTCTATCAAAATCAGGAAAACGATAAAGGCCAATGAATGGTAAAACTAAAAGGCTGAAAAGTTCCTATACGTGGAAAATCAGAATTCTGTCCAAAAACTCATTCCTGAGAAAAAGAATAAAGTTGAAATTCTTACATTAACAAAAACAATCTTAGATAAAATCTAGAATCCAAGGTAAGTGTTGGTAGTTGTAGTTAAAACTCAAAGTTCTTACAGTATTCTCAGACTTTTAACATTATTTTCTTTTAAGTATTCTGATATTTAACTACGACATCCAACTTTAACCTAAAATTGAAGTTTTAATTGTTTTTCATCAGAATTCCATCACTTTTATCAGAATTCTAATTTTCATTTCAGACTTTTTTTTTTTTACTTTGTTTTCTTTCTATTATTTCTGGCATTACGTTACAACTGTAATTCCATGATGACTATTCTTTTCTTCAGAATTCTGGTTTTAATCTTGAATTCTGATTTGTCTTTGAATCAACTACAAAAACACCTCTAAAAAACAATGTTTCATTAGCTTATATTTTGTACCAAGTGCTTAAAAAGCACAAGGTTATTGGCAATACTGAACAGGCCATATTTCCAGACATATTAACTTCTTTCATTTCGGCAGTGTTCTTCTGAGGTAAACAGATTTTTCTAATTTGAAGGCCTCTAAAAACATCTAAATACTTTCATACTTGATGATTGATTTTGATGTTCAGCTACTTTTGATGGGTTCTTCTTTTTGTTTATTTATATTTTTGGACGGGGTATCATGCTTTGCTATGTCTGTGTTGATTTTTCTGTTTCTTGTCCTCAGATAATCCATCATTGCGTGGTTTTGTAAAAAAAAAAAAAAAAAAAAAAAACTGTCGTACTTGATCATAGCCATGCATGCTTTTATTTTGAAGCCCCAAACCGGAAACGCTGCTTTAGCTCCGTTAGCTTGTCCGTCGCTGCGGCTCTCGGCTGCTGCTCCAACCTGATCACTGAGCGGCGAACAGCGGCGATCTTTACCGACAGAGGACGACCGTTTGCCGGCAGAGCAGGTCCCCCCAGCCGGGCAGAGATGTAAGATGGAGCCGTGAGGAATTTATCGAGCCCTGTGTTCATGTCCCGGTACTTTCATCACGGAGAGAGAAGGCGATAAAATAAATCAGCGTTAATGAACGGAGACTGCCAGGTAGGTGCTAATGTTAGCTTAAAGCCCACAGCAGCATTTCATCAGTGATGTCGTGGATTAAAAACAGATTTTATTCACAAATCTGCTCCGTTCATTTCCTCTACATTTAAACACAAGGCATGCTTTATGCAGGCGTTATAATGATACTGCAATAAAACAGCTCTGTCCTAATCACAGCTTTATTAAACATGAGACCTGATTATCCGCTTACCAATTGATCCGTAACACCAGACTCTTGAAATCAGTAAAATAACTTAAATACGTTCATACCTGCACCAAGCCTCTTAAACTCAACCAGACTGCTTTAAATAGATTTAAACAAAGCTGTATGCCCCCCTCATGAGCTACTGTAAAGGCAGATCTTAGTTATATTTAACTATTTTAATTATAATTAAATAAAAAAGCACTATGAGCTGTTTGAGGGTGTTTGGTCCAGCTTGGTCCCCTTTCTTTTTGTCCATTCATGCTCCAAAAATGTGGTGAATGTCTTACTTAAATCACTTTTCTCTTCTTCTAACTGCAGATCTTTAAATCACTCTAAAATCATATAGGTATTATTCCTCTGTAGCTCCTTTTCATGTAGGATTTGACCATCGTTTTTAAGTACTTCCTTTTTGATAAATAAAGTGAAGATTACAATAGAATAAAAAAAATAAAATTTTGATCAACATAATAAGGTTCACACATTACTGTAATATGTCCGTATTAGATTATATAAACATTTTTGCAGATCTATTAGATGTTTGTCCAAATGTGCAAATTTAGTTAGGTAGATAATTTACCTCATTATCACTGAATATTGACTTCAATAAATCAAAAATAAGCTTGATTAAAACATTATATATTGTTTTTCTAACCGTGTAACCATTAAAGAAATACATCAGTTCTTCTGAATTAAAGATTTGTGCTCTTCTTAACAAATATTTTGATATTGGTGATAATGAATTTGGAAATATCAGATATTAGTAAAAAGAAAAAAAAGAATCCAATATCATGCAGCCCAAAACAGAAGAAATGCTTTAAATTAGGGATTATAATTTAAAATGACTTAAGTGTGTAATGATTGAGAGGAATAATTCACAGTAAAACCTGTTATATTTTTACTTTCCTTGTATTATTCATATTTTTGGGAATTTCATGGATTAAACAGGATAGGCAAAAAAGGCGTTTATTCAGCCTGTTCCTTTTTGGGTTATAGTTTGTTAATTGTTTTCTTTTTCTTTTCTTTTTGAGAAAATTCTCAACTTTGTTTATGTTTATATGTTATTTTTTGTAAGTTGCTGCACATAATGTAAGTTCTGAACTGTATATTGTAACCAAAATAAAATATGAATTCATTCACACAGGAAGGGAATCAGAAAGCTATTCCACATCCTCAAGGAAACGATATAATTCTTTCTCTTTGTTCATTAGTTTCCTCCACTTTGTTTAGAATGCCTTGCATGCTCTCCCCGTGCATGCACGGGTTCTCTCTGAGCGCTCCTGCCTCCTCCCACAGACCAAAAACACACTGATTAGGTTTATTGGTGACTCTGAAATTCCCTTAGGTTTGGGTGTGAGTGGTTGTCTGTCTCTCTATGTGGCTTTGTGATTGGCTGTGTACTCGCCTCCCAATGTCTGCTGGGATAGGCTCCAGCCCTCTGTGACCCAAAAGGGATAAGCAGTAGTGCTGAACGATATGGACAAAATTTCATATCTGGATATTCATGTCAGACATCTCAATATCGATCCGATACGACTATGGGTTCAGTGAAAACTAAGCATTTTTCAGAAAAATATAAACATAATACAAAAAAAATGTGGAATGTGCAGTTTTACTTATAAGACATCTATGTTGTTTATATCGTTGCTTGTTCAATATTAATGCCTTGAATGTTCATATCTCAGTAAAGATACGATAACAATATACTGTTCAGTTCTACTAAGCGGTATAGATGATGGATGAAGGTCTCATCTCATTTCTACTTAAAAAAAATAAATTCATGCTCCCAAGTCCATGACATTCACATAAACTTTATTCTCTCCACTGTGCGTTCAGCAACGAGGAAGAGATGGCAGAGGTCGCAGTCTGCAATTAGCTGAGCTCAAACACTGGGAGTCAATGGGTAGTGTTAGCCTGCCTCTGCCTACAGTCACCAGATAAACTCTTCAGCAACTCTAAACGGTCCTGTGTGCTTCATGAGTTGTCACTCATGAAGCACACAGTTGTCATTACCTATTTTTAGATTAAGATTAGCACTTCAGGTTTGGTTTTGTATGTACTTCTTTCAAAAAATTCAAAGTGCAAATCTTAGTCTAAAAATAGATAATGTAACAAACACATTAAAAATTGAGTGACAACTCATATAGCACACAGGACCTCTTAGAGTCGCTGAAGAGTTTATCTGGTGACTGTAGGCAGAAGCAGGCTAACACTTTCCATTGATTCCAAGTGTTTAGGCTAAGCTAGTTTGTGGTGGGCTAGCTTTACTCGTCCCTTCCTTGTTATTGCACACACAGTCGAAAGAATGGTGTCTATCTGCTTGTTGTGAACTTAGGAGAGGGAATTCGAATTCGAAAACTAAAAAACAATTGGCATATCCCTTTAAAATATTATTTTCATTGTGTCATTTTTGTTGTGTGGAGCCACCTACTGGGCTGGTGAAGTCATGTTAGTTTAACTGTCTCATTATTTTTAATTTGGGACCAACATGAGCAACGCTGTGATCTGAATGATCGTTCTTCTACCTCAACTGTCATGAGCACAGTGCTCACAGTAGGCCTGAGCAAAAAATCAATAAGATTTAAAAATCGAGTTGGCGAGTCAAATCGATTCATTTTTCCTGAAACTCGAGTTTAACAAATTTTTTAAAATTTCAACCCATTCATTTCACATTCCTGAGGACCTGAGGCTTTCCATAGTGCACTTGCTGCAGTATGTCACTCTCCTCCCCCCAAGACACTTTGTGTCGATTTCTGTGTCGATTTTTTTAACCTGGCGGCACTTTGAATGTGTTTTTTAAGTATAAATTAATGTATATTTTGAAAATAAATTTACAGTGAGTAATTATTTCATTTTAAATGGGGCGGGGGCATCGAATCGAATCGTGAATTGAGTTTTTTTTTTTTTTTTTTTTTTTTAAATCTAATATTTTTTGGAGGGGGGAATTGCCCAGCTCTAGCTCACAGCTCACGTTGCTTCTGCTTAGGGATGGGAATTGATAAGATTTTTTATGACCAATGCTATTAACAATCCTGCTTATCGATCCAATTCTTGAACGATTCCCTTATTGATTCCTGCAGATTTTTCTTGTGGGCAAATGTTGGCTTGTAGATTTTCAGTGTCAACAATGTCAAACACATGTCACAGCATAGATAACTGCTTCCGCAAGTTGCTGGTGTTTCCACTCATTTAAGGTCGTGCAGTAGGAGCCTTTTGTAAAAAATGAAACCACAATTCTGACGCTTCTGAACCCAGTCAGTGGAAGGAATTGATAAGGGGATTGATTAGCAAAAAGACTAATGATATTGATTCTTTGATGGAGCTGTTAACGATTCTCAACTGGAGCTGGTTTTGATTCCCATCCCTACTTCTGCTTCGGTTTGTGGAGACTTAAAACTCCTATTCTCTCTTTTTAATGACTAATAATAATCAATGACACTCTGTTACAGTTAATAACAGATTTGATCATTTGATTCTAAAAAAGTGTTGAAGTAAAGAAAACTTCTGACTGAGCTCTGTCCTCTGCAGGTGGAGGTTGCAGACGGCATGTCGGAGCAACTGGACCCCGACGACGCCGGTGAGACCCACACACACACACACACACACACACACTGACCTTCATCAGCCTGATGATCTAAAAACAGACTGAGATCATAATCCAGCAGCCTCGGGAAATAAACCTAGAAAGCAAGGGATTGTGGGTAAAAATAGGCAGTGATGTGTCTTCTCTCTGTCTCTTTGGTGAAACAATATTCAGGAGCACTCATGAGGATGTTTGTAGTTTTCTTTTAAGGACAAAGGTGTCATGTTTTTTTTTACCTGTGTCTGCAGCCTCCGAGGAGTCGGAGCGGGACATCTACATGCGCTTCATGAAGTGCCACAAGTGTTACGACATCATCCCCACCAGCTCCAAACTGGTGGTGTTCGACACCACGCTGCAGGTGAGACAGACTATGGAGAGACGCTTGAGTGCTCTACTAGTACTCAAATTTGATTAGCTAGTGCCTGAGTAGGCTTTACGAGCGAAGCAAAAAGTGTTACTAGAGCTGTTAGTAAACCTTATATGCTAATAAGGGGGAGGGGAAAAGCAAATTCAGGCTTCCCATTGGCTTTTGAATTAGGGCTGGGGCGATCCACTTTTCTCCCGATTCAATTTTTTACGATTTTTTTAGGTGCCGATTCGATTTAAATTGCGATTGTGAGTTAGTTTTTAGGATTTATTCAGCAATATATTTTAACCAGCTGTTTATACTCTCTCTTCAAAAGCCTGAAATACATTTAAAAGTGGCTTATTAACCCTTTAGGCACCAGAGTTTTTTCAAGAAAATATTCAATTTTGCTATCAAGATTTAAAAAGGCTATAGTTTCAAAGTGGTTAGTTTTCCCACCCATCTTCATCACTGTAAATTACGGGCCGACCATGAACGCCTCTGCTGCCTTCACTGTACTTTTTACCCCCGGCTTCTCCCTCGTCTTCCCAGAGCTCTGCGGTCTTTGTCATTCCCACTTAGGGATGGGAATTGCTAAGATTTTATCAATACCGATGCTGTTAACAATCCTGCTAGTCGATCCAATTCTTTAACGATTCCCTTATTGATTCCTGCAGATTTTCCATGTGGGCAAATGTTGCTCTGTTTTTCAGTGGCAACAAACTCAAACACACGTCACAGCATAGATAACTGCTTCTGTAAATTGCTGGTGTGTCCACTCACTTTAGATTGTGTAGTAGGTGCAATTTAAATAAAGTCACAATGCTGACGCTTCTGAACCCTGTCTGTGGATGGAATTGATAAGGGAATTAATTAGCAAAAACAAATTAATGTTACCGATTCTTTGATACAGCTGTTAAGGATTCTCAAAAGGAATTGGTTTTCGATACCCATCCCTATTCCCACTAACACCATCACTTTTCGCGGTGTTTTGAGCTTCGCTGCATCCTAGACCACGTCCCCTCCTTGGCACTCGTCGATTACTTCCACCCCGGCCAGGGAGAGGCAAAGCATCGGCCTCAGTATGTGCTGCTTGGGGACTGTAATGGCGCGCGGACCCGCTCCCGCTGTGCCGCCAGTTTCGTCCTCACCGGACAACTGACCGTCATCCTCAGAGAGTAAATATTCCTCAGATTCAGTCAGCCAGTACTTGACAAAGTACTCTCAGCATTATGAGTACTCTCTCTATCACTCTGTGCATGTCTCTCTTTTCCTCTCTCTCTCTGCTCCGCTCTACAGCCATACTCGCGTCCCTCGGTCCGGTGTGTGTGTTTCAAAATAAACATACGCCAAAACTTTGAATAGAAACCTGTCACCTGTCCACTATCTGCTGGTGAAAAGTAGTAACACTGTTCAGCAGTGTTTTAACAGCTATGGTCTGTTTTATCCAGCAATGTCGCCTCTTGCCGCAGTTTTCCAACTGTAGCGCCTAAAGAGGTTTTTTTTGGGGGGGGGGGGGGGGGGGTCAATTTTTGAACAAAAAAATCGATTTAAAGATCTTCAGACAAAAAATCCCGATACTTAAGTGAATTGATTTTTTCTCCCACTCCTATTTTGAATGCATTAGTTACCCACTTATCTGTCATTGTCTGTTGTGTTTTGCTGATTTTATATTTGTATTGTTTTGTTGATTTTTAGGGGTGTCCCGATAAAACTTTTCACCTCAGATACAATACCGATATTGCAGCCTTGAGTATTGGCCAGTTCTGAAATTGATCCAATCCAATATCAGCAGGAATCATACAGACTTTTATTACTTATTTTGTTGTATGGACTGTAAGAAAAGGCTTGATCAGGTGAGATTATTCAATCAGAACAGTAGTCAGCTATAGTAGGCATGGGAAAAACTGACCCATTTATTACTAACCAATGGGTTTCATAAATTTTAACCTTAAACATGTGAATATAGTACAATTAAATACAATAAATGGAAAATAAATTGGAAGACCCTGAAAAGTAGTCTCAAGAAATCCAGTAAAAACAAAAACATGTATTTTTAAATTATAAAATAATCACTGTGTTTAACTTAAACATAAGCATATTCTACAACTAAATCAAATAAATAAGAAGTGAATTAGAATGGACTGTTTATTGGGATATTTTAGATGCAGGCCGATATAATCTGATATTTGTTTTTTGCTGATATCGGACAGATATAAATATCGGATCGGGACGCCCCTGTTGATTCTGTTGTTGTTTTTATCCAGTACAGTGTCCTTGAGTGTCATGAAAGGTGCTATTAAATAGCATGTATTATTATCAATATTATTTACTAAAACAAGTCGACACAAAGCTCGGTGTTGTTGCTCCACGATGACTGTGTTTTCTGTTCCAGGTGAAGAAAGCGTTCTTCGCTCTGGTGGCGAACGGGGTGAGAGCAGCTCCTCTGTGGGAGAGTAAGAAGCAGAGCTTTGTAGGTGAGACGATGAGAGACTGCGAGCATCATCATCACAGAGAGCGCATTTATTTTTAGCTTTAACTCTCTCGCTCTGATTTTCAGGAATGTTAACCATCACAGACTTCATCAACATCCTGACCAGATACTACAAATCCCCCATGGTAACACACTTATGAATAAACCTGTATGCTGGGGAAGTTTGTTAATGTGATCCATGTGCACTCATGCTGAGAGGAGCAGAGGGATGCACCAGGAGAGGAAAGGGAGGAAAAAGCATGAGGACGTTTATGCTTCGTCCACACGGAGATGAAAACATTTTCCTTAAAGCAGGATGCCCCTGGAGAACCTGGACAATGATTGACCAATTTTCCAGTCATGGAAAACATGGAAAATGATCCAGGAAAATGATTTTTCCTCCCTCTGCTTCTCTCTGCTTTTTTTGTGAACGCAAATGGGTTGGAAACTGTGTGCACAGCCTTTAGGTGTAGTTTTTATATTACATGGAATATAGAAGGTATGAAAAAGCTAAGGTATGAAGTTTATGTGACACTCAAATCTGTGGGTATGATTGTGCTATTATTATTTTATTTATTCTTAAATTTTATTGAGAACAGAGCTAACACATTCCACGTGACAATTGTACAAAGACTTATGTTCTATTAATACAATGGAATAAATTGAAAAAAAAAAAAAAAGGCAAAAAGGATGTGCGCAACACTATATTAATATTATTAACAAAAAAAGTAATAACCATAGAAATTTGAAAAATAATAATAGCAATGATTAATTTATCAGATGTAAGACCTCTGTCTTCAGAACATTTTCACAAAACACATAGGCCTACCTAATAGAGATACATACAGTATATATACACTTACACACACATAAACAAATATATATATATATATATATATATAAATTCGTACACCAATGCACATAGTGATTATGCTATTCTATGATAAATTTGGACTACACATGTAAATCAGACTCCTGGGGTGGAGGAGACATAAATGTAGCAGTCTAACGTAGAAATGTAAAAAATGGACAGTGCAAAGTGTGTTTGTGTGTCTCGGAAACAGTGGGAACTTTTTTTTTTTTGTTTTCGTGTCTTGCCTCGCTCCAGAGTCCATGACAAGCAGATAAACTTCATTCTTTCGACTGTGTACAGTAACAAGGAAGAGACAGGCAAGGTACTGCTAACTAGCATAGCCCAAACACTGGGAGTCAGTGGGTAGTGTTAGCCTGCCTCTGCCTACAGTCATCAGTCAAACTCTTATGCTACGGCCACACCGCACGTGAATTCGCGAAGACACGTGTTGAGATTACATACAAAGTCAATGCAAAGACTCGTTTGGACGCGTTTGGCGCAGCGCGTATGGAGCGTCCGGCGCGTTTTGGGCGTCAAACACCCCTACGCTCGAGTTGAAAATATTGAACTTTCGATGCCAATTCGCGTGACACTGTACCGCGGCAGCCAATCAGTGATGAAATCCCCCCCAGTGTCATTGATTTAATGACGTGTGACGCTCCGGCCACCTGCTTCAGCTCAAACCCCGCTGAAAGATGGAGGAGAGGTTGATCTGCGCTGTTTGCCATCATCCGGAGCTATACCATTCGACGTGTGTACTCTACAGAGACCAGAACAAAAAGGAGCAGGCTTGGGTGAAAGTCGCTGAGGAGACAGGTTTTGAAGGTAAGTTCTGTAAATATTCATTTCCAGCTTGATTTGCCTGCACGGGTCATCACCGAGTCCGACTGGCTCCGGCTCTTTACTCTGCCTGCACAGTGACGCGCGTCGCCCCTCAGCTTGTCAAAAAGGCCCAGCGTCCAGCCTCGGGCTTTACGCGCGGCACGTAACAGGCACTACGCGTGTTTAATTCGCGTGCTGTGTGGCCGTAGCATTAAGCAGCTCTAAACAGTTCTTGTGTGCTTGTCATTTCTTGTTTTTTTACTGCATTGTAATGTAATCTATTTTTAGACTAAGTTTAGCACTTCTTGTGGTTTTTGAAAGAGGTACAAGGAACACATGTCTGTTCAGATCATTTGCAGAACATTGAACATTTTTATTGTTTTGGTGTTTTTGTCTTTCAGGTTCAGATCTACGAGCTGGAGGAACATAAGATCGAGACATGGAGAGGTACAAGTCTCTAAACTTTGAGGATGTAGAGCACGAGTCATCAGATACATTTAGGCCGTTGGGTTGTTATGTTTTCCTACACTTAGTGGTTCTCTCAGTTGAGTGTTGACTAATTTTGCTTTACAGGTGGATTTCTGTAAAGCAGATGAAACATGAAGTTATTCCTGTTTCAGTAATAGTTTTTGGTATTTAATGACAAAACGCTGTCCTTAGAACCATACAACATTTGAAGATGTTGAACAGTTTTTTAGGTTTGGAAGAAAAAAAAGACTATTCCTAGATTTAAACAAGAGTTACAAGAAAAAAAGGAAATGCTAAAAATGTATATTGAGAAACTTACGGGCATACTGTAAGAATTTAGCCTTTTTTTCCTATTTTGTCTTTTTCTACAATTCTGTTTTTTTTCTGACATCATATTATAGTTTTAGAATACTAACTTTAATCTCAGGATTATGACATAAATCTCAAAATTCTAACTTTTTTCATAAAAATGTATCCTTTTAAGTTTAGACTTTTATTGTGAATTCTGCCAAAGAAAAAAATCAACCTCTGTCTCATAATTCAAAATTTTCCCTTAAAATTCTTCTCACATGTTAAAATATATTTCAAAGTGAAAAATAAAAATTAAATGTTCTATTTAAATAATTACATACCTGAATTAAAAGTATATTTAAACAAAAAAACTCTTGAACTTTTGTATCTTGATTTTTCAATTTAATTTAAATTTATTTGTGTTTGTTATTCAAGAAAAAACATTTAAATTCCAGTTTAAAATTTAAATTTTTACGTTTTTATTTATTTATTTATTTCAAAATACAACATTTGTTCTGGATTTAGCTCTGTCGATGGATAGCTATGCAAGGCCTGATGTGGCCCCAGGGCCGCTGGTTGCCCACTTCTGATCTGTATAAACATGTTACTTGTTATTTATTATTTCCCTTCCTGTGTCTGTGTCATCAGAGCTTTACCTGCAGGAAACCTTCAAACCGCTGGTCCACATCTCACCAGATGCCAGGTTGGTCTGTCTGTGTCCGTCTGTCCCTTTTGAATAATTAAAAATGTGCTAAAAATAATCTGGAAACAAGAACAGAAGATTCTTTAATGTCCGTGTCCTCTTCCTCGTCCTGCAGTATATTTGACGCCGTGTACTCGCTGATAAAGAATAAGATCCATCGACTTCCTGTGATCGATCCGGTCAGCGGGAACGCGCTCTACATTCTGACACACAAGAGGATCCTCAAGTTCCTGCAGCTGTTTGTGAGTCCTCTGTACATCTGCACAATCAACAAATACATTTACACATAACGTCTAATTAAAGATAAAACATGTTTACGTGCTGAAGAGCTGGAGGAGAACTCATCCTGTGGTCTGTTCATGATTCAGAGCTTAAAACTTCCTTTAAATCGCACCTTAACTCGGGATTATCATCTGTTCACCAGGGAATGAGGATGCTCTTTATACAGTCACCTGCCACTTTAATGGGCACACCTATTCACCAACCAATCACATGGCAACAACTCAGTGCATTTAATCATGTAGGCATGGTTAGAAGATCTGCTGAAGTTCAAATAGAGCATCAGAAAAGAGGAAAAAGGTGATTAAAGAGATTTAAAACGTTACACGGTTTATTTTTAAAGGGGTCCTGAACAGGGTCATGTCGTGGGCGGATGCAAGTTTTCATTCATTGTGGATTTGATTTGATTTGATTTTTAGTTGACTCAAACAAGCACATGCATAAAAACAGTTTGTGTAATGGGAAAAATGGCATTATGTGATAAAGTGAAAGTTCAAGAAGGGGCTGAAGGAAACAAAGCTTGTCAAGTTTAGCCCCCCAAATAAATAAAATAATATATATGACAGTGTTTCTTCTTATGTTGTAATTAATTAATTTATTTAGCTATTATTATTCTTTTAAAGATGTGCATTTTTTGTTATTATCTGTATTATTATTTTTATTATTGTTAATTTGTCTCTTATTATTACTATTATTTTTTACATTTATTTAGTTATTTTTTATGATAATATATATATATGTATATATATATATATATTTATATATATATATATATATATATAATATATTTTTTTTTTACGAGTTGTTTCTTTGATGCTGGGCTTGGTTTGTTTGGCTGCTGAGGAGGATTGGCGCAGATTTTGGTGACTGGGGCCAGTGGTGATACTGTTTTATTGTGTTGTTGCAATAATGAAAATAAAAAATATTAATGCTACTTGTTTTTTCACACACAATCATCTCTAGGGTTAACAGGGAATGGTCTGAAAAAGAGAAAATATCCATTGAATAGCAGTTCTCTGGGCCAAAATGCCTTGTTGGTGACAGCTGGCTGGTTTATTTGGGTATACTGCAGACTTTCTTTTACACGTGACAATGTGCAAAAGAAGCCACAAAACAAAAATGTCCCACTTGTTGAAGAAGAGACTTGTTCACTGAAATCTGTGGAGAGTTCCTCTGACTTTTTTTCTTTTTTCTTTTTCAAATAATTTAAATAAAAATAATTTCCCGCTGTAATCAGTTGATTTTATCATGAAGCTCAGCGAAGATTGACTCACTGTATGAGTTTCCCTCTAGTGGACTAAAAGAGAACTGCAGATTTTGGTGCTTGTGTTGTGATATTTTCACCACCTGAGGGCACCATTTTGTCTCTATATGTAAAACTGAGTGTGTAGTTTTGTTCCTCAGGTGTGTGAGATGCCCATGCCAGCCTTCATGAAGCAGACTTTGGAGGAGCTGGCCGTGGGAACGTACTCCAACATCGCCTACATCCACCCCGACACGCCGCTCATCACCGCCCTGTCCGTCTTCACTCACCGCCGAGTCTCCGCCCTGCCCGTCGTCGACCACAAAGGTAACATCTACAACAGCATGTCACATCACCACACACATATTCTACTCATATGAAGCCACATGACCGTGTTCTTGATGTCTGCAGGTAAAGTGGTGGACATCTACTCCAAGTTTGACGTCATTGTGAGTAAATCAATGTGATGCCATCAGTGATGTGTTCACTGCCCCGTTCAGCAGAGGAAATCAGAGTTTCCTCCCTCTTTGCAGAATCTGGCGGCAGAGAAAACGTACAACAACCTGGACGTGACGGTGACGCAGGCGCTCCGACACCGGTCGCAGTACTTTGAGGGAGTGATGAAGTGCAACAAGCTGGAGACGCTGGAGACCATCGTGGACCGCATCGTGAAGGCCGAGGTAACTCAGGCTTCATATGTAGTCACTGTGATTTCTGACTCGACAGACTGTGTGGTGTAGACGCCCTCACCACAGGCTGTAGGGTTATACTTAGACACTGGAAAGCAAAAACTGTCTTCCAGATTAGATTATGGCTGGCAGAAATAGCCAAGAAAGCAATTCACGACCAATTAACTCTCAAACTGAACAATAGACAAGATATTTTGGAAAATAGGAGTGCAGTACCCAGAGGACGAGAAGAACTGGTACACTATATTGCCAAAAGTATTCGCTCACCTGCCTTGACTCACATATGAACTTAATTACATCCCATTCCTAATCCATAGGGTTCAATATGACGTCGGTCCACCCTTTGCAGCTATAACAGCTTCAACTCTTCTGGAAAGGCTGTCCACAAGGTTTAGGAGTGTTTATGGGAATTTTTGACCATTCGTCCAGAAGTGCATTTGTGAGGTCACACACTGATGTTGGACGAGAAGGCCTGGCTCTCAGTCTCTGCTCTAATTCATCCCTAAAGTGTTCTATTGGGTTTGAGGTCAGGACTCTGTGCAGGCCAGTCAGGTTCATCCACACCAGACTCTGTCATCCATGTCTTTATTGACCTGCTTTGTGCTCTGGTGCCCAGTCATGCTGGAAGAGGAAGAGGCCAGCTCCAAACTGTTCCCACAAAGTTGGAGCATGGAATTGTCCAAAATGTCTTGGTGTGCTGAAGCATTCGGAGTTCCTTTGACTGGAACTAAGGGGCCAAGCCCAGCTCCCGAAAAACACCCCCACACCATAATCCCCCCCTCCACCAAACTTTACACCTGGCACAATGCAGCCCCACAAGTATCGTTCTCCTGGCAACCTCCAAACCCAGACTGGTCCATCAGATTGTCAGATGGAGAAGCGTGATTGGTCACTCCAGAGAACGCGTCTCCACTGCTCTAGAGTCCAGTGGCGGCGTGCTTTACACCACTGTATCGACGCTTTGCATTGCACTTGGTGATGTGAGGCTTGGATGCAGCTGCTCAGCCATGGAAACCCATCCATGAAGCTCTCTGCACTGTTCTTGAGCTAATCTGAAGGCCACATGAAGTTTTGAGGTCTGTATCGATTCACTCTGCAGAAAGTTGGTGACCTCTTCGCACTTTGCGCATCAGCATCCGCTGACCCCGCTCCGTCAGTCTAGTGGCCTACCACTTGGTGGCTGAGTTGCTGTTGTTTCCAAACACTTCCAGGTTCTTCTCAAACAGCTGACAGTTGACTGTGGAATATTTAGGAGCGAGGAAATTTCACGACTGGATTTGTTGCACAGGTGGCATCCTATCACAGTTCCACGCTGGAATTCACTGAGCTCCTGAGAGTGACCCATTCTTTCACAAATGTTTGTAAAAGCAGTCTGCATGCATAGGTGCTTGATTTTATACACCTGTGGCCACGGAAGTGACTGGAGCAGCTGATTCTGATTATTTGTATGGGTGAGCGGATACTTTTGGCAATATAGTTTATATACATATATAAAGGTATGTTATTTTATGAATGTTATGTAAATCAGACCTCCAGCAAGCAGCTCCGTTACAACACTTGCTTTTCCACAACCCCTGTAAAAGATGCAATTCTGGATCACCACGAGCTCCAACTGGATCGGATCCAGATTAAATTTACCTTGATGACAGAGTCATATTAAATATATTATCCTGTAAATTTTGAGGTGAATTCATGAAGTCAGAGACATTATTTTTAAAATACAGCCTGATGTTAAAGGAAAAGTTCGGTTCCTGCAGCTTTAACATTGTTTATAGAATGAAGAACAACAACATACTCACCCAGAAGGCTTTCCTGATGCAAACGGTGCTTCGGGGGATATTTAGATCCAAAATCGAGCAGCGGACACCGATATAATGGTAGCCTGTAGGGCATAGATCCCCGCTCCTAAAAACTGCATTAATCGTCCAAAAACTCAAGTTTTTCACCAATATTCCATCATGATTTGCGCCGAATGGACCGCCATTGCAGCCTGTGTCTCTCCACAAAGCGCTGTGTGGCTGAACTAACCTCTGAACTGACGCCTTTGTTTACATGCCCTTTGCGCATGTGCAGTGCGGCTCATTGTTTCAGGGGAAGATCGGCAGCTACAAATCAACTTTCTTCTTCCAGTTTTGTGCAAAATGGACGAATGTCTATGGGATGAAGATGTTGTGGAGGAGGACTTTGAATATGATGGACGTCCTTACAGTTTGGAGCCACAGTATACAGATAAGGAGCTCATAGAAATGAGGAAGCGATCGCAACGCTCCAGAGAGTACTGCGCATGCGTGAAGAGCATGTAAACAAACTCGTCAGTTCAGAGGTTAGTTCAGCCACACAGCGCTGTGTGGAGAGACACAGGCTGCAATGGCGGTCCATTCGGCGCGAATCATGATGGAATATTGGTGAAAAACATGAGTTTTTGGACGATTAATGCAGTTTTTAGGAGCGGCGATCTATACCCTACAGGCTACCATTATATCGGTGTCCGCTGCTCGATTTTGGATCTAAATATCTCCCGAAGCACCGTTTGCATCAGGAAAGCCTTCTGGGTGAGTATATTGTTCTACTTCATTCTATAAACAATGTAAAAGCTGCAGGAACCGAACTTTTCCTTTAACTTGTGGGATTTTAAAAAATCTGGGGAATGTTTTGCATCCAGACAAATATAAACATTGCCACCACAATATAATGGCTTCTTCCTTTGACCAAACCAAACCTCGAGTAAAAGTTTGTAAAAGTGTAAATCCATCCTGTACTTTTTGTGTAATCTTGCTAACAGACAAACAAACATACACTGGTGAAAACATAACCTCCTTATAATAAAGGCTCCAAATCCAAATGTGGTAGGAAGTTATGATGAAAATGATTATGTGAACAGCTGAGATGTGATAGACACTCCCAATGCTTACGCTGTGAATGTTTTTCCTGATTTACTTTTTTTGTTTATTGTTTTTTATGTATATATTTAAGATAAATGGCTGGTATATTTTCTTTACTTTATTTTGTTACACTATTTAGTTTTGTTATCTCTTATTATTTATAGCCTTTGTTTTGTTGTTAATGCTCTAAATAACAGTGAACTAAATATATGTGTCGTCACTGTCAAGCACAAACGCTCCATCTTCACTTTTAGGATTTTCTTTTTTTCATAAAACAGTGCTTTTGGTCACCTTCAATGATGGTGGGACATTAATTGTGTTTTGACTGCAGGTTCACAGGCTGGTGGTCGTTGATGAGGAGTCTCGGATCGTTGGGATCGTCTCTCTGTCGGACATCCTGCAGGCGCTCATCCTCACCCCTGCAGGTAAACTTCATTATCATCACCTCCTCCGAGGAGCTCGTGTTTCTGTCTGTGGGCAACAAAAAAAACTTCTGATAAAACTATCGGTCAGTTTTAGTCATGAGGGAGAAGTGATTTTATTTTGGCTGCGAATCTCCACAAATTATTTACAGGGTTTGAAAACACTGTGAGACAAAGCTGACCTAAAACCTTATAGACAGTTTACTTTTTAATTTTTTAAACACATCATTTTAGCTGCATCTATTTTATTCAGTCTGGCTTTTACGTATAACTTTATCATTTTACCTATTATTACGATTTATTTATTCATGAGCATGTCCTTATTTATTGCATGTTTTTACTTTTAAATTTTATTGTTTGATATGTATTATATTTTTAGTAATTGTTCATATATTTTATCTTGATAAAACAGTTCTTATCTTTACATTTGATCATTTTAGATTTTCTTTAACTCATTTAAATACTTTTTAAATATATATTTGGCATTTTATTTAGTTATGTCTGGTGATTCTTGGTTTTATTGATTTGCCTTTACTCTTGCTTCTGTTCTTAAATACTTTAACAGTCATTTTGATGTTATTGTTATTTTTGCTATGGTTATGCTGTTGAGCATTAGGCACCAAATATTCTTGACATCCTGCAGTAGAGTACTACTAAGTAAATAGACCTCTGTTGAGCATTTATTTGCTTGGTAGTTGTAAGAAAAATCATAGAGATATCTTAGATTTGTATTTAATTTTCTTTAAGTTATTTTTTGGGCTTTTCATGCCTTTAATCAGAGGAGAGATTACAGTGGATAGAGTAGGAAATGGGGCAAGATTGGGGGAATGACATGCAGTAAACAGGCCTCAGGTGGGATGGGGCCACCTGCTCAAGATCATATTACAGAATCAGGGGGATCCAGCTGCACTGCCAGGTTATCATCAACAGAGTCTAAAGGAATTTTAACACATTTGGATCAACAAGGTTTATCCTTTTGTTATTTCTTGAACTTGTTGTTTTAAACTGCAGGTCTGGGCAGGAAGGAGTCTCTCCCCTCACAGCCAACGCCTCTGGTCCTAACAGAACCAGAGACGGTTTTAAACCCAGGACTGAATCAGGAGCAGGAGGAGCAAGAGAAGGAGGAAGAGGAGGACCAAGAGAAGAAGGAAGAGGAGGACCAAGAGAATAACCAGGAGCAGGAGGACCAGGAGAAGGAGCCAGAAAAGGACCAGGAGAAGAAGGAAGAGGAGGACCAAGAGAATAACCAGAAGCAGGAGGAGCCAGAGAAGGACCAGGAGCAAGAGGAAGAGGAGGACCAGGTGAAGGAAGAACAAGAGGAGGTGGGAGATGAAGACCAGAAGGATGGAAAAGAGGAAGAGCTGCAGAAGGAACAGGAAAAGGAGGCCGAGGAGCAATGTCCAGACGAAGAAACAGAAACAAACGCTCTGATTGGCTCAGAGGTCGCTGAGACAGCCGAGGGCCGCCAGCAGGAGGAGGCGGAGCCAGAGGTGGACGCCACAGAGGAGGAGCCAGAGAGGGGGGAGAGCACAGAGGAAGGAGAAACAAGGAGAGAGGAAGAGGAGGAAACAGTTAAAGAAGGTGAGGATGAGGAGAAAGTGGGTGAAGATGAAGGAGCAGGGGAGGGGGAGGAGTCGGTCAGAGATGAAGACGAAAAGGAGGTGGATCCGGAGGAGATGAGGGAAGGAGAGTCTGCTGAAGATGAGGAGGTCAGAGGAGATGAAGAGGAGGATGGACAGGTGAAGGGAGAAGGTGAAGAAGCACAGAAGGAGGAGGAGGGGGAGACGGCATGACATCTTCATCCTGAGTCTCCAATGATTGTGACACACCTCACTCCGATGTAGCCTCGCCGAAGAGGAGGAACTGAAGGGGGCGGGGTCAAATGCAGGCCTGTCAGGTGATTGGCTGAGAGGCTCTGTTCCCCATTTTCTTTGTTTGGTTGTTATTTTTAGGGCAAGGATCACTGCAGGCCTGTGATTGGACGGCTGCTCTAAAGGTGGGCGGGTCAGTTCAGTGATTGACATGTGAAGGAGCCAGTCAGATTTTTTTGATGATCTGAATCAAAACTTTGCCCTCAAAAAAATATGAAGTTCAAATATTCTGATGAAGGACGATCACAGAAATGGATTATGCTTTTGTTTTGACTCTGATGATAGAAGTGTGACACTACCCAGGCAAAATGAACTAAATTTAAAAAAGGAAATTATTAATGGGAATCTTAAAAACAGTTTATTTCGTTCTAAAATATTTTGGGATATCATTTTCTAAGAGATTGTATAAAGCATTATTAATGAATTTGTGAAAAAAAAAAAAGAAAGGAAAAAATTATTCAATAAAAAAAAGATTTTCTTTTTAAGAGTGATAATTTCAACCCCAGTATTCTGGTTTTATTCCGTTTTTTTAGCTTCAATCTCAGATTTCCAATTTGTCTAAGAATTTTGATTCATACTCAAGACTTTTAACTTAAATCCTAAATCCCAGATTTTCTTTACATTTAATGTTAGATTTCCGACATAAATATGACAATTCTAACTTCAATCCCAGATTATTTTTACTTTTACCTCAAATTTCTGATTTAAACACCAGGATTGTAATTTAAATCCTGGACAACCAACTTCAGCCCTAGTATTCTGACTTTGACCTAAGAATTCTAACTTAAAGGTGTAGTCAGCGATGTGGGAGAAAACGAGTGGAGAGGTTGTTGGTAAACGAATTTAGACCCGCCTCTCCCTTAATACCTCACCCCTGGCTCCACCCCCGAAAGCTGATGGACGTGCGTCGTCATGGAAACGGCTGTAGAAACTGCGTAGCTGACCAACGTAGCTAAGGTAACCCCGACTCGTCAGACAACTCGACTTCCATTATTGAAAACATCACAACAACAGTACACTCTGGCAGATTAGACAATAAGATGAATGCCTGATGGCTGTTACTGTTATGTGAAGCACCACAAAGCTAATGTTGCTTACCTATCCAGCAGAAAGACGGAGACATCCGTGTCCGCTTTCAGGTCTTTCAGTTGGCGGAGTTCCCTCCACTGTCGGAAAGCAACACCAATGTTGACCCGGGTCTTCGCTCTTTCATGGTCATAGCCCTTCTTTTTCACTTTTCACTCCTCTGACCTTTTTCTTTCGGGCTGTTTTTAAGCCATTGCTACTGCACATAATGTATCTCTCTCTTACGCTAACTGCGCACTCTACGCACCTTACTACTCCCCCTCCCCCCTCTGTCTGATCTGAGCATGAGTATGATCACCTTCTGGATGTGGGGGGATGTACTCTGTTTTGGTAACTCGGCCTGAGCCACAGTATTTACCAGCTGAAATTCAGAGCCAAGGCTGTGTATTAAAACCGGACTTTTTTTTCCAACATCCTGTCAGTGGTGACATCTTGTGGATGGAGAGGAGAAATACAGTGATTTTGACAAATAGTGCATTAGATTAGAAGATCGCTGACTACACCTTTAAATTTCAGTAATCTGATTTTAAACTCTGATTTCTGACTTAATTTTCAGTTTTCTGATTTTTTTTTAGATTCCTTACTCAAATTCAAGATTTTTGACTTGCATTTCAGAAATTTGATTTTAATCCCAGGATTCTAACCTTAGTCCTAAAAATCCCTGAATTTAATCTCAGATTTCTGGCCTGTCTCCCCAAAATTGATTTTCATCTCCCAATTTTGTCTTTAATTTCAGATTGTGGTTTGAATCTGTTTATTCTGAATCTAATCCAAGATCTCAAATTTCTGTCTTGTTTCTCTCTAAATCTGATTTTTATCCCAAATTTCTGACCTTAATTTAATATTCTGGTTTAAATCTGAATGTAATCCCAGATTCTTACTTTAATGACGAATTTCTGACTTGTTTCTCTCCAAGTCTAATTTTAATCCCACAATTCTGAGTTTAATTTCAGATCTGGTTAAATCTGTTTATTCTGAATGTAATCCCAGACTCTTCGGTTAATCTCAAGTCTCCAATTCTAACTTTAATCTCAGATTATTTTTGCTCTTATCTCAGATATTTTTACTTTAATCTCAGATATCTGTGATTTAGGTGACTGATTCCTGCCTGAGACATGTCACATATTTAAATACGACTCGTCTTTGCAGTGTTTATTAGGCTGTAAAACCATCTGTTCGGTTTCCCGCAGACAGCCTCTAGTGGACACTGCAGGAAATGCATCTTTTGGCACTTAAGCACTGGCTTACTTTTCTAAAGTACTGGTCACCTGTTGAGTCAGTCGACCTCAGGGCTGTCGTCTGGTCTCCCCTCATTGTTCACCCCTACGTGACCCCGACTGAGCCCTGATCTGATTTATCAAACACAGAGCTGAGAGACTGAAGAAGAAATGAACTTTAAAAACATAAAGAGAGGGTTAAAACTTCTCTATAAACTTTATTCATTTAACTTTTATCTATTCAATGTTCTCTGCATTGACAGCAACCCCTTTCTGTGACGTCATCAGGGGGCGGGGCCAACCACATGTCATGGTGCCTTTCATTTAAGTGGCGGCTTCTGATTGGTCGAGAGTTTTAGTGAATAAATTATTGAATAGTTTTTATTGCAGATAAATCAGAACGTTATTTATGTGCTGTACTGAGATTATAATGATTTAAAAATGTTACTGCGTCTGTAAAGATTGTAAAATGTTTTATAGAGATAAAAATAAAGGTCTGTTTTTGATGTTTAAATCTAAAATCACCTGTACAGAGATAGAGTTTATGATCAGATTATGTATTTATACCTTAGTGTTCTGTTAACAGATCAACCTGGGGGTTTATACTTAATATTCAGACTGTAGGGGCGTTTCGTTCATCAGTATAAATTAGAAATATTATAAACTTAGTATTTATCTCTAAGAAAACTAAACAGGAGCCTCTTTTTGTTTTGAATACCAAAATCTGCAGAGGAACTTTTGCACTGATTTACACTGAAATATTGTCAACATTTGTAAAAGTGTGGATCAGGCACTTTGAAAATGTTGTTGGTGTTTCTGTGTAATTTATGATTTTATTGATGTACTGTATCTTATTAATGCTGATCAGAATAAGGAACATCATTTTTAATGTTTGTTTTCTGTTGATCAGTTAATTCTGTGAAGAAACTTTATTGTAGTTTTTATACGAATAAATGAAAATCATGTACCCGACTGCAGTGGGAGTGGTTTTTTTTTGTTTTTTTTTTACCTTATTTATGTCTGTTTAAACAAGGGATGGAAGAATAAATGCAAGTCGAACAGGGAAGATTCCTCACTGTTCCATATTCCTATTAAAATGAATACATTTTAAAAAAAAATTATAATAATAAACATAACATTTTTATCATCATTTTTATTATTTTTACATCCATGACTTTAATCATTCTTATAATAAATTAAAGGGGAGTTTCAAATTCAATTCAAATTCAGCTGTTGATTTTCTAATAAACAATATTTGATACTTTTGATCATTACTATTGTTAATATGAGGATTTTTAAAGGTTGTTTTTCATTTTTTTTTACTGTTACATTATTTTTAGTTCATTTTTACAGACAATTATTGCAAATAAAGTTATTCAGTTTTCTAAAATTCCTATTTGTGTTACGACAATAATGGTAATACTTTATTGATTGTGCTGATTATTTTAGTTATACTACCTTACTATTTATATCTATTATATTTTCATATTATTGCCGAGTTAATCGTTTTTGGTCAAATGTTTTATTTATTCTTTTCAATATTATTTATGCACGGTACAGCAGTAAGTTTTTCGATATTTTTGTTTTGTTATTCCTTCTTATGTTCCGATGCTAATACTGGTAAAACTTTAATCACGCTTTTTCCTATAGTTATATACAAAATATCTATAAATGATAATTACTAAAGTTAGTAACTGTCATTATTCTATTATTACTATTCGTGCTTTAATTATTTTTATTGTTCGAATATAATGATTGTTGTTTTGTTGTATTTCTTTTTTGGTTAAACAGTCTTTTTTATGGTTATTAATATATACAGTATATCAGTAAATTGTTTATATTTTCCTCTTATCATTCAAGCTCGTGTAACATTATTTATTATGACAAAACTTTTCGTTATCACATTTTAAATATTCTAATATAATAATGATAATAAGGAGAAAATTTTTTAGAATTATTATATCTATTCTTAATATTATTATAACATAGTGTGTTGCATGTTGTTGTAATGTCGCGTGGTGCCCGCGGGGCGGCAGCACTGAGCCCTCAGGTCACAGCTGAGGTATTTTTGGTGCAGCTGTCGTCACATGAACGGAGCATAAACACACGCTCATACTCGGAGCTCTCCGGTTACCGGGGCTGTCAGCTGTTTCTATTTTCTCCATCTCCGCCTCTGACCCGGAAACACAAAGACAGGGAGGGGGAGAGGGTGGAGGAGGACTGCACCGATCCTCCGGTCACAACAACACTCCACCGAGCGGACCAGCAGCATCTTCATCATGACCCTGCAGCTCCCACCGTGCGTGATAGACTGCGGGACCGGGTGAGACACGCGCACACACACACGCATGGTTGCACACTCTGTATTGGCTGTGACGTCACGTGCAGCTAGGTTATGGTGCTGATGTGAACATCATCATGTATGAAGGAGCGGGCTGTGGATTAAAGGGACAGTTCACTGTAAACCAGAGCAGAGCAACATGTCCAGGTGAAGACCTGGACCAGAGGAACAGGCTATGGTCATGAAGATCTGGACTAAACTAACATATTCTACGGTCATGAAGATCAGAACCATAGAAACATGTTATATCTTCTTGATGATCTGGACCTAAGAAACATGTCCTATGGTCATGAAGATCTGGACCAAACTAACATGTTCTATGGTCATGAAGATCTAGACCAAATAAACATGTCCTATGGCCATATAGATCTGGAACACAGAAACTGGACCAAATAAACATGTCCTATGGCCATGAAGATCTAGACTACACAAATATGGTCCAAATTCTTGAGGGGCTTGACCGGAGTAAAATGTCCTGTCCTCTTGGAGATCTGGACCAGACAAACTGGACCAAATAAACATGTCCTATGGCCATATAGATCTGGACCAAAGAAACATGTCCTATGATCATGAAGATCTGGACCAAAGAAATTGGACCAGAGAAACCGGTTCTGTCTTCATGAAGATCTGGACTAGAGAAAGAAGTCCTATGGTCATATAGATCTAGACAAGAAACATGGTCCAAGTTTCGTGAGGGGCTTGACCAGACAAAAATGTCCTGTCCTCTTGGAGATCTGGACCAGACAGACATGTTCTGTCTTCATAAAGATCTGGACCAGAAAAACTTGTCACATCTTCATTAAGATCTGAACCAAAGAAGCATATCTTCAAAAGATGTGGCCCAGAGAAAGTGTCCTGTCTGAAGATCTGGACTAAAGAAACATGTCCTATCTTAATGAAGAAGTTGACCAAAGAAACATGTTCTATCTTCATAAAGACATTAACAAGAAAACATGTCCTATCTTCATGAAGATGTGGACCAGGGAAAAATGTCCTGTCCTCATGAAGATCCAGACCAAAGAAACATGTCCAATCATTATGATGATCTGGACCACAGAAACATGTCCAATCATTATGATGATGTGGACCACAGAAACATGTCCAATCATTATGATGATGTGGACCACAGAAACATGTCTTGTCTTCAAAAGATGTGGCCCAGAAAAAGTGTCCTGTCTGAAGATCTGGACCAAAGAAACATGTCCAGTCTTCACAAAGATGTGGACCAAAGAAAGTGTCCTATCTTCATGAAATTCTGGACCAAAGAAATATGTCCTATATTAATGAAGATGTAGACCAAAGAAACATGTTCTAACTTCTTTTGGATGTGGACCAGAGAAACAAGTTCTATCTTCATAAAGACATGAAGATGAAAAACATGTCCTATCTTAATGAAGATGTGGACCAGGGAAAAATGTCCTGTCCTCATGAACATCTGGACCACAGAAACATGTCCAATCATTATGATGATCTGGACCACGGAAACATGTCCAATCATTATGATGATCTGGACCACAGAAACATGTCCAATCATTATGATGATCTGGACCACGGAAACATGTCCAATCATTATGATGATCTGGACCACAGAAACATGTCTTCACAAAGATGTGGGCCAGAGCAAGTGTCCTGTCTTCATGAAGTTCTGGACCAAAGAAACTTGTCCAATCATCATGATGATGTGGACCAATGACCTTGTTCAATCTTCATAAAGATCTGGATCAGAGGAACATGTCCTATCGTCATGAGGGGCTGAACCAAAGTGACTTGTCCTTTCTTGATGAAGATCTGGATCAGATCTTACGTTATGTTGGGCTTATATGGTTTTGATATGATTTTAAGTTAATGGGACTTTATTGTTGAATGAATTAATTTGCATGTCAGACTTTGATTTTCTGACCTCGAGAAGTTTGTTTTGGAGTGACAGACCAAGCCTGAGCTAACAGTTCAGCTCCTCTAAAAACATGATCTTTTGGTTTTGTCTTGGCACAATCAGGTGGTTTAACCGGGGCGATTTTCCTGCCTCTCGCCACTTTAACAGACGTATTTATCTGATGGTGACAGTTCTCTTCCTCTTTGCTTAAAAGTGTGACAGATGCAGCGTCTTAGTCATCGTTTCTTGTTGCAGATGGTTTATCTGTAAAAATATCCTCCTGCTTCTGATCATCCTGAGCCGTCTGATGTCCTTTCGATGGGTGTGGGGTTTATTCTGGTCCAATGGACTGAATGTGGGACAGCTGCAGGACGAGAGCAGGGCCGCTTTCAGAGCCACTGGTTATCAACAGAGAGGACGAGGAGCAGAGGACGGCGTGGACACAGAGAGGGGCACAGCAGGGGGGGAGATAATGAGACAGTTAGGGACGGCGTTTTTCTGATCAGCACGCCAAAAAAGACAAAGACTGGACGTGAGGCTAGGACGGTTCTGTGGAAGAATTTCAACTGAGACGTGATCCTGGTCAAAGAAATGAGGTCAATATCTCTCTTATTCTAGAGTCTCCAAAATAAAACTGTGAGGCATATGATGGTGGGCCATTTCTGTTTTACTGATCACACCTGAGAGCAGATGGAGGCCAGTCCTTTAAGCCCTTGAATACTATAATTATAACAGGGCCTGATGCTTTTTTTTTTGTCAATAAATGCACCAGGAAAGGTCCATTGAGTCTAGGAAGTATTAGTCATCATTATGTTAAAAATACTAAAAGCAGTGTGTAATTATAAGGGAACAATAAAATATAACAAGAGAACGGCAAGAAAACGCTCCAGAGTGAGGCTGCGTTCACACGTTTAAGAATATGGACAAAAACAGGGAGTTTTCATTGTGTTTTCTCCTCCTGTTTACACAAGAACGGTGCCCAGAGTGTCTGAATCCACAAACTTTTGAAACCTGGGTCCAGAGTAAAAAGTTTTGAAAAGCAATTTGTATCCAGATCCATGTAGACAAGATTAACAAACAGCAGCAGCTTTGGTCATCTACCAAGCGACTTACTGTGCTCAGTTTGTTATCCAGACAAAAATATTCAGACACATTTGTTGACGATCATGTTTGTCTTCACGGGAAAGCATATGCATATTGTTTCACTACAAACTGACATCGCCATCTACTGGCCTGGCATGCACACTGCAGCCTTTTCACTTGTTTTCCCGGATCTGTGTGAATGCTGAGGACTTTTGAAAATGCAAAGGAAAAATCTTTCAGTTTTTGGTGACAAGGTTGTCGTGTAAACAGGACTAGATACTAATGCCGTGTACTAATACTTTCTTTTTCTGTGTAAATGCATCATTTACACAGAAAGTACTGATTAACCGCTGATAAATAACTCACAAGTTCGTCTCTGAAACCTCTCACTCTGCTCTCCAGCAACTCAGTTCAATTCGCGACCATCCCCCTCAGGTAATCCAGCCTTTACAGCAATATACTTTTTGACAATGGAAAGCTGTGCTTCCCTGCTTTCAGAATCCATTGGTATTTTTTTTGGATGCTCGGGGAGTTATGGTAGTTTGAATCTTGAATGTCTTTTTCTGTCTTCAGTGGTAGGTTAAAAGTGTTAGGGTTAAAGCTCGAGTTCGCCTTGTGTCTCACCTTCTGCGTGACATTTCCTATTCATCCCATTTTCCTACTCAGTCCACTATCTTTTCTAAATCAAAGCCCAAACATCAATTTTTAACAAAGTAAAGTAAAAACTAATGCCCTGTTTACAGGACAATAAAAACAGAGAGTTTTTATTGTGTTTGGGCCTCCTGTTCACACATTAACAGTGCCTTGAATGTCTGATTTTGCAAACTACTAAAACCGGAGACCAGAATGAAAAGTTTCGACAACATTGGTCGCCTCCATTTAAACAGGAATCAGCATCAGCATCACCTTGGAACAACAACAACAGCTACGGAGCAACATGTGCACTGCCAACTGTGCTCGGTTTGTTATCGCTCCTCCAACAAAATGTGGATTTTCTGCTTTAATACTCTGACCAACATAGACACATTTGTTTTATCCGCCGGTCCTTGGGGAGTGTAACTTAAATTTGTCTTCACCGAATAGTGTTTGTGCGCAGATGCTTGTTTTAACGCGGCTGTTTGTCTACAAACCTACATCGCCATCTACTGGCCTGGCATGCACTCTACAGCTTTTTCAGCTGTTCTCGCGGATCTGTGTGAACGCGTACCATTTTCACACCGTCTCTCTTTGAAGGCAGAGTGCTTTTGAAACACAAAGGAAAAACCTTTCTGTTTCTGGTGACAATGTTGTCGTGTGAACGTGGCCTAAATGGACAAATAGATGGTTTTCATTTGACAACAGTGAGGAACAGAAGCTTTTTATCCGTGAAAACAGCCTGCTGCTAATTTACATGTCGGCCCCATAAGAGCTTCATTCCTGTGAGACTCTTTAGACAAAAGCTCCAGAGGTTTGTGGGACACTCTTCACTCCTAAGAGGCCGTATTTTGGGCCCAGAGCCAGGTGTTGAGACCCTCTTCAGTGAAGCCTCTCCTCCTCTGACAGTGTCTCTGTGTCTCTGTCTGCAGGTACACAAAGATCGGATATGCAGGAAACACAGAGCCGCAGTTCATCATGCCGTCCTGTAAGGATCACACCAACAGACCTGCGTTACACCATCTTCAACATGGAGATCAGGACTGAAAAAAACTTTACATTTTGATTAAAAATAAGCCCATATTGATTAAAAATATTTTTAATTAATTTCTTTATTAATGGATGAAGGACTATACAAACATATTCACTGTCTGGTTATATTTTGGAGTTCTCAGCATAGCAATAATCTACCACATACTAGAGATAATTATTATTAACACTCTGTTCTTTTTCTTTTTCTTCCCAGAACTATGAAGGACATATAAATAATAACAAAAAACACATTAAAATATTTCAGGCACTTAAATAAAATAAACACTAAAAAGAAATAAAATTTAAGTAAAGTTAAATAAACAAAATAATTTAAAAGAAAGAATAACTAAAAAAAGCATAAAAAATAAAAATCAAGGGCAAAGTCTGTTTAGTCTTTTGTGCATAATAAGTTATGAAGGATTGCCATAAAAAATATATTACAGCTCAAAGTTTTGTTCAAGCCCCTCCATTTTTTAAGTTTTATTAAAGACATGGCAAGATGTAATGTCTTGAGATAAAACTCTCATTTCTATTTTTTAAAATATTTCTCAATCAAAAATAGGTCTTAATCTAATATAAACAGCCTCATCATGTTTTTATCTCATAAGTGTTCTTATTTATCTTTTAAAATCTTAATAATATTGACTCTTTTTTAAAATATATTTTCTAACTTTGTATGATATTCCATCTCATATTTTGACTTCTTATTTTACTTTTCATAACAGTGATTTTAAAAAAAAAACTTAATATCACATTTTTATTTTATATGAGATGCTGGTTTTGGAGGAATTTTTTTATAAATATTCTTTTTATTTTATGAATTTGACTGTTTAACCTCTCATTATTATTTTCTTCACAATTTTCCTTTTTATATTTTATCTATGCACCTTTTAATCTTGTGCTTGTTTTTTCCCCTCAAAATTATGAATTTACAACATTAAATTATTGCCTAATATTAAATTATTTCATCCCATGATTTTTGTGTTTATTTTTTTGCTGTTGCATTAATCACTTTCCTCATCTTTTTTTAAATATTTTGTTGTCATTAAAGCCTCTGACGCATATCAGGTCTGAAGATGACCTCTGCTCTTTCGCCATCTGTGTTCGTTTAGGCATCGCCATCAGGGAGTCGGCCAGCGTGGGAGAGCAGGCTCAGCGGAGACTCGTGCGAGGGGTCGACGACCTTGACTTTTACATCGGAGACGAAGCCGTCGACAAACCAAACTATGCAACAAAGGTGAGCGGGGTGTGTGTGGGTTTGGGTGTGAGGACGAGAGCAGCATCAATATAAATGGTGATGTGTGTGTGTGTGTGTGTGTGCAGTGGCCGATCCGTCATGGGATGGTGGAGGACTGGGACCTGATGGAGAAGTTCATGGAGCAGATCATCTTTAAGTATTTACGAGCAGAGCCGGAGGACCACAGCTTCCTGATGGTGAGGGTCTGACTCAGCAGTCTATCTGTAGATGCTCAGGAAGTCATAAACTTTCTTTTTAACTTTGTGCAAACGTCAGTCTCTGAATAATCTCTCTACTCTGTTGGTGCAGACGGAGCCTCCTCTGAACACTCCAGAGAACAGAGAGTACCTCGCAGAGATCATGTTTGAGACCTTCAACATACCTGGGCTCTACATCGCTGTGCAGGTAAAACAGACAGATGGACGGACGGATATGTTTCCACTGCTTTATTTACCACATGTAGAGAAGGGGTGTAAGAACATATAGATACAACAATAGACTGTATTGAGATGTTTTGCAGAGTAGAACTGTATCAGCGTTTTAGTACAATATACTGATACTTTATTATTCAATAATTTATAGAATTTTGAAACATTTGTTTCTGTATTTCAGTGCAGATGGGTGCTGCATGTCAGCACACAGGAAAACAGAGTCTGTTATCTGTTATTATTGTTCTGCTTTTATCCATGTTTTTATTCTTATCATCATTATTTGATTATTTAACTTGTTAATACTATGTTGTCTAGTGTATTTGTGGTTTATATCTTGCCCTCAGCCAGAAGCACTGCTGTCTGAGACAAATTTACTGCAAGGGAAAATAAAGTTGATCTATCCATCCATCCATCCATCCATCCATCCATCCACCTACCTACCTACCTACCTACCTACCTACCTACCTACCTACCTACCTATCTATCTATCTATCTATCTATCTATCTATCTATCTATCTATCTATCTATCTATCTATCTATCTATCTATCTATCTATCTATCTATCTATCTAGCTTCTTTTGCTGTCGCTGCACCTAGATTGTGGAACAAGCTACCCCGAGACCACGACCGACTTTGGTCTTTTTAAATCTAAACTAAAAACTCGCTTTTTTTAGAATGGCTTTTAACCCTGACTAAGGCCTCTGGGTCGTATCCTCATGTTAGTTAATTTTATTCCGTTTTATCTTTTCTGAATGGCTTTTAAGCACCTTGCTGCTGTGTCACATCCTTTTCTCTTGTGTATTGTTCTTATGGTATAGTATTGTTTTATGTTGCTTGTATCCATAGTGTTCTTATTTATTTTTTGACACTGCTGTAAAGCACTTGGGGGCCTCTTGGGTTACCGTAAAGGGCTTTAGAAATAGACATTGATTGATTGATTGATTGAAGAATCACGCAAACAAACCAGGCACTCAGGAGGATAAGTGGCCAACTTTGCAGCTGTTTACAGCCATTATAAGATGCATAAAAGCTACACTACAAACATGTTAAAGATACATTAGCGTTTCTTACATTTATAAACAAAAGAAGTGCCAATTTGTGCCTTGGCAGCCTTCTCTCTCTTCTTCTCCCTCTACTTCTTCGCTAGAAAAACACAACCGCATTGCATTGTGGTGTACGGGATGGGAGAACAATATAGGGTCCATCGTATGTATACTCACATTTGCTGTGCATTGTTGGTATTTATAGTGCACTATTTAGTGAATGAAATTAACCTCTGAGAATTCGAACAACACTACATGATGGTGAACATACTATATAGTGCACTCTATGAGTGATAGGGAACGGTTTTGAACACAGCTTTTGTCTCTGAACCCCCAAACATACATCACTGATAAATTCTCGTTTTGATGCTGTTGTATTATTCAACATCACAGTTTATAATCTTGATATATATTAATGTTAATATCAGATCTATTTATGTATTTTTCATGATTATCATTGATTATACTTCTATAAAATCTATCAATACAAAGTGTCTTAGTCTTGCTAGATAAATAAAGATTGATTGATTGCTTGATTTATCGACAATAACTCACCCGACAGTGTCAGAAATGCAGGCAGCAAAGGCAGTAATGACAAAAACAGAAACCGTTGTACCATGTGATTGTTGACCTCACACCTCTTCCCTGCCAGGCCGTGTTGGCATTGGCGGCGTCCTGGACGTCTCGACAGGTGGGACAGAGGACTCTGACGGGTATCGTCATCGACAGTGGGGACGGAGTCACACACGCCATCCCTGTGGTGAGTCAGACACACAGACATACACAAGCACCTACACACAGCCTGGAGACTGTCTGCTCTCTCATTGGTCGATTTGGCTGTCCGTCACAGGCAGAGGGCTACGTGATTGGCAGCTGTATCAAGCACATCCCCATCGCAGGGCGGGACATCACCTTCTTCATCCAGCAGCTGCTCAGAGACAGAGAGGCCGGGATCCCTCCAGAACAATCCCTGGAGACCGCCAAGGCTGTGAAGGTACGAGCACTCTGCTCCTCCTCCTGAGCACCTCCTTCACTCCTCTGTTCTTCAGCTCTTCTTTGACTCCTCCTCTCTGACTATGACTTCAACTCCAGGTCTTCATTCCCTGTAGTTGACTATTTGTCTCAGACACATAATCATCCCCTTCTCTTTCACTCCTTGTCCTCAACTTCTGTTTGTCTTCTTTTCTTTGACTCACTTTGACTCTTTGCTTTGACTCCACCTCTTTTCCTCTGTGCTCTTCTTTTAACTCTCCCTTAACTTATTTGTCTCCTTGTCTTTGACTGCACATTGACTCTTCTTTAATTTCTCGTCTTTGATTTAAATTGTGATTTTGTATTGTCTCCAATTTGCTTTTTTCTTTGATTGCAAAACAACTTTAACTCCCCAACTTTGACTCCACTTTATCCTCTTTGTCTTTCTGTCTTTGACTGTCCTTTGACTCCCAACTTTCCTCGTCCTAAAGTCTTTCCTCCTCATCTTTTTCTCCTCTTTGTGTCCATGTCTTGATTTCACAGTCTGTCTACTCCTTTTTGATTCTGCTTTGACTCCTCATGATTGACTCCTCTTTGACTCCTGGTCTCTGAATCCTTATCATTGACTCCACTTTGACTCCTCTTTGACTCCTGGTCTCTGACTCCTAATTACTGACTTCTCTTTGACTCCTAGTCTTTGACTCCTCATGATTGACTCCTCTTTGACTCCTCCTTGACTCCTGTTCTTTGACTCCTCATCTTTGACTCCTGATCATTGACTCCACTTTGACTCCTCTTTGACTCCTGGTTTCTGACTCCTCATCATTGTCTTCACTTTGATTCTTCTTTGCTCCTGGTCTTGGACTCCTGATCTTTGACTCCTCTTTGACTTCTGGTCTTTGACTCCTCTATGACTCTGCGTTGACACCTGATCTTTGACTCCTGTTTGACTGTTCTTCTACTCCCTTTAATGTTGCTTCCACTCTGCTTTGACTCCTCTCTGACTCTGTTTTGACTCCTCTTTGACTTTGCTTGACTCCTTTTTTCGACACCACTTCTACTCTGCCTTAACTTATTTTTGATTTTGCTTTAACCCTTTATCTTTGACCCATCCTAATCTTCTGTCCTTGGTTCTTTTTGTCCTCTCATTTTAAACTTTACTTTGACTCTGTTTCATTTCTTTTTGTCTGTAACTCCTTTTTTTATGTTTGTAATTAACTCTACTTTTCCCCTCCATAAGCTTCACATTGAGTCCTTTTCTTTATCTTCTTTTTTATCTTTGACTCTTTGTTTTGGTCTGACTGTCTATTGACATCTGATTGTTTGACTCTTCTTTGACTCCTCCTTCAGGAGCGTTACTGTTACATCTGTCCGGACATCGTGAAGGAGTTCACAAAGTACGACTGTGACCCAGGGAAGTGGATCAAACAATACAGAGGAATCAACGCTGTCAGTAAGACCGCCTTTCACATCGATGTGGGCTACGAGCGCTTCCTGGGCCCTGAGATCTTCTTCCACCCTGAGGTAGGGTAACCATGGTGACTAAAATGATAAACTTAAGTAAAAATGATACAACATTAACAGGAGTATGTGCATGGGCTGAAATCACGTTTGCTTGTTTTCTTGTTACCAGTTTGTTAGTTGTTGAAGTTTGGGCTCACATCATTGTTTTTTTCAGTTTGCTAACCCAGACTTCATGCAGCCGATCTCCGACGTGGTCGATGAGGTCATTCAGAGCTGTCCAATCGACGTGAGGAGGCCACTTTATAAGGTAGCACATTTGTTAAAACCTGGACGTGGTTCTTTTGAATAGATATTTTTTTATTTGTTAAAGTTTGAATGTGTTGCTAGAACATTGTGCTCTCCGGAGGATCCACCATGTTCAGAGACTTCGGCCGTCGTCTGCAGAGAGACCTGAAGAGAGTCGTGGACGCTCGACTGAAACTCAGCGAGGAACTCAGCGGGGGAAGGATTAAGGTACGGACGGAAAGACAGGTGGATGGACAGGCTGACAGTTAAACCGATATATAGATATGAGGAGAGACAAGGAAATGGACAGATAGTTAGATGGTATGATAGAAAGACAGACAGACATTGAGATGGATGGAGGAACAAATAGAGGGACCGAAAGATGAACAGATACAAAAGACAGATAGACTAAGTGATGGACCAAAAAGTAGAAAGACTGACTAATGGACAAAAGACAGACAAATTAAAGACTGACAGACAGAAAGACAGACAAATAGACACATGGAGAGATGGACAGACAGATGGAGAGAGATGAAAACTGCCTGACAGACAAGTGGACAGACAGTTCGACATACTGATGGACATATAGACAGAAGGACATCTCAAGACATGGACGGAAAGACTGAGAGATGGACAGACAGACAGTTAAGTGACATCATGTTTCTTGGTATTTTCCAGCCGAAGCCGATGGAGGTCCAGGTGGTCACGCACCACATGCAGCGCTACGCCGTCTGGTTTGGAGGCTCCATGTTGGCATCCACGGTAACCACGCTCACATGGAGCTAGTGTCTTACTTTGTTAAATTATGTCATGTTAGCATGTTCGTGACACTTGTTTGTGTCTGTTTGTAGCCGGAGTTCCACCAGGTGTGTCACTCAAAGAAGGACTATGACGAGATCGGCCCGAGTATCTGTCGACATAATCCCGTGTTCGGCATCATGTCCTGATGGCAACTAAAGGCCTGTTAGCCTACTTCTTTGTTAGCCCTTTGGCCTACCAGCCTGCTGCCCACTAAACAGCCAGCAAGCTAGCCTGTTAGCCAGCTAGCCTGTTAGCCCGTGGACTCTGTAGCTTGCTGGCTGGTTTACCTGCTTTCTGCTAGCCACCAGCTCATACCCTAATGACTTTTTCCCCCATTTAGTTTATAACTCATTAAGCTAGCAGATTAATTTGAAGCTAGCCTGGTCACATTGAGCACATAGCGGTCTGGAGAGAGTGAAGCACAACAATCAGTTTGTATGCAGTGAAGACAAAGCATGCTGTGGGTTTATTATATTTAAAAAAACAACCAGAACATCTTTTTTCCAGAAGCATCATCCTTGAAACTTGAAGGTTACTCCAGACCTTGACATGAGAACAAGTTAATGGACCGTCTGCTAGCTGCTAGCTTGTTAGCCACCCCTTTCAATGCTAGGCATGTTTGTGCAGAGTTTTTAAGCAGTTTGTCTGTAGAGGTTCAGAAAGAAGCTAAAAATACTCCAGAAGAATGTTCACAGCACAAAAACAAGCTGATTTTTCTCTTTTTTGTTAAGCTAATAGTCACAGTGTTTCCTGCATTTCAGCTTAAGTCCAACAGAGGATTGCTGATTTTGATGTAAGCTTTTCATCTTAAGTATTTTTTTTAAAAGAAGAGGAGGAGGGTCAGTGCTCACCAAAGCTGTCGTTCTTTGCGTTGTAGGCGCTCATGCTCCATAGAGACCAGTGTTGTTCAGGGATTTGAGAAAGCGGAAAATGCCTCCTTTAGCATCAGCTGCTTTTGAGTCCGCACCTGGAGCTCAGCGTGGAAAATTGAAAGTAGTTCAACTTTTAGGACAGTGCTGTGCTCATTAATGCCCTAAAAGCCTGGGTTATACTTCTGCGTCAAAGCTACATGGTTCCCGCCTAATGGTGAGGGTCAGACTTCTGATGTTTGCTTTGTAGTCAAAAACTTTCGGAGAAGAAACCGATCAGACTCGTATTTTTAAGGAAGCAATTTTGTGAAACCTGTTGCAGCAGCCCTGACAGTGAAGTTATAACTTATGCTGTGTTTTGGTTTGGTTAAAGCACTTGTTAGGCTCAAGGAGAGCGAATGTTAACTTTTTTATCCTCAGAACATTAAGCAAAAGGTGTGAAGCTGAGGTCCATATACTGCCAACCCAAAATCCCTGCAGCTGTGGACACAGACCCTAAAGAAACCTCTGGATGAATGGCAGGAGACAAACGTTGTACAGTCTATCAGTCTAATCTATGAAGGATGAAATTAAAAAAAACAAAATATATAGTTTTTCATGGTGGAGTGGAGCTGCTGACTTTAAGAAAAGCCAAGGACAACCCCAGTTTTACTTCTTGTGTATTTCCCTTTAAATCCTCTTTTTCCTCCTTCATTTTGTCTGATCTGAAGTTTGATTATATGAATGACATGGCTCCGCCTCTTACTGTGCAAAAGTGAAGACTTCAAACTGAATAAAGCACATTACACATGCAGGGCAGCTCAATGGGCTTCATGTTCCATGAATCAACCAGTGACTCTTTATAAGGCGCCAGTTGACTGTAAATCAGTGGTGGGCAACTGGGGACCCGCTAACCCTCTCATTGTGGATTAGTCAGTTGGATATATGAAAAAATGTAATAAAGTTTGTCTTGAAGATATCAGAAATAGCAATAGTTCCAATGAACATATGGAGCTATATTGGCCTACTTGTTTTAAAAACTTTTCTGCATTACTAAAAACTTCTTTAAAAATAATATAAAATCTTGGGTGAAATATGCATCAATAATCACTATCCCTTACAACTTCTATTGAAAAAGCAGCTAAAACTGGACTGAATTCTGCATTTAGCTCGTTAAATGAAGTATCAGTGCTGAATAGTGGTACAGCGAAATAGAATAATCTCTGTAGAAAGCTGGTTACCCGGGAACTTTGGCTTCACTTCTCAGTTAAAGCTATGGTCTACGATTTGGAAGCTTTGTACATATTAATAACACCGTTTATAAGGCTGTTATGGTCCTATGGTTCTATCTACACAGTATAAAGACCAAAAAGAACGAAAAAATCCATTCAGTATATCCGCTGAAAAGCTGCATACTAGCTGACCAATCAAACCTAAGAACCTGCGACTATTAATTGGTCCGTGAGTTGGTCTGTGAGTCCATCCAATCCTCGTCTCCTCGCTCATGGCGTCATGTGTAGTGCGTCATGGTCCCGTCTCCTCCCCTCTACCTCCTTGAGCAGCTAGCAGCGTTAGCTACTGAACTATCATGGAGCCGGAAAAGCCTAGCGCCGAGACCGAAGCCGCCTCCCTCTCCCGCGGGGCCCAACGGAGCTCTGCCCGCGGGTTGAGGCCTGTTAGCGGGCTAACGGCTAACGGCTAACGAATAGCCTCAGCCGGCCGTCAGACCTTCAGCATCGGCCGTTTCGCCCCTGGTTGATCAGGTAATGGCTTTGTTTGCTACAGTGGGAGATGTCTGCTGAATAACTCTGGTTAGTTTGTGCCTGCATGGGCTAATAACTTGTAGGGGAGCGGGTTAGCCTGTTAGCCGCTAATCGTTTGCGCTGTAAGCTGAGCTGGGGAGGACAGGCTGAGAAAGATAAATCCTCCCCCACACTCGGCTTCGCTCTGGCGGCGCCAGACCCGCATTGTCGCCGGTCCAATTGAAATGGCTACTGCTGTGTGTTACAAGGGGGATGTCTGTCGTGTTTGATACTTTCAGTTGAGCTGAGCTGTTTTTGATTGAGTTTGCTGCTGATATATTGTGCGCTCGTAGCTCTGTCCGAGGGGGCTATATGAGGCGACACGAGCTGGGGGCGGGATCTTGGAACACGGAGGGGAGAGGGGAGGGAATGGGGGCAGGCTGCGGTTTCAAATTGTAGACCACAGCTTTAACTCCTGACTTTGACTCCTTTCTGACTTTGCTTTGACTTCTCATCTTTGGCTCCTCTCTGACTCCTTGTATTTTTGTCCTCTTTAACTAGAAAAGCACAGGCGTTGTTCATAGGATCCTTGCTGTCTGGTGAGCAAGCTGGAACAGAAAGCTTTGAACGACACCAGTTCAGGCAGTTCCAGGCTGTGGGTATACCTCCAGGAGTTTAAGGAGGGCCATTCAGCTTTGGCATTGAGGTCACAATGATGTAACAAAACTTGATGCACAATGATATACAGTGTCCAGAGTCCGGAGACATTTGGTTGAGGCGCTCATATACAGAACCGCCATAGTAAATCAGTGATAGAAAGGTTGCAGAGACAATATATTTTCAAGCTCTGATGGAAAAATAGGATTTGTTCTGATAGAAAAAACACCCTTTTACCCTCAGTTTACAGACCAGGTTGGCAGTATGAGCCTGGAATGAGAGCTCCCGGTCAAGCAAAAATCCAAGATACTTATAGGTAAAGACCAGCTCTATCTGCCTACCAGTTAATGTGGTAATGGCATTGATAGGCTCAGTTAATTCATGTTTGTGAGAAAATACCATGATTTTAGTTTTCTTTGCATTTAAAACTAGTTTCCCTTTGACTCTTCTATGACTCTGCTTTGGCTTCTTGTCTTTGGCTTCACTTTGACTCCTTGTAATCCTCTTTAACTCCTCTTTTATGACTCTACTTTGATTCTGCTTAGACTGGACTTAGACTCCTCCTCTTTGACTCCACTTCTTGTCTTCGACTCCTTTTTACCTCCATTTTGGATCCTCCTTGACACCATTTTTACTCTGCTTTGACCCCTTGTATCTGACTGTACTTTGACTCTGCTTTTCTTCTTCTTTGACACCACTTTAACAGCTCTTCTTTGACTTCACCTTGACTCTGCCTTGACCTCTTGTCCTTGACTCTGCTTTGGCTTCATATGGCTTTGGTTTCAATATGACTCTTTGTCTTTGACACCACCATGACTCGGCCCTTGATTTTTATTTTACCCAGCTACGTTTTCTCTTTATCTTTGACTCCACTATGGCTCCAATTTAAACCACCAGGGAGCTTTGGCTTTACTTGGAGAGAGTTGTCATGATGCCCATCTGTCTACACCAGTTCAGCCCTTTTTGAGTCTTTGCTCCTTTTTTTATCGTTGCTCCATCATATGCAGCTCACTGTCACATCATCAGCATAAAGAGATATCTACCTGATGGTAAAATCTTACACCGAATCCTAACAGCATGCCACATGATCTGCACCTGAAATATGTTAATTTCACTGTTTCTGTGTCTGAACAGCCTGTCAGTGATGGAAAAAGAAGGAAATCAAACACAAAACTTAAAGTAAAATCTTGAGCTAAAAGGAGCAGAAAGAAGAATAATGGAATATGATCCGCCCCTGTTTACATAACACTTAACAAACTACTAAATATAACATACACCTCAGATAAAGTGTGATGCAGTCGACCACATCAGATTTCTCCACACTTCAGATCTTGACGCTCCCGTGCTGTTAGGACCTGCTCATATAAAAGTATTTCAGACATAAATAATCTTCACAAGTGTGTGTCTGACGTGACTCTGCATCATGAACTGTGAATATATTTACGTGTGTGCTGTTTGTGCTTTACAGCCCGTATCAAAACCTGATGCGCTCAGAGTGTTTATATTTGTACAGAGTTTAACAGAGAGAATCAGATCACATATATTCATAAATAAGATATAGACACATGTATGTGTATTTAAGGCTTCAATATGAGACATAGTTTTTTAAACCACGTGTTTGTAAACAATATGATCTGTTATATCCAGGATCAGTGGTGTTAAAATGTAAATAATCTGTTTCATAAGGCAGATGTGACTCCAGGAGAGACTGCAGAGAAGCTCCTGCACACGCTCTGCAGCTGGCAGCACACTGACGATAAAAACACAGCAGACCTCCTGATCAAATTTGAGAGCAGACTGAGCTTAAGATCATTTAGGAAAGTGTCTACCAAACTTAAGGAACCTACAGTGTTTACCGCTGGGGTCACCAAAGCTTCCCAGTAAACGTAAGACTACATTTTTCTTTTTTTATTAACCCTTTTATCAGTATTCATAAACAGAAATCAACACTTAATTTTGACAAAACCATGCAAATAAGTCTTACAATGCAGAAAAGCTTCAAATTTTTGATGTTGTGGCTGCATTACCAGACAGCAGGATGTAAGAGGGGTGTAAAAGTCCCTATAGAAACTAGGTTTTTCATTGATTGATAATGACTGTCCAGTGTGTTCCCAGCTGAAACTGCACAAAACTTTGGCATGTGTAGGAGTTTTTCTGCAATATTTTTGAAAGAAAATAAGAAAGAAAAACATTATCGAGTGTCTTTGACTTTATTTTTGTTGCAGCTGTATCAAACAAGCATCTATATATTGTTACTAGAATTATATCAAAGTTTAAATCTGGTATTGTGATATTAACAATGTTTGAATATTTAAATACAGATGAATAATGTTTGCTAAAACTGCACAGAGGCATGAACACTGAATATTGTGCAAATTAGCTTGTTTTATAAATTGAGATATAGTATTTATTTGTTGGGACGCTCTTTTTGACAAACCTGACATCACTTTATTTATCCTTAAATATCATATTCAAACTGAAAAATAATATTTTCTATAATTTGCATGAAGGGAATCCTTGAAGGATGTTTCAATGCACTGTCCAGAATAAAAAAGTTTGATGATTTTTTTTGTTTGAAGGTTAATTTTTGAGAATATGACATATTATCACAAATGAAGGATTTGTTATTTAATTGAATGAATGATTGTCATCACTATTTAAAAAGAAAAGATGCTTTCTGAATTCATGTTGATGAGCACTTTTACTGTTGTGTGAAGCAGGGGTGTCCAAACTACGGCCTGGGGCCAAACTGTGGCTGTTTTAATTGGTCTGCTGCACACTCAAGAAGTTGTTATTGAACATAATGTTCATTAAAACATAAATCTTTAGCTTTACTGATGAATGAAGAACATTTGATTATGGTAGCAAACATCCTGAATCACACATTATCTTCTCCATCTTCTCATGTCATCTTTAGTCGACTGTGAGAAGCAGCAGTTCTGCAGGGTTTGGCTGCTTTGTGCAGTTTGCTCCTGGATTTTGTCTGAATATCAAAACAACCTATCAGTATCTACCAAGGTGTTTTTATGATCCTGATCAGGGGCAGTTTGAGGGGTCAACCGCACCCTGTTTGACTGACCACCCAAAACCTGACCTTTAATCAGGTCAAAAAAGTAAATTTACTTGAGTACTATACTTAAGTACATTTTTTGTGTATCTGTACTTTACTTGAGTAGTTTATTTTTGGAAAATTGGGACTTTTACTCCACTAAAATTGAAAGATAAATAGTTTACTTTTAACTCCACTACATTTCTATGAAGGGTCCCATTACTCAATACTTTTAAGTATATCAAAATTAAAAAATGAAAATGGCAATGGTTGTCCTTTTGTCAATTCAGTTGTGTTTCAAATGGGCATTTTTATCGGGCTCGTAGCATATTTTACAAGCTTTTTATTCTAGAGGTTCAATAAGCAGGTCAATACATTCAATAGGTTGTTTGAGTCAGTAGGTTCTGTTAAATCATTGTGGCAACAACATAATAACCCACTGACATTAAAAAAAATGTTATTTTTTAACTCGGGGCGTCGGTGGCGCAGTGGGATAGTGCACTTGGTCAGTGATTGGGAGGTTGCAGGTTCAAGCCCAGCTCCGGGTGACACATGGAGATTTGTCCTTGGGCAAGACACTGAACCTCAAGTTGCTCCCACTGCTGCGTCAGTTGGGTGTAAATGGGCATGAAATGGCGTTAATGTGTTAGAGATACTGATGGATAACTAACATAGAAACTCTGAACCATCAGTGAAGTGAATGTGAGCGTGAATGGGTAGGTGTGACCTGCGGTGTAAAGCAGCTTTGAGTAGTCAAAAGACTAGAAAAGTGCTACGTAAGCTCAAGTCCATTTACCATAATACTTAAGCATTTTCAAAAGCAAGAGCTCCAGTACTTAAACTTAAGTCAAAATCTGACTGAAGAACTTTCACTTGTACTGTAGTAATATTTGACCAGGAGTATCAATACTTTCACTTAAGTAATGGAATTGAGGTGGCACAGTCTGAAAGTGTTTTGTGGCCCTCGGTGAGAAATGTTTGGACACCCCTGATGTGAAATGTTACTATCTTATTGGTCCATTTTTTTGTCAGTGCTTTCCCTCTCTTTTGTTTGAAATAAAGCTGAAGATGTGAATGTTTCTGAACTTTTAAGCCCTTCAGAAATATTAAAATATTTTCTTCTGATGCTGAGTTTGCCTCCAGTTAAATAAGGAATCGGGGCCTGATGTTGGTCTTTGCCTGAATGACTAAACTTGATCCTGTACACGTCACTGAAGCCTCCTCAGATCTTTGTGTGATGTTCCTCAGTCTCTGCAGCTCCGTGGATTCAGAGTTTAAATGAATGTTATGGCCAATAAATCTTCACCTACAACACAAACTGTCCCTGTGTCTCATGTTTGTGGTGATGTCTTATACATACAGTAAATGCCTCTGCTCAAAATTCCCGACTCTCTCTTTTGTATCAATCTTGAAAGATGAATTAGACAACCTGAGATCGTTGAGTTTGTGCAGTTTGCAGATTTTATTGATGACTTATTTAGAATTGTCTAATTTCATTTTTACTGTGAGTCTGAGTGACTGATGAAACTGTGTTTTGATGCCATTCTTAATCAGATCTCCACTGAAAAAGAGATTTGTTGATCTCAATTGAACAAACCTGGTTAAATAAAGGTTAAATGAACAAATAAAGGAGTATTTTTCTGTCACCTGAGGGTTCAGTTTAAGGTGTAATTTTCTTTTGCTCCACAAGAGCCTTCAACAACTTGAAGGAAAGAGCATTGTTTTTGAAGAACATGGACCTTTGGGCATTTTTTCAGTGCAATATACAAATTATCCTCCACTTACTAGAGTGCTTTTATCAAATTTTCGGTTCTTCTAAGTACATGTATAAATTTAATTCTTTCTAAAATAATTTAGCTGGAATAATATCAGCCAGCTTTATTTATATGTTGGTTGCAAATGAATAAAAATGTCAAGCATTTAATAATAATGACTGATTAAAATTATTGAAATCTAAAAAAATAGTTTAGTGGGTTCTAATAGTCTGGTCTTTTGTACATGGTAATCATTTTGAAATGTCTCAAAATTGTAAACTATAGAATCCCTCTTTTGTTTCTTTATACTTACTTTTAAAAAATACGGAGGAGTATTAGGGCCATGTAAGATTGATAAAATATTTTTTGGGGAGAAGTCGACATTAAAGTTGAAATTTCGAGATTAAAGTTCAAATAAAGAGAATAAAGTTGAATAATAATTTCGTGATGAAAGTCAAAATGTCGAAAAAAAAAAGACAGTGTCCAGAAAAAAAGCGAAAAAGTTGAGAATAAAGTCAAAATACATTGTTTGTTGTTCTGGACATTCCGACTTTATTCTCAACTTCTATCACGAAATTCTTATTCAACTCTATTCTCGTCATTTCAGCTTTAATGCCGAAATTTACACTTCAATGTCGCCCTCCCCAAAATGATTTTTCCATCTAACATGGCCCTAATACTCTTCCTTAAAGAGATATGTCTTAAAGTGAGTCGTGAGAGCTGAGCTCAGTTCAATGTTGTTAAAATAAAATGTGTCAGTCTTGTAGTTCCTCCTCCGGGCCGCAGGGGGGCAGCATCGCGGCAGCGGCGCCTCTCTGCTCTGTTCAAGACTCCGTGAGGCTCCGTCGAGAAACAGAGATCAGTACAAACAGAAAAACTTTGATTTAAAGGGTTAAAATCAGGTTAAAAATAAAGTTTTGGAAATTAAAACAAACACCATGACGTCAGGACGCAAAGTTTATGGCTGACGTTCGCTTCTAGATCTGAAAAGCGGGAAAAATAACGGGTCAGGATGCTCACGGTAAGTCTGATGTTTTCATGTTAAATACCTTCACATTAATTCGCTCGTATACTAATTAAATCTTTCGTTTGATTAACACTCTTTTGTACATTTATTAATGCCAATATCTTCTTGAAGTTTGATTATTATATTGACTTATTGATGCCACAGCGCAGGAGTAATTCTCTTGTCATGTCAGGAGTAAAAAAGCCTTTTGTTTACATGGAAAAAAACCCTGTGATATTTCACATTACTCAAACCGCAGTACAAATGGAGTTGGGACGTTGTCTGAGGTGTAAATAAAGCAGAATACAATGATTTAAATCACTTTTCACCCATATTTAGCTGCAAAGACATGATATTTAATGTTCAAACTGATAAACTCTATTGTTATTTTGCAAATATTCTCTCATTTTGAATTTGATGCCTGTAACATGGTTATGTTTACCACTGTTTGACTTCCCCTTTCCTTTCAACAACACTCAGAAAGCATTTGGAGCTAAGGACACTAAGTGTTGAAGCTTTTTGGATGATTTATTTCACATTCTTGCTTGATGTTAGGCTTCAGTTGTTCAACAATCCAGGCTCAAGATCTGATTTCAATTATTGATGCTGATATTGCAATTTCAATTTGATTAACAGTTTTCTCCAATCAAGCTTCAGTGAAATATTCACTATGTTTACAGTGAAGCTAACAGTAAAGAAATCAATTATCAAAAGCCTAAACAAAATATTAGTCATCTAATATTGATGATAATAATCTGCTAACATTTAAGGGAAACTCCAACATGTACTCCTAAACAGATGCTTTGTCGACCTGCGTACCAGCACTTCCATAAGCGCAAATTACCTGCAAATTAGTCTAATAGTTGACACAACAGATCGTCGGTCATTCAGAAGCACTGCAATAATTACAGCTTTGGCGATCACATGATTACATTGTCTGAAACTGCAGCTTAGATTGGAAATGATAAATCGTTTAGCCATGTCCAGGGTCACTGTTGTTGTATTTTGACCTCATTAACGCTTCAAACATTTTCAGTGGAGGCAGGTGTGGACTGCAGCAGGTCAGTCTACTCCCTGAACTCTTTTACTCTGAAGCCACGCTGAATTTGTATTGGCATTTTGTTGCTAAAATAAGCAGGGACATCATTGAAAAAGATGGAAAAAAGGATATGTACTTTTCAGCATCAATGGTGCCTTCACAAATGTGCAAGTTACCCATGCCATGGGCACTAACATCCCCCAATACAGATTACAGATGCTGTCTTGACCTTTGCTCTGATAACATTCTGGATGGTCCTTTTCCTCTTTAACCAGGAGGACACCACGTCCATGATGTCCAAAAACAGTCTGAAATGTGGACTCAAACCACAGCAGACACTTTGCCTCAGTCCATCCCAGATGAGCTTGGACCGAGAGAAAGCGGCAGTGTTTCTGGGTGTTGTTGATATTTGTCTTTGTCTTTGCGTGGTGGTGTTTGACCTTTACTTTGCAGATGTAGAGATGAACTGTGGTAACTGTTTCCGGAAATATTCCTGAGCCCTTATGAGGATATGCTTTGCAGAATGATGTTGTTTTATAATGTGATGCTGCCTGAATGATCGAAGGTCACAGGCATTCAGTGTTGATGTTCAGCCTTTCTGCTTAGTGCACTGGTTTCTCTAGATTCTCTCAATCTTTTGATGGTACTATGGACTGAAGATGATGAAATAACTACATTTTATGTAATATTAGAGTTAGAAGGCATGTGTGTTTTAAGTATAAAAAACAGGAAGCACAATGACAAGTTAATAACGTTTGATATGGGTATAAATCAGTCCATTTATTTAAAGGTGCTATGAGGAGAATCTATTACCAGCGGCATTCGGACTCTGCTATCCATGGGCATGTGCGGCGACTGTCATAATGCTGCGTTCCAGTAACCTCGGAACTGGGAGTGACATCATCTCAGACTTATCGGCGTTCCAGTTGAAGTCGGAAAAAAACATGCCGATCTACCAGGCTATTGTTAGCTGTTGTTAGCACGGGGTTGGCGAGGTTTCGCTGAGTTCCCAGTAGGAAATTCCGACTTCGGGGGATGCTCCAGTTGCAGTTTCCTACTCGGAACCTGGAAATTCATACTTCTGACTACAACTGGAATGCACCAAAAGACCCGAGCCAAAGCGTGTGTTTGTTGTGATGCTAATAAAGCATGCAGCTCGGACCTTCCTCAGAACTCTGCAGTGCTTTACGACTTTTTTCAGCAACTTACAGGATGCAAAGCGACGAGGTTATGTATCTCTTTCTAGTGACGTAGTGGTAGTTTTTGATGTGTGACAACAAGCAGTTTTTGGAAAACTTAGTATCGTAGTTTTGTAGCCGGCTCTATATTGCTACTTACAGCCCGGTGCTCTAATAATATAAATTTGCTCTAGTTTTAATTTTCTTGTTCCCGAAGTTGAGTATCCAGGCCAGTCCAGCCCTGTCCGACCCCACCGGAAGGCTAAGGAATAGTATTTATAGATAACCTATTTTGATACTATAAAACTCATCTTCAAGTGTGTATTTCGATCAGGCATATATCTAAAAGAGAAACTTTTTTGTAATTACTGAGAAACTCCTCACAGTCCCTTTAAGAATCAGATCACAAGTAAAGTTTCTGCGGAGGTCTCTCTCTGGCCTGAATTACAGTGACAGGGATCCTTTCTGGGATCATCACGCTATACAATAACTTGCATCTCAAGCTGGTCTTCTGATTCTTGACGTCGCCTAGTTCTGACTCCCTGGTGACTGTACACTCATATCAGCAGTCAGACACAAAGGCAGACATTCAGCTCAGACTGAACAGACCTTGAGAAAAGCCGCAGGTAGCAAAACACATCTCTAAATATGGGCATGTTTTATTTTATCTATTGTGAATATAAGCTTGTTTTAATTAACCAGAGAATGTGTGTGTCTCTCACCCTGAAACCTTTCAGACTCCCTCAAAACACTGATAACACGCCCACACACGACCTTGCCTTCACGCAGATGCATTAATCTTAGCTTCTGAAATATTTACAGCACGCTGAGAAACATTCCTAAACTGCTGGACAGTTTCGCCCCATCTTTGTTTCTGAATGGCTGAGCCTTTCCTGCTCCTTTTCTAGCCAATCATGACACTCACCTGTTTCCAGTTGATCCATTCACCTGTGGAATATTGCAAATCCAATAATCCTCAACTCTCCCAGTCCTTTGTTGACCATCATCCCAGCTTTTTGGAACATGTTGCAGGAATCAAATTCAAAATGAACATGTATTTGCTAAAAAAAATGATCTGGTTTATCGGTTTGAACCAGTGGTGGATCTACCAGTCACTCATTTTTCAAATATTTTAATTTAAAAAGTGTAAATAGTAAAAAACTTGTTTTCAATTTCACATTTGAGGATATGAACAACTACCAAGGAACTAAAATAATATTCAAAAACATGTTTCACAATTTTAAATTCAAATGCACACTTTTTATCTTACATTTTGTGTTTATTCAAATGAGCGTCTTCTTCTGTCAGCTTTATTGATTGATTGAGTGGATCTGCCTATTTGCAGCACTTCTGACACCTACTGTTGGGCATGGAATTGCATTCATCTGTAAGCTGAGGGATCGTTTACACAAGGCCGACTTCAAAGACTTTTCATTGTGTTTTCACCTCCCGTTCACATGAGAACGGTGCCAGGAGTACTTGAATCCACAAACTTTTGAAGCCAGGGTCCAGTGTGGAGAGTGTTGAAAACGGATTTGTAGATCCTGTATACTAGATAGAGAAGATACAGAGCGTTTCAGGGTGAAACGCTGATGCCACTGCATTCACATTACTCTTTCACATGAAGGCTGCGGGAGCATACAGTGAACAACAACAACTTCGGCCGTCTTTCGAGTAACATGTGTGCTACTTATCGTGCTTGGTATGTTATCCAAACAAAACTATCCAGACGGATTTGTTGTCCAGGCAAGAAACTCCTGCGTCTTCGTAGTATGATAACATTACTTAAGGGAAACTCCAACTTGTACTCCAAAACAGATGCTTGGGTGACCTGCTAACCAACACTTCCATCAATGCAGATTAGCTGCAAATTTGTAAAGCAGTTGACACAACAGATCTTGGGTCACTCAGGAGCACTGCGAAAATTACAGCTTTGGCGATCACATGATTGCATTGTGTGAAATTGCTATTCAGATTGGAAAAGATAAATCTTTTAGCTCTCGTCCAGAGTCAGTTGTTGTTTTCTTACCTCATTAATGCTCCACAGATTCTCAATAGGAGACAAGTGTGGACTGCAGCAGGTGAGTCTAGTCCCTGAACTCTTAGAAGAAACAACAACAACAACTTCAGCCATCAACTAAGCAACATGTGTGCTGCTTACCGTGCTCGGTTTGTTATCCAGACAAAACTCTCCAAACAGATTCGTTGTCCAGACAAGAAACTCCTGCGTCTTCGTGTGTCCTCTCACCATCATTGTTTGTTACGTTTTTCTTCTTGATACGGGTGTTGTAAAAGGGTTGTTTCTCTGTAAACCTACATTGCCACCTAGTGGACTGGCATGCATGCTTCAGTGTTTTCAGTTGTTCTTGCGCTTCCATGTAAATACAGATTGCTTTTGAAAATTCAAAGGAAACATTTTTGCGTTTTTGATAAAAGCGTTGTTGTGTAAACATGGCCTTATGGTCATTCCTCAGCAAAATGAGTGACAGGACAGGGGCCCATCAGCGTGCCAATTAGATTTCAGATGGGGTCAATGCCCCTGTGGCCCCGCCCCTAAAGCCACCACTGGTGTGAACATTAAATATCTTGTCTTTGTAGTGTATTTAACGGGTCAAAAAGGATGTGCAACTCATTGTATATACACACGTCCAATGGTTTTCTGTCCATCTTGTTTGAGCGGCTAAAGAATCTGAATCCTAAACAAAACTTTTCCTCATGTTTGGATCTGATAGTTCTGATTTCCTGGTCTTTGCTCCTTTAGGTGTTACAGTGGATCCAGGATGACCTGTGGTCAGAGGACGAGGTGGAGGAGATCACGATTGGTGGCGTGGAGGGGGATGAGAGCCGGAGGGAGGTGGGCTGTCAGTGGAAGAGTCCTCGAGAGGAGGAGCAGAGGAAGGAGGTGGGCTGTCAGAGCAACGTCACAGAGAGGAGGGACGCCGCCGTCCAGGTGGACCTGCTGACCCAGCAGCTGAGCTGCGTGGCATGGCAGTGCGTCTCCGTCAGAGAGGATGGACCAGGAGGGGGCACCCTGCTGCACCACTGCTGCGCTCGCCTGGCAGCTGCTGAGAACAAACAGCTCCAACAGACAGCCCCGTTACCCAGCATGCCTCTGAGCGAGCCAATCCTCCTGCCTCTTGCAGACGCGTCAGCTGCTCCGCCCCCTGGACTCATCGCTCCTTTAAGCCCCCGCCTGGCCGAGGAGGATGAGGAAGAAGAGGATGAAGGACCTTTACAGAGTAAGATATTGGTTAAATTGTTTGTTTTTTGTTTTAAAGAATGGCTCACACTTAAATGGCTCACTCACCACCGCAAATCAGTTCTCATCGTTCACTTAAAAGAGTTGTTTAAAAGGCTCGACTCGTCCACAAACATCCCATCTCTAAGTAGGTCAACAAAATGGTAAATGGTAAATGGTAAATGGACTTGAGCTTATATAGCGCTTTTCTAGTCTTTGAATACTCAAAGCTGCTTTACACCGCAGGTCACACCTACCCATTCATACCCATTCACACCCATTTGCACTCACATTCACTCACTGATGGTTCTGTGTTTCTATGTTAGTTATCCATCAGTATCTCTAACACATTCACGCTGTGTCAGTGGCATTTACACGCCACTGACACAGCAGTGGGAGCAACTTGGGGTTAAGTGTCTTGCCCAAGGACACATCGCCATGTGTCGCCCGGAGCTGGGCTTGAACCTGCAACCTCCTGATCGCTGACCAAGCGCACTATCCAACTGCGCCACCGACGCCCCAAAACAAAACCTCTGTTTAGAAGAAGAAGATAAAACAGTGGTAGTCGATGAGGCTGGGTGTTTCCAGCAACCTCACGATACAATTTGTATTCCAATATTGAGGCCACAATATTATATTTATCCTGATACACGTAAAGTGTGAACACTGACTAAGCTTTAACCCGAAAGTGTATTTCATTACAAGAGGAAAAAGAATAACGAACAGTTTTAAATGAGTCTACAATTTAAGAAATTTGAATTCAGGTCCTCAAAGATGGTAGACATGTTAACATAACCCAAAGTGTACTGACAACAACTATCAAACATTGAGGCTGTATTGATTCTATGGCTGGACGATATTATGTAATCTCAATATCACGATTAATTGAACCTCTTACCTCGATTGCAATTAATGAATGATTATTTTATGATATGCTGGAACACATTAGTGGTGATACTGGTGGTCATCAACACGGTCTTCCTGCAGTATTTACGCTTAACTTCTTTCTGCTCGATGTACTCAGAATCCAAAATGTGCCCAAACAACGGAGACAGTATTTTTCTTGGCTACAAGGTCCTCTGATAGATTGGCGCTTGTCTGCTCCATGTTGGCAGCACGTCCTTCGGTCTTGGCGAAAGTGAACGTAGACTGTATGGAGGGGGCGCGGTCACGTAACTTACACAGGGAAAATAATAAAAATAATTGTTGTCCCTCTCAGTGCAAGGCATACACCTATGGAATTCCTTACCATCTGACATTAAATCTCAAACAGAACTTAAAAAGTTCAGTGCAGAAGTTAAACAGTGGCTTAAACAGCCGCAGAAATGTGAACATTAATTTCTCACACGTAATTATCAGTATACTATTTTAATAATTTTTAATGTTAAATGTAACTTGTGCTTTAACCTTTAATTTACTACAACTGTGTAAATGTATTCATGGTACTTATTGACCATATTCACTGTATTTGTATAATTGTATCTGTATTCTGTATATTTCATTGTACTCTAAATCCTGACCAGGTACAAAGACTGCAAATTAGCTGAAGCTATACGTCTTATATACATTCACATTTTCCATTTTCTGTGGCAATGTTGTATGTATCGTCCCTGTTAAATAAACTTTAAATAAATAAAATGAGTAAAATTACTTTGATTAGAGGGTCTAAATGTCAATTTGGATTATTTTTCAATTAATTTCCCGGCCCTAGCTGATTCCGTAAAATCCGTGTCGATACATTTATCCCCAAGGAGTGTGTGATGATATTTGCCATGTCGATATTTTGAGTACAGGTTAAATAGAAGAAGATAAAGTGGTAAAAAAAACAAGTCACAACAAGCACACAGGACCGTTTAAAGTTGCTGAGAGTTTATCTGATGACTGTAGGAAGAGGCAGGCTAACATTTACCATTAACTCCTAGTGTTTAAACTAAGCTAAGCTAATTAGTAGTGGGGGAGCTCTCCCCATCTCTTTCTTGTTACTGCACCCACAGGATTGATGTTTGATTGTCATGGACTCAGGAGTGAGGCAAGAAAAGAAAGAATTAAAATGAAAAAAAAATCCTATCCTATTAATCCTATAAAAATCAACACAGGATGGAAAAAATTTATAAAAAGTTTTGATTTTTATGGACAGGACTGGAGTTAGTTCACAGAATTCAGTCACTTTTAGAGGAGTGTTATATTTATTTATGTTCACTTTGTGTCCACGTTCTGGACACTAGGTCTTATGAGTCACATTTTTTAGGTTTGGTTTTGAAAGTCTCTTGATTTTAGACAATGATTTTAGACAATAATCCGTTATGTTACGTCGTTATAACTTTGAATTAATGACTGAATGTTTATTAGGAAAATGTGAAAGAAAACAATAAATGAATACAATGTTCAGAAAAGCAGCATAATGGAAATTATGCAGTTTTAGCAAACAATCCAGAAAGAAAATATAAATAAAACTGTTAAAAATCACAATTTAACTTCTTGTACGTTTCAAAAAGAAGTGTAATGAAGTAAAACTTTTTAATTTCCACCCCTTCTCCATTGCTAATTAAAGTTGGGGTTGGCGATTTTGGAAAACTAGCATGAATTTGAAAGTAGCATCTCCTCAGGGCTCCACCTAGCCCCACCCACGCTCACATGCACGCGCGCAGCCGCTATATCCAGAAGACTGATTCAACTCCAAACCCTCAGCGCTACGTGTTTGTTTCACACTACACCAAGTCATGTCTCAGTCAGCACGAAGAAAACACCAAACAAACATGTAAAGTCAGTTAGTACTCACAGCCGATGTTGATCGGGGTATAGGTAGTTTCTCTGACATTCTCCACATAGCTGTCAAATCTCCTGTTTTGGCCATGAAACTACCGTATTTTCCGTATTTTATCCTCTTTTCTCCCGTCCTCCTGTATCAGTATTCTCCAGTAAATCTCCCGTGTGATGATATAATAATAAAAACATTCCTCTGCCTCTCCAAACTGAACTCTGTCTCTAGCCTGAATGGGGTGGTAATGCTCCAAAATGATGGATGCCAACCACCGAAGAAGAAGTCTCGCGAGAACTGCCACCTGCAGTAGCATGGATGGCAGTTCTCGCGAGATTAGAGCCAACAGCGGAACAAACTTTGAAAAATAAAGAGTTTATTTAAGATTTCTTGTAAACCTGTCTTAAAATGTGAGGGATACTGGAGCTTGGTTGGTGTTGTGGGACAGCTCACAGCGGACCTCCCTTATTTTCAGAGACAAAACTTGAAAGGTAAGCATTCTCCAGCGGAGTCTGTTCCCTACACGCTAAATGCTACATGCTACACGCACTGTCTGTGCACGCCGGGAAAATGCACGCGCAGCAGGCACGCAGAATGGCGACGGAATTTGATTGGTGTAAAAAAAGGTGTCCCTGCAAGATTATTGGTTGGTGTTTTCCCTGTTTTACTCCTGCTGTAGATAGCGGATATTTTTCGCTCTGTTTTAAGAACACATAATGAGTTGATTACCATCGGGTCATAAAGACCATTTTAACCAGTTTTACAAAAAGTGTATCTAAATCAGATCGCCAACCCTAGCTTTAATGACTAGAGTCAAGTCACTTTGTCTTTATCATCGATCTGACTTTTTTTTTAACACTCTCTGCAGGTAAGAGTTCATGTCAGCCTGAACCATCAGCAGAGAAGAAAAATGTACAAAGAAGGAGAATACTGTGGGCCAAACAAAGCAAGAGACGAGTTAAGTCCAGGCCTGGTGTCTCCACCCACATCCAGAAGAAGATGGCAAGCGATGAGGAGAAGACTCAGCCTGACCAATCAGTGAAGAGCAAAGTTGGAGTGAAGAAGAAGCAACCTGAGAAGAAATGCCGCAGGACAAGAATCCAAAAGGGAAGTCCTGAAACCCAAACCAAAGACACCCAGCAGCAGAACAAGGAGAAGAGGAGGGATAAGGAAGGGGCGGAGGGCAGAGTCAAATCTGTGTGGTTAAAAACAAAGTGGGTGGAGAGGCAGAGGAGGTCGGTCGGCCCTCCAATCAGGTTCCTGGTTGAGTATGAGGAGAAGTCACATGACCTGTCAACAGCCAATCATATGAAAGAGGCGAAGGAGAAGGTTATTGAGAAGGAGGAGCAAGCAGAAAGGACAGAGAGCAGATCGGTGGAGGCGTCAGTGGGCGTGGGAAAGCAGCCCTGTCAGGTGGGTACATGGAGAAATTAGTCTCAATTACGGACAGGCTCTGAGGACATGTCTTACCTCACTCCTGAGTCCATGACAAGCAGATAGATAACAATCCCTTGACTGTGCTGGAGTAGCAAGAAAGAGACAGGCAGAACTCTCCAGCTGCTTGTTAGCTTAGCTCAAACACTCGGTGTCAATGGGTAGTGTTAGCCTACCTCTGCCTACAGTCATCAGATAAAATCTGTAGCAACTCTCAACAATCCTGTGTGCTTGTTGTGACTCATTTTTCCATGTTCTTTAACAATAGCTATCTTAGACCAAAATAAGTACTTCATGTGATTTTCAAAGAAAAAACATTTTGTTGACCTGCTTACAAGCACATTCCCCGTGTAGTTTAGCTTCATATGTATTTCTTTCAAAATCTACTTTAAGTGCTAATCTTAGTCTAAAGATTGATAACGCAGTAAGAAAAACAAGTCACAACGAGTACACAGGACCATTTAGAGTTGCTGAAGAGTTTATCTGATGACTGTAGGCAGAAGCAGGCTAACAGTTCCCACTGACTCCCAGTATTTGAGCTAAACTAATTAGCGGTCGGCGAGCACTGCCCGTCTCTTCCTTGTTATTGCACCCAAAGGTGAAAGAATTGTGTCCATCTGCTCGACATGGACTCGTGAGTGAGGCAAGACTCTAAAGAGAAAAATTTTTGCGTATCTCTTTAAAAACTGATGAGGTCTTCACTCATGGGATCTTGTCGTACTATGTAAGAGAAGGTCATATTTAAAATTGTGGATTTTTTGATGCCACTATCAAAGTGTTCAAAGACAAAACATCCATGAGGAGTTCATATTAGCATTTGGACAAGGGTAACAGAGCTGTGACTGTTCTTGTTTTTGTCTAAACCAAATATGAAAAGTTTGGGAAAATAATCTCAGAAACATCCTCAGTGGCTTCTGAAAATGGTTTCTTACAGACCAAATGTCCAAATGTGACTTGGTTGATCACTGAAATAGTTTGATCTCACTAATTGTAATACTGTAATGTCACAAATAATTAAAGACTGTTATTAAAACAAATGTTGCTCTCCTTACAGCTCCCCGTCTCCATTCGCAAACACAGGTGCAAGCCCCGCCTTCTCCTTCATCGCAGCCGTTACCAAAGAAACAAAGGCAGCTGTCATGGCACCAGGGGGCTGCCAGCCAGTTCCCAAGATGGCGATGGCAGGCTGAAGGAGTCAGCTTGCGCTGAGGTCAAAGTAGAGAAAGAGAAGGAGAAGGAGAAGGAGAGACTCCATCCAGCTCCTACTGAGGCTCCTGATGTGATGACACGCCAGCAGAGCTCGCCGGGGAAGAGGAGGTGGCAGAAGAATGATGACGAGCCAGCGAGTCAAAGAACGTGTAAAGAAGAAGAGGAGGTGAAACAGGTCTTTGTGGAAGAGAAGGAGGTAAAGGAGGTCCTTCAGAGGCCGAGGAGGACAATGGTCGGCCCACCAATCAGGTACCTCCTGGAGTCTGAGCTGCCACGTCGTCTGGTAACGGCCAATCTGGGAGGAGAAGAAGAGGAAGAACAGGAGGACACAACGGACGAGGACGAGGAGTTGACGCCTAAATGCAGGCAAGAAAGACAAGGACAATGTATGACTGATGTAGAGGCAGTGGGCGGAGCTACAGAGACAGCTGAAGCACCAATGCATGTGAAGAGGATTTTACAATGGAATAAAATTAAGAGACACAAGATACTGAAAAATGTGAACAAAGAGAAGAGATGCAGCGAGAAGATGGAGGTGCAGAAGACTGAGGAGGCGATAATGACAGAGAAGGAGGAGAAGGAGCATGAGGCTCAGTTAGAGAGGGTGATCACGCCACACCAGAGGCTGAGAAGGACGATGGTCGGCCCTCCAATCAGGTACCTCCTGGAGTCTGAGCTGCCACATCGTCTGGTAACGGCCAATTTTAAAAGAGAAGAAGAGGAAAAACAGGAGGACATGACGGATCAAGATGAGGAGCTTACGCCTGAATGCAGGCAAGAAAGACAAGAGAAATGTTTGACTAACATGGAGGCAGTGGGAGGAGTTTCAGAGACAGCTGAAGTACGAAGACATGTGAGGAGAGTTTTACACTGGTATAAAATGAAGAGACACAGGAGACTGAAATTTATTAGCAAAGAGAGGAGGTGCAGCAAAAAGGTGGAGGTACAGAAGACTGAGGAGGCGATAAGGAAAGAGAATGAGGAGAAGAAGCATGAGGCTCAGTTAGAGAGGGTGATCACACCACCGCAGAGGCCGAGGAGGACGATGGTCGGCCCTCCAATCAGGTACCTCCTGGAGTCTGAGCTGCCACGTCGTCTGGTAACGGACAATCTGGGAGGAGAAGAAGAAGAAGAACAGGAGGACATGACGGATCAGGATGAGGAGTTTACGCCTGAATGCAGGCAAGAAGGACAAGAGAAATGTTTGATTGACATGGGGGCAGTTGGCGGAGCTTCAGAGACATCTGAATCACCAAGGCAGGTGAAGAGAGTTTTACACTGGAATAAAATGAGGAGACACAGGCGACCAAAATTTGTGGGCAAAGAGAGGAGGTGCAGCAATAAGATGGAAGGGCAGAAGACTGAGAAGGCGATAAGGACAGAGAAGGAGGAGAGGAAGCATGAGGCTCAGTTAGAGAGGGTGATCACACCACCGCAGAGGCTGAGGAGGACGATGGTCGGCCCTCCAATCAGGTACCTCCTGGAGTCTGAGCTGCCACGTCGTCTGGTAACGGCCAATTTTGAAAGAGAAGGAGAGGAAGAACAGGAGGATACAACGGACGAGGACGAGGAGCTTATGCCTGAATGCAGACAAGAAGGACAAGAGAAATGTTTGATGGACATGGAGGCAGTGGGCGGAGCTTCAGAGACAACTGAAGCACGAAGACGTGTGAAGAGAGTTTTACACTGGAATAAAATGAGGAGACACAAGAGACTGAAATTTGTGGGCAAAGAGAGGAAGCACGAGGCTCAGTTAGAGAGGGTGAACACACCACCGCAGAGGCTGAGGAGGACGATGGTCGGCCCTCCAATCAGGTACCTCCTGGAGTCTGAGCTGCCACGTCGTCTGGTAACGGCCAATTTTGAAAGAGAAGGAGAGGAAGAACAGGATACAACAGAGCAGGATGAGGAGCTTACGCCTGAATCCAGGCAAGAAGGACAAGAGAAATGTTTGACTAACATGGAGGCAGTGGGAGGAGTTTCAGAGACAACTGAATCACCAAGGTGTGTGAAGAGAGTCAGAAGGAAGATGGTCGGCCCTCCAGTCAGGTACCTCCTGGAGTCTGAGGAGCCCCTGCATGTTCCACAAGCAGCCAGTAACAAAACAATCGATTCGGCGAGAAAACCACTGAAGTTCACAGCTGAAGGCGGGGCTTCAGGAGAAAGCGACAAGATTGACAGGCCTGGGGACACGCCCCTTATAAATGAAACAGGAAATGAAAAATGCCAGCAAAGAAGTCCCAGAGTAGTTGGGACTGGCAGGGAGGCAGGGGGCGGGGCTTTCGTGATCACCAACAGGTCTGGAGCGGCGGACATGCAGATGGGAGTGATCGCGATGGAGGTGGTGTGGCAGAAAGGTGGGCAGATGGAGAAGAGATGGCGCAGAGGGAGGGAGGAACAAACAGAGGAGTTGAAAAGGACGGTGAGAAGACAGAATGACAGGAAGAGAAGGAGGCGTTTAAAGATGGAGGATCAGTTTAAGGGGATGATAACGCCTCCGCCGCCGCTGCTGCAGAGGCCGAGGAGGACGATGGTCAATCCGCCTGTTAGATACCTCATAGAGTCCGAGGAGAACCACCCAGTACGAGCCAATCAGAACAGAGCAGGGAGGAGTAGGAGTAAAGCTGGGGGCGGGGCCTATGGTGACACATCAGTGATTGGCGGGCCTGGAGACTTACAGGGACAGAGCAGCTGGACTCTAGAGTCCCCCCTCATTTACATCGACCCTGACAGCAGGAAGGCCACCGTTCTCCCACCGTGCAGCGTCAGTCTGGAGCGGCTCCTCTGATTGGTCCAGTGGTTAACGTACAACTGGCATTGGGCTACTTTTATGTGGTCTGCTTGTGACTTTTGGCCAGCTGGTTCTTGCAGGTTCAGGTTAATCTTTGCCTTTCACACACAAAAGTTGCAACATGCTAACCCTGCACAGTAGCTGGATCCACCTGATTAAATGACCATGATCAGGCAGATCCGTCTTGCCAAACTCCAGACTCTAACGCTTGTGAGCTGCCCGAACTGAAGACGAGTGTGAAGACAGCAGGAAGTGATTACACAGATAGAGATTAGCATTGATGCTAACAGCTTTTATTAGATCTGTACCTCATTTCTTTATTAAATGGAAAACAAACAACAACACCGTAATTATCTTGAAGATTCAAAATAGAGGCAACTGGAGTGTGTTCTGTGTGCCTTGAGAATGAAGTCGACATAAAATCTATTTTGACTTTATTCTTGACATTTTGTCTTTTTTGTGGACATTTCGACTTAAACCTCGAAATGTCAACTTTAATCTCAACTTTCCTCATATAATTTTTTCCATCTAACATGGCCCTTATACTCTTCTGTCCACTTCCGACATGTTCTGATGACAGATTTTTTTAAAATGGTTTACATTCTGTTGCGCCTGTCTACTATCTGATTAGCTCACAATAAATGTGATTGACTGAACAATCGTCCAGTCTCCTGCCGAATATGCCTCTGCCCTCCCCAAACATTTTCTATGGTATGGAAGAGTATAAGGGCCATGTTAGATGTAAAAATTAATTTTGGGGGAAAAAGAGATTAAAGTCAAAATGACGAGAAGAAAGTCGAAATACAATTTTGTGATTAAGTCGAAATGTTGACAGCTGAAATATTGAGAATAAAGTTGAAATATATTGTATATCAACTTTATTCTCAACTTCATTTTTTTCTCAGCATTGTAACTTTTATCGTACCATTTTGACTTTTATCACTAAATTGTACTTCAACTTTATTGTCGGCATTTAAACTTTTCTCTCGACCTGGCAAAAATTATTTTTTCCATTTAAAATGGCCCTAATACTCTTCCATACTGTGGACTCTTTTCTAAATGGACTAGAGGAATATATTGAATGGTCCATCTGGGATGCTAGGTTAGCTACACGCACAGGCAAACTAACATAATTGAAGAATGATGAAGAAATCAGTCCAAAAATCCAGAAATGAGTTTGCATTTAGCTCATCTTGGTTCTCAAGACAGGTTTTAGAATTCTGGTTTTGGGTAAATACCTGAAATAAGATTTAAGATTAAACACACAAACACAACATTTCGGTGGTTAATCATGAATAATAAAATGCATCTAATATTGTCTGCTGTTAAATTTTATACCCTCGTGTGTTTTAAAAGACCGTTGCTGAAAAACTGCCAACAAGCTACAAAATTTTCTGGGGACCCTAATTGAAGCATTTCTAATACTTTTTTTTTTTTTTTAATGTATATTTTTGGGCATTTTGTGCCTTTATTGATAGTAGAGAGACAGTGGATAGGCTTGTGAAAGGGGGAGAGAGAGTAGGGGAAGACACTCTGCAAACTGGTCACAGGCAGGATTCGAACCTGGACCGGCAGAAGCAAGTACATGGTGTGCTAACCACTACGCCAAACTAGCACCCCTTCTAATACATTTTTAATAAACAATAATAATCCCCATGTGGACTAGTTTGACCACATCACATTAAATTCACATGACTGCCCTTTACCTATCACACATACTGATTAAGACTTCATAAACATTACAACACAAACATCCTCTATTAGAGTTTTTATCAAATATTTTCTTTATCAGATATTTAAAAGAGCCATACGTCTGTCTGGACCTGAACTGTTTTATATTGTAAATGTACATTTTTTTTAATCTGTAAACGCTTCAAAGTTTTTATTCAGATTGTTATAATTTTAACTAATTTTTGTTTCCTGTGTTTTTAAAGCTGTATAATCTGTTTTAAATATTTGTATGAATGGAAAAAAAGAGAACAGTATCTATTTCAAAGGAGAAACAGAAGTTTGTGGAGGTGCAAACTCCTGCAGACTGGTTTACAGAACAGTTGTAGAAATGTTTCCATTGTTTGTTAAGATGTTTTCCTACAACTTTGTCATTTAAACCAATAAATGACCTAAGACTTGTTGTAAAGGACCCGATCACTACAATAACTGCAGTACTTGACTGAAGAGTCTTTTATGAATGTAATTTTAAAGCATTAAAAAGCCATGATAATGCATGCATGAAAAAATAAGTTTGTAATCAGTGTTTCTATATTTTTTTATTGTCATGTAAACTGAATTTTCTGTCTCAGTGACAGAAATAATGTGAAGAAATGGAACAGGACAGACTAATGGCTGAATGCCTGCTGTCGACTAGTGGCCACAGGCTGCACTACAGTACAAAGCATGTCTCCTAAATTCCTACAAATTACTGAATAGTATTTTATGATATTGCACCAAAATATCGATAGGGTGGATATTCTTTTTTTCTCACACTTTTAAGAAAAGTCTTAATCACCTAACCCATGAAAGTCTTTAGTGTACTTTTTACCCCTGATCTATTAAAAATAATCATTTTCCTCATTTCATTAGAACAAAAACGTTCATTTTTGGTGAGTTAAAGCTCGTGTTTTTGTCACATTTGCATATTGGTTACAGTGAGGACACGTCAATATTCTGTCCAAAGCTTTGGGATAATGTGTACCAAGAATAAAAGTGTGCCTTAAATTGAACAAGTTTAAAACTTTTGTTTCTTTATCTTGTGCTGCAGAGGAGGGACAAACCTCTCTAAATATTTACTTTTTCATAGTAACTAAACTTTTATTTATACAGCATTTTAATATATGAAATTGAGCTTAAAGTGATTTGAAGGGGGAAAACTGATATATATTAAAACAGAAACAGACTGCTATAGACAAAAACAAGCAGGGCAGAAATTAAAACAGGAAGAAATTGATAAATTTAATTTAATAAAATTATGTGCTTATGTGCTACCGCCTGAAAACCAGTGAATAAATCCAGCATCTCTGTACTTTAAATAAACTCTAAGTGAATCACCTTTTCCTTTTGTAGATTTGCAGTCCTGAATTGATTTGATTTGATTTTTGATTTGATGCTTTATTTCGAACATGTGCTTGTATCACAGGAAGTGGACTGAAAAAGAACAAACAACACTTATAATAATAGTTGAAACAACAATAATAACATTAACACAACATGTCCTGAAAGGAGTAGGATTAAGCATAAGCTTATTTAAACCGACCTCTTCACTACTCAATTAGCAGGCAGTCTTTGCCAAACATACATATTTACATAACACATATTTACAAGAATCAAAAAAATAAACAGATTAAATATAAACAAATACATAAATCGTTTATGAAAACACTTACCAAAAAATACTCTATGAGCATTGTGATTTCGTGTCGTTAAATGTTCTTTAACTTTTGAGAAAACCTCGTTCTTCTAAACTAAAACTGAGATTTTTATAAAAAACGGGGGCGTATATTACACAGATTACGGTAACATCCTGCGCGCCGTCCATCACGGTAATAAGGCAAACAGGAAGTGAGCTCACGTCGTGGCGGCAGTTCGATGTTTGGAGCCCGCAGAGACTCGCTGTGATGACTGAGAGTGGAGCTCAGGTGAGAATATTTCACATTTACGCCACATGTATCATCTCAGAGGCTTTAGAGGACCATCAGCTGTTTGAGACGGACTGTAGCGACATTATTTTAAAGAAGGCGCCGTCTATTTACTGAGAGATTTTAACATCTCTAATGTGCAGTCTGTTTTTGTTATACTTTGTTACAGTGTGGTACCGTCTTACTGTAGATATGCCTTATTGCAGCTTTATTCTTAATGATGACAACTTAATGATGTAAAATAAAACATGACTGCTAATTAAGTTACTTTAGTTCTCCTCAGATGTTCCTTGCCCTCCTGAAAATGTTAAGTTCATTGTGTGCAGTTTACTGTTGTCTTCCTCATTTGTGTTCCAAAATATAATATAATTATAAAACCACAGTCATGGCTCTAACTGTACTTGTGCAGGAATTAGCAAGTGGACGGTACAACCAACATGCTGGTTTGGTTATATTGGGTACAGTCTACATGCTGAGTTGTTAAACCCAGGATAGTATACATGATGGGTTAAGTTGTATCTAGAACAGTTTACATGCTGGGTTGTTATACCCAATACAGAATATATGCTGTTTTTGTCATATCTAGTATAGTTTACATGCTGATTAAGTTGTATCTGGTACAGTCTACATGCTGGGTTGTTATACCCAGTACAGAATACATGCTGGTTTAGTTGTATATGGTACAGTCTACATGCTGGGTTGTTATACCCAGTACAGAGTACATGCTGGATAGTTGTTTCTGGTACAGTCTACATGCTGGTTTGTTTTTATGACACTGCTTACATGCTGATTTGGTTTTATTTGGTACAGTCTACAATTGGATTGGTTATATTTGGGTGCTGGTTGGTTATTTCTGTTACAGTTGGCGTAATTTGTACTTGTCTACATCCTGGATAGGTTATATCTGGTACAGTTTTCATGCTGTGTTTGTTGTATTCTGTACTGCCTATATGCTGGTTTTGGTTAGATCTGGTGCAGTCTACATGCTTGATTGGTTATACTTGGTGCCGTCTACATGGTAGTTTGGTTATATCTGGCTCAGTCCACATGCTGTTTTATATGTATTGCACTGCCTACATGCAATTTACTTCATGCTAGTAATTGTGAGGCAAGTTTATGTAATAAATGATTATTTGACCGACAACATGCTGATTATAAGTTTTAAAGGGTCTGTCTATGTGCTGGTCATTTATGTGTAAAATGGATTGGACACTGTACTGGTTCTGTGTACAGGCTATGTGGTAATACTATACCTAATACTATACTACTATATTACAATAGACATGTTTACTAGGTGGTACAGTCTATTTGCAGGTGATGCATTATTCTATTTGAATGGATGGTACAGCTACGTGTAGGTGCTGATCATGTAACCTTAATGGCTTGGTCTATTTGCTGATTCTACAGTGCTGATGGTGCAGTCTATGTGTTCGTGTTTTTTAATACAGAATTTGATGATACATTACAATGTGCAAGTAATGTATCTATAAAGTGGTACGTACAGTCTGTTTGCAGGAGCAGTGTGTGTGTAACAGATGGAAAATGAGAAAATGTGTGAAATGTATGTCATGATCAGTGTTGGTACATTTATGGTACAGGCTATTTGCTTGTGATGTCTAATACAGAATTCAATGGAACATGCTATTTGCTTATAATGTATATGTAAAGAAGTAGACACCATCTATTTGCTGGATTGATTGGCTTATCTTGACAGATGGTACAAACTAAGTGTTGATGGTGTTTATGTAAAATTGATGGCACAGTGTATTGGCTGATGCTATATGTTTCCTGGATGGTACAGTCTATGTGCTGGTGGTGTGACTATATGCCTTATGGGGCAGTCATTGGCTGTGTCCGAAATGGCATACTAACGTACTACGTACTACAAACTCATGTGTATACTGTATACTACATACAATAAGTATTTTAGGCGAGCAAGTCACCACGTAGAATACCAAAATGTGGTCATTTGAGCCATAAAACGCACAGATACAAATTTCATTTCAGACATTCTGCTATGCGACCCATTAATTATTGAGGAAACTTCCGGTCAGCTCAAAAACAAGAGCCCATTTTCAAAAGCGTGAAAGAACCAAAAGGAGATAATAAAAGACGCGTTTATGTTGAAAATGGGAAGTTTGCTAGTGGCTGATTTTTAGCTGAATGCCGGTCGGTCTTGCTTGGCGCAATGCATTATGGGGCTGGCAATGCATTATGGGGCTTCTGAGTGTGACTAGTATGCCCACCTCGCATACTTAATTTTTTTTCTGATATCGTATACATCCAGGTATTTCCCGCACACTCAATCTTTTCATACTATCTAATGTGAACACACTACATTCTCATTTTGACGTCACACTTAGTATGAGTAGTAGTATGTAGTATGCCATACTAATGCCATTAATATGCCATTTCGGACACAAGCCATTGTGTATAACCGATGCTATGATCTATTTGTTGATGTTATGTACATAAAAATGGATGGTACAGGCTATGTGTTGGTACTTTTTATGCAGATTAATCATGTTGCTTCTGTTGTATCAACATAATTTTTCTGGTATTATCTTTCTAAAGTGGTGAGTACGGTATATTTGCTGGAACAGGACTGGTGAGGAAACCTTTTTTTGCTTAAACAGCAGTGTGATTTGCTGTGTTTACAGCTGTTTGCCCGTCTGGAGGCTCGCCGTTGTTTGAAGGACATTGAACCGCGTCTGTTTCCTGAAGACGGAGGACCAAACCATGGTAACTGACCAAGCCCACGTCTTGTTACACGTCAATCATTTCATATCATACTGAGTGGCTCGTCTTTGGTTCTTTCTGCCAGGTGAGGTGGTGGAGCTGTACGGGCAGGAGGGAACAGGTGAGTTACCTTTACAGGAACACCTCTGATTCTTGGCTAAACCTTCTGTAAACTGTGTGTGTGTGCACCAGGTAAGACTGAGCTACTTTACCACCTGCTGTGTCGCTGCGTGCTGCCATCGGCTTGTGGCGGTCTTGAGGTGGACGTTGTGTTTGTGGACACGGACTACAGCCTGGACATGCTTCGACTGGTCAGCATCCTCGACAACAGACTGAACACAGGTACGCTCACGCACAAACCGAAGAAGAGAGTCCAGCATGTTGAGAACAGCCTCAGATTCAGTCTCTCTCTCTTTGGGTGTAGCTCGCCCCACTGGCTCGCCCCCTGCTGGTTCGGACGAGGCGGTGCTACGCTCATGTCTGTCTCGTCTCCTGGTCATCCACTGCTCCTCCTCCTCCCAGCTCCTCCTCACGCTCCACTTCCTGGAGACCACCTTGATATCACGACCCAGTCTGGCACTCCTACTTATCGACAGTATCTCCGCCTTCTATTGGTTGGACCGCAGTGAAGGCGGGGCCAGCTTTTCCAAACAGGAGGAGAGGCTCAGCAAGTGTGCAGAGCTGCTGGGTCGCCTGCTAAGGTACTTCATCTTACTAGCATCTCTTATGAGCAACATCTCACCTGCTCTAAGGGTTCTTTGGGGGCACTGGGAAGTTAGAAAGTTAATAGTGGGGCTAAACAACTTGCAGCTGTGGGGCTATACCAATTTTTTTTGTTTGTTTTCATTGTCTTGCCTCACTCCTGAGTCCATGACAAGCAGGTAGACTCCATTCTTTTGACTGTGCATGCAGGAAGAGACAGGCAAAGTTGCCCACTGCTAAATAGCTTAGCTCAAACACTGGTAGTCAAAAGGTAGTGTTAGCCTGCCTCTGCCTGCAGTCATTAGATAAACTCTTCATTAACTGTAAACAGTCCTGTTTGATTGTTATGACTCATTGTTTTTTCACTGTGCTATGTTACATTATCTATCTTTAGACTAAGATTAGCACCTTATGTAATTTTTGAAGAAAAACAAATGAAGCAAAACTACATCAGATGTGCTTGTAAGCAGGTCAACAAAATGTGTTTCCTTTGAAAATCACATGAAGTACTAATCTTAGTCTAAAAATCATTGAAGTAAAATAAAACTTAACAAAAAACTAGCCACAACAAGCACACAGGACTGTTTAGAGTTGCTGAAAAGTTAATCTTATGACTGTAGGCAGAGGCAGGCTAACACTACACATCGATTCCAAGTGTTTGAGCTAAAGTTTCATCTGTGCATGCAGGAAGAGATGGGCAAAGTTGCCCACAGCTAATTAGCTTAGCTTAAACTAGCATTGACACTAGAAGTCAATGGGTAGTGTTTGTCTGCCTCTGCCTACAGTCATCAGATAAGGTAAGGTACTAATAGAAGTCATTATCCTCTAATAGTACCTTATTATCTTCTACTCGCAAACAGAGGCTTTGTTTTGTTGTCCTATTCACAAGTAGTGGTTTGCACATAAGCTGTGTTTATATTGTGATTCCTTAAAAATTACATAAAGTGCTAGACTTAGGGTGAATCCCAATTCTACCCCTTACCCCTTGGTTTTCTGCGTACACATCTAAATGGAAGAGCTAAGACCAAGGGCTACACAGCCCTAGAAATGAAGACAAACTGGGACCTCACTTGAAACGATGGGGTAAGGGAATTTCCCATAATACACCGCGCCTGCTGGCACGAAGCAGAGCGGAGACCGAAGGAAGCGCTTAATTATAAGTAGTTATTAAATTATCAAGTAAATTTAATCATGTTTTTACTTGTTGGTCGTATTTTACAGTTTCTCGTTATTACGAGCTAGCTTTAAGAGCTGTAGCTATGGCTAATGTCGAATCTGCCTACGTCACAGTCAGCGAGCGGCTCTGGGTGATGACGTAGCAGGAATCGAGTGGTGTCTCGTTTCTTAGCTGTGTGTTTTCACGCCTTCCCCTTGGCCCTCAAAACAGAGGGTAGATATTGTGTTTAGGTGCATGCACAACCTTTATCTGTAGGAGTACTGCACACTTGCTGCGCCTCCCTTCACTGTTTCCCTGACAATGCTGATTTCTGTTGAGACAAAAATTAGATGATTTTCAAACTTTTTACTCACTATCAAAAGTTTAAGGATTCAGACACTCCGGGCACTGTTTTCATGTAAGCGTAAGGTGCAAACATAATGAAAACTCTCCTTTTTGGATGTCTTTTTGGTTGTGTAAACGTAGCCTCAGAGGACTCCAGTGGATGTTTTTTTGCTTAATAGTAGAGAATCCATTTGAGCACAGCAACTTGAGGAGAAACAAAATAAGTCATTAATTAGTGCTAATATGGGGGTTATAGAGATCCGTTTGGGTCGGTCTTACATTTGTTTGTGGTTGTTTTGGAGGTAAATTGTCAATTTTTACTGAAATCACCATTAAACAGGTGTGCAGGAACCATTTAGGCATCATTATTGAGATACTGAGGTGTGATTAAGTCCGCCAGGAGGTTACGTTATTGCCGGTGTTTGTTAGTTAGTTTGTTTCTCTGTTAGCAACATAACTCAAAAAGTTATGGATGGAGTTCAGTGAAATTTTCTGGAAATGTCTGGGTTGGGACAAGGAACAAATTATTAGATTTTGGGAGTGATCTGGATCACTGTCTGAATCCGCCATGACGAAAAGTGCAATTTTTGTGAATAACTACTGAACTAAAATGGATATCATTATGAATCCAATTGCTAATGGTATGTTTTCATGGTCAATGAATCTAAATATTTAGATGAACTTAAGGTAGGACTAATATTTATGGTGAAAATCACATTATGGGTGAGGACTGTGGCGCTGGCGGAAGTCTGCGCTCTTTGAGTGCTTTTCTAGTTTGGTGTTTTTTTGGGATGTTGCATGGTTTTTTAACAAATTTGCTGAAGAACACAGTGAAACGTTAGTCTGATTTCTTCATGGTTCTTCCTCAGGGATTACAGAATCACGGTCTTTGCTACCTGCCACGCCATCAGAAGAAGCCACAGTGGGCCCTCCTCTGCCTCCTCTTCCTCGTCCTTCTCGGAAAGCGACCGGCCATTTCTCTGTCGCCCCTGGCAACGGCTGGTGACCCATCGGCTGTTGTGCTCCAGGCAGGAGACTCCGGACGGCACAGCCACCGCAGCAGGAGGCAGCAAGGAGCCGAGGACACAGCAGGTCTTCACGGTCCAGGCCTCTGCGTCATCGTCCTCATCCTCCAAGACGAAGATCTTTAAGAGCTTCTTCTCTGTAACAGACGGAGGAGTGGAGTTCACCTGAGCTGAGACTGATGGAGAAAACAACCAACAGACACTTCTCTTAGGTCAAGATGTTTGAGTTTCAGCATCCGACGATAAATAGAGAGCACTTTGTTATCTCTGGAGGGAGGACTCGGGTCTTACTGGGTTGGGAATAAAAGGTGTTTATGTATTTTCGTGGTTTCATGTTTCCTGGAGTTGATTTGATGACATTTTAAATAAAGTTTGATTGTTCAAAGGAGATGTGATCTTTCTCTAGTGAGAGGCTCACTGATGATAGATCCAACCGTTCCTAATATTAGAGAAATAAACAAGCAAGGTCTGTGTTGGTGACAGTTTGGGATTCGGTCACAGCTGAAAAAGTATTTCTCAGAATACAGAGGAGGATGAGCCTCTGAAAAAAATCTAAGATTCAACTGTTTGAGTTTGACTACCGAAGATTCTGAATTTAGGCCCAGATGAAGCATTCAAAGAAACAGCAACAATTCTGAGGAAATTAAAGCAAGAATTCCAAGATTAAAAAAAAAAAAAACATTCTAAATTAATCTTGGAATTTTAAATTGGAATAAAAACCCTGACTTAATTCCCAGAATTCTGACTCTTATCTCTGAAGTCTTTTTTTTCAGAATTTGAACTTTAAACTTGGATTTCTAACTTTTTTTATATCAGAATTTCAAGATCGAGATTTCTTTTTAGAATTCTGACTTTAATCTTTAATTTCTGACTAATTTTATGTTTTTCCTCCCTGAATTTCAGGATTAAAGATTTACGTTTTTCCTCAGAATCTTGACTGTGATTTTAGAATAATTTTTTATTCCATTTTTTGTTTTGTTTTTCACTTTAATCTTAGATTAAATTAAATGTATTCTTCATTCTTACTTTAAATTTAGAGTTCTGGCTCTAATCTTGAAATTCTGAATTTAATCTCAGAAGTCAGACGTTATTACCAGAATTCCAAATTTAATCCCTGAAAACTGACTTTTATGGAAGAGTATAAGTGCCATGATAGATGTAGAAAGTCATTTTTGGGGGGGTGGAGATTAAAGTCGCAATTTCAAGGTTGAATTTGAAAAGACAGGAATAAAGTTGAAATGGTGAGAATAGCTGAAATATTATTTTGTGATAAAAGTCCAAATGGCAATTTTGTCATTTGACTTTATCGACCTACCAAAAATGTTTTTTTTTAATGTAAAATGACCCTAATACTCATCCGTAGTTTTAACTTTAATCTCAGAATTTTTTCATTTTAAAATTCTGATTTTTCACAGACAAGTCCATGGCCTTAATCTTCTGTTGATGTGCACCATGTTTTGAGTTGTTGAAAATGAAGATGCTATTGCAAAAGTACTACAGAGCTGTTGTGTGGTGATGATCTCCAGCTTTTGGACTGTGCCAAAATTAAAACAGAGTGTAAGGGCCATGTTAGATTGAGAAAATAAGTTTAGGGTAGAAAAAGTCAAATGACGAGAATAAATTCAAAATATAATTTTGTAATAAAAGTTGAAATGTCAAGAATGAAGTCAAAATACATTTTATGTTGACTTTATTCTCAACATTTTTTGTTTCCATTTTAAGTTTAATCTCAGCATTTTTACTTTTCGCACAAAATTGTATATTTCAACTTTATTGACATTGCAACAGTTCTTGTCATTTCACCTTTTATCTCAAATTTTCCAACTTAATTCCAATTCAAACTTTAATCTTGACCTGACAAAAATATTTTTTCCATGTTGAATGACCCTAATTCTCTTCTATTGACTTTAATCTCAGAATTTTTTATTTTCAAATTCTGACTTTTCACAGACAAGTCCGTGGCCTTAAACTTCTGTCAATGTGCACCATGTTTTATGTTGTTGAAAATAAAGATGTTGCAAAATTGAGACGGAGCTGTTTCTTCTGTGTTGATTGATCCCCAGTTTTTGGACTGTGCCAAAATTAAAGCAGAGTGTAAGGGCCATGTTGGAAGGATAAGAGATTAAAGTCAAAATTTCGATTTTAAAATTGTAATGAGAATAAAGTCGAGATGGCAAAAAAAGGTATATATGTCAAGACAAAAAGCCAAACTTTACTGACTTTAATCTCAGAATGTTTCATTTTCAAATTCTGACTTTTCACTGACGAGATTAAAGTCAAAATACAAATTTGTGATAAAAGTTGAAATGTCGAGAAAAAAGTAGAATACAATTGAAATAGATTTTTTTAGACTTTATTCTTGATTTTCAACTTTTTGGCCGACATTTTAACTTTAATCTCATCATTTTGACTTAGCACGAAATTGTATTTCAACTTCATTGTCAACATTTTATCATTTTCATCATTTCACATTTTTATCTCAAAATTTCGACTTTACTCTCGTCATTTCAACTTTGATCTTGACCTGCTTCTTGACCTTCTGTACAAAATAAATCTGGTTTATTTCATTTGATTTTTGCTTGTAGAGCGAACTGTTAATGGTTGGTTCGGGCTGGAGTGGCGGGGTGGGGGCAGTGCTGTATCTGCGCAAAGGGCGCAGATTTCAAACTGATGCTGTCCCCTGTGTGCGGAGGCAGTCCTGCTCCTTTAGCTCCAGTCCAGCCCCTCAGGCTCCCGTCCTGCTTCCCTGACTCCAGTCCAGCTCCTCGGGCTCCAGTCCGGGTCTTCAGGTCTGATGACAGGGACCGCTTCACTAGAGCAGCCCTCCTACATATCCCTCCGCAGGGTCAGACACACTTTTACACAACACAAACAAATAAACCCAGTCTGACACGGAGACCCTTACACCGCCACATTTAAAACGACCTCTTCCGGAGAAAGTGCCCTGTGCCCGGGTAAAGGACTCAGACTTTCCCGGTAAACGTCTTCCTCTCCCCGGCACACCACTGAATGTTTCCCCGGCCCTACTTCTCCTGCTGGCGCTGACAGGCGGTGCTTCGGTCGCTCCCAAACATGGCCTCCATGACGGAGCGACCGCTTCAACTTTAATTTTTCGCCAGTTTTCAGATAAAAATCACCTCCTTCTTCTTCCACGACCAACGGGAATGTTTGGTGTTAGCAGCCCATCATGGCCGCCGTGTGACGCAGATGTTATCGTTCGGAGAAGTTCGCTGTTGGGTCTGAACGGAGCGGTTTAAGTTGGCTGGAAAGCTGGAGAGGAAAAAGAGAATTGCATCAAATCAGTAAGGAGCCTTTTCCACCTTCGCTTCGACACCAGAGCAGCTTTAAAGCGCAGTTTTTCAGCAGCTTCGTCTTCAAACTGAACCGCGGGCTCCGGCTCGGGGAGGGAGGATGAAGAGGCGCGAGAGCAGCCGGGATGCACTCGATTGTAGTGCGCGCTAACAGCTAGCATGCTAATGCTAACGCTAACAGAGAAGTGATCAGTCAACTGGGCGGTGCGAGGGAAGCTAACGGCTAAATGCTAACTGCTGTGCTGTTACACCTCACGTTATTTTACAGCTAAGGCTCCTAATTAGTCCAACGATGGGGCATAATTCACATCTGGAACGACAAATAAGCGTCCAAATTTTTGTGAAGTAGGAAACATGATCATCTATGAAGTAAAAATGGTGCAGTTTGGACGTGAGACGGTCCAAACAGCATCACTAGCGCAATATGAAAACACAACAGCACCAAAGTCGCTGTGCGAGGGGTCAGCAGGTATTTTTCTGTAGAAGAGGTCTTCCTATTAAAATATTTTATCCGTTTATATTCCTGTTAACTCTAATGTGCAAACATTTAGCGTTGAAAAACGCCTAGTCTTGTTCCCTAAGCAAGAAGACACTAATTGCATTTTATTAGGTTGATCTAGCCCCTTAATTTTCACTTGTAAACTCATTTTTGAAACATTTTGTTTCTATATCAAACAACATAACTTCGCTTTTACTACTTGCGATGGTAGGAAATGATAATCTTATCATACTACTGCAAACAAATCATTGTAGGAATCATGCCCTTCAAAATCATGGCATTAGTGATGGGTGATAACAAGACTACTTCAAATAAATATGATGCAGATATTTTGCTGTAATTTTTCCAGTACTGATGCGATATCAATCATCTCCTGCAAGGCATAAATAATATTTATAATTTTTTAAAAAGTATTTTCAATGTAGCCAAGACTAGACCATCAGATCTTGAAGTCTGAGCCCAAAGAAAATTTATTTAGCAAATATTACACCATTAAAGACTTTTTAAAAGGACTTGATATTTATTACTTAAATACAAATGCAAATACAAATGAAATATAGTAATTAATGCAGGCCTGTGTTGTAATTATATGGTATTGAAAAGCTGACTTTGTGTTTACTTTCTGTCATTCGTTCCTTAATTGGACACAAAATTGTAGGCTTGTGTGTGCAGCCGAGTTCATGACACAAAAAGTGCTGCTTGGCATGAAGAAAGAGAGGAAGACCCATCTCCACATAGCATATTTTAGACTATTACACTAAACTGTTACTTCTGTAGGCACACATCCTTAACCCTCTTTTTTCTTTCAACTAGGGATGCACAATATTGAATTTTTGCTGGTGTCTGATTGGCTGATACTTTTGAACTCATCGATACTAATATCAATATCAGTATTTTCATCAAGAGCCCAAGCTCTCACCAAAAAGAAACTTGTTTCATTCAGTGGGTTAGTCTATTTGTGTAAGGAACAGATGTCAAACAAGAAAAACAACATTTAAGTCTTGAAAAAAAATAAACTTGGTTTTAGAGCTGACCCATGCAGTGTTAAAGTGCAGCATTATTGTACATTTAAGATATCGATGTCAGCCAATATTTAAATTCTTGCAGGTATTTACAGGTGATACTTTCGACAATTATAAAGGTCATGAAGTAGCTGCTATACTGGCAGAATACACATATGTACCACAATGCTTCACCTCTTCATCACTTAGTGGGCACACTGAAAAATCAAGAGTTTCAGTTATTCAAAAGTTGTTTTCCTTGTTTAACATCTGCTCCTCCAATGCATGAGAGACAATGTGTCAGTTTACACCTGGTAAACATGGTGATCCCGACCAAAAGCATAAGTTTCAGCAATAAGGAATTCAGAAATATCTGCATAAACATTATCTGCAAACAAAATCGTTAGGGGTGGGAGAAAAAATCGATTCACATAAGTATCGGGATTTTTTTGTTTGACGATCTTCAAATTGATTTTTTGTTCAAAAATTTTTTTTTTCCCCAAGTTTAATTGCTTTATTTTAGTCTGTGTTGATAAGCCACTTTTGAATGCAATCCAGGCTTTTGAAGAGAGAGTATAAACAGCTGGTTAAAATATATCGCTGAATAAATCCTAAAGACGGACCTTCATGTGATGTGTATTTTTCCTGATATAGTCTGCAGGCATCATCATTGTTCATCTTTTTCACTGCCGTTAAAAAAGCTAAAATGCAAAATCGACAATATCATAGAATTGTAGAACAATAAAAAAAATTTAAAAAATCCAATCGGTAGAAAAGCGTATCATCCCAGCCCTAAAAACCGTGCATCTGTACAAATTTCCTAAAGTAAAGACTTTGTGATCTCCGGTTCAGTTAAGTTTAATTTGTGTCCGAGTAGCACGATTTGGTTTGCAGCAAGATAACACACATAGCCATTCACAGTGGCATAAACACAGGTTCACAATAACAGTGAGTTAATTACAGCAGACCAACACAGATCCAGTTTAGCCTGATCAAGCAGGTGCATTTTAAAGAGATAGCAGTGCATAATTACAAGTTACCAATGGTAGCATATATATTCTGACAGGTAAACACAAACAATATTAGCAAGTACATGTATGGTCACTAACTCTTTTCCTTGGTATTTAGGGCCTGGATAGAGACTGGCTCAAAAGAGACTTGCATCTTCTTTTTTTGTTTCTAGGGACTGATAAAGCAACGACCAGAGGGAAACAGCTTGTGCTCAGGGAACAGAGGGTGGGCAGATGGGATTGACCTTCTTCAGCTTTTGTTTTCGTACATGTAATGTAGGCCGTTAAAGTTAATTCCAGTTATCTTAGTTATCAATAATGACTTCAGAAATATTGGCATATCAGCAAAAATACAATAATGTGCATCCCTACTTTTGGTGCGTTTCATTTTATCCCCAAGTTCAGATTGTCTGAGTTGCAAATTAGATCCGTTACAAAAGAAATTTCATACTCTTGTAGTTGGATGATCTTCATGTACCTCAATTTTACCAGCTCCTTAACTGGGATGTGATGTAATTCCAGCTTCCTACGTCGGGTTCTGATATTTGAGTTGTTTGCTCTTGTTTGGTTAGCACATTTCCTCCAAGCAGCCTGGATCAATTTGGTTCTGTACCGTCCAAAATTACTGGTGTTTCCATTGTAAAATACTGGGAAATCGATGTGCCGTTCCATAACCCTTCTGTTGGGATATAAACCTCAAATTTGCTGCTTTCTTGCCTTTTTGCCTGTATTTCTCCTAGCAGCTATTTCTCTTAAAGCCTGATTTCTTTTTGTGAATAACAGCCAAGAGGAAAGATCATAAACTAGTGGATGTCCTCCAGTGTTGCTCTATTGTAACGTCTTTTAGTTACGAAGCTGACAAACACTCCTGCACTCAAGGAAAGGTATTACTGGCAGTGGAAATGCTGCAACATTAGCTCTTTATGTACCACATCATACCAAACCCCACTAGTTTGTGGAAACTCATCTTAAAGGGATACGCCAATATATTATTTATTTTTGTGTCTCACTCCAGATTCTATGATAAACAGACACTGTTCTTTCGACTGTGTGCCAAGTAATGAGGCGGGCAGAGCTCACCCACTGCTACTTAGCTGACCTCAACATTGGGAATCAGTGGGTAGTGTTAGCCTGCCTCTGCCTACAATCATCAGATAAACTCTTCAGCATCTCTATGTTACATTATCTGCTATTATCTTATCTTATTTTGCTCCTAAACAGAAGCTTTTTTTATAAGTTTCTTGCAAGCACGTCCATGGTGGGCTGTGCGTGCGCCCCGTGGTTAAGTTTCATTTGTATTTTTTTTTGAAAATTACATTAAGTGCTAATCTTTGTCTAAACATCAATAATGTAACATAACGCAGTATAAACAGAGGCACAGCAAGCACACTTGACCATTTACATTTGCTAAAGAGTTTATCTGATGACTGTTGGCAGTGGCAGGCGAAGACTACCCATTAACTCCCAGTGTTTGAGCTAAGCTAATTAGCGGTGGGTGAGCTTTGCCCTTCTCTTCGTTGTTGCTGCACACACATTCAAAATAATGGTGTCTATAAGCTTGTCATGGACTCTCGAGTGAGGCATGAAACGAAAGGGAAAAAAAATTGTTGCCGTTTCCCTTTAAGTGTGTCCCACCGTCTCACTTATTTGACGTTACCAAACTGTGTATCTGCCGAGGCGTTTGGGTCAGTGTATTTCGGTATAGATTGGTATTGTCAGTCTCAAGCTCACTTGCATTCCCACTATCAGACTTTGAACCATGGCTTTTTTATTGGGTCAAGCTTGTGCCACATTTTGGCTGCATCTCTCTGCTGAATATTACCTGCATAAAGAGCTTCAATAGAAACTTTTGAATAATGTCTCCCCACAAGTGACCTGATTCACTGAATAATGACTTCAGGATAGAGCTTTCTGTATGAAAAGGGGATTCTCTCCACTGAGGCAAGCTGAGTTTTAACACTGACAGGCACAGATGGGAAGTGTAATTGAGCGATTGCTATCTTTTCTGTTACATAGTCTAACACTGGGGCTTGCAGACCTGTTGGGTAAATGTAAATATTGCCCTCTACTATTAATATTCCTGTCTGTTTTTCCGAGACACACTCACAGGTAGAGGGAAAAATAGGCAAGCCTCCTACCCTTAGCATGTTTGGTGCGTCTCTCGTTGGCAGTCTGACTTGATAACCTGCTCCCCAAAAGAGGGATACTGCAGTTACTCTGACTCAAGGGCAGCTACACCCCTTACATCAGCTTTGTAATCGAGAAACTTCCCAACAGCATGGCAGAGTAAACAAAGATCAACAGTGGAGGACATCCATCAGTCTGTGATCTTTTTTCATGGTATGTTTCTGTTTATCGCAACAAGAAGTCAAGCTTTGTTCGAGAGAAGGTCGGAGACTGCAAGGAGAAACACAGCTGAGTAATACAAGAATGTTTGGGGAACCAGCCTCGAGACCTTGGATGAGGACATGATGCTTCTTTTAAAAAATGAACATACAGCAGTTTGGTTTGCTCCACCCTTTGGGGTCAGAATTGTACGCTGGTACACCAACAAGGATGCCAAGAAAGTAATATAATAATACATTTTTTATATAGCACCTTTAAAAACAGAAGTTTACCAAGTGCTTTAGCAGACAACAGAGATTAGCAAAGATGCTAACAGCTTCAGAGTAAGTTTTGAAAAACTGTTACAACACTACCAACTTCTCTATAGAAAGGATATTTTCGATCCGCTGCCAAGAGTTTAATCTACGAAGTGGCTCACGTTCTGTCTTTCAAACTGCGACAGTAGCACCTGCCAGCAACATTATCCGACTGGCCTATAATTAATGTGATTGACAAAACGAGCATCCAATCACCTTCCAAGTATGCTTCTTAAAGTTTTTGCCCAATCCCAAACAGTTTCTTTGGGCTCTTTCCCAAAGAGACTAGTGAATATATTGAAAAGTCCGTATAACAAGATTTTTCATCAAGAGCACAAGCTCTTAACGAAAAGAAACTTGTTTCATTCATAGGGTAAGTCTATTTGTGTAAGGATCAGATGTAAAACAAGAAAAACATGTATCTCTTGATAAAATGGAACTTGGTTTTTAAACTGATCCATGCTGTGTTAGGGTGCAGCATTATTGTACATTTGTGGATTTTACGGATATCCAGCCATGTATGGCCTTATGTGTAGCTGTAAGATATTGGTGTTAGCCAATACTTAAATTCTTGCTGATGTTTACAGGTGATATATCGGTTCATATACATCATAAATTAGCTGTAACACCGGCAAAATGCACAAATGTACCACAATGCTTCACCTAAAAAAATCAAGTTTTAGTTATTCAAGAGCTAAGTGTTGTTTTTCTTGTTTTACATATGTTTCTCACACAAATAGACTGTTGCATTGGAGACAACAAGTCAGTTTTTCACCTGGTAAACATGGTGATCCCGACCAAAAACATAGGATCAGAAATATCAATGTAACCATTATCTGCAAACAAAATCATGCATCCCTGAGAAATTCCCATCTGATGTATCAGTAGTTATCTGTGCTTAATAACAGCATTAAATTAAAATAAATAACCGGCATCTGTTTATGACACAGTCGTCTGCTGATGGCACATGCTTGCAAAAAGGCTATCAGCTAATATTGATGTTAAAGTGATGTTTAGGTTAGTGATGTATTATTTAAAATTTTTGCCACTATTTAATATGTTGATATTTCCAACCTCTTTGTAGAAGCAGTTTGGTCTTGTCGATTATAACACAGCAGCACATCTCAAAACTGTTTCCTAGGGCAGCAATGACCCAAGCAAAAGGTAGTTTCTTTGGTGTTTATTCAAAGATTTAAAAAAATTGGCATCGTCATGGCATACTTTTACCTTCCAGGCCTCCCGGTGGAAAAACACTCACCTGTCCATCCTCTCGTTTGCTGCATTCTTTCCTCTGCTCTCTCTCCCCCTTATTGAATTGATCCACTGTGTCTACACTATCAATACAAAAGGAAAAATGGCCCAAAAATATCTTAAGATAAAAAACGTTTGATATTTATATCAAGTGATTGATTCGTCTTTGACAACGTTATGAAGTGTAAAACTTTTCCAGTGAATTCACACACTAAGAGATATTTGGACCAGTAATCCACAGAGACGAGTGTGGAATCAGGTCACAACTCCCTGGTCCTTGAGACAGGAAAATAGAGTCCAAAAACCTGGTTAAAATAGTCTGTTTTGTGTCTTTAACTGTAGTAGATCAATGGTTCTCTAATGAAGTTGCTGCATGCTGGGGCCGTGGTTAATGCTGCTGACTCACTGTCAAAACTATTATCAGAACAATATCTGTATCAGCAGATGTGAACATTTTCTGCTTGTATTTTAGCTACAAAAATTGGCCACATGTCTCATTTATATTTGATGTAATATTGTCAGAATGTACAAATACTACATGTTCAATGCAATGCCTGGATGTTTGTTTCTCCATGTCTGCCCTGTGATTGGCTCGCCTCTTGCCCAGTGATGGCTGACATTAGGCATACACTCCAGACTATTGCGCATAAGAAGCACACAAAAAAACAGATGGATGGGTTGTGCAGAGAAAACACTGGAGAGCGTTTCGATCAAGGTCCAGCAGGGGGCAGGATAGAGCCCACGTTTAAGGTCATTGCCTTGTGAAGGCAGGCGTTAACAAAAATAAAGCTGTTTCAGCACATCCAGGCCCCCACCCACACAAAGATTGATTAGGGACGCCAAAATCACACATTTTAGAGTATTCATTGATGCTTTTTCACTCCAGTGTCAGCACTAGATGAAGAAACTTCACACCTTCAAGCACAAGTTAACATGGTCACAAGTTAAACCACAACACTGGTGAGACTGAGTCATAATCTAAAAATGAATCAGTCCTTTTATTATATTAAAATTTAGCATTAAGAGATAAAGTGGCATGTTATACTGACAGGAGTGATGCAGTGACAATCAGGGCACGTGCCAATGTTTGAAATCTAGCCGATACTAGGGATGCAAAATATTGGGTTTTCTCTGATATGCCAATATGTCTGAACTCATGAGCGCTGAATCTGGTATTATTTTGGGCACAAAGCATCCACTTTTAACCTGTTTCTGATATAATGACAGTCTGTTTGTGTTACGAACAGATACAAATAAAAGGGTAAGAACATTTTATTCCTAATATTTGATCCTGTTGATTTGTGAAAGTGGACATTTATTGATGATAAAGTAAACCTCTATGGGAAAGATGTACATCCTGGCAATATTACTATTATATTCTTTACCCACTAATCTAAAACCAAAGAATAACATTAATGCTAAACAACAAGGACTCAAACGATAGCTAAAATCAGAACAACAGTGCTCACATGAATAGTTTTAACCGTTTGATTGCTTGACAATGTTGACATTGCTTTATACCTTCTGTATATATTTAATATAGAAAAACTGCTTCTCCTTTATTGTTGTGATGTTATTGCACACTGCATTTTTTCTTTCTTCTTTTATTTTGTTTTGTCATTTCAAAAGCCTCCTGTGACAAGTGTTACAAATTAGCACATGTGCTAAAACACTCAAACAGTGTATCTTGGTTGTCCAATGTAATTGTGATGTTAACTTCAGTTAAACTATAAATAAATAATTATCGATATATACGAGAGATATCTGGCCAGTTTGTGCAGCAAAACATTTTCAGCTTTGATATCTGCTGATACCAATAATAAACTTTTATGGCCATGATCCTCCAATGCTGATGTTGTGTATCCCTTGTCTGCAAATGTTATTTTTCGTATAATAGGTGTAATAAATTCAAATAGAATAATAAGAACAAATAGTAATAGTAATGATAGTAGTTATCCTTAGGGGTGTCCCGATACAACTTTTTGTCCTCCGATAAGATACCGATATTGTAGCCTTGAGTATTACGATATCAGCAGGAATCATATGTATTTTTATTACTTATTTGGAAGTATGGACTGGAAGAAAAGTCTTGATCAGATGAGATTACTCAAACAGAGAACAGTAGTCAGCATAGTAGGTATGAGAAAAACTGACCTATTTGTTACTAACCAATGGGTTCAATACATTTTAACCTTAAACATAAGAATATACAACAATTAGATAAAAAATAAATTAGAAGACCCTGAAAAGTAACCTCAATAAATCCAATAAAATAAAAAATTGTAAAAGAACCCCTGTATTTAACTTAAGTATATTCTAAAGCTTAAATAAATTAAAAAATAAATTGGAATGAACTACTTTTATAGGAGTTTTTATATCGGTGATTTTAGATGCAGGCCGATATAATCCTTAATCCTATTTTGTTTTTCCTGATATCGGACTGATATCAGATATAAATATCAGATCAAGACACCCCGAGTTAATATTACGGTCCCAATTCCATTATGTTCTCAAGTATTCGAGTATGAAAACGGATTCTTTTTTGCTTCCTCAAAAAGAAAATCATCTCTAAATCAACATTAAGGTGTTCCAGATGTCTGCAACAAACACGTCTAAAAACAGTCTAACATCTGAAACTGATATCTGCTCACCCATCATTTATCTGATAACTGATGTCTGTTTCTGCTGATACTGATGTTGAACAGATGCTAATGTACATCCCTAATTTACAGCCAAGTGTGGACGAAGATGCTTTTGTTTTTAACGGACAATGAAGGACCCCAACTTTTTAAAAATACTCTCATGAACTTAGCCGAAAACATGAAACCAGGCTTTGTCTCTCATTTTAATGTTTCTTCCTGTGGACTGGTCTTGACTCCTCTGTCTTTTTTTTACCCAGAATGCCTTCTGAGGCCCAGTCTCAGGAGCCTCGGGACAGAGGACCGGCCCCTCCCGTCACCCGGGCCGGACGCAGCGCCCAGCTGGCCAAGGCCGCTGCTGTTAGCCCCTCCCCCGAGAAGCGACCTCGTGGGCGTCCGCGGAAAGATGGGAGCAGCGGCCGATCTGCGCCTCCCACGCCTCCTCCTCCACCTCCACCACCTCCTCCGCCCCCCAAATCGAGGAAGAAGTGAGTATGATGTCACAGTTGAGACAGTGATGTTTTGTTGGCGTCAGAATCCGGATGGACGATGAAAACACGACCACGGCTGTGATCAAAATTGATCTCCTGAAGTTATCTTAAAGGTGTAGTGTGTAGAAGTTGGCGGCATTTCGCCGAACAGAAGCGGTGAACAAAGGATATAATGTGTCTATTAGTATGTAAAGTCCGTCGAAATATGTGTACAATCATCCTCATAAAACTTTGGTTTTCTTTCTATTAAGTTAGAAAAAGGTTTTTATATTTATGTCCTGTGAGTCTCCCCTCTGTGGAAGCTGACATAATGATCCACCATGTTGCTACAGGTGGGTGTTGGGGACAAAAAGAGTGAAATGCGTTTTTGAATTGGTTTACATAAGTTTACAAAAGCTATAATCATCATCTTACCTATAATCTATCCAAATAATAGTTACAAGTATGAATGAAAGACCCTCACCTTGTAACGGTCATAAATGATGCCCTGTTCATGATCCTTTTTGGTCTTCATCGGCTCTCGTCATTAGATGTCGCTAAAATGCAAATTTCTACACCAGATTTTATGTCTTATGAGTTTATCCTATAAGATTATCCTGTGGTCTGAGGTGTGTTAGGAGTGCATTTGTCGCGATTATACTAGTTCAATATTTATTAGGGCCATGCTTTGATATGCTTGTATTGATACCAGTGCTTTTAATGATCCTGCTAATCTATTTACTTCTTTAATGATTCCCTTATTGATTCCCGCAGATTTTCCATGTGGGCAAATGTTGGCCTGTAGATTTTCAGTGTCAACAATGTCAAACACACATCACAGCATAGATATCTGCTTCTGCAAGTTGCTGGTGTTTCCACTCACTTATGGTTGTGCAGTAGACGCTTTTTGTTAAAAATAAAGCCACAATCCTGAAGCTTCTAAACCCTGTCAGTGGAAGGAATTGATAAGGGAATTGATATTCAAAAAGACTCATGATATTGATATTTTAATGGAGCTGTTAACGATTCTCAACTGGAATTTGTTTTCGATTCCAATCCCTCATATTTATGACCTAAAATCTTCTTGTCTGTGGGGAAAGCCGCCAACTCCCACGTTTGAATGTAGCCAGTCAAGAGGTAAGCCGACTGAGGAACAAGGAAGCAGGCATAAATAAAACAAACATGGCCGACCTGAAACATTAAGCTCGTAGACCTCAGAAAAGGAGGACTAGCTCACGTGTTCACGCTGTCTCCAGGATTTTTTCTAGTCTTTTGTCTTTTTTGGGTTTCTGTCAGAAATATCCCCAATTCAACAACATTCCCTCTTCTCGTGTGTCCTCTTCCGTATTGCTTTGTTTGGTTGTTGCTGTTTCTTGTTTTTGTTACATCACGTTTGATCACGTGAGGTTTCCGTGTTGTGGGACAAGATTCTCGATCGTGGTGGGACAGAATGGTTTTGTGTGTGTTGTGCTGTGTTGAGATTACAGGAGCACCACACAAATTACGATCAAAACTGTCCAATGCCTGATTTTTATCTTTATCATCCTGATGTGTGAACCTCGCTTCAGATTATCAGACTGAGGTTCATGTGTGAAAGCAAACAGCTGATTTTTTCACTCCGACTGTAACCCAGATCTCCTCCTGCCTCTGGGTGAAGTTCATGTTGGTTGAGGCTTGTACACCGATGTCACCAACGTGCCTGTATGAAATGCAGAGACATGTCCCATCATGGCTGCAGGTCCTGAAGTTAAGAGTCTGCTCCGACTTATAACTTAACGAGCTCATATTCTCTCTTAACTCGGGTTCAATCATTTGACCTGGATGTCAGAGATACTGTGCCTCTGGTTAATGAAGCCTGCAATCGTGTAATCAATCGATCTTTATTGGTATATCTCCAGTTCGCAACAAGTGTTATCTCAAGACACTTTTCAGCAGAGCAGGCTGAAAACAAACTTTTCATTTTATATGTACACATATAAATATAGTTGTATATGCACAAACATCCAGGCAGAGATAAAAAGACTAAAATCACATTTGTCTCTGCTGAACATAGATTTAATCAATCTTTATCTTTATTGCACCATATTGGTTGAATATAAATATATTAAAGGTAAGCCCCGTCTCATTTTATATCAGGTTCTCACATCTAAATGGTTGTAAAGATAGTTATTATGGATGTATAATCTGGAGAGGAATGATGTTAATTAATTTAGCAGCATCTAGCTGAACTGCCATTAAAATTTATGTTAAAATAATGTAATTACTGTTGATGGTTAATGCAGGATGAAGAAATACATAACAGCATTCCTCAGAGCTGGGGGTTAATGGTATTTCATTGTAACTAGAAAAGCACTCGGAGAGCACAGCAGCACAGTCCTCAGCCATATTGTGATTGTCACCATAAATATTAGTCCCACCTTTATTTCATATAAATATTAAGATTCCTTGACCATGAAAACATACAAATATGCACAAATGCAGAAAATGGTTCTATCTCGCAACGTTAAAGAATCCTTTAAAAAATTCATGGATCCAGACGGTGATCCAGATCAGATTTCAGATTTCTTCTAAATCTGTCCATAACTTTTTTAGTTATGTTGCTAACAGAGAAACAAACAAACAGAAAAAACAAACAGACGCCGGCGATAACATGACCTCCTTGGCGGAGGTAATTACTGCCTCCCATGATGATGATAACGGAATAATTAAGATAACACGATCACCATAACACAGAACAAGTTGCATTTGTTTTTTGCAAGTGTCATTAGGGATGGGAATTAATAAGATTTTTTCTTGTAAACTTTATTTATACAAAGTTTTTTTGGAATGTATACATACACATACAATACACAGTACTAAAAAGAAAGAACAAAAAAAAGAAAAAAACAGACAAGACAGCAGCATTTATCCATTAACAGATGAAAAAATGAACAGACATACAGTACAGGTTAATTATACAAAAGATCCAAGGATGTCCGGGCATAGGGTGAAGAAGATATTTTGATACCAATAATATTGTGCTTTTTGAAATCTGATTCTGTAGGGCAGAGGTTTGTCAACAATATCAAACACATGACTCTCCTGATTCAGTGCTGTGCTGCTAGGGATGTAATGGTTACTGGTAAAATGGTAAACCGCAGTAAAATTTCCCAAGGTAATCATTACCGTGTCCTATTAAAATTACCGTTATACCGTGTTTGATCACCACACTGTGTCAATAACTCACGGTGATGCTGCTCTTTGCATGGTAAAGCCTAAACTTTGTGTGTCTGCCCCTCGATGAAGCCGTTCCTCGTAAACAGAGGCGTGCATGCGCAGTTTGCAATGTTTGGCCTCTGAAAAGTCCAGCAGTTTCACTCAGACTTAAAGGTTTTCCCACTCGAAACGGTGAAAATCTAAAGTCTGGTCGAAGTTTTGATTTTACAAGGATGTGGAGGGCACATTGATTGATGACAGTCACCCTGTCTAAAACATGAAGCTGCGGTGAAAAACAAAAATGCGCGGGATTAAAACTGCTGTAACTCCTCAAGTAAACGAGCAGACTGAGAGAGAGAGAGGATTCAGTGAGCCATACCAAAGTGAATTATAGGCAGTTTATCAGTATTTTCTGTGGGAACAATGTATAAAGGTTGTAAATAACAGCATTAGTATCAATCTGGAGTGTGGTCTTGCCATTCTTTTGCCACGTATTCGCCATATTTCGTCATAATGGATCGTCTTTTCCCATCATAGTTCATGCTTTATGGATTTAGTCAATCGTAATATAGAATTTTAAAGAAAGAGTTGTCAGGAATCTGCCATGGAAAGGGAGACCAGAGGAGAGTCATGAAGGGGGCTAACTGCTTCAGGAACTGTCGTTAGTAAAACAAAAAACAAATATATAAAAAGGCCTGGACATGGTCTATTATAACGAGCTGTAACCTAGACACTAATGCTGTACGCAAACAAAAATGTTTAAGTGTATGTGAAATAGGTTAAATTTATTTTTGGCTGTCTCAAAAGTTTGAACATGCTCATTTACAATTGTTTATGAAGAGAATCCTGTTTAAAGTACAAATCCATTTTTTCTTTTCTTGTAATAACACAAAGTGTAAGCATTTATAACATAGTATAAATGCTTACACAAATTTACTTATAGGACATTTCCTGACACAGTTGTTGACAAAAAGACAAAGGAACTGTTCAAATTATAATAAAGGGGTTAAATGATTTCAAGACTGTGTTAAAGTACTTTTTGAACATTTTGAGCACAGTGCAGCAATACCACGATAATAGTGATAACCGTGATAATTTTGGTCACAATAACCGTGATATGAAATTTTCATACCGTTACATCCCTATGTGCTGCGTAGATAAATGTATCTTCGCGTTGCTGGTGTTTTCAGTAACTGAAAGTTGTGCAGTAAGCGCCTTTTTTGTCTAAAATGAAGCCGCAATAATGTCTCCTGTCAGTGGGAAGAATTGATTAGGATATTGTTGAGCAAAAAGACGAATGATGTTGATTTCTTGGGGGAGTTGTTGTCAATTTTCATCTGGAATAGTTCTAGATTCTCATCCCTATATGTCATTGGTTTTGGTGTTTGTATTGTTCGTGTATATTTTCTCGGGCTGGGACGATACGCTTTTCTCCCGATTCGATTTTTCACGATATTTTAGGTGCTGATTCAATTTAAATTGCGATTCTAAGATATTGCTGATATTTGCAGCAAAAAATATGACCAATGATGATGCCTCCAGACTATATCAGAAAAAATACACATCACATGTGAGTCAGTTTTTAGGATTTATTCAGCAACATATTTCAACCAGCTGTTTATGCTACACTACACAAACTAAAATTAAGTATTTAAATTTGAAAAAAAAAAAGATTTTGAACAAAAAAAAAAAATCAATTTAAAAATCGGCAAACAAAAAATCCCGATACTTATGTGAATCAATTTTTTCCCCCATCCCTAATATTTTCTCAGGATGATTAATGTGTGATATTGGTATTGGCATTTATAAATATTTCTGCTAGGGGTGCCAAATTATTGTGTTAATTGCGATTAATTTATTACAGTTATTATTAGCACATTTTTATTTTAATCGCATTAATCTCATTTTTAATCTGATTTCACATTTTTAGTATTTTCAGAGGGCAGAACCTCAAAAAAATCGCAGCTGGTGATTGGACGATCAGTCTGCTCGTCACACTCCTCACAGACCAATCAATTTTGGTATGTGAGGAGTGTTTTCTTTCTGTTTCTCCATTTCACTGCTGTTTCCCAGCAGTGATCTCCGGTCGGGAGAAGAGCAAAAACATGATTTCCCATCAGAAAGCTTGCAGTGACGTTCTTCGCTCCTCTTTTAAAGGAGAAAGGAGTCCATTTCTGATAAAATCGAGTCCATTTCTGATAAAACTGCAGATCTTGTTGCATCCATGGAGGTTGTTTTTATATGCTGCTGTTGTTTTCTAACATGCAGTCACTTCCTGTTGTCGTCACATCTCCAGCTCCGCCTCTGTCCCCTGATTGGACCGTTAAAGCTGGAGAGTTTTCATGCATTTGGCTTCTTGTGCTTCACTTTTTGGGTGTGGAGAACAATCTTTTAATCTGCCACAATAATCTAATGAATTTCAATGAAAATAGCTAAAATTTAGGCTTTTTTCAGCAATTTTTAAAGTTAGATTAAAGAAAAATTTATTAGATTTGTTAATTACAGGTCAGGATTAATAATTGCTTGATTTTTTTTTTAATCTCTTGACAGCACTCATTTCTTCAAATATTTTCTGCCAGTATTTTAGCCTTATATATTTGCATCAATGTTGTTGAGATTGCACAATAATCCTAATTCGAGAATATAAGCTCCTAACATAGGGCAGGTTTTCTGTCAGCAGGTGGGTAAATAAATGCTTTACCTTTTAAAATAGCACACGAAGTTTGATTTTACAGCAAGGGTTAAAAATAAACATTTTGGCCATGTCGACAAGGCCAAATGTATAAAGACCTACTTTCTGTTATTTCTTTATACTATAATAAATATCACCCAAATTAAGTTTTGAAATCTGAAATACATATAGAAATTAAATATTGTGCATCTCTAATATTTTCATGATATTCTGTTTTCTACCAAATCTTACAGTGTAAAGAGTATTAAGTTCAGTGATTGCCTTTGGTGCCTGTTGGTTAGCTCATTCTATAACTGTGATCTCAAACATATGTCAGATTAGCACAATTATGATTTTTGTTTTCCATGACCGATCAGCCCTTGTGCCCATTTTTCTCCATGGTGTGCAGCTCTAGTGTGGGGGGTAGTGAGAGAGACGTGTTGGAGAGTAAGTGGTTAAGTTGCATGCTGGGTAATGAGAGGAGGAGGGGGAGACGCATGCTGGATGGAGTCTGCTCCACGTTTTACCTCCTGCTGCACACACACACTGATGGAGCCCGTGGTCCACTTGTGATGTCATGGTGTTTACCTGGACACCTGGTCAAAGTCCAGATGTGAGCTGTTTCTCTGTGGCTGCTTAAATGTTCACCCTGTTATTTGATTTATTCATATTTAATCAGAAACCAGTGTCAGGTAAACAGGGTGAGATAATAAAACAGCATCAATCTCACATACACAATTAAATATTGTTCTTATTAATCTTTCATTTTGATGCAGAATTTTACATTCCAAAAATATTAAGACTCACTTGTGTGTAAATGTGTATTTAAAATGTTTTGATTAAATAAATTTCACTTTTTAAATTTTAATTTTATTTAATGCGTTTGATCTTATTCTGTAATTGCGATGAATCATTTCTCATGTTTTATCATCTGATTTATAACTATTGAAAAAAAAATGAGACAGCTCTTCATTGGCAGCTGAAACTTTTGCTGCATTAATCGAACTTATTGAACAAATGGTTGGAAATAGAAACAATATTATATCTATGTTGTTAGTAGGCCTGTCATGATAACAAATTTTGCTCAACGATAATTGTCCAAAAAATTATTGACGATAAACGATATTATTGTCAATATTATTTTGATTTTTTTTTTCATTTTTTCATTAATATAATTATAATACATGTCATAATAAAGTGAGTGCACCATATCAAAAGCAAGAAACTTTAATTTCTTAGGAGTATTTAACTGTAAATGGAAGGTCAAGAGCTTTTGAATAAAATAAATTAAACCAACAAAAAAAAAGAAAAAAACCCCAATGAAAATAAAAATGGACTCTCCTTCAGGAAAAATTGCATGTAAATAAAAATCATTAAACTAATCAAAAACAAAAAAATAGAGTCTGTCTCTGTTAAAAAAAAACACTCCAATTAAACCACACACAACAGTAAATAAAATGTAGTTCATACAGTTCAGGAATTGTTTGTGACAGTCAGCACTGACTGTCCAGATGAAGGCTCCGCTGAACCTCCCCTTCTTCGTCACCACTGCTTGAAAACAAACACGACATTACAGCTCGTCCGTGTTCATCGGTCTGCACCTTTTTCATTCTGTTTAAAACCAAAATATTTCCACACTTGGACTGTGGCATTCGGCTTAGGAACCGTTGCTTTTGGACTATCATTCATATTAGTGTTTGTTTCCTTGTTACTCCTTACGACGCTCACTTGTAGCTCTCTCTTGGCCCTTTTCCACTAGCATGCCCTGACCCTCCTCTCCTCGGCCCTACTTGATTTGCAGCGTGTTTCCACTAGCCTGGTACCTCCTAAAACAAGCTAGTTTTAGTACCTACTCCGCTCTGGTTCCAAGTGAGCTGAGTCGATACTAAAAGACGACGTCACCGACTGCCAGCTACTGATTGGTCAGACAATGTCGTCATCGATGAGTCATGAGCGCGACGACCTAGCATGCTAGTGGTAGCTACCATTAGCTTAACCTCATACGTCTTTTCTTTGCAGCTCGATTGCTCTCGTCCTCGGCTTTATTCTGTTGTATATCTTCCAAAACTCTCTTGTGCTTCTCAAGGGGTATTTCTCCCTGCCACCTGCAGCCTTCTTCTGCTGTTCTTTTTTACTCTATTTTTTGACAAAAAGCCACAGACTGTTGTGTCGCGCTCAAAATGATGTCACTGCAGTGCCGCTCAGCTGTTTACAGCGACACTGCGCCCCGTTGGGCAGGCGACTGGGGCTAATGGAAAAGCAGCACAAGGCGAGTACAGTAGAGTAGGGCTAATGGAAAAGGGCCATCTGTGTATGTGCGAGAGGCCCGCCTCCAACCCAAAGATTGAATGGCTGACAGATGGGTCACTCTGCTAAATCCACTATAACCAGCGCACTCTGGTGTTGAGAAAGATGTACGGAGTGAGCCATCTTCTCATCCAGCCTGCTTGGTTAAGAGAGAGAGGAGGAAAACAAACATGCATGCACGTGCCAATTTGTCGAGGCTGAAAAACTTGTCGAGGACTTCTTTATATATCGTGCAGTTAATTGATTTATTGATTATTGCAACAGGCCTAATCAGAACAAAACAGAATATTGGAAAAACTAAAATGGAAGTTTGAAAAAATAACAGATTTTATAAGGCTTTACTTAATAACCAGCTTATAACTCCTTTTCTAGTGCTTTAAAATGAATCAAGTTCTTTAAAATATAAAAGCATATGTTAATATGTGTCGTATGTTCAGGTGATATTTCAATTGATGTAGTTTGTCTTTATTGTTTGTAAAACTAAACTTAATATTCATTTATGGAACTAACTAAAGTAGAAGTCCTTAACCCCAGGTATTTGGTGATTCACATGTCTGATCTGCGTATCCTGTGTCTGCAGGGGGCGAAGTCGGGGCCAAGCCCAGGTAGAGGACGAAGAAAGCATGGACGCCACGGAGAAGAAGTCCCCCCAGAAAACGGGTGAGTACGATGAAGAGTGGGACTGAACGATTTTAGGAAAAGATGTAGTTGAAATTTTTCCTACAGATGTAGCGATTTCAGTTGTATTCACAATTTTTTTCAAATTAAGCTTCAGTACAAATTTACAATGTATACAGTAGGGCTGGGACGATACGCTTTTCTCCCGATTCTGTTTTTTACAATTCTTTATGTGCCGATTCAATTTAAATTGCGTTCTAGGATATTGCCGATTTTTGAAATCTTTAGCTTTTTTAACACCAGAGAAAAAGATGAACAGTGATGATGCCAACAGACTATATCAGGAAAATACACATCACATGTGAGTCCGTTTTTATGATTTATTCAGCAAAATATTTTAACCAACTGTTTATACTCTCTCATCAAAAGCCTGGACTGCATTTAAAAGTGGCTTGGTAATACAGACTTAAATGAAGCATTTAAATTTGGGGAAAAAAATCGATTTTTGAACAAAAAGATCGATTTAAAAATCATCAAACAAAAAATCCTGACACTTATGTGAATTGATTTTTTTCTTCCACCCCTAGTATACAGTACGTACAACAGGAAGGAAATGAATGATCAAAAGTACATAACACATTATTCATCATCTAATACTGATGATAAATAATCTGTTTTCATTATTTAAATGATAGTATACTCCAACATCTACTTCTAAACAAACTTCTTACCAGCATGTCTGTCAGTGCAAATTGCCTTCAAATTTGTGGAATAGTTTGTGTGAACTAGTCGACACAACAGATTCTGGGTCAGTCAGGAGCGCTGCAAAAAATTCCTGCTTTGATCACATAATTGTGTGTCTTGAATTGCGATTCCAATCCAAAAACTATGAATCGTCCAGCCCTAATGAAGAGGCTTCGATCATGTTTTATCTACACTGAGGTGATGGTCGTGTGCTTTACGTGTCTGTGTTCATTACAGAGGAGAAGAAAGAGGAGGAGAAGAAAGAAAATAAGAGGAAGGAGAAGGAGAAGAAAGAGGAGAAGGTCAAAAAAGAGGAGAACAAGAAAAAAGATGAGACCAAGAAAAAAGAGGAGAACAAGAAAAAGGAGGAGACCAAGAAAAAAGAGGAGAACAAGAAAAAGGAAGACACCAAGAAAAAAGAGGAGAACAAGAAAAAGGAAGACACCAAGAGAAAAGAGGAGAACAAGAAGAAGGAGGAGACTAAGAAAAAAGAGGAGATGAAGAAAAAAGAGGAGACTAAGAAAAAAGAGGAGATCAGGAAAAAGGAGGAGCTCAAGAAAATTAAGGTAGAGACCCAGAAAAAAGACGAGAAGGAGAAAAAGGAGGAGAATAAAAAAGAGGAAAAGGAGAGGACAACGGGACGCCGCCGATCCACCACCAGGAGGAAATCCAACTCAAACCCTGAACCCTCTGAGCTCCGCCTCAGTCCAGAACGCAACCCTGATCCCCCATCTCCAAAGTCCAGCCCAGATCCAACTCCCAGCACCGACAGGAATGGCAAAACCAGTCCTGTCCCAGCTCTACCCCCTGCCTCCAGTCCCAAACCACCCCCCAGTCCTCAGGAGGCACCTCCAGCCAGCCCCTTACCCACATCCCCGTCACGGTCCCCATACCACAGCCCCAGACCAGCCCCTGATCCTGCAGAAGAAGACCGGCCGAGCCCTGCCCCCATGGAAGTGGATGGCAGCACTAGTCCTGCTCCTGTGGAGACGGAGGAGGGCAGGGCGAGTCCCAGCAAAAGTCCCGTCCCCAGCCCGTGTCCGAGTCCTCTGGTGTCCCCGTGCCTCCGACTAGAGGACGAAGACTCGCTGTCTCCTCTTCTTCCGCGGTGTCTGTCGGAGGAGTCGGGGGCGTCGCCTACCGCCAGCCTGGGACAGACTGATAAATGGTGAGACTGAGAGCGTGTTTGTGTTATTCAATAAGGGATGTGACATTCTCAGTGAGATATTTAACTGTCCACGGTTCAATACACACATGTGAAACATGAATGAGTGTAACGTCGCTTCATGCAGCGCTGCACCATTTTGTTGACGAATTATTTTGATCATCAACAATCTTTGTTCTCATGACAAAAACTAGACAAGTGCACATCGACAAAAACTAAATGAACTGACATTTTCAGCAACAAATAAAAACTAGACTAAAATGTTTGATACAGACTTAATCCAATAAGACCTGATTTGGTCATGTAGAAAGAGACAAGTTAGGAATAGAATATATCCAATCACAGCTGCTTTGGTTGTGTGGAAAGGTTGGATGAGTTCAGAGGGACATCCAATCACAGCTGCCTTAGCTTGGTGGTGGTGGGATAAGTTGAGGAGTGATCCAATCAGAGCTGCTCTCTTTATGAATGTTGTCAGTTCTGGTATTGTAACTAAGATGCTCTGCCAGGTAGCCTAAATAAAGGTGACTAAATTTTACACAAAAGGAGCATTTGTTTCTATTAATTTATACATTCAAGCTTAACTAACATTAAGTTAAGGGTTAATAGATGTTTCATTTTATCCAAGTGTAAAGCACGACATCAGAAATTCAAGGAAGCATGAAAAAGCCTTAGACGTCATAATTGAGTTGATTAAATTTATAGTAGACCTCATTGACTAAAATTGTGTGAAATTTCATCATAGACTAAAATTAAAGCAATTTAGATTTAAAATGTGCTGTCATAGTTAACACTGACACTACCCCCTACAGTTTGGCAGAATATCTGTTTAAAGCAGTTTTAGACCCACATGGAGCATGAATACTCCACATGTGTCTGCGGCTTGAAGCATAACTAAGCCTTTAAAGTGACAGCAGCTTTGGTAAGTGATACAAGCCAAAGAAAACCAAGAAAATCCCCCCAGCGTCTTGTCATTCCCCCTTTTTTCTAGTTCCTGCGTTGATGCATGTAACTTAGAGAAAACTAGAGATGGAGCCTCGAGGAAAGAATGTCGCACTTCGTCGTGTAGCACCACGCTACGTCGCTCACAGGCAGTTAGGGCACTCACTTATAAATCACAGAAGTTATCCTGTTTTTGTTGCTGATGCTCACTCATGGTATTCAGTACATAGTGTAGGTGTTCATTCTAAATTAAAGGTGTAAAATTGTTTTGGTAGTCATAAACTTGACTGTTGATTGACTCACTCCAGGACCAACTTACAGAGAAATTCAGTTGTAAGGACCAGATCCAGACATCGGGCTAATAACAATAGATCATAACGCCATGTTTTGTTTCTCTCCCTCGCCCTTCAGTTTGACGCAGTGTGCCTTCTGTTACCTCGGCGACGAGCCTCCTCTGGGTCAGGGTCGCCTCCTGGTGTTCGGCCCAACGCCGGGCTACGTCCCGGTCCACATCCTCAACAACCGCGCCACCCCCGACCGTGACAACGACTGCCACGATCACTGCTACTCTGGCAACCAGGCCCCGCCCAAGTGAGTGACATCATTTCCTGTTACTGTTAAAGCAAAGTCATGGTGTTGATGGAAGTCTTTGGATTTCATCATAAGATCATAAGACAGTTTGTAATTATATGTGTTTGTGTCTCAATGTTTAGGTGCTGCAGTCCAGAGCAGTGCGGTGAGTTTTGTCTTTTAATGTTTTTTTTGGGGGGGGGCATTTTGTGCCTTTATTGATGGGAGAGAATGACAGTCGATAGGCTTGTGAAAGGGGGTGAGAAAGTAGGGAAGACACTCTGGAAACCCGGATTCAAAACCCGGACCAACAATTAGCTCCAACATGGATAAATAACCACATCTTAATATCCAGAAAGGGGTGATACTTGGATTTTATTAGCAGATAAATTGCAAAACATGCAGGTTTGATGCAAATACATATGAGCAAAATGCCAAATATTACACCACACCTTAATGTCAACATGCGGTACATGAAAAATTCACCAAATAACTTCCCAAAATTTAAAACGGGAATTAACCTGTTCAGCCCTAGTCCCTTTTTTAAGCCTTCTGCTTGAAAATGACATACTCATGAAGGAAAGAGTATTTTGGTGTCATAATAAAAAAAAGCACTTGATGGATTTGTCCAGATGTGTAATTATCAGTATATGTGTTACTGGGACAGAGTAAATGAAGATAGAAGTCAGAAATACTTGAAAATTTCATCCTCGCCTAAAAAAACCCACGTTTTTATTGTGAATATCTCTTTGCAATGATGTAGTTGCAGCTGTAGATTTCTATGAATGAATGAACATATGTGAACATTACTTCTGCCAAGTTTGAGTCTGATAAAGTGAGGCAGAGAAAAGTTAGAGAGGTTTTACTGCAGAGTGGTCAGGTCCAATCTTGGCACAGTTTGGCTCAAATGGCTTAGTCTCATTTGAAATTTACCGAACTTTATGTATTTTAGTTTTATGTCACTATTGGTGTTCATTACACCAGCCATTCTCAACCTTTGGGTCCCGACCCCACTCGGGGTCGCAAGATGATTTCTAGGGGTCGCCAAATCATTTAGGAAAAATATAAATGCGCAAAATTAATGTGGCGTCTGACCAGACGTTAAAGGACAACAAGTGATTGGTCTCAAACAGGCATTTTATTACTCAAAATCAATTACTGATTTGTATATCCGACATACGTTTTATCGATCGCGTGTTGTTTCAGCACCGCAGACGGCGAATTTTCATTGCGTTCCGGGGGAGGAGGGTCGCAGATAGTACTGAACGTTAAATTGGGGGTCGCGACTTTAAAAGGTTGAGAACCACTGCATTACACCCAATTACAACAGTTTTTATCTTCTTCTACTGATCCGTGGCAGTTTTTGATTTTTTTTTTTCAACAAATATGTTAAAATAAATAAATATATTTTTGTTTCTTTTTGGCTAAAATCAATCAAAAATCTCTACATTTTAACATTCAAAGAAATTCATACAAATCAACCCAAGTTTGAAGCAAACAGATTTTGATATTTGATCATTTATTTGCTTGGTGTTGACGTTACATTTGGTGTGTGTAAAAATGACTTTTGGTTGTGTAGCGGAAAGTTTCCTGTTTAATTTAATGCGCAGCATGACTTTATTTCTACATGAATAGTTCACTCTTTCTTACATATTTGTTTGAGAGCATGCAAGCACTCCCAAAATTGGGTACTTTGGGGCTGAACAGGTTAAATATCCCCCGTAATAAAATGGTTAAAATTATTATTCTTCATCCGTTTTTGTTATAATATATATTATATCAAATTAACAGTGTTTTTTGTATTCATTTGAAAAATATCAATATACATTTAAATACCTCAGAATTTGTTCAGGAGGCTGAAAACATTAGGGCCTAATGAACATCTTATTTTTTATGTTTGGATGTTTGTGTTTCAGAGGGAGCAGAATCTGCAGAGTTTTTGGAGCAGCTCGGACCTATCGGCCTCCCACATGACATCAACGTCCAATCACTGTTCGACTCCACAGGTATAGGGTGCAGCGCCTTTTCTGCTCCCCTTCCTCTGCTCTTGTCTTTTTGTTTTTCTGGGTGTTTAAGACACTTAAGGTCTTTTTACTCTGCCGGTCTGTCGTAGTCCTGAATGATTCTTGTCCTAAACCTTTTGTCTGTCCATAAGTCTGTGCTGTTAGTATAAAGACGTAAATATATTTCCTCACTGCTCCTGAACTTTCCCAGTTTAAGGAAGTATCATCAATTAGATGTTGATGTTTGCAGGTCAGTACTGCGCTCACCTGCAGTGCGCATCGTGGTCAGAGGGGGTGTGTCACGTCGAGGGCCAGTCACTGCTCTTTGTAGATAAAGCCGTCGACTTCGGGAGCACGCAGGTTGGTTTGTGTTTGGTTGTTAATAACACAAATTCAAGATTAAAACAGCCACTCTAAGCCCCGCCCACTGTTTCCTCCAGGTGTGTGCATTCTGTCGTCGGCTTGGTGCATCGCTGCGTTGCAGGGAAACGAGCTGTGGGCGGAGCTACCACTTCCCCTGTGCTGCCGCTGCAGGCGCTCAGCAGGACTGGGGGCAGAGACACACGCTGTGTGCACAACACACACACGCAGGTACGCACACTGTGCACCTGGTGGATGCTCCACCCAGTTTGAGTGACATGTCTGTTCAGTTGAGTGTGTATGATAGAAGAGCCATGATCAATCAATCAATCTTTATTTGTATAGCGCCAATTCATAACAAGTGTTATCTCAAGACACTTTACAATAGAGCAAAAGCTCTTCATTTTGTGGATACACATATATGTATAGATACATATATACATATATATACACATATATACATCCAACACCCAACATGAATCCATATAGCCAATCATGGATCCCTCCATCATGGTGGCAAGAAAAAACCTTCTGTTAAGCAGCAGGAAATCTTGAATGTGGAAATCATTGGATGATGAGAAGGACGTGATTGTGGTAATAAGATCCCTTTACAGAGGTGATGTAATGATGTATTATTTAATACAGGGATGCTATGAGCATCATGAGCTTTACTCTGATTGGACACTCAGATTAATGTTATAGACCAAGTATCAACCAAATTTACCTCCGCCAAGGTTATGTTATTGCCGGCATCTGTTTGTTTGTTTGTTTCTCTGTCAGCAACATAACTCAAAAAGTTATGGATGGATTTTGATGAAATTTCCAGGAAATATCCAGATTGGGACAAGGAACAAAAGATTCGATTTTAGGAGTGATCCACATCAGCCTAAAACCGCCATGATGAAACATGCGATTTTCGTGAATAACTACTGACCTAAAATAGATATCATTATGAATCCAACTGCTAGTGGTATGTTTTCATGGTCATTTTGTGCCTTGATTGGTGGGAGAGAGACAGTGGATAGGCTTGTGAAAGGGGGTGAGAGAGTAGGGGAAGACACTCTACAAACTCGTCACAGGCTGGATTCGAACCTGGACCAGCGGAAGTATGTACATGGGACATGCATGCTAACCATTTAGCCAAACCAGCACCTCTTAAATTACAATTCTAACTTATATCTCAGAATCTCAAAATTCTGAATCACTTTTACATGCATAAACAATAAAAAACTCTCATTGTCTTGGCCCTTATTCTCGTCTGTATGGTAATAATCAGGGGGGCCAGATGAAAAGCTTTTTCGGGGCCTGATGTGCCACCACTAGGTGATCACTGTAATGGGCTCTGGTGATCTTGCATAGAATGCCTTGGGAATTATTTCACATTTTTTTAGGACAATCAGGGGTCTGAACTCTAAAGTGTGTTCACATCTGGGACAGAGGTTGGACTGGTTTATTATATTTATATAAAAGGCAGATAACCAGCAGACTAAAGGGTCTTAAAAAGCATGTCCTCTTTAAAGATCATCACCTCTCCTCCTCCAGGTTCCTCTCAGTGTGTGCTGTGCTCGAGCTGCGGTGATGTGGGCGGACTGTTGATGTGCTGTTGCTGTGGACACTGTTATCATGGCAGCTGCTTGGACCCCCCTCTGAGCCCCTCCCCCCTGTGCCGGGCCGGCTGGCAGTGTCCACAGTGTCGAGTGTGTCAGAGCTGCAGGTAACACACACACTGAACATAAGGAAACTTGGTGATTATTATGTTTATTTTTGTTTATTTTTTAATTTTATCAGTTATCATATGATGCTCTCATGGATGAAATCATATGAATAATTGTGTGTTGGCTGATACTGACGGATACCCGACAAAGGTGACGTTCATACTGAATGCAAAAGTGGCCCAAATCTGTCTATTTCACCGCTATCTGATTATTTATGACAGTCTGAATGGCACAAACCGGATTTCCTTCAAATCAGACCCAGGCCACTTTCGTACATGATCTTAAATCACATATACACCTGATGTTTCTCAAGCACAATCTCACTCTATATATTCACTCTCTCTCACTCATATTTCATTCAACTTAACGTCATTGAAGTGGGACAGAATTCACAAATCTGTTTCAGAGGAGGTGAATGCAGCTCAGACTGTCGTTAAAATGTCTTCTCTCTTTCTCCCAAGGATTTTAGTTTTGTAATTTTTTTTGTTAACAATAAACAAAACAATATTGATTTTCATTTGTTTGTCCGTCTGATGTAGCCGTGCCTTTTGAAACGCAACAAAAGTTTTTCTGCAAAATTTGATGTTGTAACATTTTAAACATGTCCGAAAACATTTTCCATTCCCTGTGAGCACAGCTAATTAACCTCTCTCTTTGACTCAGACTGCACGAAGATGATGCTGCGCTGCTGGTGTGTGAATGCTGCGATAAAGCATACCACGCACACTGCCTCACTCCACCTTTGGACCACACGCCGAGCGCTGGCTGGAGCTGCAGGGTGAGTCAAACAGACAGTGTTTTTGTACGAGCGTGTTTTATGTTTTGTATTCTTATATCGTGTCTCTCTTTTTCAGAACTGCAGAGTCTGCCGCCGCTGTGGAGTGAGGTCATCAGGCCAGTGGGCCAATCACCCATATCTGTGCGAGTCGTGTGACCCGGCCCTGCCCTGCCCCCTCTGTGACCACGCCCCCGACCTCTACACACCGCAGGACTATCTGACATGTGTCTGCTGCTACAGGTATGCACATTTTTGTAAAAACAACACAGCTTAATGAACAGGTGATGCATATGGGGGGACTTATTACAGAACTATCAGGAAATCAAGAAAGGTTTCTAGAAACAAGCTGCTTTTTGCAGGCTGAAATTTGATTGATAAGCAAAGGCAGATTTTCCTTTTTGCTGGATTCACTGTGATGAAGTATAAAGCTCTACTATCTGAAGTATCCAAATGTTACCAAACCATGCTGCTAACTTTATGCTCATAGCTGTTCGACATAAGATTCATGTCAGAATCTAACTAGAAAGCACTCAGAGACCACAAACCTCCACCAAAGTAGCTCACATATTGCTGTAACATCCGTAAGCAGTAGTTCCATGTTGAAGTTACCATCATAATATGATTCATGACCCTGAAAACCCACACCTAGCACTCAGAATCATGTTGATATCATCATTAGTTAGACAGTTATTGAAAGAAAATTATCATTTACTAATGGTGGTTTTCTGGATCACAACCATAATCTAATCATTTTTAAGTTGGACCATAACCAGTGTTTTCTGAAAAATTCAGCTAAATCTGTCAAGCAGATTTTGAGTAATCTTGTTAAAAAACAAACAGACAGAAAAACATACGCCGACAAATACGTAACTTCCTTGGCAGACGTAAATATAATTTGTTATTTTCTTCCAGGTGTGTCCACACGGCGTGCATTGTCCAGGCGGGGGAGGGCAGGGCAGGGTCTGAAGATTACGTCTGCTCCACCTGCAGGCCTCAGGAGGAAGAACTAATCACGCTCACACCGGTCCCACACAGCCCAGCCTTGGCTGCCCAAAATCCCACACAGTTAACAGCCATTAGCATTTCACAGCCACCAAGTCCAGTATCTGCAGAGGCTCCGCTATCGACATCTGCTGCTCAAAGTCCGGCTAAGCTCACCTGCTCCAAGCCTCCACAGAGTCCTGACGAGACTTTCTGTGAACCAACTCAACAAAGTCATGCACCATCTTGCCCTAAATCACCAGAGCCCCCTGTCAGTCCTAAGCCATTGTCCCCTGATCCCAAAATGTCCCACCAAAGTCCTGCACCATCGCCTGATCAAACAGAGCCCACACAGAGTCCCGCAGAATATGATCAAATGGAGCCTCCAGAAAGATCATTACAACCACTCCCTGAATCATCAGAACTCCAGGAAAGTCCTGCACCGTCCCAACTGGAGCTTGAAGAAGGTCCTGCATCATCTCAACCTAATCAAATGGATATCTGCCAGAGTCTCACACCTTCTACCCGGGTTAAGAGTGATCTCCAGCCCTGTTCTGCATCATCTCAACCTGATCCAACAGACCTCAAGGCTAGTCAAAGTCCAGCTCCAGCAGAATCTGAGAATATTCCATCATCAAGTCATTCTCATCAAGAAGAACGGCATCTTTGTCCACCCCCATCAAGTCCTGATCCAACAAATCATGAAACAAGCTCTTCTCCCCCTCCCATGGAGACTCCTGTGCTCCGACAAAGTCCTGCTTCACCTCTGCCCTGTCCTTCAGAACTCCACAGAAGTCCTGCTCCATCTCAACCAGATGTTTTGGAGGGCCAGCAAAGTCCTGTTCAGTCTCCCTCCCATCCTTCAGAGCTTCAGCAAAGTCCTGCCCCGTCTCCCACCCATCATTTAGAGCTTCAACAAAGTCCTGCCCCATCTCCCTCCCAGCCATCTGAGCTTCAACAAAGTCCTGCCCTGTCTCCTACCCATTCTATGGAGCTTCAAAAAAGTCCTGCCCCATCTTCCTCACAGCAGTCTGAGCTTCAACAGAGTCCTGCTCCATCTCCTTCCCATTCGTCAGAGGTCCAGCAAAATCTATCTTCCCGCCATCCTTCAGAGCTTCAACAAAGTCTTGCCATGTCTCCCTCCCATTCTCCCGAGCTCAAACCAAGTCTTGCCCTGTCTCAACCAGATACTCAGGTGCTCCTGCAAAGTCCTGCCCAGTCTTCAACCCAACCCTCTCAGTTCCATTCAAGTCCTACCCAATCTCAACCAGATTCTTTGGAGCTCCAACAAAGCCCTGCCCAGTCTGAACCAGATTCGTCAGATCTCAAACCAAATCTTGCCCTTTGTCCATCGGATCCTTCAGAGCCTAGGCAAAGTCATACCACATCACACTCAGATTCCTCAGAGCACAAACAAAGTCCAACCCAGTCTTACTCAGATCTTTCAGTACTCCATGGAAGTCCTGAAACATCCCTCTCTAATCCAACAGAAAATCCACAGAGTCCTGTCCATTCCAAACTTGAATCATCAGATTTCCAAAAAAGTCCTGGAGCATCTCACCCAGATCCAACACATCAAACAGAAAGACCTGCTCCACTTCATCTGGATTCAGCAGGGCTTGGAGATACCCAAGGGCCACTTAACTTTGGTGCTAAAGAAGTACAACAGGAAACCCATGTCCCATCTCACTCAAGTCAAGCAGAGCTTCCACAAAGCCCCACGCAGTCAGAATCTGGTACAGCAGACCTTCCAAAAAGTCCCTTGCTTTGCCCCCCTAGTCCTGCTGAACTAAAACAAAGCCCTTCCCAAGTGACCTCAGTGCAGGATCAGCCTAGTCCTGACCACATCAGTCCTTCTTCCTCAAACCCTGCCCACATTTCCATGCAGGACGAGCCAGTGGTCACAGAGCCTGTGCTGAGTTCCTCACTGGGTAGTCCTGTCTCAAGTAGCCATGAACATTCCCCACACAGTCCAAAACAGGCAGGTCCAAGCCCTGTCCACTTACAGCCAGTGCCTGCAGAGCCACAGCAAAGCCCTCCACCACATAGTCCTATGCAGGACAACCTGCCACAAACCCAGCTAGACAGACCATGTAGTCCTCAACTCAGTCCCCAACAAGCACTTCCCAGTCCTGCGCCACATAGTCCCTCACAAGACCGCAAATCGCATCCACCCACACCCACACAGGATACTGAACCTACACTGGACCAGGGGTGCCCTGGATCGAGCGACCCTGCTCAGCCGTGTCCTGCTACCCAGGACGTTTCTACACTGGACCAGGACCTTCTACCAGTCCACAGTAGGTCTGCTAAGAAAGCAAGAAGACGTGCCTCAGTGAGTCCCACTTCAGCTCCATGTAGCCCGTCACGGCCCAAACTCAGAGCTGCACCATGTAGTCTGTCACAGCCTGCAAGTCCAGCTCAGGCTCACTCTTCACAGCCTGATAAGCCTTTACAGCTCAGCCTTCTGTCTTCTCAACTTGCTGCACAGTCAAGACTTTCAAAGGAGCGCATCCAAGCTGGTACCACAGAGATAAAGTCCTTGGAGGAAGGCGACATGCAGCTGAGTCCAAACCTCAAGGAAGGCCAAACACTGGAAAGTAGCTCTGCTCCTCATAGCCCCACCTCAGACTCATCAATCGTGCCCTCTGACATCCACAGCACTGATGGTGAACCCTCAAATATTCCAAACTCTACTCAGATTACCATCAGTAGTCCAAAGCAGGCTATCCCTCTTCAAGTCCCAGCCATGCCCACACCAGAAAGCCTTGTTCACGAGAGCACTTCAACAGAACACAGTAGCCTAACACGCTCACCTTCTACTGAAGAACCGGGGGACATTCTCCTGCAAGCTAGCCACATTGATCAGAGTCCTCCTCATGACAGCCCATCACACTGCATAGAAGTTAATGAAGGTAGCCCCACACATATCCAACAAAGTTTGACTGGTGCAAGCCCAACCCATGCCAGTAAGATGCCTATCAGCCCTGCTGACTCGTTGCAGGCCTGCTCTAGTTCCATGCCAGAGGAGAGCAGCCCTGTCCGTGTCAGTCCTGTTGCTGAAGAAAGTAGATCTTTATCAAAAGCAGCTAGCCCCTCCCAAGAAGTAGCTGGACTCACCCATGCTATCTCATGTCAGGATTCTGAGGAAGCCATGGACAGCAGTATTAACCTTATTCAGTCAGAAACATATCCCACGTCAGACATCCCAGTTCACTCCAGCCCTCCTCACAGGCCAGACCACATGGAATCCAACATTGACCATAATCTGGTTAGCTCAATGGATATTCAAGAGAATAGTCCCAAACATCCTGGTCAGTCAAGCCCCTTATTGGTCCAAAGTTCCCAAAGCCTTCCACAGACTTCCCCGGTACAGCTGAGCCCCCATCAAAGTCCAACAAGCTTTAGTCCTTCACACTGTAGGTTGACTGATACTAGCCCAGGTAGTTTCTCTGTCCGCCATATTCTGAGCCACGGTGGCCAGACACAAACCTGCCCTGCTAGCATTGCTAATGTCAGCGTCATCCATAGTCCGTCTAGGTCTAGTCCTGCTGGTCAAGCTAGTCCTGTTCACATACAAAACACCTCTAGTAGTGCCGACTCAGGCCAAGTCCAAAGATTGTCACCCTCATTAGCAAACACCGCACACAGCACCGCTGCACATGCTCCTGTTGCTTGTGTAAGTCCACCTCACAGTCCATTTCAGGCCAGTGAAACACATGATAGCCCCTGCTTAAGCCCAGCTCCTAACACTGTAACCAGTTCTGCTTTTGATGAAGACTCAGAGGTCAGCTCCCAAAACCAGGACACCAGTCTTATGAGTGTAGTCCAGCAGGACTCGGGTCTGACTGAACCCATAGACAGTATTAGGAAGCAAACCCCGACATCTCCAAGGTCACTTGTTAATGACTCATCTCCTGCTAGAACCAACCAAGCCAATCTGAGCCAGGATAACCAGTCCCCTGGTAGTCCCCCCCAAACCCAAGACAGATCTGCAGTTGAAGCCCAGCCAAGCACTGCCCTGGGAACCCCCATCAGTCAAAGACCAGAGTCCCCCATTCCCAACTCTTCCACTCAAGGTAGTCCAAGCCATACAAGCCCTACCCATTCTAGTCTAGATCAGGACAATGCTGCATCACCTAGCTCAAACCTCACTATAACAGAACCCACAAGTCCCCCAAGCTCCACTACCTCCCATGTTAGCCCCCCTCAGACCTGTTTATCTGCCCCCCAAGTTAGCTCCTTGCACAATAGCCCAGCTGCCCCTATGGATCCAGAAGGTACACAGGCTTACTCTAGTCCTGGGCACCTGTTGCTGGAGGACAGCCCAAGTCCTTGTTCTCCTGGTCAATTGCTTCCAGAGACTTGTCCCAGTCATGGTCAAATAAGCCCCTCAAGGTCCGAGGCAAACCCAAGTCCTGTCAAAGCTGTGCAGTCTGAAACAAGTCCTATACCTGATTTTATTGGCCCTGTGCAGATTGAATCTCGTCCTAGTCCTGGTTTTACTGGCCCTTTGCAGTCTGAAACATGTCCTAGTCCTGGTTTTACTGGCCCTGTTCAGTCTGAAACAAGTCCTAGTCCTGGTTTTGTTGGTCCTGTAAAGTCTGAAAAAAGTCCTAGTCCTGTTGCTGTTGGCCCTGTGCTGCCGGAAACAAGTTCTGGTCCTGGATTTGTTGACTCTGTTCAGTCTGAAAAAAGTCCTAGTCCTGGTGATACTGGCCCTGTGCTGCTGGAAACAAGTCCTAGTCCTGGTGCTGTTGGCCCTGTGTTGGAAACAAGTACTATCCCTGGTGCTGTTGGCCCTGTGTTGGAAACAAGTGCTAGTCCTGGTGCTGTTGACCCTGTATTGTTGGCAACAAGTCCTAGTCCTGGTGCTGTTGACCCTGTGTTGTTGACAGCAAGTTCTAGTCCTGGTACTGTTAGCCCTGAGCTGCCGGAAACAAGTCCTAGTCCTGGCGCCGTTGAACCTGGCCAGTCTGAAACATGCCCTAGTCCAGGTTTTATCGGCCCTGTGCAGTCTGAAACGGGTCCTTGTCTTGTGGCTTTTGGTCCTGTGCAGCATTCTTCAGGTCTTTCCAGCCCCCAGAGACATGCAGCAGAGAGCGAGTCTGCATCTGCAGGAGGTGAGTTTAAGATTTAAGGTCTTCCTACAAACTTCTCATCCTTTTTCATATCAGGTCAAGTAAGGTTAGTATCTAGAGTTCAGGCTTTTAGATGCGTGGGTGCTCGAGGCCCTCGTAAAAGTGGACTCGTAAATATAATCAACAATGAAGAGACTTACTCTGCTGACCTGGGTTCATCCTCCATGGCTTTTTCCCATGGTAGCCCACTGATTATCTCTGTTGGTTTCATTAACCAGATGTTTTTGATTTGATCGGAGAATCTTTGTTTTTGTCCAGACATCAGCAGGTTGGATGATCTTGAGGAGAAAGAGCAGCGGAGGACGAGTGAGGAGGAAGAGGACAGAGAAAGTCTTCAGCTACAGGAGGAGGACAGGGAGGCTCCAGAGGAGGAGATGGAGGAGTGTGAGCAGGTGTCAAATCAGAGTCCAGAGGAAGAGGAGGAACGTACAGCAAGGATTAAGGATGAAGGAGAAGGAGTCAGTGTGCTTGAAGGTAGGAAACACCTGTGATGTGCTAAAAATCTTTATGTCCGGTTATTTTTCCACATATTGTCCAAGGACCTGTTTGTGTGATGCATCTTTGGCGTTTAGATACAAAGTGATTGTCATTGACACTTCGTATGCATTCAGGCTACAAACAGGACTCCTGGAGATCCTTAAAAAATCTTATTTTGACATGGGAGATTGAAGATTGTCTTGATCAAAGACATTTTGTACACCGCAGTTTTGAGTTTTTTTAGTCTAATTTTTAAAATGTGTTTGCTCATCAATCATTGGCATTTTCTGCAGTTTGAATCGTCCTCGAAAATTATTTATCCTCCCTCTGCTTCTCTTAAACCCTAGCGAATACAAATAGTTAAAAGAAAATTACACATTGCCTATGTATGTAGTTTGTATAATACATAGGATGTAAAAGATATAAAAAAAGCTAAGGTATAAAGGGTTATTTGACACTGGGATCTGTGGGGATGTGATTTAGCTATTCTCTGATAAATTTGTCATAATTTCTAAGAATGTAATACCCCTTTCAGACTGGCCAAAAAACCTGTTTAAACCAGTAACAATCAGCTCTTGTCAGCAGTTTGAAAGGGTTTAATCTGCATTTCGGCCTGGGTCGACTGACCTTGCAAGCGACAAAGTTCATCCGCCTTTGTATCATCAGCGCAGAGTTTGTACATTTATACCCCTTTCAGACTGGCCAAAAAGCCAGTTTAAACCTGGGAACAATCGGCTCCTGTTGGGAGTTTGAAAGGGTTTAATTGGCTCAACTTCGTTCGGCTCCAATCATCACACCTGGGTCGACACACTAATTTACATCATGATGTTGCCGTAATGTCCCCACAACATGGCGCCTGTGTCCTCTATCTGTAACTTATGTGACTCTTTGCCGTCTCAGCAACAAGTTCCATCCATTGTGTATCATCAGCGCAGAGTTTGTGCATTTTTCAGGAGGGACAAAAGTACAAAGTTAAGAAAACCGAGTCCACAGCCTCTGTGCTCCTTTCCATTGTTTACATGGACGTGCTTTATTGTCATCATGATGACATCAACTTGATGCGCCAGAGGAAAATAAACAGCCACACAGCTCGTCTGCTGCCGATTAGACCATGTCTGTTGAGAGTGGTAAAGGAGTCACTTGACGATTTTTAGCAGGTTGACCCACAGTGAAAAACCTTCGTTGACCCGCTAATTTTAGTGTGAAAGCGGAATAAGAGATTATTTCATAGGTGTGTTACAGCCATAGACTGCATGTCTTGTAAATCAGACCTCTGGGGCGGAAGAGGCAGAAACATATCAATTTGGGTAAATGTACAAAATGTAAGGGTTGAGGAGAGGGCAGTTTGGAAAAGTCCTGGAAAATGATTTCTCGAAAAGAGTGGGAACCCTGAATTTAGGAGAGGTGGGAGTGTTCATCAGCAGAGAGATGGTAGTGAAACAAATAGCTCTACAAAATCTGCAAATGGACGAATTGTGAAATTCAATATAGACACGGAAGACAATATAAATGACCAACATAAAAGGTGTATTTGGAATAAAAATATTTAATGTTTCTTCCCCTGCAGGAGTCCAACAGGAGAACCATCCATCTCTTCCTCATGCTGCCTCCCCTGTCCTCCCTCAGCTTACTCCCACCACATCACACCCTCCCTCACCCCCTCTGCAACCCTCCCTCCCCCTTTCACCCTCACCTCCTGCCTCCCCCGTCGCCTCTCTACCATCTCCTTATAGAAATGGCTCTCACTCCCCCTCCTCACCCCACATGACTGCCTTACTCCCCCCATTTTCCCCACACACCCCTCCTCCCCCCTCTCACACAAAGGACCGCCCACTGGAAGAAGAGCTGGCCAATCAAGTGGATGCCAACATCAGGAAGGAAGTCGAGGAGGTGCCGGAGGAGGAGACACGTCTGAGTAATGCGACGGATGATGGCAGCCAATCGGAGAACCAGTTTGAACTCACCAAAGATTTGAGCCAATCACAGGCTGAGGATTTGTTGAAGCGACAGGTGGAGAAGGAAGAGGAAAAACTGGAGAAAGAGTTGGAGCCCGCAGCTTTGGATGCTCATGATATGGTTGAAAAGGAGCAACCAATCATAGAGCAGAATATCACAGAGAGGGATGAGCAGCCAATCATAGAGCAGAATGTTGTGGAGAAGGAAGAGCAGCCAATCACAGAGCTGGATATCACAGAAAAGAAGGAGAAGTTGACCACAGAGCTGGATATTTCAGAAAGGGAGGAGCAGGATATCACAGAGAAGGAGGAGCAGCCAACCATAGAGCAGGATATTACAGAGAAGGAGAAGAAGCCAATCACAGAGAAGGAGAAGCAGTCAATCACAGAGCAGGATATCACAGAGAAGGAGAAGCAGCCAATCACAGAGCAGGATGAGGTGACTCAGGCGGCCGAGCAGGATGACCAGTCAGACGTGGAGGAGCCGGTGAGCCCCGTGCTGGAGCTGGACCCTTCTTTGGACATCGAGGTGATGGAGCTGATGACGGCCTCCTCTCCTCCCCCCTCCCTCCTCCACCTCCCCTCCCCCAGCCCGCCTCCCTTCTCCCGCCGGGGGAAGGGTCGGACCCTGAGGCCCCATTTGAGCTCCGGCAGGCCGTCAGATGACCTCTCCATCCGTCTGAGAATGTCCCCTTTCTCCACCGAGGCCTCGCCCGAGACCTCCCCCGCCAGAACTCCCATCACCCCTCCTCCGCTCTCCCCACCCTCATCTCATCGAGGCTCCCCGCCGTCCAGAGAGACTCCGCCCCTCTCAAAGGTAAAGATCTGTCCCCACCTCTTTACAGCAACAACCACCAAAGTTTCATTTCAGTATTTTCAAGCTTTTTGTGTTGTTATAATCTTTTTAGATAAATACGCAAAAGTTTTTCAACAATTCGAAACTCCACTTAGGCTTTTTCATCATTGTTGGGCCAGTTGTGTAAACATTTTGGAAAACTGTCCTATTAAACTTTGTTCACAGATCCTTCCATCACTACCAAAATTAAATCACTTTTTCCATTTGCCATGACCAAAATTCACTGCAAATCATCCTATTTTAACATAAGTCATAACAAAAATACAGTCTAACCCCTTTTATTCTACAAAGACTACAAAAACTAGCTGGCCTAAATGTCGAAGGGGTAAACAGAGTTTAATATGTCTGATTGTCCACACAACGTTCTGTGCAATAACAAAAAAAATATTTAAATTACACTTTGGACAAGTATTAAAAGATTCATACAAGTAATTTAACAAGTAATTTTTGTACCAAAACAATCAGCTTGCATATAGTTGATATTATTTCTGAATATTGTAACACTCGTTATAACTAAAATGTGCAAATAATTAGATCAAGAAACAGAAAATGAAGCTTAGAACAGATGTATTCGGCAGATGATTATTGTATGGATGCATTTAACTATGAGAAGGATGTTTATACGGCCTCAGTGTTTGGACAGTTTTCTGTAATGTTATTGTTAATGTTGCAGTTACAAAATTTTACAGTAAAATGTAGAAGCCGAGCTACATAATAAAGCATGTGTTCCTAATTTGAACTTAGGTCTGGTCTACTGTCTTTGAGGACTTGAATTAAGTTTCTTGAGTTGTAGAGTCATTTAAAGCTCTTCCTTGTTCCTTTTCTTCTTGTATTGAAAAGTAAAACATGTCGAGAATTCTGATAAAAGCGTAGTCTACTGTGTGTATAAATGTATAATATATACACCAAGTGCTTACATATTCTACGTTTTTTTTTTTTGTTTGATCTCTTGGAGGTTTATGTGAAGAATAGGGATGTGCTTGAAGAGATTTATTTTTCAATAGGGGTGTCCCGATCTGGTATTGATATTGAATATCAGTCTGTTATCAGCAAAAGAAACAAATATCGGATTATATCGGCCTGCATCTAGAATATCTGATATAAGCACTCCGATACAAGTAGTCCATTCTAATTTAATTTTTATTTATTTAATTTAGTTATAGAATATGCTTATGTTTAAGTTACACACATTTTTTGTTATTTTGCAATTTAAAAATATTTGTTTTTGTTTTTACTGGATTTCTTGAGGTTACTTTTCAGGGTCTTATTATTTACATTTCATTTATTTTCTTTAATTGTACTATATTCTTATGTTTAAAGTTAAAATTTATTGAACCCATTGGTAAATATCAAATGGGTCAGTTTTTCTCATACCTATAATTGCTGACTACTGTTCTCTGTTTGAGTAATCTCACCTGATCAAACCTTTTCATACAGTCCATACTACAAAATAAGTAATAAAAGTATGTTTGATTCCTGCTGATATCGGATCGGATCAATATCAGTATCGGTCAATACTCAAGGCTGCAATATCGGAATCAGATCAGTGGAAAAGTTGTATAGGGACCAGTGTTGGTAATAGCGGCGTTAGAGTATAACAAAGTTACTAACGGCGTTATTTTTTTCAGTAACGGGTAATCTAATTACTTACTTTTTCATGCGTTACAACGCCGTTACCATTACTAACAGGGAAATGTGGTGTGTTACTTTGCACCGATGTCAAGCAGCTGTTATCCGACCAGCCTCACCCTCAAATTACACAGCACACAAAAGCGCCGTGCAGCGCCACAGTCTTGCCCTGACAGGCAAAACCCACTAAAGGGCGCACCGAGCAGAGCTGTGGCTGCAGCTCCGTAGGGGCAGGGCTGATCCCTGGAGAGCTCTCATGATGAGCACAGCGATGTCACACGCTCATAAAACATGTTATACACTGAAAAAAGAAAACAACACCTCACTTTCCTTCTCTAAGGTCCCTTTGCTGGTCCCAACCACACAGCTTTGTGATTTATTTAACTTCTCTCCGCCTATATCCGTGTATAAAAGTGAAAAGTGACAGTGAGGTTTGGACGCGGCCGCGCAGAAAATAGATCTGAAGCGAATCTCCAGCGCCTTGGCGCGCGCTGGCTCTCACCAACGCAGCGCTGCGCGGAGGTGAAGCTTACTGTGGAGCTCTTTGCTCCCATTCTAGTCTATCAGGCAAATTCCCCTGCACGTGCTGTTGGAGAACTGATGATGTCAGAGCTGCTGCAGCAGGTAGCAACAAGGAAGGACACAGAGACAGAGACACACAATTCAAGCAGCAAAAAGCTTTTTAAAAAAAGTAACGCATCAATTACTTTACCTGGTAACTAATTACATTTATGAAGGAGCAATTCCATTAGTAATTCAATTACTTTTTTGGGAAAGTAACTAGTAACTATAACTAATTACTTTTTTGAAGTAATGTGCCCAACACTGATAGGGACACCCCTATTTTTCAATGAAGATTGATCAGTGTGAACTTTTTCTAGGTAGTATCGTATATGTTTGTTATGATCAGATTTGCTATCGTCTAATGCAGTTTCATAAAAGCTGGCTTTTTTGGATTTCTGTATTCAGTTTCATCATTTCTGTTTTAAAAAACTATTAATTCTATCCTACACTCACTGATGGCAGGTTGTAATCAGAGGAAACATAAATGTCTCTACATCAATGTAAGCTATTCTGTTATTGTTATTAATTTTGATTGTGTTAAAAGCCTCATAAACTGCATAGCCCTTCATCATCATTAGTCATTAACTCATCCTCACATATCTCTGTTCCTCAGCCTCAGCCTCCCATCACCACCTTGCTCCCTCTCACCCCTAAAATCGGGATGGGGAAACCGGCCATCTCCAAGAGGAAGTTCTCCTCAGGCAGATCCAGGATCAAACAGGTGAGCGACCATTGACCTCAGGTTATGTACATATTAGATGAGAGCCTTACTGTTAGCTTTGAGAAAGAGTTTAAAAACGACAAGCAGCACCACTGTCGGTCCATGTTTTTGTCTCTCCATTTTTAAATGTTAAAGTATTGGGAGCTGCTGCAGGAGAACTCGACTGGTCCGTGTTTACTTCAGGGGTTTATCTGTTCAGTCTTCATCAAACAGGAATCTTGCTTCTCGTCTATCACACATTTAGGTTTGATTCCCCATGAAAACAGACAGGAAGATTTCCAACAGTGGAACAAACAGGTCCAATCAGAACCAGAACAAACAAACTGCAGGCATGAAAGTGCAGCTAGATTTACAGCCTGAGCCTTCACAGTGTGCAGGGATGAAGTCTTTTTGTAGTCCAATGTGGAAGTTTGCATGGTGCTGTTTTTCTCAAAGTGAAGTCTATGGGATTATTCACCAAGTTCTTGGATTATTAATGATGATAAGGTCTGTTCTTTTGTGATAATCCTACCATAAAATCTATCTTTCATGATTTTTTAAAGATTAATCTGTGAGTAAAAAGATACCATAAGCCACTGTGAAGCAACAAAATGGTGGGACAGTTTATGTTGGAGTCAGACTACACAATTTATACCTGGTTATGGCTCGGCCCGACAGTCGTAGGGTTTCGGGGCCTTTTGGCCACAAAAATGGGTCGCTCCATCTTGTGTAGTGTGTCATCATGACCAACAACAACAGATCAGTCAGAGATGCCAAAGTACTTTTTGGATGTTTGGCCTGCCTCCTACGATTTGTTCCTTAAAATCAGATGTTGAGCACTGAGAGCTCTGCATGTGTGACGATAATGGAAGTGAACAAACTGAGGTTGATTCTTGAGAGCTATAGGACAGAGGAAAGTTTGCTGAGCTCTGTAAAACAGAATTCCTGCCGTTATGATGTGTTGTAGAGAAGCTACTACAGAGGAAAGTAGGGCTGAACGATAAATCGTTATTGTATCTACATCAAGATACGAACATTCAAGATATTAATATCGAAAAAGTAACAATATAAATGCTATAGATTTCTTATAAATAAAACTGCACCTTCCACATTCTTTTGTGTTATGATGTTTGTATTTTTCTGAAAAATGCTTGGTTTTCACCGAACCCAAAGTCATATCGTATCGATTTCGAGATATCTGGCATGAATATTGAGATATGAAATTTTGTCCATGTCGTTCAGCCCTAGAGGAAAGTTTGCCGAGCTCTGTCAAACAGCATTTCTGCCGTTATGATGTGTTGTAGAGAAGCTACTACAGGCTGTTTAACAGAAGAGAAGTCATCATTCAATATCACATTTGTAAACACAAACAAAAGTCCTGTTCTCTGCATACAGTTTGTTTGTTTGTGGTCATCGGTGTTGCTCCTCCTCTGCTCTTTGTGTTTCTTATCTCTCTGGTTATTGAAAATACTGAATGTCAGAGAGGCAGAGAAACAAACGCTGTAGATCCTCTCCCTCCTCCTCCTCCTCACCTCACACTCACTGAATCTGCTGCATCCATCCTCTGTTCTTCAGCATGTAAACAGCAACACTGACGCACACACTCACACACTGAGGTCACGGCATGAAGCTGACTTTGTTTTTTTTTATGTTTAAGTGAATGTGTGTGTTGGGATGCACGAGAGGAGTCTGCAGGGATGTTATTGAGCAAACAAACATGATCTTGTCTCTAGTTTCTTCCTAAAAAGCCCCAAACACAAAGTGGTGAAACGCTCTAAAGAATCTTACTGTAGCATCTAGTCAACCCAACAGTGTAGATTTAACTTCAAAGTGGGTTATTTATGAGACCCTGTGTTACACCATATGTATGTATCGCCTAGTATAAGTACGAGGGATGGGAGTCGAAAACCAATTCCAGTAAAGGAATCAATATCATTTAAATTTTTCTTATCAATTCCCTCTTACTTGTTCTGCATGCTTTGCAAATCAAGGACATCAAACTCTTATCAGAGGCAGTCACCCGGTAATATACCACAGAAACCAAAAATCGAGGCAGACAAAAGGCAGAAGTGGTCACGTTTTATTGTCAAATTTATTGCCAAAAGTGTTTATGTCTGCAGCACAGCATCAGGAGCGTCATGTGTTTGACGTTGTTACCTCCACCAAGGAGGTTAAGTTTGTCAGCAAGATTACATAAGAACAACTGGATGGATTTTGCTGAAATGTTCAGGAGATGTTGGTTACAACCAAACTTAGAAATGATTAGATTTTGCTGGTGATCCATATAACTGCAATCAGCGAAATATCATTTTTGCTCAATAACTGTCTAACTAGAAAGCAATCGGAGAGTGCAAGCCTCCACCAAGGTAGCTCACACGTTGCTGTCAACTATAAGCAATAGTTCCAAGATAAAGTTACTGTCATAATATGATTCTTGGACCCTGAAAACCCTCACCTAGCACTCAAAATCATCTTGATTTCATTATAACTTCGACAGTTATTGAGCAAAAATGATCAATTCACCAATGGCAGTTATCTGGATCACCACCAAAATCTAATAATTAATAAGTTTGGCACCAACATCTCCTGAAAATTTCAGCATGACCATGTCTTCATGCCTCAGTGCATTGAGTTGCTGGCATGTGATTTTCTGAAAAGCTATTTGCTTGAACAAGCAGTGAACCTAATTAAGCCGAGACTCTCGGGCCGTTTTAGAATTCACCTGCTATACTAGCAGTGCGTACTGATTGGCCCAAAATGTAGTCTGCAGTATATAGTATGTGAACAAATGCAAAAGTTGCGGTATGCAATAAATACCCAGATGACGCACTGATTTGGGAAAAATTCACAGTGTGCATTGGACCTGTCTGCTTTGCCTACTGTTACCCACAATGCAAAGCGCCTGAAAGTGAAATGGCTGAGAGTGGAGCAGCAGCAACCGTGGCAGCAGACGAATACAAATTTAAGAGCCATTACTTGTTATCTTTACCTTTTCAAAACAAACTATTATGTATTAACTTGTAAAAATATCTGTTGTTTTTTGCCATTACGGCTCGTAACTGCCGAAGGTGGTGTCAAGTCTGTCCTTTACCTTTGGCATTATTAGTTTAAACCAAAGACAAGTCTGACATTTTACCATTACTAAATGTATTTCTCCTCTATGTTTCCACCTCCTCAAATTTTCTCACTTGTCTTTATTCTTAATACTGGACTGTGTGTGATGTTCATTTCTGTAGCCTACTTGCGCTTTTCTCAAACTGAAAACCAGTGTCGCATAGTACGAAATAAACCTAACAGAACTGCTATGCTACATTCCAATGTAGTAGGTAGGGCTGGGACGATTCACTTTTCTCGATTTACGATTTATTGCGATTTTTTAGGTGCCGATACGATTTAAATTGCGATTCTACGATATTGCCGATTTTTGCAATCTTTAGCTTTTTTAAAACCAGTGAAAAAGATGAACAATGATGATGCCTACAGACTATATCAGGGAAAATACACATCACATGTGAGTCTATTTTTAGGATTTATTCAGCAATATATATTAACCAGCTGTTTATGCTCCTCTCTTCAAAAGCCTGGATTGCATATAAAAAGTAGCTTATTATCCCTTCAGGCAACAGAGTTTTTTCAAGAAATATTCAATTTTGCTATCAAGATTTAAAAAGGCTATAGTTTCAAAGTGGTTAGTTTTCCCACCCATCGTCATCACTGTAATTTACGGGCCGAGCATGAACGCCTCTGCTGCCTGCACTGTTTACCCCCGGCTTCTCCCTCGTCTGCCCAGAGCTCTCAGCTCTGCGGTCTCATTCTCTGCTAACACCGTCACTTTTCGCGGTGTTTTGAGCTTCCCTGCATCCCAGACTATGTACACTCTTCGGTAGTCGCCAGCCAGGGTGAGGAAAAGCTCTCGGTATGTAGGCTACTGCTCCGGGACTGTAATGGCACGTGGAGCCGCTCCCGCTGCGCGCACTCGCTGCCAGTTTCGTCCTCTCTGGACGACTGACCGTCATCCTCAGAGAGTAAATATTCCTCAGATTCAGAGTCAGACAGTACTTGACAAAGTACTCTCGGCATCGTGAGTACTCTCTATCACTCTGTGTCTCTCTCTCTGCTCCGCTCCACAGCCTCTGCAGCCACACTCGCGTCCCTCGGTCCGGTGTGTGTGTGTTTTAAAATAAATATACGCCAAAACTTTGAATAGAAACCTGTCACCTGTCCACTATCTGCTGGTGAATAGTAGTAAATCTACTCAGCACTATTTTAACAGCTATGGCCTATTTTATCCAGCAATGTCGCTTGCCTCAGTTTGGCGACTTTAGCGCCTATAGAGTGTGAGTGTGTGTGTGTGTGTGGGGGGGGGATATCGATTTTTGAATAAAAATATCGATTTTAAAATCGGCAGACAAAAAATCGCGATACTTGGGTGTATCGATTTTTTCTCCCACTCCTAGTAGTAGGCAGTATGCAGTGCCTACTAACATACTACGTTCTTATGCAGTCTGTAGTAGGTGAATTCAAAAGCAGCCTCAGTCAGGTGGCCTGCATGTCCCTGTCATTGGCTCGCCGATGGGCGACTCCTCTGTGTGACTGTGTGTCCGACTGTTTGCATGCCGTCTCATGAAGACCTCTGTTGCCTGATTTCAGTTATTTTTTTCAGTTTCTGTTTGATTCTTTTATTTTGAGGCCGTTGCATTTATGTTACTGCATTTTGTCCCCACCTCCCCTCTCTCCCCCACCTCTCTTCCCCCTTCTTCACATCCTCTCCATCCTCACCTCACCCTCCTCCTCCTCCCTGACTCAGGGTTCGTGGTGGAGCACCCGCAGGGCGGTGAGCCCCCCCTCGTCCTCCCAGGATTCCACAGGGGAGGGAGGGTGGGACAGCCCTAAGCCCCTCCCACCGGACTCCCCCCTCTGGAGCATGAAAGTGGTAAAGAAGCAGATTGTGACGCCAACAGCTGATGTACTAACTCGTCGTGCGCTCTTAACCCCGCCCCTCTGAGATGTTACAGCATGATAAACAAGTGCACCCTGCCTGTCAGTGTGCTGCTGCTAACACCAGCTTACTAACCACGCCTGCATGCACCTCTTACCCCCAACCTCTCCAAGTTAAAGGTGGAGATGTGAGCTCTGCCTCCAAGAATGTTTATGATAAAGCTGCAGCCCTCCTCCATTCTGCAGCTGAAATTATTTTTAACAGATTCGCAGAATGCAACATTAAGTCATGGTTTATAGATTGGCAGGTGGTACAGATAGGTGCGATCATCTGTTCAGGTGATTAAATGAAATTTAAAGAGAAGTAAAGTTCATTAAATGAAACTAATATAGTTTGAAAATACTTGATATGTAGATTAACCTCAATGACAAAGTTAGAGTTCACGTCCATGAGGAGGTCCAGAGGCTGTTGGTGATGTGTGTGGTTGTGTTCATGGTAGGGCTGTCACTTTCCCAAACTAGTAAAGCATTCAAATAGTCACTTCCTAAGCTCTTTCCTGAACTGCAGTGGAGAATGTCATGAGGTTAAGGAAAGGAGAAAAGAGAATTCAGAAGGATTTAGGAAAGCAAAACTGCCGCGCAGAGAGAATCCAATTACACTTTCACTACGCCATCATGTGACGGCGGATGTTACTGCTGCGTTGAAACTACAATTTTCTGAAGATGGACTACAAAAGGCTCATCTTAGAAGTGTTCTTGTATCAGGACAATGTTTCCCTTTCATACAATTTGAACATTAACAACCCAGTCAAAATTATGTCTGCATAACTGATGTTGGAAGTGAGGATTTAAATAAATCTCTCATTATCAACATGAAGACCAATCAGTGCATGAAAATAAACGGAAACTGAATGAAAGAAAGGCAGAAATTGTTAAGCACGCTGTCTGATAGTGTACAAATTATTAATATTGAACCAAGTTTGAAACATAATCATCAAATGTCTCATATCCTGCTCTCATCCAAGAATCAGAATCAGGAAAGTCAGTGCAGGTTTTGGTAAACTTAAGAAAGGATCGAACAGCAGCGGTAACTCACATGGTCTGTGGGATTTGTTATTCAGTTGAATTTGGAAGCAGTTGCGCTGTTTATAAATACTGTTGTCACAGAGAATTGTGTGACAGAATAATCTCCTTTTCTTTCCTGAAGGATGGTCCGGTGTATCCTAGGCTAAAGGAGATAATAAAGGAAGCATCAAGCCACCTTTCTTAAGCATTTACACTATTTGAACAGCTCTTACCATGAACTACTACTGGATCATTTCACTCTGTTAGGAACCTTCCCTAAGCAAAAAGGACTATGCAGCCAAAAAAGCAGACCTCTGGTCCAGTTCTGGCAGTATCTTTTCCAAAACTCCTGTGAAAAATACAGTTCTGGTTCCCCAGATCCAGAATAGAGCCAGAACCCAGACAAAACTCCAAACACAATACATACAGGTTGTATCCTGTATGAACACAAAGGTTTTGGGAACAATGCAAAATATTTTAATTTAATTAGTATTACGAAATGTTGTCAATAAGATTTCCCATTGTTTAGTTCAATGTTTTGTTGTGAAATTTACCTTGATGGTAGAGACATGGACCCCATATTGCCCTGTGTAATTAAAAGAGAATCCATTTAGAAATGTCAGGGATATGATTTTTTTAAATTCTGGCCAATTTTTGGCTGTTTTTCGCTTCCAGCTGTATTCAGACAAATAAACGCATCACCTCCAAAAGCTAATCAATTATTAGTCTGCCCATCACCAACATTCGTCAAATCCGTCCAGTAGATTTTGCTTAATCTTGCTAACCAACAAACAAAAACATAACCTCCTTGGCAGAGATAATTAGCAATTTCAAATTGATTGAGAACATTTTACTGCCAGGATTGCATCATGGCTCCAGTGCTATCATTAAATCCTGAATCTTATCCCAGTGGACTTTTTCATGCATCTGACTCGGGGTCTCCTCCACCGCCCCACTTAGGTGAAAAGCAAACAGGAGAGTTGTTGATCTGTCATCGTTGAATGTGTGCCAGCCTTTTGCCCATAACCGACACACATCTCGGTCTTTGTTTTGATTTTTTCCATCCCTGGTGAAGTGTTTCCACAGCCTCCTCAGATGTTTCGGCATTGTTATTGTGGCTTTGCTGATCAAACCATCCTGATTTTCCTGATCTCCCTGCAGTTCAGATATACATTTTTACCCCCAAGTTCAAATTTCTCTGTGCATCTTGATGATAAAGTGACAGCCCTAGTTCATGGTAACACACAGTAAAGCCTAGCTTAAGCTTACGTTACTCCCTCTGTTTCTTTCCTCTCTTATTCTTCCCCCTTCATCATCCTCTCCCTCCCTCCCTCTATTTCCTCATCCCTCCTTCAGGGCCGAGGTTCAGGGTTTCCGGGCAGGAGGAGGTCAAGAGGAGGCGGCGTAGGAGGAGGACGAGGAGGCAGAGGACGGAGTCGTTTGAAGATCCAGGACAGCCTGCCAGTTTCACCTGGAGTAAGAAAACTTAGACATTTCAGAGTCAGAGTGGTGCTGTAATGGATTATTTCTGCTTTAACATGGAGAAATATTTAGTCTGGTCATTCAGATATTGAGCTGACCGAGTATGCTCACACCCTAGAAACCTGCAGTCTTACCAACATAACAGCCTGTGCACCATTTTTGTGCCTGTAGCATCCAGCAGGTGGCAGTATTGCTCTAAAACTCTTGAATGTGCTGCAGCCGCTCTACAAACATAAAAGAAAAACGCACCTGCCATACCTTTTCATTTTTCCAATTGTAGAAGAAGAATATGAACATTTCCGCCTCCCTGGTGTTTCCTATTTCTGCCTTATGGATTTAATATTAATGAAAAAGGTCTAGCATCAAACAATTTTTCATTTTAATTTTATTTTCAAACTTAAATTTAAAAGTAACCAAGAATGAACTTAAAATAACCACTAAGGATCAGTGCAAATTTTACATAAATTTTTACTTTGGGCTTGTTCAAGGCAAATTAATTCAGTTAAAGACATCTTAATTTTTAAGCTTAAAGTAGATTTGTTTCAATCAAGGAAAGTGGTTTTAGTCCCTATGAATCAAATTCAGTTAAACTTTTAGTTCTGGTAATTTTAATTCAGTTGCAGTAAAGCATGACATTAATATTAAAAAAAAAAATCAATTCAATCAAGTTATCTGGTTTAGTTTTTTTAAAACCCGAAAAATAACCCCTTGGTTCCTCCTTCTCTAATCCGAATATTTGGTCATGTATACATCTATTACAGATATTACGGAGCCCCTAAGGTGCTACAGAAAAAAAAAAAAAAAAAAAAAAAAAAAAAAAAAAAAAATAAAAAATGGATGTAAGGATACTAAGCGTCGCATGATAATACTAAAAGCGATCGCGGCGTTTAAGATAGCGATGCGCTTGATTTAATTATGCAGGCAAGTGGCAACAGACAGCTGGGCTCATCAGTAGATGGCGGTAATGCCCCGTAATATATTGTCGTCAGCTGCCGTTACAAACCAAGAAGAAGACAGCCGGGCTTGATTGGAGCATCCCAGTAACCAGCCAACATTAGCTGTGTCTGTGAATGTAGGAGTGCAGGGTATGTACAGTCCCTTAGGCCATTTATCACTGCCTTATATAAAAGCTGCACAACTTTCAAGACTCAAGCAAAGCTCAGGTCTTGCTGCCACCAGCTGAATAAGGTGGAGGGAGTTAGCCCCTAAGTTAGCTACAACTTCGCCTCTGTAGCAGCAAAAAGGTCCCCCCTGTGTGTCTGAGGTGGAAGTAAAAGTTAACTAGATCACTTCTTCTCCCCATTGTGTGTGTTTGTAAACACCTGGCGTCACTACGGGAAGCCATAGTGGACAAGGACAAGTCGAAACGTGTTAAATAACTTTATTTCGAGCGCACGTTTTAGCTAAAACGTGTGCACGGATAAGTATTTCGAGCGTATGTTTTGATATATCATGCACATGTTTTAGTATCTCGTGCGCACAATTTATATATTTTTTTCTCCATGGCACCTTAGGGGCTCCATAGGATATCCCCCCTCGAAAGGAACATTAATTTGTGTTCTGTGCATGTTCTTTTCGGATGGAATCTTGGTCTTTTGAGTTCAGAAAGCACATGTAAAATGGTACAGCTCTGGCTCCATTTCCTATTTCTTCACTTTCTCGCCTTCCATTAATGAAGAAATGGACAGAGTAGTGTCAAGTACTGGTTGGTCAGTACCAGAACCAAAGTGCAATCAAAGGCAACTGCTACCTGCCCCAGGCTATTCATTATCTTCTGCTGTTGTTGTCGTTGCTATTGGATACAGGAACAAGAAGTCATGACGTTCTCCATGCGTCGAGATGTTGTGCCTGCGTAACTGTTTTGATCAGGATACCATGTATAGAAGAATCACACTGTTCGCTCTCGGGTGTAAACAGGTTATTCCGAATGTTTCAGAAGCCGGGGTATTGGCCTGAACCTGAATATTGACTGAATATGAACGTAGCCACAATCTGTTTTCAGAGTGTTTTGGTGCTGATGTTGTCATCTCTGCCTTTCAGTCTGTGTATGTGGAGCCGTTCCAGCCAAAGGAGGAGGAGGAGAACTCCATGCACAACACCGTCGTGATGTTCTCCACGTCTGACCACTTCACCCTCAGACAGGTACGCTCCTGCTCTGACTCTGATCATTAATGTTTAAATAAGAAAAGGTGGCTGCAGAGATTGGTCAGTCACAGGTGGCCTCGTTCAAACTCCGCCCACTGGACTTTCTCAGACTCTACAGAGACCATGGTCAGGGTTCAGAGGTCAACAAAACATGATCAAAACCTTCTGATCACCTGTGGATTAACCTCATGGTCACTGCTTACCTGCTGCTCCTGTTGCTCTGTCATCCTATTAAATAAACTGCAGCAGAGTCCCCAAAACTTTCTCCTCAGTCCAGTTAGTCCAAAATATTAATCCAGTGTCTAAGTCTGGACTGAAATCCACGCTGAGACCAACAGGATAAAAGCTAATCACCTAAACCAGCAACACTTTGCTCCAACAACATTATGAGTTTAAATTTGTTTTACAGAGTTTATTTAGATTTTTGTTGAACCTTGAAGATGTTAATTTGAGTTTCTTGGCATGATAGAACAATTACATCATCCATTACATTAATACTGCTTCTGCTTTTATACTTAAGTCTATTTTTTTGTTTTATTAACACTATCCCATTTGCTGCTGTAACACTGCAAATTTCTATATGTGGGACAAGTAAAGGTTTATTCTATTCTATTAAATAATTACGTGCACTGTTTTTGCCTGCTGGATTGACCAATAGTTATGCTCTGTCAATAATTTAGTTGTTTTAAAAAGTGAAACATTTGTCTTTTATTGTGTGATTCAGACATTCTTACTTTATGTTTTAGCTACTTGAGATCTTTTTGTTTTGCTTTGTTAAACAATTGTTAAAAAACCATGAAACATGATTAGTATTGGCCAAGAAAAGCCTGATGTGGCCATCACTAATTTGAAAGATTTTTGAACTTTAGATAAGGCTCAAAGTTTTTTATATATGTATATAATTGCAGCCTCTAACAGGTGGCTCTTTAAAGATATTTGTTTGTAGCAGAATGTTATGTACTTTAATTTCCAAAAAGAAAGTGAGACAGCCGTTCAGGGTTTATAAGTGTTCTGGAGGATGTTTAATTTACCTCTGACTCATTTAAAGTGCATGAAAGTACTTAAAGGTGACCTTGGAGAAGGTTTAAAAGCCCTTAAACTAATGACCAGTGTGTGTGTTTGTGTGCGCAGGACATGTGTGTGGTGTGTGGCAGCTTTGGTCAGGGTGCTGAAGGCCGGCTGTTGGCGTGTTCTCAGTGTGGACAGTGTTACCATCCGTACTGCGTCAACGTCAAGGTGAGTATGAAAACAATCACAGTCTTTATTAGGAATCATGAATAATCAATACTGACAGCTTCTGTGTTATCCAGGAGTGAGTTTGAGTCCACGTTATCAATGTTGTTATGATGCCATCTTTTAATGCTGCGTCACACTGCAAGCAACCCAGCTACCAAAATCGCGTCCATAAATACCTCATTTTGGACACCGTTGCCGTCACTCAGTGACGTCTCGTCTGCTTGAGTTTCACCGCAATCATATCATACATCATATAATAGCATGTATAAGCGGACATTATTCCAGCTGTATCCTTTTCACTCACTTATCAAACACAAAACACTGCAGGTGATGCCCTGCAGCAGCGTCATCTGTGAGTTTACTGCAGTCCGTCTAGGCGGAACTAGTGTCCTCACTGACTAATGTTTCCCACATGGACATGGATTGTTACTCTGTAGTCCGGATGAATAACTGTCTGTCTAGGGTACCATCACACGTGCACACATTGCAATCGATCAACTTCTTTTTAATTCCACATCGCGCGACAAGCTATGTGGTAGTGTGAAAAGCAGCTGTTGCATCACGGGAAGGTTAGCCCCGCCCCATCGCGGCTGTTCATTGACTTTGCATGTAGAGTGATCGCAGAGGTAGTACAAGTAGCGTCCGGTGTGAACGCAGCATCACAATTTGTTTGAGGCCACGATTGTTCAGGTTATGGACTAACATCTTGTGGTTCCCAAATCGAGGGTTGGGACCCTCTAGGGGGTTATTTTTGGGAAACAAAGAGATCAAAATTGATTTTAAATAGGTATGTGCGATATTATTGGTTTGATATCAGTATTGGCTGATATCAGCTTGAAAAGTTAAAGGATAACTTCGGTTCCTGCAGCTTTTACATTGTTTCTAGAATGCAGAACAACAATATACTCACCCAGAAGGCTTTCCTGATGCAAACGGTGCTTCGGGAGATATTTAGATCCAAAATCGAGCAGCGGACACCGATATAATGTAGCCTGTAGGGCATAGATCGCCCGCTCTAAAACTGCATTAATCGTCCAAAAACTCATGTTTTTCACCAATATTCCATCATGATTCGCGCCGAATGGACGGCCATTGCAGCCTGTGTCTCTCCACACAGCGCTGTGTGGCTGAACCAACGAGTTTGTTTACATGCTCTTCGCGCATGCGCAGTGCGGCTCATTGTTTCAGGGCAGCTACAAATCGACTTTCTTCTTCCAGTTTTGTGCAAAATGGGCCGAATATCTATGGGATGAAGATGTTGTGGAGGAGGACTTTGAATATGATGGGTGTCCTTACAGTTTGGAGCCACAGTATACAGATAAGGAGCTCTTAGAAATGAAGAAGTGATCATAGCGCTCCGAGAGTACTGCGCATGCAGAGGTACCGGTCTTCTTCGTCAGTTCAGAGGTTAGTTCAGCCACACAGCTGTGTGGAGAGACACAGGCTGCAATGGCCGTCCATTCGGCGCGAATCATGATGGAATATTGGTGAAAAACATGAGTTTTTGGACGATTAATGCAGTTTTTAGGAGCGGCGATCTATGCCCTACAGGCTACATTATATCGGTGTCCGCTGCTCGATTTTGGATCTAAATATCTCGTTTGCATCAGGAAAGCCTTCTGGGTGAGTATATTGTTGTTCTTCATTCTAGAAACAATGTATATTGCAAGAGTTAAATGTTGTTTTTCTTGTTTCACATCTGTTCATGTGATAATATGCTGCAGCACTAAACAAATCAAGTTCATTTTTATAAGCACAGAGCTTGTGCTCTGGACCTGAAATATCAGTGTAGGCATCGGTGATAATTAATAAAAAAATACAGTGATATCTGCAAAAATTCAATATTGAGCAATCAAGCATCCCTTATTTTATATGGTTTATTTTAACTGTTAGTGTAAAATCTATTCATAAAAGTCACTTAGTTCAACGTAAAACCAAGTCATTATCTGAGATAGCTGACACAACTAGAATTAACTATTTGTAGGCAGGAATTTTTTGGAGTTATGATCTAAAAAGTTGTGAACACACCCCTACATGGTGCCTGAATTCATATATGTTACTGTTATTTATATAATATATATATAATATGAAAATATTACCTAAAGCAGGGCACACACATCCCAACAATCAGGCTTGAATCTCCACTTACAACAAAACTCAAAAACAGCCTGTTGTTTACCAGGCCTTAGCTTCCCTTAACCAGACCTAAGCTTTCCTGTTCGTGGGGAATTTGTATTCTTGACTTATTGTGGCTTTGACCTCATAATTATCTGATTTGTTTTCCATTCTCAGGAACATTTTTGACCTCCTGTGTGTCATCGGGAGATAGGAGCATAACTTCTACAAAGTCGTACTAAACTCTGTCGTCTGCTTTCATGTCCAGATTACTCGAGTCATCCTGACTAAAGGGTGGCGCTGTCTGGAGTGTACGGTGTGTGAGGCGTGTGGCGATGCCAGCGACCCCGGGCGGCTGTTGCTATGCGACGACTGTGACATCAGCTACCACACCTACTGCTTGGACCCGCCCCTTCACACCGTACCGAAAGGAGCGTGGAAGTGCAAGTGGTGGGTCCAGCTGTCAATCACATGAATGTGCTACAATTATGAACTTTATGGTAGACAGATTAAGGCTTCAAACAAAAACCTAATTAGGTTGGTTCTTCAGAGATCCTTAAAAAGTCGTAAACATGTTTAATTTTAGTTCTTGAAGCAGGAGTTACGTAAAAAAACAACACGAGTCCTCACATTTTTTACTACCAAAGACCAAACAGAGTCTGAAAAACAAACTTTGTCTCTGATTTTTAAAAACACACCCATCATTTCATCACCAAATTACCATTTAATATATTTTTATTTGCCCTTTTGAACGTGCATGACAATAAAGTATAGAATAATAACAGATATACAAATAAAAATTAACTATCTGATCTAATAATTCACCTGAAAGTACATAATATATATTTTAAAAGCAAACTCAAGACCTACGTTTTTAGTCCGGCTTTGAGCTGAGTATGTTTTAAATATATATTTTCTAATCTTATTTATTTACTTTAATCCTCTGAATATGTTTTGTTGATTTAAAGATTTGTTGTTTCTGAATTTTAGTTTTTGTTAATTGATTTTCTGTTTACTATCCTATTTAGCAGATTTTATTACCATTTACTTATCTAATTTTTACCATACAATTGTTTTAAATTTTATTTATTTTCACTAATATTTTCGTTTAGTTTCTTATCATGATTTTTTTTATTTGTTGTGGTTGTGTGTGTTGTATGTGGGTAATGAGGAGGGGTGAGGTTCATGAATTTGCATTGTATTCAGTCTTCTGCTTCTTATTTTATTTCATTATGATTTTTTTTTTGAGTATCATTTTTGTTTCTTTTTTATGTAAAGCTCTTTGAGCTACAAGATTTTATATGAAAAGTTTGATTCATAATTAGAGCTCTGCAAATGTCCCAATTTGAGTCAGTTATGAAGTTAACATTAAAATTTGATAAACTATCGCAATGCAACACAGTGAAAAGTATCCCTGATTTTCTGTACCACTGCATCAGGATACTCTTTAGAGAAAAAAATACGATCAATCAGATAAATATGAACTTCTTTTATTCATAAGAAATGATTTTTGAGATGAACTGCAGTAAAAATCTTTCCTTTGTAAACCAAAATAAGTCTCATCGTCATATATTTGTTAAATGTAGTTTATTGTAGCAGCATCTTCATTTACGTCTGCATCAGGATGCGTCGATTATAGGATATTTTTAACACCCCTGATATCTGCATATCTTTTAAACTAAACTTCCATCCTTTCCTCCTCCTCCCGTTCTTCATGTCCGTTCTGAAATAATCCCAGCTCTTCGTTAATCGTCCCCTTGTTGTTACCGCTCTGACTCCATGTGTCTCTCCCTCAGGTGTGTGTGGTGCGTGCAGTGTGGCTCCACCTCCCCCGGGCTGCGCTGTGATTGGCAGAGTAACTACAGCCTGTGTGGACCCTGTTCCAGCCTGAGCCGCTGCCCGGCCTGCCAGAGAGCCTACACGCAGGATGACCTGATCCTGCTGTGTCAGCAGTGTGACCGGTAACGCTAACAAACAAACACACGCACAGCTGAAAGATGCCTCGTAGTCCACGTTAGTCCGCTCATACTGGACTTGTCTGTGTGCAGGTGGGTTCACGCCGTGTGTCAGGGTCTGATGAGCGAAGAGGACGTGGAGTCTGCTGCTGACGAGGGCTTCGACTGCTCGCTGTGCCGAACACACACCCGGACATCATTCGGTAAAACATGGACGAACTAGTCTGAAACCAGGGGTTTGATCATTCAGCTCAGCCTGTGCTGCCTCAGAGTTTAAGACATTCAGAAAGTCGTTTGAGCATAAAACTGATATCAGTGATATCAATCATAGCTCAGCTTTACTAGTACTCAGATTTGGTTTACTAGTGCACAAGTACACTAGTGAAGCAAAAGTTGTCGCTAGTACTACTGGTAAATTGAAAAATGTTCACTAGTCGCCTTTTATGCTAATAAAGGGCTGGGGAAATGCTAATTCAGGCCTAGCATTTGGTTTTCAAAAATATTACAACCATCAGGGTGCTGGATTTGGTTATAATCTCTCCTACTTCATCTGCATTAGGCCTCCTCGTATGAGTAGTGAATCTTTTGGCTTACTAGTACTCCTAGTAGAATTAAAAAAAGATTGTTAACCCATCTGTTCCAGCTCTCCTACTCCCTCTGACATTTTGTACTCTCTACTGTATTGTTTTGTTTATTTTTATGCCTGTTTTTGCCTCTTTTAATGCACTTTTTGTCTTTTGTCAGGTGACCTTAATTGTCATGAAAGGCGCCCTTAAATAAAATGTATTATTGTTATTATTATTAAAACTGTTAAATGGTACTACTAGTGAGATATTTGGGCTTTACTAGTTGTGCTAGTTGTACTAGTAAGCAAAAAAAATTTTACTTTGAAGGTTTTTGATGCATTTTTGCATTACTGTTAAAGCAAAAATGTCTAATTTTTGGAAGTAGTCCAAACAGTTAAGCTTTGAGTTTAATAGACCAAATTTGAGAACTAGTAGAGCCTCTCAACATCATGGTCTGGTCCAAAACTTTAAATATAAACTGTGGCCTTTCAAGCTGTTTTATATGCTGATTGTTTTGTTGACTGTTGACCTGATTTTGTGCATATTTAATGTTTTTGTGTTTCAGGGAGGTCAGACAGTTTCGAGGCTCCCTACATGGCCCAGATCATCTCCAGAATCAGAGAACCAGGTCAGTCACTCTGAGTATGAAGGAAAGGAAAGGACTTAAGGTTCACTGTAGGAAGTGAAAATAAAATTGTAACACAACTTCATCCAGAAATCTAAATATGAATGATTGTTGTAACTGTGCTGAGCCTGAGCATCCAGGCAGCAACAGCGGTTCTGTATAAAAATGCTGATGTGACAGTAATCGTTGTGTTTTACTTTCACACAGTTGAATATCATGCATCGTTAATGTAGTTTCCTCTTGTAAAGATGATAAGCATGGCTTCACAAATCACGCAGTATGAACACATTTAGATCAGCAGGGTTGTCGTGGTAGCAAAATACAGTAATTTAATGGAATTTGAGTAAAAAATTGTTTGTATTAATGCTGCTTTATATTTGTTTGATATCATAAAATTTAGTTTTCCAAATGTGTTTTTTGCTAACATTCATTCAGAATTTTTTCATTGAACTTGGGTAAAACTTGTACTTTTTTAAGTTTTAAAAAACATGATATTTAAACAACAAAAGAACGACCCTCACCTCAGTAAAAAGATCAGTCATGATACTCCGACCTGAATGAAAATACTAGCTGATTTTTTCCGGACTTGATTTAAAATGACTGCTTCTTATTGTGTATTTTTGTTGTGTGTTTGTGTGCAGAAACAAAGACGTACACTCAGGACGGCGTGTGTCTCACTGAGTCCGGTCTGTCTCACCTTCAGTCTCTGGTTGAGCCGCTGACGTCACCTCGCAGGTACCGCAGGTATGAGATATTGAAACTGTTTAGGAATAGATAGATGGATAGATAACTTTATTGTCCCAATGGGAAATTCGTTTTCACAGCCTGCCAAACAAGAAGGACACATACAACAAGAAAAACATACAGTTAGGGAAACAGATACTACATGTAAAAACCATAGAAAACCATAGAGCACGCATTTTCCATTACAACCCATTGGTCAGTGGGTTGTCTTGTTCAGGATGGAGATGGCAGATGGTACAAAGCTCTTGTTAAAGCGAGCCCTTCTCCATTTCAGTGTTCTGTACCTGCGGCCAGAGGGCAGAGTCTTTTTATTGATTTTATTTTTTAACCCTTACTTACCCAATCCCGCCGGTAGGATCAAAATTCCACTTATTTTTAAATGACTGGCATTTACAAACCATTTGTCTGATCCAGAAACAGAAAACACTGGTGTAATTGTTAGATTGTGAAGTTTCCGAGGGAACCTGAACATATTACAAGTAACATCTGCGACATATCAAAAAAATTTGAGGAAACAGGCGAATTTTTTTGAGATTTCATCAACATTGCTTTAATTCTCATGTCTTCTTTGAAAATTTTCAGAAAATTAATTGTTTGCCATGGCTTACTTCTGTAAAAAAAAAAAAATCTTTGCTTTTACTGCGTTCAACAAGACCCGAATGATTTGCATACTTCCTGAATTTGCTGTTCATAAATCTTTGAATTTTTGTCCCACAGCGCAGGCTGCAGGCTGATTGTCCTGCTCAGAGCCTTTTAGCTTTAGTAAGTACTGAGCAGCAATGCCTGCCTTAAAGACCTGTAACAGGGCAATTTTTTCCCAGCAAACTGCCATTTTTACTAAGGAAAGAGAGCTTTACAGATTGCCTCTGCAGTGTAGACTTTAAATTCATCATATTAATATGATTAATATTAATAATATAATAAATATTAAATATTTAGATTTTTTTTGTTTTTCTTTTTTCTAATGCTTTTTACCTTGTAAATTTAGTCACACTGCATGTAGACATAATTGAGATACATCAGTCAATAGCCAGGGTTGTCCTGAAGCAGTAGAGGTGCTGGACTTCATATTGCAGAGAAAAATAAGACCACAGTGAGTGAAAAGTGACAGAGTAAAAAATTGGCCTGGAATTCCAAATATCATCACAAGTTTTCACAATTTGTGAATTCTTTTAATGTAGTACTACCACGACTATTTTCCCAATGTTTCTTAGGCTTGAGGGTACCTGAAAATGTGTTGTGTGCACTAAATCCTTATTTTTATTCTGATTTTTAACTGATAAAATCAGAAAAAAATCAATGCCGTTTTCTTTTTTCTGCATGTGAACATAATTGAGTTACATCAGTCAATGACCAGGGTTGTCCTGAATCTATAGAGGTGCTGGACTTCATATTGCAGAGAAAAATGAGACCACAGTGAGTGAAAATGTAAGAGAAGCAAAAAATGACCAGAAACTGCTTGGGATTCAGAGGGTTAAATATTGTTGTTGCTTTTTAGCTTTTAGTATCAGTAATGATCTGTACCCAAGGCAGCGCTCAGAGGAGTGTAGATCACCTTTCCTCTACATTTGCACTCTCATTCTGTGGAAGAACGGAGCTAAAGGTGGACCTGGTCCAGGTGAGACCAGGACTCGTGTGTCTGATCAGCTGCTTCCTGTCTGCAGGAACAAACCCAAACTGAAGCTGAGGATCATCAACCAGAACAGTGTGTCTGTCCTGCAGACGCCTCCTGAGCCCGACACTCCCACCGAGCAGAACCACAGCAGAGGTCAGAGCTCAAACACTCACTCACACTTTCACTTGTTTGTCCTTGTACACCGGTGATGAATGCGTCTGTCTGTCTACAGGTGACCTGGAGTGTGAGATGAAATCTGACTCCAGTCCAGAGCGAGACCACACCCCTTATGATGATGTCACCAAGGAGCCTGAGGCTATGGACGCCAACAAGAAGAGGAAGAGGAAGCCCTACAGGCCAGGTGAGCACAGAGGGGCCCGTCCACATGTGAAAGTGACCTGTAAAGTAGAGGGTTAGTGACAGTTTAAGCCCCGTTTCCACCAAGTGGTCCGGTATGGATCGGCACAGTTTGGCTCAGGCCGGATCGGTAAAGCCTGATCCTGTTTGCGTTTCCACAGCCAACCGAACCCTACTTGGTAGGCGGCGTATAAGCCGGATGCCGATAGCATGACGTCATAGCAGCGCACCACGGTGTACCCGGCTATTAAATACAACGAAGAAGAAAACGCGACACAGTAAACAAAGAGCAAAGATGGAAGACATCCAGCAATTCTTCTTTTTTGTGATCAGCATGAGGCTTTTTGTTGAGAAGCACAACCAAGCTTTGTTTCAGAGGAGGCTGTGTACAGCAAGAATTATCTTCACGAAGACGAGTGGAGATTTAAACATGGCGGGGTTATGTGTTGTTCCGCTGTCGTACAGGAAGTGATGTCACCTTCGACCAATCAATGGACTGCAGTGTGTCTAGCTCCACCTTCTGGGGTCGGATTAGTATGCTTGGCTCTCCAACAGAAGGGTCCCAAAAAGTAGGACAGTAAGGTTCGCTCATAAGGGGTCCTGTCCCGGTTTTAGGCTATGGAAACGCCACAAAAAGTGAGCCGTACCGAGATGATCCGAAACTGAACCCTTTGGTGGAAATGGGCCTTTCATGTTCAGTTGTGCTTTTTGGATCTGAAGTTGTTTTTTTTTTTCTAAGGAGTCTGTTTGAAAATAGTATGTACAGTTTATTTATTTACAATATCATGTTCAGATTTTCACATATATGGTTAAGTAGACTAAGCCCAGAAAGTTGACATTAAAAGCATTAAGTCAGAAGATCAGTATGGTCCTAAAAAATTGTTGTTTGGGGCCCTCAAGCTCTGCCCCTTTAAAGGGATATGCCCACTTTTTTCTTGTCGTGTCTTACCTCACTCCAGAGTCCATTACAAGCAGATAGACACCATTCTTTCGACTGTGTTTGCAGAAACAAGAGTGAGACAATCAAAGCTAGCCCAACGCTAGTTAACTTAGCTCAAATACTTGGAATCAGTGGGTAGCATTAGCCCGCTTCTACCTATAGTCATCAGATAAACTCTTTAGGAACTCTAAATGGTCCTGTGTTGTTGCTGTGCTTGTTGTGATGCATTTTTTTCATCATGTTGTTATGTTATTTACTCCTCTTAAGCAGAGACTTTGCTTTGTTGACCTACTTCCGCGGTAGTTTTCACTAGAGATGCAACATTCGCGAACCAGACAAGTCTTTGAAACAATATGTAGTCGTCAGTGAGCTATTTGTTTGTGAGCCTTTGTTTAATTAACAGACAATTTGCATTTTAGAATGGCTCACAAACTAATGGCTCGCTCACAACTGCGTATTGGTTCTCATTGTTCACCTGAAAGAGCTGTTCTCAAGACTCAACTTGTTTGCGAACGTCACATCTCTAGCGGAAACCACCAATAAAGTTAATCAAAACAAAGCCTCTGTTGACAGTAGAAGATAACGGAACAAAATGGTAAAAAAAATAAAGTGAGTCACAACAAGCACACAGGACTGTTTAGAGTTGCTGAAGAGTTTATCTGATGACTGTAGGCAGAGGCAGGCTAATGCCACCCATTGACTCCCAGTGTTTCAGCTAAGCTAACTCGGCGGGCGAGCTTTAGCCGTCTCTTCCTTGTTTCTGGACGCTCAGTTGAAAAAATCGTGTCTATCTGCTTGTAATGGACTCAGGAATAAGGCAAGACTCAAAACTAAAAAAAAGTTGGGGTGTCCCTTTAAGCGCCATCTATGGATATACCTTTACCTTTGCTGGTCTCGGCTTCTATATGCATCTTTCATGCCTCCAGGTATCGGAGGTTTCATGGTGCGTCAGCGGGGAGGTAAATTTGGTCCGAGCAGAATCAAACTGTGCAGGAGAGACTCATCAGAGATGCTGCCAGGTCAGGATGAAGGTGAGACAGACCTCAACAACGTCTTTGGACACGCCCCCTCCAGAAAGAAATCTCATTTTAATTATTTTTGAAATAATTTTCATGTTTATCAACAGACGGTTCCCTGGAGACATCAGCAGCTGCAGACCAGAAGAAGAGGTACAGGAAAAAGAGGACCAAGCTGGAGGAGATCTTCCCCTCATACCTACAGGTAACACACACTAACACACACATATACACACTAATGCACACACACCTGGCTCCCTCCAAGTCCCTGTGTTCTGATTGGCCGTCCCCTTCCTCGTTCAGGAGGCGTTCTTCGGCCGGGACCTGCTGGACCGCAGCAGGCAGGTGGAGAAGAGGGCGGGGTCAGAGGTGCAGGGAGCCAGCCAATCAGCTTCCACAGCCAGCGTCATGAGAGGCCCAAACTCTGGAGGTCATGGCCCCGCCCCCACAGGCCTGCCCCCCAGGACCATGGCGATCAACACCACCGAGAAGCAGCTGCGTGAGTTTATTATTGTTATTTTACCTCAGTCATGATTTTATTTTGATCATATCAGCTCGCCCCCATCTCTCATTTGTGATCGATAAACATGAATCATGTGTGTTTGTGTGATTGTGGTCATGTGTGCGGTCTCATCCAGCCATGTCGGAGGACGCTCTGATGGATCTGTCTGATGTTCTCAACACCGATCCTCACATACTGGCAACAGGACACACAGGTACACACACATCAGTACACTCCAGTCAATCATAAGGTCACCTGTTTTTGTGTTTATCTGGTTTAGACCAGATGTGATGTTAGGAGGGAAGCTGTAGACCGCGCTCCCCGTTTAGTTCGTAATATTAAACCCATTAATCCTCCATGAGCACAGGAAACTGAGCAAAGATCCACAGGGTAGACAGAAGAATTATGAAGGGGAGGGACAGATAAAGACAAATGAACAATGTTCTTTGTGAGATCCATAACACACCATCACTGTTTGGGTCTAAAACTGTGTTAAGCATGTACACACCTAAAGATTATCGGGCTGTTTTTGTCCAGACTTTCCCCATTCCTGACCAATGACAGCAAACTCCAGATTATCTTCTGTTTTTAAAGATCATCCTGTGGTCAGAGGTGTGTTAAGAACGAATTTTGTCCGATAATTGGCTCTGAAATGGGTCGGGGCGACGATAATAAAAAATAAACTTTTTCAAAATTTACGGCCAAAAATCTTGATGTGCGGGGAAAGCCAACAACCCCTGAGTAATGACTTCTTGAATTGTGACGTGAATCTAGCCAATCAAGAGGCGAGCTGACTGAGGAACAAGGAGGCAGGAGTGAATAAAAACAAGCACAGTCTACCTGAAACATATAGTAGAGTGGTCAAAAATAATCCCAAGACCACCATCGTTCCTCTTCTCGTATGTCCTCTTCCATGTTGAGTGTTGTGTTGCTGTTTCTTCTTTCTTGTTTTTGTTAGATCTAGAGCTGAAACGATTCCTTGAATATTCGCGAGTACTCGAGTACAAAATATCCTCGAATTAAATTTTGTGCCTCGAAGCCTCGTTTAATATATAATAATACATATAATTATATATCTGGACTACTATACAGTGCACAGTGTTTGACACGGACGGTCATTTCTGTGGCACAACGCGCCTGCTACCTCCGCTGCTGCGCGGCTTGTAAACTCATGAAGGAAGAGAAAAGAGAGGGACAGAAAGGAGAGAGTCCACAGAAGAAATGGCAGAGAGTGTCACAAGTGTGTGGTCACTACAAGAAGGGACGAAAAGAAAACACAGAGCAGTGTGTCTGATGTCAAACGGATCTAGCTTAGCACGTAGCTTAGCATGATAGCACGTTGTTAGGGCTGCAACTATTACTATTACAGCATTTTAAATATGCTCATCACAGACATGGGTCCTCTTTCCATGGTGGAGGACACAGGATTTAAGAACATGATCAAGGATTTCAATCCAAACTACACAATGCCCTCCAGAACACACTTCACAAATATAATTGCAGAATTATATTACTGCTTTGTAAATCAGTATTGTATTGGCTTTGTTTTAAGCCAGTACTGGTTTAAACTTTGAAAGTTGTGAAAATAAAAACCCTTTACTGAGGAATAAACGGCATTTGGTTGCTCATTTTGAAAGCCCTAACATGTTGCATTGTATACAATTGATTTATTTGTTCAAAAACAAAAAAGTATATTTTGTTAGAGTACTCGAGTACTCGAAGAAATGATTGACAGAGTACTCGATTCCAAAAATACTCGATAGTTGCAGCTCTAGTTAGATCACGTATGATCAAGTTGGATTTCTGTCTTTGAGGACTAGACCCTAATTCCGCTTTCACAGTAAACAATAGAAAGGAACATGGAAGCTGTGGACATGTTGGTCAGCTGTTTTCTGTGCTTTGCACTTTTGTCCCTCTTTATAAATGTACAAACTCGGTGCAGACTGAACAACATTCGAGCGCTGATGACACACAGGTGGATGGAATTTGTTGCTGAGATGGCAAAGAGTCACGCAAGTTACAGATGGAGGGCACAGGCGTGACTTGATGCCATGGGCACGTTACTCCTTCATGACCTAAGTTAGCTGGTTTTTTTGACCAGTCTGAAAGTGGTATGAATTGGTGGTGGGACAGAATAGTTTAGTGTGTGGTGTGCTGGGTTGAGCTTATCGGAGCACACCACGCAGTACGATCAAAACTGTTCAATGCCTGATATTTTATCTTCATGTGTGGGGTCTCTTAACAGATTTAAATCTCTTGAGATGTAGAAAATCCTTACATGTGGACCCTGCTTCTCAATTTTAGAGGTGTTTGACCCTGCTGCTGTTTTCTCTGGCGGTCTGATTTGGCTCAGTATGATTTGAGCGTAAATGCTGATCTAGTTTGCGATCTCACCGCCAGCCTACCTTCATTTAAGGACAGGGAAGAGTTGGTCTTAGAGAATCTTAAATCAAAAATGTAAGGCCACAAAAACAATCATAGAGGTAACAGACAGGTCACCATTCATTGCTCTTCATCCCTCGTGTGTGCTCACAATGTTTTCTTGGTTTATTTTATGCTGTGTTTGATGCTGTGATCAGTGTTTCCAAACCTAAGACCACTCCCTGGCATCTTATCCTTTACATTTTATGAGAAAATATCTCATAAAAGCAGCCAAGCAAGAGAACTTCAGATTTCAGAAAAGTGATTAAGATGATGATTCACTGGGGTTCCTCAGAGCGATGTTATGAGTTCTGTTCTTCAGATTTCTTCTTCTCTGGATTCACGCTGTTTAGTGACACCAAGCAGGCCGACTTTCCACTACCCGGCTGCAGCCCTGGAGTTTTTTCTCTAATGGTGACGGTGTTTGTTTGTTTTCAGGTCAGTTCCAGGTGGAGCGCTCCCCATCTCCGTTTGGTAAGACCCCACAGGATGGCCTTCAACCCTCTCCTCTTCTACCCCCTCCCACCTTTTCCTCCTCGTCCAGACCTGTGGACTCTCATTTAAAACATTTGTCTCCTCTTCAGAGTTGTCCTGTCTGAAGATTTAATCTGAAATTGGTTCTGTGGTGGAAGTTTAGTTAAATTGTTTCTAACCTCAGGTCTCTTAGGTTGCATTGACAATGTTTTGATTGGTTAGAAGCCAAACAGCAGTGAGCGTGGAGCACATGCCTGGTCAGCACTAATCATTCTTTTTGACTCGTCTGTATCACCAGCAACATGAAAACTACTTCATTTGTAGGTGTTTACATGCACTGAAGTTTAAGGGCACAAGGGTGCAAAACCTACGCCCCAAGGCTCTGTAAGAAAGAGAAGTCGACTCTTCTCAGCTGTAACCTACAGCAGAACCCCAGGAAGTCAGCTTGCGTCTCTTCAGCCCCCAAGTATTTTTCAGTTGGAACTAGAACCAGCCACCCTCTGGTCTGCCGCTTTAGATGTTATTTACTGAGCTACTCTACCACTTAGACCATGTTTGCACAACAAGGTTTTCACCAGAAGCAGAAAGATTACCTTTGCATTTTCACAAGCAATCTGCGTTCACATGGAAATGGGAGGACGACGGAAAACGCTGTAGCGTGCATGCCAGTCCAGTAGATGGCAGTGTAGGCTTGCAGAGAAACAGCCATGTTACAACACACGTACAAAGAAAAAAAACTTCTCAGAAGTGAAGCAAGTGGACACTTTTTGTTTCATCGTGGCTGTATAAACACAGCCAAAAGAGAGGAATTGTCCTTTTTTGATCGAAGTACCTCTAAGATAAAAATACACATCAGCTTATTGTTTGCTTCTATAGGATATATTTGAAGTTATTCTGTTTGTATTTGCGACAATAGGCCATAAAGGTTCTGTTGGTACAGCTACTGAAAGCCATGCACATGCACACATACTGTTCAAATTACAATGTTCTGAAATGGGATTGCATAGACAGCTTAACTGTTGGTGCAAAAATGCAATGAATCATCAACCTGGAATGGGAAAATGTGTTATTACTAACCTATCTGTTCCCTTAATGCCTGTTTGGTGCTAATTTGCATCACGCTTAAGTTTTTATCTTTTCTGTGTGCTAGACGAAAGTTAACAATCTCCTAATTTAGCATCTGCTTGAAAGTAAAAACCACTATTTGTTTTTTTTAACATACAGTACAGGCCAAAAGTTTTTCTCATTCAATGTGTTTTCTTTATTTTCAGCACTAATTACATTGTAGATTCTCATTGAAATAATGATGGCCACTCATTTCTCTTAACTTAGCTGATTGGTTCTTGCCATAATATTAATTGTCACAGTTGTCTAATCGGGCTGTCAGTTGCATAAGCTTGACTTCTGAACAGCACAAATGATGGTCCCAACCCCATTAAAAAGGCAAGAAATTCCATTAATTAACCCTGGAAAGGCACACCTGAGAAGTTTAAACCATTTCATGTGACTACCTTTTGAAGCTCATAAAGAGAATGACAGGAGTCTGCAAAGCAGTAATCAGAGCAAAGGGTGGTTACTTTGAAGAAACTAGAATATAAGACGTGTTTTCATTTATTTCACACTTTTTTGTTAAGTACATGATTCTACATGTTCATTCATAGTTTTGATACCTTCAGTGAGAATCTACAATGTAAATAGTGATGAAAATAAAGAAAACATATTGAATGAGAAGGTGTGTCCAAACTTTTGGCCTGTACTGTACTTTTATATAAATTCATGCATCAAGGGGTTAGCGCTGCTCAGGGCTGTGTTCCGTATGACACAGGTGAGGACAAGAGTTGCTGGTGTCAGCGATGAAGGGACACCATGCGAATGTAGTATTTTGAACTTGGGGTTAATGATTGAAGACACTTTTGTAGAAACAGTTTCAGTGACAGATAGAGACTCCTATGTTGGTCCTGGTTGTTTGAGGCTTAAGGCGTTTTCACACCAACCACATTTAGTGCGCACCAAAGAAGTTTTGGCCCAGGTTTTGGTACGTTAGTGTCAATGTGAATACAACCACTGCACTTTGGTGCGCACCAAATCAGCCGGTCCGAGACCTTCATGAAGGGGTGGTCTTGATCCGCTCCATCTCCCTACATTTGGTGCGGTTTCACTGGTGTGAAACAAAGTGGTCCGAACCGATCTACTTTTGATGCATTACTTCCTGTTAATCCCGCGGTTGAATCTTTTGCTTACTCAATTTGTCGATTTGTTTATTCTGGTTGAGGATTACGAGGATTTACGAGGGTCCAGAAGGTCACTGATGCCGTCTCAAACACGATAAAAAAGCACACTTGAAGGAAAATGTAGAAGAGAGCGAAACGTAAACATTGGTTGTTCGGTGTAGGAAATGGTTGCCATGGTAACCTCTTCTTCGTTCTCCTCCGTAGCAGGTTTGGTAACCAGTTACGTGCATATCGCCCCCTGCTGTTTCAAACTGAGTAAATACACAAGTGGGTCTGGGCACAGTTCGATATTGCCAGTGTGAATGCAAGCCAGCGGGGGAGAGGAAGGGGGGCGAACCCATGGCGAACCCATGGCGAACCCATGGCGAACCCATGGCGAACCGCGCCGCAGCACGGTTCGAAACAAGTGGACCTAATGTGAAAAAGCCCTTAAATTCTGATCCCGAGTTTGTTGAAATGTTGCTTCTTCTAAACCACAGCGCAGAAAAAAATGTGCATCAAGAAACCATAGAGGATCCACTCCTGAGTTCCTTTTAGATTCTTCATTGCGCACTAACAAACTTCACTCTCCTTTTTCCTCTTCAGTCAGCTCCTCTTGGCTCTCCCTCTGATGCTGCTGTCTCATGTCTGCTGTTTCCATTTTTCATTCATGTTGGTTCTTCCTCTTTTCTTCTTAGCTGGGCTGGACATCGGCTCCATGGCAGACTCCCTCACAGGAAGTGGTGGGCGAGGTCAGCGGGCGGTGCAGGAGGAGCCCCTGGACGCCATCTTAAGTCCTGAGCTTGATAAGATGGTGTCTGATGGTGAGTTAACCTCCGTATACTGCTTTATGCCACAAGAAATCAATAAATGCTAAAAAACAATTTCTTAAATGATAGCTGTATAAAAAAGCATCTGTTTGTGGTCTACTAGTGAATAGACTTGTTATAGCCACAGTTTACATGTATATATATGTTTTTGTTTGTGTTTTAACCATGCCAGAGTTGTTGTCAGCTGATTGGATGATGATGTGTTTTTCTATTTCAGGTGCGATCCTCAGTAAACTTTACAAGATCCCAGGTAAGACCAACGAAGACCTTAAGAGACAGAGACATAATTCTGTAAGTTCAATTCAAGCTCAGAGGTTTGATTCAGATTTTTTATTTATGTTTTATTTTCAGAGCTCGAAGGGAAGGACGTGGAGGAGGTGTTCACAGCTGTTCTCAGTCCTAATAGCAGCGGCCAATCAGAGCAGAGCCAGCACTCAGGAAGCAAGAGCAACACACATCATCCAGGTAAGGCTAAAACTACACACAATCCAGGTACAGCAAGCAACACACAACATCCAGGTACGACAAACAACACACACCCTCCTGGTACGACAAACAACACAAAACATCCAGGTATGACTAAAAACACACACCATTCACATACAACATACAACACACACTGTCTTGGTACGACAAGCAACACACACCATCCAGGTACGACAAACAACACAAAACATCCTGGTCTGAAAAACGACGCACGCCATACTGCTACGACAAACAACACACACCATCCAGGTATGACTAAAAACACACACCATTCACATACAACATACAACACACACTGTCTTGGTACGACAAGCAACACACACCATCCAGGTACGACAAACAACACACATCATCGAGGTACGACTAAACACACACCATCCAGGTCTGAAAAACAACACATGCCATGCAGCTACGACAAACTACACACACCAACCAGGTACAACAAAGAACACACACACTCAGGGTATAACAAACAACATCCAGGTACGACAAACAACACACACTACCAGGTATGACAAACACACACCATCCATGTACGACTTAGAACACACACCATCCAGTTACAACAAACAACACAAAACATCCAGGTCAGAAAAACAACACACGCCATGCAGCTACGACAAACAACACACACGAACCAGGTATAACAAATAACACACACCATCAGGGTATAACAAACAACATCCAGGTACGACAAACAACACACACCATCAAGGTATGACAAACAACACACACCATCCAGGTACGACAAACGGCACACGCCATCCAGGTATGACAAACAACACGCACCATCCAGGTACGAAAAAACAACACACACCATCCAGGTATGACAAACAGTACACACCATCCAGGTATGATAAACAACACACACCATCCAGGTACAACAAAATAACACACACCATCTTGCTATTTCACACACCACAAACCATTCATGTACAATACACACCATCCAGGTGCGACACAACACACAATCTTTTTACTACAAACACCATAGAGGTACACACACAACACACCATCCATGTGCGACACACATCACACAGCAGAACTTTGAGAACTTCTGACTCTGGTGTCTTTCACAGATGGTTTTATTTTGAAATCTCTTCCTCCAGCTGCTGCGTTCCCTCGTCTTCCTCTGATGAACGGCCTGATGGGAAACGCCCCCCACTTCACCAACAATCCCATGATGCACAGCGGCACTCAGGGCCAAGGGGGCTTCAGGTTACCCCCTCCGGACAGCCACGTCCCCTCTGCGGCTCTCCCAGGCCCTGCCCATCGGATGAACCTGACCAATCAGGCTCCGGCAGCGGAGGGGGAGCAGGATGTGATGTCGGCAGCTCAGAGGGGGACGCTGAAGTGGGAGAAGGAGGAGAGTCTGGGAGAGATGGCGACCGTCGCCCCCGTCCTGTACTGCAACACCAACTTCCCCCAGCTGAAGGAGCAGTACCCAGGCACGCACACACTCACCAAGGGCTGGGGATGATTTATGAATCAACATGAGACAAACAGATCTTTCCAGTGTTGATTCTTGATTCTTTATCCTCATAAAACACATTTTATGACATACAGAAGAGCATTGGAGCCATTTTAGGTGGAAAAAATAAATTTCAGGCAGGTCAAGATTAAAGTCAACATGATAAGAATAAAGTCAGAACCTTGAGATTCAAGTCAAAAGACAAGATAAAAGTTAAAATGTCAACAATAAAGTTGAAATACAAATTTGTGATTGAAGTCAAAATGATGATATTAAAGTTAAATGTCAAGAAAAAAGTTGAAAAGTCAATATAAAATGTATTTAGATTTTTCTTGACATTTTGTTTTTTTTGTCGACATTTTGACTTTCATCACAAACTTGTATCTCAACTTTATTTTCGGCATTTCAATTTTATTCTCATCATTTCAAATTTGATCTCGAAAGTTCAACATTAATCCCGACTCCACCAAAATAATTTTCTCCATCTTACATTGTCCTTGCGAATTGGTTGTTTTTTTTCTTGAAAGCCAAATGTGTATTCGATAATTTGTTTTAAACTTGTTGATTGTGTTGTGCAATTTTTTTCCCATTTTTCCCCATTTTCCCCCTTTTTTTCTTTCTTTTTCCTTTTTTTTTCCTTTTTTTTTTTTTGTTTTTTTAAAGTTGTGTTATTTTCCTATGTAGTGTGTCTCCATGGCTGCTTTTTTTGCCAGGTCTCTTTTTTAATCTCAATGGGACTTCCTAGAAAGTTAAATGAAATAATAAAACATGACCCTTATACTCTTCCATAATAATGGTCATGACTCCATTGAAAACATGTTTTGCCTGTTTGTTTCAGACTGGTCCAGCAGAGTGAAGCAGATCACCAAACTGTGGAGGAAAGCCAGCTCACAGGACCGAGCACCGTTCGTGGTGAGTGTGATCATCACTGCCAAAGGGATTGTTTTTTGCTGACATTTATTAGTTAAGTTTGTTTGTTTGTCAGCAGAATAACTGAAAAGTTTGCAACATAATTTGATGACATTTTTAGGATAAGTCAACAATGGGCCAAGGATCAATTCATCAAAGTTTGGGGATGATCCATATCACCATCTGGATCTAGATTTTTTTTTTTTTATAGTAATCTATAACAATGCAGGACACTGCTATAATCAACACTTTTGATTGTAACTCCACAAATAAGGTCAGAATGCCTGGCAATAAATACAGAATAACTTTATGACAGGTTCTGGCACACAACAAAGTATAATCCAGATGCTGTAATTTCCAGACTACAAGTTGCACTTTTTCTTATGGTTTGGCTTGCCCACCGACTTATCATCAGACTTATATATCAAATTATACATTATTTGAATGTCTTCATCTTTTGGGGAAAAAAAAGCTTGAATCCACAACATCTTGTCCCTTTTTCCTTCTCTGTTTGTAAACCAAATGTTTGTTTCTTCTCCCTCAGCAAAAGGCTCGAGATAATCGAGCAGCTCAGCGAATCAACAAGGTGCAGCTCACCAACGACCCACTCAAACGGCACCAGCCCATGCAGCAGCAGCAACAACAGCAGCAGCAGCAGCCGCCGCCGCCATCGCTGCCGGGACCTTATGACCCTGTTTCCATGGAGATGGACGGGACATTCAAGGACCCACTGAGGCCCAGAGAGTCCGAACAGGAGCAGGAGTGGAAGATGAGACAGGTAGGCGGAGTTTAAGGCGTTTTGGTTTTAACTCATCACTTCATCATAATGTAGAGCTGGAGAGAGAAACCAACACCAAACTGCCATTTCAGTAAATCATCTGTCCTTTACTGATGTGCAAAATGAAACCAATACAACTGGAAAAGCACTCAGAGAGCGCAGACCTCCACCAGTGCCACAGTCCTCACCCATATTGTGATTTTCACCATAAATATTCGTCCTACCTTTATTTCATTTAGATATTTAGATTCCTTGATCATGAAAACATACCATTAGCAATTGGATTCATAATGATATCTATTTAAGTTCAGTAGTTATTCACGAAAATCAATTTTTTCATCATGGCGGATCCAGATGGTGATCCAGATAACTCCCAAAATCTAATCATTTGCTCCTTGTCGCAATCCGGACATGCTCATCGAAATCCTTGCATAACTTTTTGAATTATCTTGCTAAAAGAGACACTAACATAAAAGCTAACTAACGAAAACAGACGCCAACGATCACATGACCTTTGTGTTGTTGCTGAGCATCAATCATGTTTCAATATTGTTTGATTTTAACCTGCAGCAAAGTTTAAATTCAAGCATCATGGCAACTTGAGTTCTGATCACATTAGTTACTGCCAATATTGATTTTGTAAGAGTCAGATCAGCATGTATCAACACTAATCATGATTAATTACTGTTGCAAGCTGCATTTGAGGAGCAAGAGACAAAAGATGCTCTAGTCATGCTTATTTTTTTATTTTTTTGTCCATCAATCTTACAGTATTAACTGTAGGCTGCCATTTGGTGCATCAGTCTCTGACATTCCCCCAACAAATTGAAAATCTACCTGCCTCAGGCACTTCAAGAGTGTAAATGTTTGACCCTGAATGCACCATTTAAAAAGTATAAAAACTCTTCTTTTGATAAATGCACACAGCAGGTGGGTGTTGGTTTCTCTGCTCCGAGCTGTAACCATAGTAATCATCAGGCTGCATGTAATGGGGGGAGGGAGGGACTCACTAATGTTGTCATTAATTGTCATCAAAAAGGGGGAGGTTAATGAGAGATGGGGAGCCGGTATGAAGAGGCAGCAAAGTCTCCCCCAAAGCAAAGCCCTAAAATCACCATCTGATAAAGATTGGCCCTACCAGGCACCTGTAGCAGGAGGGGGCACAGAGGCTCTGGTAAGATCTCAAGGAGAACCTTTTCCAGGCAGACTTCCTGGACACGCTGCCCTCTGAAATCCTCGCCGTGTACTGGATCATGCACACATGCACCCATTCAGTCAAGATAACGTAAAATAGAAGTTTCATTGTATTTGAATCGCTGCACAAATTACTTTGTTGATATTAACCTGTTCAGCCCCTTTTTAAGTCTTCTGCTTGAAAATGACATACTCATCTCTGCAACCACAAGGTCTATTTGAATTATTTCAGTGTCATAATAAAAGTAACACTTGAGAGATTTGACCAGATGTGGAATTATCAGTATATGTGTTACTGGGACAGAGTAAATGAAGATAGAAGGCAGAATAATTTGAACATTTCATCTAAAAACAAAAAAATGTATTGTGAATATCTCTTTGGAATGATGCAGTTGCAGCTTTAGAACTCCATGAATGAATATTAAAACATGTGAACATCACTTCTGCCAAGTTTGAGTCTGATAAAGTGATGCAGAGCAAAGTTAGATAGGTTTTACTACAGAGTGGTCAGGTCCAATCTTGGCATAATTTGGCTCCATTAGTCCCATTTGAAATTTACCAAACTTTATATTTCACTTTTATGTCACTTTTGGTGTTCATTACACCCAATTACAACAGTTTTTTATCTTCTTTTGCTTATCTGTGGCAGTTTTTGACTGTTTTTGAAAAAATATATTTAAAAATAATGATAAATAAATAAATTTCCGCCAGAACTTTGTACATTTTCCCATTCAAAGAAATCCATACAAAGCAACCCAAGTTCGGATCAAAGTGAAACAGATTTCAATATTTGGTAATTCATTTGCTTGGTGTTGAGGTTGCATTTGGTGTGTGTAAAAATGGCTTGTATGGTTGTGTAGCTGAAAATTTCCTGTTTAATTTGATGTGCAGCATGACTAATTTCTACACAAATAGTTCACTTTTTCTTACGTTTTTGTTGGACAGCATGCAAGCATTCCCACACTCAAGTACTTTGGGGCTGAACAGGTTAAAGTAGGATCTAAAATCAGAAAAATTCCAGGACAAAGGTCAAGTGTTATACTGATGTACCAAAATCAAGGAGCTTGATGATAGTTGGTTGATTCAGTCTTGGCTGGTCTGTAGATCAGTCAGGTTTGCAAGCATTGACACGGAATCTCCAGAAACAAAGAGGGTTTCAGACGGACGGATCCGGGTCGGTCCTTCTCCCCCTCTCTGGGTCTATGACGGTTAACTCGACAAACAGTTCTACCATAAAAACAGTGTTTATGTGTGAAAGACCAGAGGGTTTCTGGCTATTGTGAATATCAAACAGTTACATTTTATAAATCACTTATTTTCAGAGACATCTAAAGACCCAGAGTCGGTGTTGAGGATCAGAGTCTGTCTGAGAATGATTTTATTGTGAAGGGATGCTGCCTCCCTCAGGATGTGTCTCTGCTGCCGTCCCTTAAGATCCAGAACAGAGACACATGCCTGACTCTTTCACTATCATCTCTGACCCTGTTCATCTGAATCATTAGCATGGATTAACATCATGGACGTTACAATACCAAGTTGACTTCTCTGATTTTCAGCCTTACAGTTTATGCACCACTGATCATAGTGGCAGCTGGACTGGTTCAGTTTTTTAAGATGTTTCAGCTCTTCTCCAAAAGACTTCTTCATTCCTGTAGACCATACAGCCTGTTCACTAATGGCCCTTTTCCACCAGCACGCCTTGGCCCTACTTGATTTGTGTTGTGTCTAGTGTTTCCACTAGCCTGGTACCTCCTAAAACAAGCTAATTTTAGTACCTACTCCGCTCTGGTTCCAAGCGAGCTGAGTTGATACTTGGAAGATGACGTCACCGACTGCCGGCTACTGATTGGTCAGACAAAGTCGTCATCGATGAGTCATGAGCGATGACCTAGCATGCTAGCGGTAGCTACCATTAGCTTACCTCATACGTCTTTTCTTTGCAGCAGATTGCTCTCGTCCTCTGCTTCATTCTGTTGTAAAGCTTCCAAAACTCTCCTGTGCTTCTCAAGGGGTATTTCTTCTTGTCACCTGCAGCCTTCTTCTTCTTTCCTTTTTTACTCGGTTTATGACAGAAAGCCACAGATTTTTTTGTTTTGTCGCACTCAAAATGACGTCACTGCAGTGCCGCTCAGCTGTTTACAGTGACACTGCACGCCGTTGGGCAGGCGACTGGGGCTAATGGAAAAGCAGCACAAGGCGAGTAGAGTAGAGCCGGGCCAATGGAAAAGAGCCATAAGTATGAATAGTTGTAGATGCTACAGTGGTGCTAAATGAAGAGTACTTTAAAAGTTAACTTTTTTGGAAGTTTAAATTTCTTTCAAAATATACCCAAAGTGCATATCTTGGTTTAAAAATAGACAGACACACAATAAGAAAATGAGTCATGACAAGCACACAGGACTAGGGATGAGAATTGATAAGATTTTATTTATACCAGTGCTATTAATGATCCTGCTAATCGATCCAATTCTTTAATGATTCCCTTATTGATTCCTGCAGATTTTCCATTTTGGCAGATTTTGGTCTGTAGATTTTCAGTGTCAACAATGTCAAACACACATCACAGCATAGATATCTGCTTCTGCAAGTTGCTGGTGTTTCCACTTAAATAAGGTTGTGCAGTAGGCGCCTTTTATAAAAGATTAAGCCACAATTCTGACACTTCTGAACCCTGTCAGTTGAAGGAATTGATAAGGGAATTGATTAACAAAAAGACTCATAATATCGCTCATATGATGAAGCTGTTAGCGATTCCTAACTGGAATTGTTTTTCGATTCCCATCCTTGCACAGGACCGTTTAGAGTTGCTGAAGAGTTTAAATGATGACTGTAGGTAGAGGCAGGCAAACACTTCCCATTGACTCCCTGTGTATGAGCCAAGCTAATTAGCAGGGGGCGAGCTTCCTTGTTGCTGCACGCACAGTCGAAAGAATGGCGTCAATCTGCTTATCTCTTTAAAACGGATGTTGGCAAACTCTGAACTTAGGCTGTGTCCGAAATGGCATACTAACGTACTACTCATACTAAGTGTGACGTCAAAATGAGTATGTAGTGCGTTCACACTGGATAGTATGAAAAGATTGAGTGTGCGAGAAATACCCGGATGTATACTATATCGGAAAAAAATTTAAGTATGCGAGGTGGGCATACTATTCACACTCAAACGCCCCATAATGCATTGCGCCATGCACGACCGACCGGCATTCAGCTAAAAATCAGCCACTAGCAAACTTCCCATTTTCAAAATAAACACGTCTTTTATTATCTCCTTTTAGTTCTTTAACGCTTTTGTTAATGGGCTCTTGTTTTGGAGCCGACCGGAAGTTTCTTCGATAGCATAATGGGGCGCATAGCGGAATGTCCAAAATGTCGAAATGAAATTTGTATCCGTGTGTTTTATGGCTCAAATGACCACATTTTGGTATTCTACGTGGTGACTTTCTCTAAAATGCTCTTTGAACTTTCAAATGTGGCGAATCAACAGAGATATTTGATAGCCTGGTGTGCTTCTGATTTTTGTCGTCGGAGGTTTGAAATGCATCATGGGAAACTTAGTAGTATACTACAGTGTGAACGGTTGGCATCCTAATCATACTTATAGTATGTAGTTTACAGTATATACACATTGGTTTTGTAGTATGTAGTATGTTAGTATGTAATCTCGGACACAGCCTTAGTGTTACAGTAAAACTCCCAGAATGCTTTGCAAGTCTTTGACGAAAAGACCACTCACCTGGCAAAGGAAGTTTTCCAATGTAACTATGCTTTATCATTTGTAGAGTTCATTAGCCATTTTATTCTTTATTTAAATATTTTTTTGGCCATCGGTTATTCTGCTTATAACAAGCAATTAAAAAAGTAGTTTGTCAAACATGAATGTTTCGTAGGGTGCTGGTTTGGCAAAGTGGTTAGCAACCAGGCATGTCCCATGTACGTCCCTCTGCCAGTTCAAATCGAGCCTGTGACCAGTTTGCAGTGTCTTCCCCTACTCTCTCTCACAAGCCTATGTACTGTCTCTGTCCTATCAATAAAGGCCCACAATGCCCAAAAAATACATAAAAACACCATTAATTTATGTGCACACCAAGCTCTGAGGACTGTCACTTGGTCTCTATATGTCCAAAGCTCATGTTCATCCATGCTAACATGTTTCAGGACCAGGGTCTTCACATAGGGCTCCACTGAAATCTGTATTTTGTGTTCGTCAAACTAAAGACACCAAGACCTGATCAGTCATTCAGTGATGAAGCACCAGGGAGTTGGACTGACCGTGTGATGTGTGTGTTCTCAGCAAATGAGGCAGAAGAGTAAGCAGCAGGCCAAGATGGAGGCCACTCAGAAGCTGGAGCAGGTGAAGAACGAGCAGCTCCTGCAGCAGCGGCAGCAGCAGCTCATGTCGGGTCATCTCTCCCCTGACGCCCGCAGCCGCAGCCCCATGACGCCCAGCCAGCAGCTCTTCAGCGGGGGCAACGCCTCTCCCCTCCAAGCCACCGGCTCCAGGGAGGGACAGTCCCGGCAGCACCTCCTGCAGAACTCAGGACTGGCGGATGACGTCTTCCTCAGACCCCAGGCTCCGCCCCCCTCAGGCTTCTCCTCACTCCCTCACTCCCCTCACCCCTCTTCTCCTCTCCAGCAGCCCCCGTCCTCCCCGCAGATGTTCTCCCCACCCTCCTCCAGGCCCTCCTCGCCCTGGGATCCTTACAGTAAGGTTGTAGGAACTCCTCGCCCCACCTCGTCCCAGGCTGGTGTCCCGCCTGCCCCCCAGCAACAGCGGCGCAACTCCCTCAGTGCCTCTCCCGCCCACGATGCCTTTGGATCTCCTGCTCCCTCCCCAGACTCCAAAACCACTGATGTCTCCAGGACACACATGTCCCAGCCAGGTAAGATCTCCTCTCCTCTTCTCCTCCTTCTTCTTTGGAACCATTCGGATTTAATTTTGACAGCATTTTTAAACTTAATTTTTTTATATTCCCTTGCCTAAAATATCTTTAAGCTGTAGTCATAATTTTGTCATCTAAATTGTTTTAATTTTAGTCTAGTTTTAGTCGACAAATCTACTGTAATTTAGTCGACTAAAATATGAAGTGTAAAGTGTAAGGCATTTTTATGTTTTCTTACATTTCTGAAGTCATGTTTACCACTTGGATAAAATGAAACATCTTATAATCATTTACTGAATGCCAGTAAAGTTTGAATGTCTAAATGAACAGAAAAAAATTGAACTTATTTGTGAAATGCAGTCACCTTTATTTAGGCTACCTGACAGAGTTCTGGTTCTACAATACCAGAACTGACAACAAACGGTGAACCTTCTCGACATGAATATATCAATTCATAAAGAGAGCAGCTCTGATTGGATCACTCCACAACTTATCCCACCACCACCAAGCTAAGGCAGCTGTGATTAGATATATTCCTAACTTGTTTCTACTTTCTACATGACCAAATTAGGTCTTACTGGATTAAGTCTCTGTCAAACATTTTTGTCTAGTTATTATTAATTGATGAAAATGTCGGTTAATGTAGTTTTGGTTTTGATCCATGTGCACTTGTTTTTATTAGTTATGATCTAGTTTCTGTCAGGGGAAAAAAGGTAGTTGAGGAAAAAAAAGATGCTAATAAGGTGCCAACAGAATTAAAGGTGCAGTGTGTAGAAATTGGCATTTTAGTGACATCTAGTGTTCAGATTTTGGAATGAGCCTGCCGTTTCTAAAACATCATTTACAACAGTTATGAGGTGAGGGTTTTTTTCTTTCATATTTGTAACTATTATTTTAATAGATTATATGTCAGTGAAGATGCCACATGCTATACAGGTAGATTGCTAGACTTGTATTTAAAAATTGCATTTCGCTCTTTTTGTCCCCACCTGTAGACAAGATGGCGGATCGTTATGTCAGCCTCCAGAGGGGAGACCTGCGGTACATAGATATAAAAAGGTTTTCTAACTTAACAAAAAGAAAGTTTCATGGGGATGGTTATACACTTATTTCAATGGACTTAACGAAGAAATAGAAACATTCTATCCTATATTTACCGTTTCTGTTCGGTGAAATGCTGCCAACTTCTACACACTGCACTTCTAACACTGAAACAATCACCACCTTGCTGCCTTGTCCCCGCCTTCCTCTTGACATCCTTTCTCTGTCTCTTCCTTCTAGGGCTGCAGCAAAGTAGACCAGGAATGCTGACCCCGCCCTCTGGCTCCGCCCCTGACCTTTCAGCCCGTCACGTTGCCCTGCGATTGGTTGAGACGTACCAGAGGCCCCCTCACAGCAGCAGTAACGTGCGACCGGGGGTGCCTGAGCTTTACGGTCGGGGTGTAGAGCAGGCCCAGGGGGGGTTGTTTAAAGCGCCCATGCCCCCCCTGCACCAGACGGAGGGTTTTGGGGGCTCAGGAGGACGGAGGGACCTGCCCAGACCCACAGACCTTGGTTTTGCTCTCCCTCACGCCCAAGATGCAAATTTCCCCCCCAGTCCCCTGCCAGGACTTGGCTCCCCACACCGCAGCCCGTACGCCCAGACACCAGGCACCCCCAGACCAGACTATGCCCAGCAGACCCCTGACCCCTTCACCCAGCAGTCCCCTCTGAGCTCCAGACCGTCACCTGATCCCTACGCCAACCCCCAGACTCCTGGAACCCCACGGCCTCACTCTGACCCCACCTACCTCACCACACCTCCCTCACTGAGGCTAGACCAGTACAGCCAACAGTCTGCCAACCGCCGCCCATCCCCCTCCCACCCAAACCTGGACCCCTACTCCTCAAGCCCCGGGACGCCACGCCCTCCCGTTAATGAGCGCTTCCCTCGATCACCGGGGACCCAGAGGAGCAGTGACCCTTACGCCCAGCCCCCTGGTACTCCACGGCCCTCACCAGATCCCTACGCCCAGCAGCCCTCCACACCACGGCCCCAGAAGGCCCCTGAGCCCTTCAGCCAAGTCCCAGCAGAGACCTTCACACCTCAGCCTGCAGGATCAGGATCGTCCCCTCTCGCTCCAGGACTGACGCCAGAAACCTTTAACCAAGTCCACCACCAGGTAGAAGATAAATGTGTTTACACCTCAGAGATTGATGCCCCGTTTACACCATAGCACTGTAACAAGAAACAGCAAGGTCTTTCCTTTGCGTTTTCAAAAGCCCTCTGCGTTGACATGGAGACGGTGTGATAACATTGTGCGTTCACATGGATCAGCGAAAACGACAGAAAACAAAGTAGCATGCATGCCAAGCCAGTAGTTGGCGTTGTAGGTTTGTAGTGAAACAGCGCTGTTGCAATACATGTCTTTGTACGAATACTTTCCAGTAAGTCAGTCTTTTCAGTTTATTCGCGTCTCCGCTGGTGCGAGTATTGACGCAGCAAATCCACTTTTTGTTTGAGGGGTAATAATAAATTGAGCACAGTTAGCAGCACAAATGTTGCTCTGTCGTCAGCCATAGCCTTTTTTTGATGTGCCTTGGTGTGCTTACAACCTTTATCTGTAATACTGCTTTCACACTTAAATTAGCAGGTCAACACATGTAACATGCTAACAATCAGCAAGTGACTAGTTAGCAGACAAGCTGATGATACAAAGGCTGATGGTATTTGTTGCTGAGACAGCAAAGAGTCACAGAAGTTACAGATGAAGAGAGTGTGCACAATATTACAGTGTCGGCACGTTACGCCGATGTCATGATGTAAATTAGCGGGTTGTGCCAGGTGTGATGTTCTCATTGTAGCCGATCTGAGGTTAGCCGTTTAAAAAATACGGGAATGAATAGGAAAAAATGTAACTAGAAATTCACCTGCATTCAAATACTGTTTAGCATGTGTGCACAGAGAATGGGGGTTTGTAAACTTTTAATGCAGTTTTTAGCTAGCTACTTACTAATGAAGGTAGTCGTCAAGACCCGTGTGACGTCCTGGAAAAATCCTGGAAAATGATTTAAAGAAAAAAGTGGGAACTCTATCTCAGTTTTCAAGCGTTTTTGGCATCATGTAAATGGGTCCTGAATGTTAGTGCAGCCTTGTTCACCTTCTCCATCTCCTGGTTTTCTTCCTCCAGCTGCAGCAGTCTCCAGGGCGACACCATCAGCACCTTCAGCAACAACAACAGGACCCCTTTCCCAGAGCTCCCGGCAGCCAACCACAGAAGCCTGCGGTGATGTCAGAGGAATTCCCAGGATTGGCTGGTCAGACACCAGGTCATGACCCCTTTGAGCAAGGTCACATGACACCAGGTCCCTCACAGGCTGACAAGCCATCAGCCAATGAGATGCCAGGGCTGGCTCCTGATGGACCAATGAGCATTCTGCCTCAGCTCGGGGATTCTGAGGAGAAACTAAGACAGGTAGGACAGGCAGGGCATTGGTGGTGCAATCTTATAGTCTGCTGCTCCAGTGGCGTGTGAACGTTTTATTGATACTGACTGATGACTGGCATAGAAACTCTAACCGTCAGTGAATGAATGGATGTGAAAAAGAAAAAGATTTTCCACCGCTGTAACTTTCTGAGGCTTAGTGAGCACAACTACCTTCAGAATGTTTGTGTAAAGTACCAGACTGTCTGCAAATTAAACCATAAACCATGTGACCTCATCCCAATCTGTGCTCCTGGGTACACCAGGAATAAAAATGTAATCACTGGAAAAGAACAAAGGCTGAAATGGACAAGCTTTAGCATTGTGTGCAGAGGACCACTGATTTGGAACGAGCTTGATAAAATACTAAAAATGTCACATTCCATCTCCACCTTCAAGAAAAACTACAAACTCAACTCCTAGCAAAGCATGTTTAATCGTATCTTATTGCTTAATTTCTTGTTAACATTGCCACTGTACTTTGCTTCAAATCCATTGTAACCAGAATACTGTGATTGTCTGTTGTTTATTGTTTGCCTATTACCGACCTGTACGTTGTCCATATTATTCGGATACCTGGCCAATATCTTATATTCATGGAAAAACCCTGCCCCTATTAAAAGCTTTAAAAAGCTTCCTTAGGGTGACCCTTTTCACACATATAATTGTGTGAAAAAAAAATACTTGTATACACTAGGTATTGTATTTTATTGTATTTCTGTATGATGTGTGAATAAAACTAAAACTAATGTGTAGATTTGACCTGAGGTGTGAAGCTGCTTACAGTGGTCACGTGTCCATTTACCGTCCTATAGTGAAAACACGACTCTCTGATCTCATTTCATTTTCATTTTTTTTAATCATCTCAAACTTAAAAAAGAAAACACGACTCTCTGATCTGACTCCTGTTCTCGCTGTCTTCCTGTTTGTTGCAGCGTCAGCGTCTCCGTCAGCTCATCCTCCGACAGCAGCAGCAGAAGAGCGCGTTACGACAGGAGAAAGGTCTTCAGGAGGCCTCAGGAGCTGCTGCACCTCCCGCCGTGGCTCCTGCTGCCCTGCCTCCCCCTGCTGTGCCGCCTTCTGCCGGTACTCCTCGTCACTGGTCCCAGGAGGACCCCTCTGCTCCTCCAGCCGACCTGTTTGGACGTCCCCCGCCCCCGTATCCTGGCACGTTGAGGCCTGCTGGACCAGCAGGTGCTCTGGCTCCGAGGTTCCCAGGAGGATTTCCAGGAGAGCAGCAGAGGGGCTTCGCTCCCACAGAGCCTCCTTTCCCCAGGCAGAACCTCCCCCGGCAGTTGGGAGTCCAAAGAGCGCCTCTGAGGTGAGAGAAGAGACGAAGGCCCAGACCACACGAATATGATATATTCCCAAAAGCACATTTTTCCGTACAATTTAGCCTCTCAACCACACCAACACGCGATTTCAGACCATTAGACTGCTTCTTCTTCCTGTTTTTGACTGCGCATGCTCATAACGTTCTTCTGTGTTTTTCACATTTTGCTAACCTGCCGCCTATCGGCCAGGCATGGCATTGCATGCTTCAGCGGCGACTGTTTTCAGTTTTTTCCTCAAGTTTTTTTGTTTATTTATTTATTTGAAGGGCATCGTAATTTGAATTTTGACTCCAATATCTGCCAAAAACATTCACAGTTAGATCTTTTCTTGCTGGACCATCCAGAGATACTGAAGTGTTTATCTGATGACCGTCGGCAGAGACAGGCTAATGCTTCCCATTGACTCCCAGTGTTTGAGCTAAGCTAAGTAGCAATGGACAAGTTCTGTTAGTCTCTTCCTTGTTACTGCAAGTGGCAAGACACAAACACAAAGAAATGTTGGCATATCCCTTTCAAGCTGTGATGTCGGAAATGCTTCGTCATATCTGGTCCAAACCGAATGTCTTCATCTTTTAGTTTAGTCAAACTTTCTGCTGCAGAGGTCCTCCATAACCCCCTCAAGGTGCTGACAGTCTCTTCTGCTCTCCTCCACTCAGGTTCAGTGTTCCTCCAGGAGCACCAGCAGGTCTCCAGGACCCCTTCTTACGTCCTCCTCAGGGATCCCTGCCTGGATCTGGGATGGGGGTCGTTGAAGGTGTCCAGGTCCAAATGAGGAGACCTATGTCTGGAGACTTGATGAGCATCAGACCCCTTGCTGCTCCAAACGCTCCTCCTCACCTGATGCCAGGTGAGACGGAGGCTGAGGGTGTTCCTCAGTCACATCGTTGTTATTTTCTGAAGCTCTGATTGTTCTTCTGCTAAGGTCAAAGATGGAGTCACCATGGAGGTGTCCTCCTGAAACTAAGGGTGCATCTGAATAGTCCTTTTTTTGATAAGAAACCTTCCTTAACTGAAGAAATGACCCGCAAGAATTTAAGTGTCAGCCATGATAAGGGCTGTTTGAATTCTCCAAATGTTAAGGAAAGGAGAGTCGTTGCTTCTTTTATGATCTCCTTTATCTTAGGAATAGAATAGAATAGAATAGAAAGCTTTATTGTCATTATACACTGTGTACACACATACACAATGTAAAACGAAATTTGAAAGACAACTCTGACGGTGCAACAGAAATAAGGTAGAAATATAAAAAATAAGAATAAAAGCAAGTTAAATAAAATATTTACAAGGGAGCATAAGAATGTGCAAGGGTGCAGTAGAGGGCATGACAGCCGCAAAAATGGAGATAGATACATATAATGCACATTTACGTGGCTGAAACACTTCAACAGCATGTTGATGAGCTATTGAGGAAACACTGGACCATCCTTTACGAAAGGAAAGGAGAAAAGAACGCCCCATAATGCCTTACGGAAACTTACGAAGGAGAAAGGACAGTGAGTTTGTGGGACTGAAGATATGTAGGCCATATTATACTAAGAAAAAACATTATTTTTGCAGATATACAGAAAAATATTTGCTTCCAAGTCAGTGCTTTCAAAAGTAAAACCTTTAGTTCATTCTACTTAATCATTTTTAAAATAATGAATGGATAAACAATTATATTTTATCATTTATAAAGCACTTAATTTAAAACATTTCTTTTTCTCCACACCCATTTACAATTTTCATGAATTAATAAACAAACAATGTTTCCTATTTTCATGTAATATATTAGTTTCCACTGTCCATCAATCTCCTTTTATGAAGTAAATCATGGCAATGACAAAATAGAAGAATGGAGGCTCTAGTAACGCTTCTTAAAAACTCATGAAATTTGGTCATGTCTAATATGTATTTATAAACCCATTATCAATTTATCAGTTGTCTTACTGTCTCCTTATCATTATATATAAAACAAATCCATCAGCTGTCTCCCTCTCAGCAGTTTAGCAGTTTCTTTCCTTTTGTTGTTTTAATTAACACGACCCTCTGTGCCTTTTCCTCTGACTCTTTCGATCTCTGTCTGACCTGATTATTGATTTAATCGTGCTCAGAGTTCTGCCTTTTCTGCTTTTGTTTTGACTGTTGTTTCCTATTTTCATCTTATATATTAGTTACCACTGTCCATCAGTCTTCTTTTATGAAGTAAATCATGGCAATAACAAAACGGAAGAATGGAGGCTCTAATAATGCTTATTAAAAAAGAAACACTAAAGAAGGACAAATGAGGCATTTTGCAATACTTCAGATATAATAACACATTTTAAGTTCTTTTCCGTGCCCTGTCAAAGATGTAAACACTTACAGATGTTCTGACCTCACAGCTGTGATCAGAAAATACACACACTAGCTGACACAAAGCAGCGCTGTGAGGTAAAGCAGATGACAAAGACGCTTCTTGTAGTTCATTTTCAGAACGTTTTCGTTCATCATTACTTGCCAACGACACAAAAAGTCATTGTTGCATAAATATGACACCAAAGTGAAAGTGCAGTTGGATTCCTCTTTTACTGCAGTTCTCCTTTGCTTTCCTCTTTTTTCCTCCTGCCCTTGACCCTATGACGTTTCCATCGGGGTTAAGGGAAGGTGGATAGGAAAGGACTTAGGAAGGACACACCCTAAAACAACTTCTTCTTGTCTCTCTAGGTGTCCCCCAGCCCTTCCTCCCCCGCTCCCTCCCTCCCCAGCAGCACAGCATCATGGGACAGCCCTACATCGAGCTCCGTCACCGAGCTCCTGAGAACCGTCTGAGGCTGCCCTTCGCTCTGCCGGGGGCCCCTGAGACCGAGGTCCCCCAGCTGCAGCCCCGGGACCCCCACCACATCGCTATCAGAGCCCAGGGGGGGAGGATGGGTGAGGGGCCGCTGGGTCAGCAGGTGGGGATGGACCAGCAGCTCGGCCACACGGCGGCGACGCTGACGCAGAGCGCAGAGGCAGCAGGGGCTGATGGGATAGAGGAGCACCTGGAGGGGGAGGACTCGGCTGTGAAGGACTTGGAGGACGTGGAGGTGAAGGACCTGGTGGACCTGAACCTGAACCTAGACCCTGAAGACGGTAAGATCTTCATTCACACTTTATCGTCGCTTTATATTTTCAATCCTTTGACAGTTTGAACACCTTAAAAAACAAGCAATGAATGAGAATAAACAAGCGGAGAGCTGACCAGCCAATCACATGGCAGCAACTTCATCCATTAAAGTATTCTGACGTGGTCCAGATGACCTGCTGAAGTTCAGTGAAGCACCAGAATGGAGAAGAAAGGTGATTTGAAGGACGTTGAAGGGGTGTTGAAGGTGGCATACAGGCTGGTCTGTCAACTTCTGATCTACAACCATCGCTTCAGTTTGCAGAGAGTGGTCTGAAAAAGAGAAAATATCCATGTTTTTTGGGCTGCTAAGTAGTCTTGTTAGCATTTTTACTCGGTCTTGGACTGGCTGGACTCTGGTTTTCCCTTCAAGACCGATCAAGACCAGCACTGATCTGCTGTTCCTGAACATTAATGTGAATAAGGAGGAACACCTGGTAAAACAACATGACAAAATGCACTTCTTGGTAAGCTCCTGAAGTTTATGAGTACAAGGTTTCGATTTTTAAATTTTCTGTTCTCCCTTTGGTGTTTTCAGGCAAAGAGGATCTGGACCTCCACCTGGACGACTTCCTCCTGTCAGGGAAGTTCGACCTGATCGCCTACGCCGACCCGGAGCTCAATCTGGAGGACAAAAAGGACATGTTCAACGAAGAGCTGGACCTGGGGGAGCCTGTGGAGGAGAAGGAGGGGGGAGAGAAGAGAGACGGGGCGAGGAAGACTGAGACTCAGGCCCCTCCAACGGGGCAGGTCAAACAGGAAGTGAAGGACGGAGTCAAGACTGAAGGCAGCAGGCCTGCGCCCCCTCCAGGAGGTCCCTCCACCCCCCTCAGCAAGGTGAGTCCACCTCGGGATGGGGCAGATCCGCCTGGCCCTTTAGGCAATATAGGCATGTTTATAATTTATTATGATTTTTATTTATATACTTGTTTACAGGATTTTCAATTTGTAGCAAGGGTATTTATATTGTATTTCAGATTTTATGTATATATTTTTAATTTAAGCATGAAAATATTTAGATTCCTTGACCATGAAAACATATCATAAGCAATTGGTTCATAATGATATCTATTTGAGTTCAGAAGTTAATCACAAAAATCACATTTTTCATCATGGCGGATCCAGACGGTGATCCGAATCAGTCCCAAAATCTAATTATTTGTTCCTTGTCCCAATCCGGGCATTTCCTGAAAATGTCATTGAAATCCGTCTATAACTTTTTGAGTTATGTTGCTAACAGAGAAACAAGCAAACTTGCTAACTAACAACAAAAAAACAGACCCGGTATTAAATCAGTATTAGGGCTGAACGATATGGACAAAATTTCATATTTCAGTGTTCATGCCAAATATCTTGATATTATGATATGACTACGAATTTGGTGAAAACCAAGCGGTGCATTCATGGGCAGTTGTAAAAATGAATTTTTTTGTGATTTCCAGAGCTGTACATGCAGGGCGAGCGAGAGGGAAATTTATATTGTTTATGTTGTTGCTTTTTCAATATTAATATCTTGATTGTCATATCTCAATATTGATACAATAACGTTATATCTTTTAGTCCTAATAGGTATAAACTAGTGGTGTGCGATATGGCGATATTAAACCGTTAAGGATTATAACATGGGGATGATCTCATAAAGCAGAAAGATCGTCAGATCGTCTGTGTGGGGGCAGAGACTTTGACACACACCCGACTAGCCAATCGTAGCACATTACGCGGAGTGCATGGTGGGATCTCCTGTTTCGTTATGTAGCGTGAAGCCATGGCGGAAAGAAAAAAGTAGATAAAAGCTTGAAGATGTCTGAACAAAAATCTGTTCTAAAGCAGCTGTATTATTCACTCAGATTATAGACATTGCAGTTAGATAACATTTGTTTTAAATTGTTGCACTTTAAGAGATAATGTTGATATTGTTGTTCATTACCTTTTATGTTTACATTTATTAGACATTTTTATAAAAACTGCACTATTTATATTAAAACCTGTTCAGAAAGTTTCTTTGGCTTTAATTGTCTTTTTTTTTTCTTTTAGGGTTTTACATGTTTTATATGTTAAACATGGGGAAATAATGGTCAAACGTGCAAATTAGTCTAGAAAGTGATTGTGATTTTATTTTTAAAAAATCGTGATATATTTGTGCCATATCGCCCACCCTGAGTATAAACCAGAAATTTAAAATAGTAAGACTCTTCACATAAGCCAGACTTAAAAGGTACTGTAGCTCGCAGACAATGTTAATGCCCGGATGTTAAGTCCTGGAAAATGATTTCTTGACAAGAGCGGGAACCCAGATTGATGTTTGTATTTTTTGTCAGTCACTAATCAAACGTCCTCTTGTGTGTTCCTCAGGAGAAGGAGGACCACCCTGGACCCTCAGTCCCGGATCAGGCTCTGCTGTCGGGGTCAGCTCCTCGAGGTCCGCCCCTGATGGTTGCAGGTAAACAAACAGATGAGAAGATCATTCAGTCTGAATTTAACTTTTTAACAATTATTGATCACTTTACTGAAATACTGACCTCTCTCCCCACTCAGGTCCTCAGTCCGCCCCCCCTCAGAGACCATTCGGACCCTCCACCCTCTTCCCCTCCCCCTCTCAGAGTCTTCCTGTACCCTCCCACCCCGGTCTGACTCCTCAGGGCCCCCCTGCTCCTCCTCACTCTCTGACCCTCCAGCCCTCCCAGGCTCCCCTCCTCCTGAACCCCCAGACCCAGCCCTCCCAGCTAGGCAGCTCCACACAGAACCAGACCCCCTTCCTCCAGAACCAGAACCAGAGCCAGAACCAGAACCAGGATGCCAACAACCAAGGCAAGCGGCCTCTGCTCCTGGAAGAGCAGCCACTCCTCCTGCAGGACCTCCTGGACCAGGAGCGTCAGGAGCAGCAGCAGCAGAAACAGATGCAGGCTCTGATCAGGCAGAGGCCCGCCACCGAGGCCGTGATGCCCACCATGGGTAAGACCCCCGATAGAGATTAAGACTGAAGCCTCAGAAATACAGCTGCTGGCAGGCTGTTGATTTGGCACTCCTGATTTCGCATGAAGTGAGAAAAATGCAAGGATTGGTTTTATTATTTGATATTTTTTATAAAATAAACATAATTGGTGTTTTCATTATTTATTCTTTTTTTAACCAAAAATCTGAAAACACAAACGCAATAATTGTTTTCATTACTTAATATCTTTTTTATTACCGTCAATCTGACAAAAGTCCCCAAACAAATATAATGGGTATTTTAATTGTTTAACCTTTTTTATTTACCTTAAATCTGAAGAAAATGACAAGATTGGTGTTTTCAAAATGTTATCTTCTTTTTTTGTTTACTGTGAATCTGAAAAATCAGGGGGAAAAAATGGAAAGGATGTGTTTTTTTGTTTTGTTTTGTTTTGTTTAATCTATTTAAATTATTTTTTTTACCCAAAATCTGAAAATATAAACGAAATGTTTTTTATTATTTCAAATTTGTTTTTTGTTTAACTTTAATTCAGAAAAAAGATAAAAGCAAATGTGATGATTGTTTTTATTGTTTCATATTTTTTGTATTACCTCAAATCTGAAAAAAAAAATCCAGAAATAAATGTAATGAGAATTTTCATCATTCAAATTTTTTTAAAATCTTATATCGTAAAAACATCTTTTGAAAATAGACATAATCGGTGTTTTCAATATGTAATCCTTTTTTTTCCTTGAATTGAAAAAAAATCAGTAAAAAATAAATGTTATTGTGTTCTCATTATTTCTTCTTTTTTTTTTTCAAAAATCTGAAAAGAAACACAGTTTTTGTTTTCATTATTTCAATTTTTTTTTTTTTGTTTACCTTAAATCAGTAAAAAAACAGAAAAGCAAATGGGATGATTGTTTTTGTTATTTTAGATTTTTTGTATTACCTTAAATCTGAAAATCCCAGAAACAAATGTAATGGGTATTTTCATTATTCAACATTTTTTAGCATTAAATCTTAAAAAGAATCTTTAGAAAAAAAAATAGATATAATTGTTTTTTTCAATATGCAATCTTTTTTATAACCTTAAATCTGCAAAATCAGAAAAAAATAAATGTTATGGGTGTTTTCATTATTTCTTCTTTTTTTTTTTTTTTTTACCAAAAATCTGAAAAAATCCCAGAAACAACTGTAATGGGTATTTTTATTATTCAACCTTTTTTTTTCACCTGAAATCTGAAAAAATCTCTAAAAAAAATAGACAAAATTGATGTTTTCATTATTTAGTGTTGTTTTTTAGACCTTAAATCCCCCAGTCCTCACTTTTCCAGCCCTACCATAAGCAAAGCAGTAACTTAATATGTTGTCCTTTTTTTATGTTTAGCAGACTTTGACACCATCACCGACCCCATCATGAAGGCCAAGATGGTGGCTCTGAAGGGAATCAACAAAGTGATGACTCAGGGCAGCTTGGCTCTGAACCCCATCGTCATCAACAGGTATGAACACAGAGTCTGCTTTAACACAAACTCCCTGCTGTCACCAGGCCTTTTTATTCTCATAATAATATTTAAAAATGTAATATTGTCCTAGCGGAGCCCCACAAACTCGTCTGCAGTCATAAATGAATAAAATCGTGCTTTAGGAGGTGGTGGCTCTTGCTATGAGTCCCTCACACAAATCCTTCCTTTTTTAAACTTAGTTTTTATTTTTCATTAAACAAACAGAAACAGGGTCATTACAGGTTCGACACGGCCTTTAGACTCCTGAACAGCTGACAGGAGTCTGCAGTTTAATCAACCACACAGCTCAGTTTGCTCAGATAAAACTGTTCCTGCACTTTTATGTCAGATCTTTGCACAATAAACATGTTTACAGAAATCTGTCCCATTCCTTTAATAGTGATATTTATGTTTTTATTTATATGGCTGGAATTAATCTTATCTTTATTTATATTTGTACAGTGTGTTCTTGCTGCTTTCTATTAGGGCTGAACAATATGGACAAAGTTTCATATCTGGATTTTCCTGCTAGGGCTGGGCATTATTACCTAATCTCATTTTCATGATTACTTGAAGCTCTTACCTCGATTATGATCAATGAACGATTATTTTATGCTATGCTTGAACAAATTAGTGGTTATACCGATGGTCGTCGATATGCTCTTCCTGCAGTATTTACACTAGGGCTGAACAACTAATTGCAAATTAGATTAAATCGCAATATGGCTTGTTGCGATTTTCAAATCGCAGAAGGTTCAATATTTTCAGCCCAAAATGTGTTGAACATTTTGGTATTGTAATTTAGTTTTTTGCAATTTCATGCCTATTTTTTTACCTCTATTCATACTCTTTTTTTTTTCCTTTTTTACCTTTTTTTTACCCCGTTTTTACAACTTTATGCCTATTTTGCCCCCATTCTTTTTTGGCCACTGTCAGAACCATTTTTGGAATTTTTACATGGCTTTTGAAATTTAATTTCAAATTGAATCCCAATTTTGCTGCCATAATCAATTTTCCTAAGCCACTTTTGGATTTTTTTGCCAATTTTTCCCCTTTTTTGTTGCAATTTCATACCTATTTTGCACCTATTTATTAACCTTTTTCCACTTTCATACCATTTTTACCCAGTTTTTACAATTTCATACCTTTTTTTCTTCTGTTCTTTACTTCTCCACTTTTTCTCAAGTCGTTTATCCTTAGATTAATTTAATGTCATATTGGTTTTACTATAAAAACATCTACTGCTTATGTTTGTTCAAGAATACATAAGATGAGGAACATTAAAACAATTGCAGAGTAAATCGCAATATTGGAGAAAAAAATCGCATTTAGATTTTTTTTCTCAGATCATTCAGCCCTAATTTACACATGACTTCTTTCTGCTTGATATCTTTGCACAGAATCCAAAATGTGCCCAAACAATTGAGACTGTATTTTTCTTGGCTACAGCGTCCTTTGATAGATTGGCGATTGTCTGCTCCATGTTGGTGGCGTCGCGCTCTTGGCAAAAGTGAACGTAGACTGAACATAGGGGGCGTGGTCATGTGACTTACTCAGGGAAAATAATCAAGACAATAATGTTTAAAATGACTTCAATTATAGGGTCTAACGGTTGATTTTGCTTATATTTTTATTAATTGCCCAGCCCTAATTCATGCCAGATATCTCAATATTGATACGGTACGATATGACTACGGGTTCAGTTAAAACCAAGCGGTGCATTCAAGGGCAATCGTAAAAATGAAACTTGTTGTGACTTCCAGAGCTGTACATGCAGGGCGAGCGTGGGGGAAATCTATATCGTTTATCGTTGCTTTCTCGATGTTAATATCATGAATGTGCACATCTTGTTATTGATACAATAATATATCTTTCAGCCCTACTTTCTATGTTCTGTTAATTACTTTTATACCTCTTAACTGATATTATTTGTGGACAGCAGAGGAGAAATTTCATTGTGCAGGGAAACATTTTTCTTTATGTACAAAAGGAAATAAACACTTTGAATCCTGAAACAAATAATATTTCGTGGATGCGGATCAGCTTCTAATGCACAGTCCAACAAATCCAACAAACAGTTTTACTTTCTGCCTGACTCTGCTTTTGTGTGTCTTTCAGGTTCCAGCCAGCTCCGGGGGCCCCAGCGGCTCCTCTGGCCCCGGCTGCAGAGGGGGCTCCTCCGACTCCACACCCGACGGTACAGGTGACTATAACCGTGTCATGATGCGTCCTAATGAAATAAATGCAGTGATTTAATACCTCCACCAAGGAGGTTGTGTTTTGACCCCATTTGTTTGTTTTGTTGTTAGCAAGATTACTTAAAAACTGGTGGACAGATTTTGCTAAAATTTTCAGGAGATTTTGGTAATGACCCAAATCAGAAACTATTAGATTTTGGTGGTGATTCAGAAATTTATTTGAATACAAAAAAAATCACAAAATTTACTAAAAAAATCCCATTTGTTAACATTGGGCCATTTTTACCTCCGCCAAGGAGGTTATGTTTTTGGGAGAGTTTGTCTGTCTGTGAACAAGATAACTCAAAAAGTAATGGATGGATATGGATGAAATTTTCAGGAAATGTTCAGCATGGAAAAAGGAAGAACTGATTCAATTTTGGTATTGATCCGGATCACCGTCTGGATCCGCCATGATGAAAAATGAGATTTTTGTGAATAACTACTGAACTAAAATAGATATCATAATGAAACCAGTTGCTAATGGTATGTTTTGATGGTCAAGGAATCTAAATATTTACATGAAATGAAGGTAGGACTAATATTTATGGTAAAAAATCACAATATGGGAGAGGACTGTGGTGCTGGCAGAGGTCTACGCTCTCCGAGTGCTTTTCTAGTCATAATGTGTCTCAATCATCATAGTAAATTTTATCTGGATCTGATTCAGACTGACGCCACAAACATTAAGGTTTAAAATGGGAAATTGCATCTTTTACAGAAAAGCCAGGTCCATAACTCAGCTGCCTGGCGGACGTCTTCACTCTCGGAGTGCTTTTCTAGTTCAGAATAAAGCATATTTGACTTTAATCAGGATCCTTTTTCTCTCTGTCAGGACGGGAAGTTAAACCCTCCAATGATCCGACCAAATCCCCCGAACTTCGGCCCGGGCTTCACCAGTGAGTACCACAAATTTACGTGTCATGACTGAGTTTGTTTTTCTTCTTTGTTGTTAGTAAAATCCAGATTAATGCAAAAGGACCAAACCATCCTGGTTACATAAATCCACTGATTGATCCAGTGGCCCCTCTTGGATTTTTCTCCTCTTTGTGTGATGCAAGAAGATGTTTATTGTTTTTATTACTGATCCGGATTTATTGTGTAGATGTACAGAGCTTCACGCATTTATAGAACACCTACTATAAAAAAAAGAAACTGTAATATAATGGAAATCTTTTTAATTTTTTTGGAAACTGTTGTTATTATTGGACGTTTTTAACAGGAATGGCGAATTTAAACTGAATAACTTTTTTTTTGCCCTAATTTACGCCACTCAGTGAAGTTAGAAATGAATCAAGCAGAGTAATTGATCATTAAAACTATAATATTAAGCTCACTCATCCTGCTGTAACATCTTAATCAAGAAGTAAAAATCAACTTTACTTTTATGTCAGTTATGTCATGTGTCACTGTGATAATTTTATTTAAGCGTTAAAAATATCATTTCATTTAAAAGCTTCTACATACTGGCGTATTAAATGTTACAAAAACATAAAAATGAGCTTGGTAATAACCAACTCTGTTAATTTAGGACAGCTGTGGCATAAGCCTCACACTGGGTGGCAGTCTAATAAACCTGTTAAGCATCAATCAATCAATCTTTATTTATTAAGCATTTTTCAATCTCAAAACATGCTCCACAAAGTGATGTACATTCAAGAACACAAGCAGATACAGTGGGTACAGAAAGTATTCAGACCCCCTTTAATTTTTCACATATTGTTATATTGCAGCATTACCTAAAACCATTTAATTTCATTTTTTTCCTCATTAATGTTCACACAGCATCCGATATTGACAAATTGACAAAAAAAAAACCACATAATTGTAGAAATTTTCGAAGATTTATTAAAAAAAGAAAAACGTAAGTGTCAGGAAGCACAAAATAAAATACAAAAAAAACCTCCAAACCACATTTAACACGCACAAACTCACACATAAGGACACTAAATGAGGGAACACATCTCAAATTTAAAATGAGGAAACAAAAGACCTGAGACTGGACTGATAAAACAATGATTGGACACGATAAAGGTAATAAAGAGTTAAATGTTAATAATAATAAAACAGTGTTAAAACAACAACAACAAAAAAAAACAATAAATAACAGGAGGTAATAAAACACAAAATAATCACCCCAAAACTAAAATAGAGTAAAACACACAATGCAGATAAAGAGATTAAAACAAAATCTGGTAAAAGCCAGACTAAATTTAGGTTTTGAGTTTGCTTTTAAACGTTTAATGGTTAATAGTTTACTTTTGGTCTAAAGTCAGCTGCAGGCTTTGTACGTAAAGACTGATTTATGAGCTGCTCTGCTGGTTTTTTTATTTTATGTTTTTAATTTTTGATCCATTTCTGACACATTTGGTCACAGAGATCCACGTCCTTCGCACAGCTCGAGTTCATCAGGTAAACATTAAACTCACTCTTCCTCCTGTGACAGTCTTCTTCGTTCTTCTGTGTGTCCCTCAGACGAGTCTCAGAGGCGGCAGTACGAAGAGTGGTTAGGGGAGACGCAGCAGCTCCTGCAGATGCAGCAGCGCCTCCTGGAGGACCAGATCGCCGCCCACCGTAAGACCAAGAAAGCTCTGTCTGCCAAGCAGAGGACGGCCAAGAAGGCGGGGCGAGTGCTGAGCGAGGAGGACGCCAACCAGCTGAGGATCGTCACCGAGCAGCAGGGGGGGGTGCAGAGGCAGCTGGAGCAGGTACACCAGAACGACTCATCACCGATCACTTTACTGTAATACCTATAAAAGCTTAAACTGTATACCAGCCAAAGTCACGGTGCAGAGGCAGCTGGAGCAGGTACACCACAACGATTCATCACCGATCACTTTACTGTAATACCTATAAAAGCTTAAACTGTATACCAGCCAAAGTCACGGTGCAGAGGCAGCTGGAGCAGGTACACCAGAACGACTTATCACCGATCACTTTACTGTAATATCTATAAAAGCTTAAACTGTATACCAGCCAAAGTCACGGTGCAGAGGCAGCTGGAGCAGGTACACCAGACCGATTCATCACCGATCACTTTACTGTAATATCTATAAAAGCTTAAACTGTATACCAGCCAAAGTCACGGTGCAGAGGCAGCTGGAGCAGGTACACCAGAACAATTCATCACCGATCACTTTACTGTAATACCTATAAAAGCTTAAACTGTATACCAGCCAAAGTCACAGTGCAGAGGCAGCTGGAGCAGGTACACCAGAACGATTCATCACCGATCACTTTACTGTAATATCTATAAAAGCTTAAACTTTATGTCAGCCAAAGTCCAGTGCAGAGGCAGCTGTAGCAGGGACACCAGACCGATTCATCACCGATCACTTTACTGTAATATCTATAAAAGCTTAAGCTGTATACCAGCCAAAGTCACAGTGCACAGGCAGCTGGAGCAGGTACACCAGAACGACTCATCACCGATCACTTTACTGCAATACCTATAAAAGCTTAATCTATATACCAGCCAAAGTCACAGTGCACAGGCAGCTGGAGCAGGTACACCAGAACGATTCATCACCGATCATTTTTCTGTAATATCTATAAAAGCTTAAACTTTATGTCAGCCAAAGTCACGGTGCAGAGGCAGCTGGAGCAGGTACACCAGAACAATTCATCACCGATCACTTTACTGTAATACCTATAAAAGCTTAAACTGTATACCAGAATTAATTTAGTTATCTATGTGTTCAAACAGTGTAAGTGAAATTATTGCATAATTATATCAGGTAAAATCAAGTTTTTACTCTTAAAATCTAGTGTAGATCTGTATATACATGTATATCATATCTATATTTAACCGTGTAAATCAATTTTTAATGTAAAAACAGAGAAATCAGTTGTTTCTTTGTTAAACAAGTGTTATTCCTGTTGTTCATCTTTAAACCAGTTATTAATGTATTCAACCAGTGTAGATTCAGTCTTTACTTTTTAAATCCAGTGTTTGTCTGTATTCAAACTATTGTAAAACCAGATACTACTTCATTAAACCAATGTAGTTGTGACTTTCATAAAACAAATCTATCTCAGATATAAAGAGGTGAAACCATCTAATATCAGAGCAGGAAAGAGACAAACTAACTCAAAAAGGTTGACCAGTGCTCCTTTATTATCATGTTGGAGTTTTTCTTTGGCCTGATGGCGTCCATGTTTTTGTGTTTTCAGATCAGGAAGCAGCAGAAGGACCACGCCGAGCTGATCGAGGAGTACAGAACCAAACAGCAGCACAGAGCCCTCACTCAACCAGCCGGCCCCCAAATCATGCCCGCAGGGGGGCCCCCTGTCCCCCAGACCCTCCTCCCCCAGTCCATGGTGTCCATGCAGCCCCAGCCGGGTGGCCCTGCACCAGTTCGGGTCCCAAACGTTCCCCCAGGCTGGACGCCGGGGGGCGTGGCCCCAGGGATGGCACAGAGGATACCCCTCCACCTGCCCCGCCAGATACCCCCCACTCTGCCCAACACTCCCCAGGCTCCTCCTCTCACACAGACCCCTCCCATGGTGCCCGGCCTCCGTCCTCCCACTGCGGGATTCACCGCTGGCCCCCAGGGTCCCACCGGAGCAGCAGCGGATGGAGCTGCCAACTCTCGCCAGGTAGCTGAGGGCGGGGCTTCTTATTTTCAGGTCGCCATGTTATCTTAAAGTTCTTAAGTTTCTTAGAACTTTGACTGCATGTTCACCTGGATTCAGAGAAGAATTATATCAATGTTCGGGGTCAAGTGTCAAAGGGGTTTTCTATCTCTCCAGATGAACAGATTTTGTACTGACGTCCACCTTGACTTTTAAAACCCTTTTTTGTAATGATGTCGCAGATGTGATTGTTAAAGGGATACACAAACTTTTTTTGTCTTTTCCTGTCCTGCCTCACTTCCTTTTGCAGGCAATTTGCGTTTTTAGAACGGCTCACTCACCACTGTGAATCGGCTCTCATTTTTCACTTAAAAGAGCTGTTCAAAAAATCACAGCTTGCTCGCAGATGTCACATCTCTAGCGCAAACTTCGCAGAAGTAGGACAAGTAGTAGAAGAAGAAAGAATGATAATAGAAGAGGATAACGTAACATGACGCGGCCAAAGAAAATGAGTAACAACAAGCACACAGGACTGTTTAGAATTGCTGATCAGTTTATATGATGACTGTAGGCAGAGGCAGGCTAACATTACCCATTGACTCTCACTGTTTGAGCTAAGCTAATTAGCGGTGGGTGAGCTCTGCCCGTCTCTTCCTTATTGCTACACACACAGTAAAAGAATTGTGTCTATCTGCTTGTCATGGACTTGGGAGTGAGGCAAGACATGAAAACAATAAAATGTTGGCGTTAGGCTGTTTAGAGGTAAAAGGTGCCTGAATGTGTTTGTTTGTCGCCCCCCGCAGGTGAAGTTTGATGACAACAACCCATTCAGTGAGGGTTTCCAGGAGAGAGAGCGGAGAGAGAGGCTGAGGGAGCAGCAGGAGAGACAAAGAGTTCAGCTCATGCAGGAGGTATAATACTTTAAATCAAGAGGAGTAGATCCTTGTGGAGGTTCCGGGGGTCGCTGGGGTCCTCCTGGCATTTCTGCAGAACTAAAGTTTATTTTTAATCGTGTGAGTTGGATGAGACAGGATGAACGTCGATAGGTGGAGAAACTCTAACTACGTCTCTGCTTTAAATGATCTCAGTCTTCACACTGTAATTCATTGACATCTTTATTTTGATCTTGTCAATGACAATTTAAAAACTGTTAAAAATACAAATAAGTGATAATCAAAAAAAAACAGACGGTAGCTGAATCAGCATTTTTATTTTTTAAGCCTCTCGTAGGAAAGGGTATCAACTTATCTAATCCTAACCCCTTAAAATGATAATAAAGAATGTAATGACCCATTTTCCATAAGAAATCAAACATTGTGCCCAGCAGAGTTTGTTTTTTTTTATTTGGAGACCCAGCCATGTTTACCTTTACAGGTGTGAGCAGAGAAGTGCTAACACAGGCTTGTGTGTTTCAGGTGGAGCGTCACCGGGCCCTGCAGCACAGACTGGAGCTGGAGCAGCAGGGGCTCCTGGGGGCCTCAGTGGGTGCAGGTGTTGTGGCTCCGCCCCCACCTGCTGCTGTGAGACAAACGCCTGCAGCTGCTGGACCAGCAGGGGGCGACAGTCTGTCCCAGATGCCTTTTTTCAGCTCTGAGCTGCCCCAGGACTTCCTGCAGTCACCTCCAGCCTCCAGACCGCCCCCTCAGCACCAGGCCGGGTCGCCGTTTCCCCCCAACAGCTTCATGGGCGGAGCTCACTCGGCTCCAGGTCTACTTCCTGGTGCAGCAGAGAGGGTCAGGGTCTTGCCAGAACACGGCCCTGGCGTGGACAGTTCATCTTTACCCATCCAGAACAGACCAAGGCCCTCTGGCCCCGCCCCCTCCCTCACACAGACTCAGCACACGGGGGTTGGACCTGCAGGGATGACCCCGTCCCATCCTGGAGCTCAGGCTCATCGTTTTGGACATAACTCCTCCCCCTCCACCCCGCTGCATCCCTCCTTCACTGGCTCACCCTCTGGAGGCCCCGCCTCCCTCATCCAGCTCTACTCTGACATCATCCCCGACGACAAACCAAAGAAGAAGAGCAGGAAGAGGGACGGAGACGACGCTGCGGGCGCGGGAGGAGCCAGGACACCGCTGTCGTCGCACTCTGATGACATCACAGCCCCGCCCACTCCAGCTGTGTCAGACACTTCCTGCTCTACGCCCACGAGGGCCGGCCTGGACCAGTTGGACCCCTGTGTCTCCCTCAGCTCCATGTCTGGTCTGGCTCCGTCCTCAGAGCTGGAGAGGCAGCTGTCAGTGATCTCCGCGGCCCAGCAGAGAGGCTCCGCCCCCGGGACAGAGTCTCAGAGAGGACCCCTATCTGCGGGCCGACTGGAGGTCAAGGTGAGAAAGAGGATATTAAACAGGACATTTGGTACAGTGAGCTCAACTGTTTAATGACATGAAGAGTAAGGCTATATCATTGTAACTGAATGACTCGCTGTGTAAAGTCTAATCATTTATACTCAGAGTTTAAATCAGCAGGACGGGACGTTTCAGAGTCGGTTTGTGCCGCGAGCTTCAGTGTGTTCAGTGCTGTTTTTTTTTTTTGTTTTTTTCAAAATATTTTTATTGAGAAAAAAGGACAATACAATACTTTTAATCACAGAATACAGTTCACTGTTTTCTTTTTTTTTAAACGCATATAAGAATGTGTACAAATCCCCCCAAAATAAATAAAAAAAATAATAATAATAATGGTGAAGGGTAGTATAGTATATAGTAAACCCCCCATCAGCGTCCACACACAGCTCAACATGACCAACACAAATACTATTGGTTATTCAGGTACCTCTAGGTAGGTACCTCTAAATTAGTGAAGTATGAAATAAAGAGTTGCCATTTCTAGCAAAATTTGGCTGTACATCCTCTCGACGTGTTTTAAATTTTCTCAACTTTTAGAAAAAATCATGACATCTTCAAGCCACTGGGAGGCAGAAGGTTATTCATCAGACTTACAACGCAGCAATAATGAACGTCTTGCTAGTCAGGACGTGAAAGCTATAATATCCTTTTGTGTAGAGTTAAAAGGATCAGGAATCCTAAATATAGCAATACAAGGACAAAGGTTTGAGATTTACCCCAAGAACAGTCGACATGGTAGTAAAATACCGCGCCCAGAAACCTTTTACATCAGCACAAAGAAAAAACATGCGGCTAAGAGGATAAGGAGAGCCGTGGCATTTATCACATTTGTCTTCCACTTCTGCATACAGTTAAGATTGTCTCGATTTAGAGAAATGTGCCCTGAATAAGACCTTAAATTGAAGAAGTCCAAGATGAGCACAGGAGATGGTGCATCGTATCCTCTTGTTCCCGGGACTGCTCGTGTATTTCATACTGTGCCTTTGTCCCTTAGGAGGAGCGTGAGGAGGGCGGAGCCTGCAGCGGGGGTGTTGTTAAGATGGAGGAGGGATTCTCGTCCCCTTCTGCAGACGGAGGAAAAGAGCTGCTCAGACACCTTCTGAAGGACAAAACCTCGCCCGCCACCACCCCATCACCATCCAGACAGGCCCCGCCCACCGCCTGCCGCCAGCTGTCCAATGAGAGCATGCGGTCTGAGGAGGACGACAGGCCCGGTTCGAATGGAAACATGGTGAGTCTGAGGATATGTGAAAGGGATGTAGCGGTATGAGAATTTCATAACACGGTTATTGTGACGGATTCTGTCGGCAATTTGAAAGGGTTTAATCAGCATTTCGACTCAGGTCGACCCACTGATTTGGATGATGTATTGTCCCCATGGCAAAACATTATGCCCTCCATCTGTAACTTCCGTGACTCTTTTCCATCTCAGCAACGAATTCTATCCACGTTTGTATCATCAGCGCCAAGTTTGTACATTTTTAAAGAGGGACAAAAGTAAAAAATACAGAAAACAGCTGACCAACGTGTCCATGGCCTGCATGCTTCTTTCCATTGTTCACATGGTCATGTTTTGTTGCACTGATGATGTCATCAACATGATGACATCAGCTTGATACACCAGAGGGAAAAAAACAGCCATGCAGCTCGTCTGCCTATTAGATCTGGATCTTGCCGATTGTTAGCAAGTTAACCCCTGGTGAAAAAACCCGTGCTGACCCGCTAATTTTGGTGTGAAAGCGCTGTAAAGCTGCATTCACACTGCAACTGACTCTGCGGTCAAAATCACGTCGCCTACTTAAGTATCGTCATGTGTCCATAAATACCTCATTTTGGTCACCATTGCTGTCGGCCAGAGCAAGAGACAAAAAAATTTAAGTCAGAAGTGTATTGAAACCATTGAACTAAAATAAGCTTTTCATAAGCTGACTAAAAGTCTAAGATTGTAGCTCAAAAACGTCTGTTGTCTTAAACTTCTGATCAGCAGACAAAAGCATGTTTGAGTTTAAATGAAATTTTCAACAAATTGTCTGCAAAAATTGGTCTTGTACTCCGGTTTCTTCTTTGTACATTTTGAAATTAACTTTGACTATATAAAGATCCAATAGCGCTAAATTGCAAATTCTTGCAATTTTTCAGTTTGTTTTAATGTTTTGATCTGGAGTGAATATGTTTTAAGTATCTAAATTTTGTATTTTTCTCTCTTTTTCTTTATTTAATTTCATTATTCTGTGTCATTTTGCCTCTTGTTATAACTTCCACGATTATTATTCTCTGTTTCATTGACTTTATCTGTATAAAGTAAGCATCATATGACTTTTTAATGCTGTGGAAAAGAAGGAAAATCCCTGCACTTTGCTTTTGTTACTGTAACAAAAGGCTACAATATGATTACTATAAATAAATCCTCAGGTAATTGCGCAGCCCTGAGTGTTCAAGAGTTCTGTATCTGTCAGATGTTAGAATGCCAAGTAAAAGTTTGTTTTGTTCAGTTTTAAGAGTTCTTGAATTGTAGTGATTATTTTCCTCTTGTATCAAATCGATCATTGTCTGCCTAAACGAAAACACTTCTTAGTATAACAGAAGTCAAACTGACTTTCCTCCTGCAGATGATGGATGGAGCAGATCTCGTAGACGCATTCGGCAAGAAGAAGGCGCAGCGAGTGAACAAGAGAGTCGCTCGCCCGGAGAAGGAGCGAGGGCCTCCTAAAAACAAGAGGAGGAAGAAGGAGGAGGAGGAGAAGATGCTCCTCGCCTCATCGAACCCGCCGTCCTCCGACTCCCTGACACACCTCACTCAGGTAGAGCACCGACACCTCCATCAACTGTCATCCTCCATGAAGGTCTTTATCGGATAGTGATCACATTAATAAAGAATAATTAGACTGATTACTGATGTTCTCCTCTCCAGCTGTCTGTGTTGCCCCTCATGGAGCCGGTTCTCAGGGTCGATCTGAGTCTGTTCCCCCCGTACGGCAGCTCGTCTCTGGGCTCAGACTCCAGACTGACGGGCTCCTTCGGTAACGCCTGTTTGGACGGAGTCACCGACTACTACTCACAGCTCATCTACAAGGTACTGCAGCCGACAGTGAAGCTACAGCCAAGCACTTTGTTACACTGGCAGCACTGTGGTTTAGTTTATTGTTAATAATAATAACAATAATTAATTTAGTTCAGTCAGTTGAGGTTAGTGGGCCCCGTTAGCTGCAGCATCACTGTTCCTCCTGAGGTCCACAACTTAATGTGACACTGATTCTACAAACATGAAATCAACATGACAGATTAAATTAAAAGTACATTTACAGGGATGGGAATCAAAAACCAAGTCCAGTTGAGAATCATTAAAAGCTCCATCAAAGAATCGATATCATGAGTCTTTTTGCTTATCAATTCCCTTATCAATTCCTTCCACTGACAGGGTTCAGAAGCGTCAGAATTGTGGCCTAATTTTTTTTATTAAGGCTCCTACTGCACAACCTTAAGTGAGTGGAAACACCAGCTACTTGCAGAAGCAGTTATCTATGCTGTGACATGTGTTTGACATTGTTGACACTGAAAATCTGCTGGAATCAACTAGGGAATTGTTGAAGAACTGGATCGATTAGTAGGATTGTTAATAGTACTGATATAGATAAAATCTTATCAGTTTCCATCCCTACATACATGATGACCACCGATATAATATATCAACATTAACAGGACATTATGGCACAGTTGGACAGAACGGAGCATCAGAATAATAAGATTTGTTCACTGCAGTGGCATCAATATGTCTTCTTTTTCTTACCTAAATAATGGCTTTTTTCATTTCCCTACTATTATGACACTGTTAATTTTGTTGACTAATTATTTTCATCATAGTTTTCATAAACAGTCCTTTTTGCCGGATGAAAACTAGACAGTAACTAATAAAAACAAGTGCACATGGACAAAAATTAAAACTAAATTAACTGACATTTACCTTAACAAATAAAAACTAGACTAAAATGTTTGACAGAGATTAAATCCAATCAGACCTGATTTGGTCATGTAGAAAGTAGAGACAAGTTAGGAATATATCCATCACAGCTACTTTGGTTGTGTGGTGGTGGGATAAGCTGTGGAGTGATCCAATCAGAGCTGCTCTCTTTATGAACTGGTATATTCATGTAGAGCAGGTTCACCGTTTGTTGTCATTTCTGGTATTGTAACTGAGATGCTCTGCCAGGTAGTTTAAATAAAGGTGACTGCATTTCACACAGAAGTTAAATTTGTTTCCGTTCATTTATACATTCAAACTTTACTAGCATTCAGTAAAGGGTTATTAGATGTTTGATTTTATCCAAGTGTAAAACACGACTTCAGAGATCCAAGGAAACATAAAACATGCCTTACACTTCATACTTTAGTCAGCTAAAAGCAAAAGGCTCAAACTAAATATAGTGTGCTGTCAAAATGAGCACTGTATTATGACTGTTATTCCTGTAATCATTTTTATATTACTGTTTTTTACTTTAGCCATGTTACTATTGTTGTTCTAGTTATAACGTCATTATTAACGCTATTATAACCTTAGTTTGCTACCTTAGTTTAAGCAGAGCTGCTAATGTGAGTGCTTTAGTTCATCCACAGTAATCACACACTGTTTTGGACTGAACCAACCTCAGCTCCACAGATGTTTAGATTCTCCCTCATTTAAAAACTTTAATTATTTTTCTCCCTGCAGCAGAACAACCTCAGTAACCCCCCCACGCCGCCCGCCTCCCTGCCTCCCACACCGCCACCCGTCGCCAGACAGAAACTGGTGAACGGCTTCGCCACAACGGAGGAGCTGTCCCGGAAAGACATCACCGAGCAGGAAGGTGATTAAATCTACAGCTGCATCGACTGGTGTCCACACCTTATGGAAACTTCTGAATTTGTGTCCTTATAAGTTTTAAACACTCTCTTTTTATTTTCTCCAGTCAAAGGTGTGAAGCAGAAGGGGGAGGGGCTTCTTGGTCTTAACCACGCCTCAAAAACAGTGGATGTCCCCGCCTCCCTGCCGACCCCGCCTCACAACAACCAGGAAGAGCTGAGGTAAACCAAACAACCCAAACTTAAGTGGGAGTTGGAGGGTGAAGATCTTCTTCTCCCGCCTGGCTGACGTGGCTCCTCTTCTTCTTCTTGTTCTTCTTGTTCTTCTTGTTCTTCTTGTTCTTCTTGTTCTTCTTCTTCTTCTGCTTCTTCTGCTTCTTCTTCTGCTTCTTCTGCTTCTTCTTCTTCTTCTTCTTCTTCTTCTTCTGCTTCTGCTTCTTCTTCTGCTTCTGCTTCTTCTTCTTCTGCGTCTTCTTCTTCTTCTTCTGCTTCTTCTTCTGCTTCTTCTTCTGCTTCTTCTTCTTCTTGTTCTTGTTCTTGTTCTTCCTCCTCTTCTACTTGTTCTTGTTCTTCTTCTTCCTCCTCTTCTACTTGTTCTTGTTCTTTTTCTTCTTCTTCATCTTTGTCTTCGTCTTCTCCTTCTCCTACTCCTCTTCCTCCTTCGTCTCCTCCTTCTCTTCTTCTTCCTCTCCTTCTTCTTCTTTTTTCGCTCCTTTCTGACTAACTCTGCTCTCCTTATTCTCCTCCTCCTCCTCGTCTTCCCTCTCTTCCTCTTCCTCCTTCCTCCTTCGTCTCTTGCTTTTCCTTCTCCTCTTCTTCCTCTCCATCTTCTTCTTTCACTTCTTCTTCTCTCCTTCCTGTCTAACTTGGCTGCTCCTCTTCTTCTTCTTCTTCTTCTTCTTCTTCTACTGTCCTTCCTTGCTAACTCGGCTTCTCCTCCTCTTCTTCTTCTTCTTCCCTCCTTCCTGACTAACTTGGCTGCTCCTCTTCTTCTTCTTCTTCTTCTTCTTCTGTCCTTCTTTTCTAACTCGGCCTCTCTTTTTCTTCGTGTGTTTTCCCTCCACAGGGTCCAGGACTCGTCAGAACGCGACACCCCGGACAGCTACGTCCCATCATCGTCCCCAGAGAGCGTGGCAGACATGGAGATCAGCAGATACCCAGACCTCTCCTTCATCAAACTGGAGCGGCCTTCGCCTTGCCCTTCGCCTACATTTCCCATCATCCCATGTGCCTGGGGAAAAGGTCAGTCAGCCGTCTTGGATCTTCGCGACATTTACAGATGTGGCAAAACTTGTTGGCACCCTTCGTTAGGGAAAGAAAAACCCACATGGTCACGAAATAACTTGAAACTGACAAAAGTGATAATAAAAAAAATTTGAGGCCAATTTCATTGATTTGCTTTTTAAAATAATTCTGTTGAACCACAATTAAAAAGCAATGGCTGATTTTCATCAGTTGATTTTCAGTAAATTTTTATTTTTTAGTACTTTTGTCAGTTTCAAGTTATTTCAGTGACCATGTGGGTTTTTTCCTTTCTTTAAATGAAGGGTACCAACAATTTTTGCCACATCTGGTTGTTTGACACCTTCATCCTGATATGGTGAAAAGGGTTGATCTGAATGCATGTATTCGGTCTGCAGGCTCCGCTCTGAAACAGGAAGTGAAGGTGGAGCCGAACCATCAGGCTCCTCCCTCCTGCTCCAACACTGACCTGGTCACCATAGCGATTACCTTGAACCCGTTTGCTGCCCAGGTGAGCCTCCCTTCTCTCTCTCTTTCCTTGTGCGTTGATTCTTCAGTGGCCCCTCCCTCTTGGTGACCGTGTGTGTTTTTCAGAGCGTTGCCGGTGTGATGGCGGCGGTGGCGGAGCTCTTGAAGGTCCCTGTCCCCATCGACTACCAGCTGAGTCGCCCCGCCGGCCCAGAACGCAGCTCACTGGCTCTGCTGGCCGGAGTCCGAGTGCCCGTGGTGCAGGTAGGAGGGTGTAATGGGATGTTATGGTCATGAAGATAGCAGCAGGTCGAACTTCTGTGATTCAAAAATCAAACAATATGTGAGACAGTTAAGTTATTGTTAAGCCTTTAGAGCAGGAGCTCCTAAATACGAATTCTAAAGAGCCATAAAGAATTTTTTAACGAGTCAACGGTCAATTTATTGAGGTTTTTTCAGACCACATGCGATAATACTGTAATACTCAAAATAAGATCTTCTCTTCATTCAAAACGGCAACAAAAATACAAACTGAAATAAAATGTAATTTCCATTTTGACAAATTAAAATAAATACCTGAACACAACATATGTCTTAGATGTGACAAGGATCCTGCTTGCAGCTTGTTCTAATAATAATAATAACTTTATTTTTATAGCACCTATAAAAACAGATGTTTACAAAGTGCTTTAACAGACAAAACAAAAGCAGAAAAGGCAGAATTCTGCGTACAATAAAATCAACAATCAGGTCCGACAGAGACCGAAAGAGTCAAAGAAAAAGGCACAGAAGGTCAGGTTAATTAAAACAACAAAAGGAAAGAAAATGATAAACTGGGGAGAGGCAGACAGCTCATGTATTTGTTTTGTATATAATGATAAGGAGACAGTCAGAGATGATAGAATATGGGTTTATAGATTAATAGACTGATAAAAGTTGATCATAGGTGATAGATGACATCATCACATCAGGAAGATGGAAAAGGAGGGGGTAGATAAAGGAGAAAACAAAAAAGACCCATAAAACTAAATAGAAGTAAGATAATATTTATTAAAAAGGGAGTATACTAAAACATGAAAATATGAGCTGGAAATGTACCTAATAGGGGCCATTTTTTAATTAGTTAATTCATTTTAATTTAATTTAATTTAAAAAGAAAAAAAAGAAATATTGAAATGGGTTATAAGATACTTAATCACATAGTTCCAACATATTCTAGAGTTAGTTGTATAATGTCACTTCTGGTTAACATAAGTAATCCAGTTTTTACAGTAATTTGTTCACTTTTTTGGTAGAATGTTACAAAGGAAAGGTTTCAGTTCAGTAGATCATCAGTATCATTGTTTTATTGGTTACATCGCTAATATTTTTTTGTTATGTTTAGGGTTCAGCAGGTGTCAGACAGCAGAGGCCTCCACCTGCAGCAGGTAACACTCTGTTTCTTTCTAGTCTCTTCTCCTCTTCATTTCCTGTCCCGCCCCCTTTGATTGACAGCTCTGTTTATTCTCTGTATTGCCTGCAGGTGTCAGGATGAACTTAACCCAGCAGGGTGGCTCTGCTGCTGCTGCCTCCAGGCCTCAGTGCTGCAGCCACTGCAAGGTGCCTCTGGGAAATGGAGTCCGCATCGTGAAGGAGCTCAAACAGGTGAGGAGCATCTCAGGATCAGAAAACACCTGCCATACTAACAGGGCGTGATGATATAGCCAAAATGGAGGATGTATGTGAACAAAAACAAACCCTCATCGTCCTGATTCAAGAAAGATCTATAGCAGGGGCGAGAACTTTCATTCCACTATCGCCACGTTATTGTTGTTCTGAGTTTTAGAGGTCATATTGTTCCAAATAACACACACATCATCACACACGCCTCACACATCTTCGTGACCTGTATATTCGTTCTGGGTTGCCCTCTTTAAGTGCGCGAAGATACACGCACTGGATGATACTTGTATATAAAGCAATTCTTGGCTTAGTTCCACCTTACTTGTTCTCTTGTTACTCTCTTGTTCGGAGAACTACAAGCCACTATGCCTTACGGTCCTGTGATGTCTTCCATCTTTCTGTTCCTCGTGTAAGAACTGAATTGGGGAAGAAAGCGGTCAGTTTTGCTGCTCCAACAGCGTGGAACTCTCTACAGACTGAACTGAAGCTCTCAGAGCTCATCTCACTTGGAGCTTTTCGATCCTTGCTGATGGATAAACAGCGCGAAACCATTAAGCAGTGCCTGTGTTTCTGAATAGTTTTGTATGTTTAATAATCTTCTGTCCTTTATAGCACTTTTCTCATTTACAAAAAATGCATTTTTTAAATTGTTGTTATGTTGTATACTTTGCTTGCAATATGTATTTGCCTTGACGTGTGTTGCTGACCTCTTGGCCAGGTCACCCTTGTGAAAGAAATCATGATCTCAATGGGTTTTTTACCTGGTTAAATAAAGGTTAAATAATTAAAAAAATAAATAAATAAATAAAAGAATTATGCAGCCGACGAAGGCAGACTTAATTCAACAACTCACTGCAATTCTATAAGAAGAAAAGGCATGCAAAAGTGTGGGAGAGACAGCAGAGTGAGTCAGAGAGTTGCATGAGGGTGATGATTTATTTGATTAACCCTCAAGCAATGTTCCCACAATGTGAGCGAGTAGTCCATTAGAAGAGCTGCATTAGTTTCATGACTATGTGTTACACTGTTCACCAGAAAGTCCACATGAAGTTCTTTAAAATGGGACAGTTTTCAGGGACACAGTTTTAAGGATCAGCTATCTGGTCACAGCATCTGCAATAACCACAAAACATCCTGAGTAGAGCATTCTGTGTATAATTTGAAACTCTGACAGTCAGACTTCCGAGATGAAATGGAGCACAGACTAAGACAGCAGGATGTTTGATACACTATTTTTGCTATCCGTCTTTATGACAAGCAAAGAGGAAAGATAGTCCAGAATGTTGTGCTTAATGAAGTCCAGCTGACTTAGCCTGCATTTACATGGCGTCGAAAACGGTCAAATCCGATAAGTTTTCATTGCGTCTACATGGAAACTCGTTGAAAACTGGAACTTTTGAAAACGGGCTCCAGGGTGGAAAGTTTCCAAAACACTCTCCATGCAGCTCCGTGTAGGGTAAAACACTGGCATCACCGCATGTGCAGTACTCTTTCAGATGAAGGCTTCGCGCATACCAGGAACAACAACAGCTTTGGCCGTCCGCCGAGTAATGTGTGAGCCTTCTACCGTGCTCGGTTTGTTATCCAGACAGATTTGTTGTCCGAACTGATTTGTTGTCCAGAAAAGAAACTCCTGGGTCTTTGTGCGTCTATTCGCCATTGTTGTTTGTGAAAAGTTTTTCTTCTTCGTTCGTGTGTTGTAGCAGCGCTGCCTCTCTGCAGACCTACATCGCCATCTACTGAATCGGCATGCACACTACAGCGGATTAACTCGTCTCAGAGCGTCGTCGTCTGAATGCAGAAGAATTCAAAAACGCAAAGGAAAAATCTTTGCGTCTTTAAGTCAGGAGTTTCCATGTAAATGTAGCCTTAAGCTTTAACACAAAGATGGAGATTGACAGTGTGTGTGTGTGTGTGTTTGTGTTACAGGAGGGTCAGTCAGGACCAGGATCCAGTGTGGTGTTCTGCAGTCCAAACTGCTCCGCCCTCTACACACCTGAACAACAGAGCAAAACACCGGGAAACAAGGTGAGCCTGTTTATATCAGTGTTAAAGGGGAGACCAGCCTCACCCCTTGAGGTGTTATGGTGCTTTCTAGTTGTACTGGGATGTAGGGATTTTCGAGTTCTGAGTGGAAAATTTCAGCTGGAACGCCCCCGAGGTCAGAATTTCCTAATAGCAACTCAGGGGATCCTCACCAACCCTGAGTTGATAATCAAAGATGGCTGCCCCCAGTGTAAACAGTTATTAAGCTCCTGTAATATTCTGTTTATTTGCACTTCTGACTAGTGTTTGTCACACTGAATCAGTCATATACACAGTATTGTTCAGCTTATATTTATGGAAATGCTGCCATAGTGTTACTTACATTTTTCATGTGGCATTTGTTCACTACAACTAAGGGTGTGCTAACGATAGCCTGTTAGATCGGCACATTTTTCCGACTTTGTTACTGGAATGATGACATCATGCTGTCCTTCTGTCCACAGGTCTCCGTCCCCGTCATGCTGCCCAGTTCAGAGCGCCCCCCTCCCAGCAAAGTGCAGCACCAATACACCAGCAACATGTCCTCCATCACCGTCCACTCCCTCCTCCAGACTCAACCCTCAAACCCCCCAACATCCTCCTCCTCGCCGCCACTCTCATTTCCTCCCGCCTCCGCCATCACCATGGAGAGCCGGCCCCGCGTGGACAGCCTGAAGGTGAGAGCGCTGTTTGATTGAAGGCTTTTCGCAGACCTGAGTTTAAGTTAAAAAACAATACTAATAGTAATACTGTTGGAGACAATGTGGGCAACTGAATGCCAACCGCTGTCATAGGTTTTAGTCATGGATGAAAATACGGACATTTTGAGAGTCATGGGTGAATCTTTTTGGATGTAATATTCCTGATGATCCCGGGTACATATATCTAGGACTGATACCAGATAATGTAATCGGTAAAGGAGATATGTACCTGTTTAAGATCCTATCTTTTGCAGCTAAAAAAGCCATTACAAGAGCTTTGCTGAGAATTGATCCGCCTGGATTGAGTCACTGGCTGACATTGTAAAAGAAATTTGATCAATGGAACAAATGACCTACAGTCTGCGATTTAAAACAGAGCTTTATACTGTTAGATGGTCAAAATGCCATCTTTATGTGACAAAATAGTGTTTGTCCCCCTTGTGCTTTTGTTCCTGTTGTTCCTAGTAAAAGGAAAAATAAAGCAATTAAAACTGGACTAACATTTAAATAAGAATAAGCTGCTACAACAACAGAAACAGGTCTGATTTTATTTTATTGCTTTTAATTAACTAAAATAATAAACAATCTCCTGCTCAACATCTGAGCTATCTCAATCAGTGGTGGGACAGAATTGTTCAATGTGTGGTGTGCTGTGTTAAGATTATCAGAGCACCACACACAGTACAATCAAAACTGTTAAATACTAAAATTTTTAGCTTCATGTGTGAGGTTTCTAACAGGAAAAAAATCTCCTCAGATTTAGAAAATCTTCTGTGAGCATCGTGCTTAAGTCCTCATACCTCTATCTTTATTTTTTAACCTTTTTTGGTAGAATGTTTCCAAGAAAGTTTCAGTCCATTAAATCATCATTGTCATTGTTTCATTAGTTACATCACTAATACATAATTTTGTTGTGCTAAGGGTTCACATAGATGGAGTTTTTTTAGATTTCAGGGTGTTTTTTTCTAATAAATTATTTACAACATTTCATAGTTCAAAACTCTTGTTAACAAAAACGTTTAATATCTTGAATATTTGGACAAATTTATTGATTGATTTCATGACTGATCCTCTGACCGATCTACAGGTGAAGGTGAAGTTAAAGCCCCGCCCCAGAGCGATCTCAGGAGTGGAGGACTCGCTGTCATCACGCCACGTGAAGAGGATGAAGGGCTGCCGCTGGAGGCGCTGGAGCGTTAGCATCACTCTCAGCAGGTTAGCATGATCCATCACGAGTCTTTCTCACCGTTAACGTCCCACAGAGCACTAACGGGGGCTTCTGTCTCCTGTCAGGGGTCCATGCGTCCCGAATGAGGCGATGTCAATGCCAACAGAGGAGGAGATTGATGTGCTGCTGACAAAGCTGGGGGCGTGTCTTCGCCCTGATCCGCTACCCAAAGACCAGCGGAGGTGTTGTTTCTGCAACCAGCTGGGAGACGGACAGACGGACGGACCCGCTCGCCTCCTCAACCTCGATCTGGATCTGTGGGTGAGTCTCGAGACGGCGGTTCGACTCCTGTGGTACATCCTTGTTTCGTAAAGCTGTGCATCCTGATAATGAAACCTGTGTGTTCCAGGTACATCTGAACTGCGCCCTGTGGTCCTCGGAGGTGTACGAGACCCAGGCCGGAGCTCTGATCAACGTGGAGCTGGCTCTGAGACGAGGTCTGACGATGCGCTGCGCTCACTGTCAACGCACTGGAGCAACGAGCGGCTGCAACCGCCTACGCTGCACCAACACCTACCACTTCACCTGTGCACTGCAGGCCCACTGCACGTTCTTCAAGGTAAGATCTGCATAACTTCATAGGTTTAAAGGGATATGCCAATGTTTTTTTCTTTTTGTATATGTTTGTGTGTGAGTGATTGTTATATGTTCGTTCAAAGATATCATGATTAACAAAACTAAAAATTGTTCGTTATTAAAGTGAAATGAGCTTTAAAACACAAGAACAGAATTCAAAACAGCACCTCAAAGATCATGATTAGGATTATTGTAAAAAATGTGCATAAAAAAGTTTGAATGCAGGAAAGAAAGGATTAAAATTAACAACAACAATGATGATAAAAACAGTGTTAACACAGTCTAATATTAATTGACTGTTATTTTTGTCAACAAACTATCAAAGTATACACACCATGGTTTTTATTTTAGTTCTAATTTAATTAATGCAATAAAATGTGGGATATAACAATGCAAAGATAAAGTAACAAAAATGAAATGACCCATTACACAGCAATCATGTCAGGTGGTAAAGCGATTTGTTTTTAGATCAAATGTCATAACGACAGTCAGGTGCTGCTGTCTTAATTTAAAATTCAGATGGGTTTTTGCTCCAAACAGATTTTTTTGGTGGGAGTGGCAGCAGATTGCCTCTTTTGATTGGATAGGTTGCAGATCCCTGCATAAGAAGAATAAGAGTTTGCTGAAAGAGGCATTGTGTCATTGATGCCTAACGTTGGCTAACAAATCAGGAGAGATAGATACTTTATGATACTTTCTTGTAGTAATTCTGCTTGTTTTTTTCTCTCAAAATGCATCAGATTTATTTTGGGATTGCCCAGTAAAGAGCGAGATAGATAAAGTTCTGGGAATTAATTCGTTTTTCACCTCAAGTCAGTTTCTTTTTGATTTAATCCCTGAAAATAAATCCACCAGAGACCAAAAGTACCTGTTACGTATACTCCTGATGACTGCTAGGAAAATGGTGACTATAAAATGGATGACTTCACAGCCACCTACAATGGCACGATGGAAACAGAAGCTGAGGGAGGCGTATTGAATGGAGGCTTTAATTGGTCAATTACAATTACAGTTTGATATCTTTGTGAAGAGATGGCTACCCATAACATCATATCACTTTAATTAAAGGGAACACTAAATTGTGTAATAATGTCTTAAATATCAACTTAATTATTTTTTACCCGTTAGTTTTATTCAGCTTGCTAGGCTTCAAGGTGTTTTTCTGTCTATTTACCTTTTCCTCGCATTGTCATACATTTATTTATGAATGTACTGAAATATATAAATATAAATATGACATATGCAAAAATTTTTCCAGGGGACTATCCTCCCCAATAGAGAGTATCCTATCCTACCCACCTTTTTTCACCCTGACCTGTTTTCATGCCTGACAAAAGAAATAAACAAAACTTAACCACATACTCAACGCACTGCAGAAGTGCTTGTTAGTAAGTCAATAACTCACTTGCCTTCTTTTGTCTCCTCAGGATAAGACAATGTTGTGTCACCTCCATAAACCTCGGATAGTTCCCCTCGGAGGTGACCGCTCCTCCAGCTGCTCCCCGTCCTCCACCCCTGGTCAAACTCCGGACCTCGTGGCAATGGCGGCCTCCGACCCGTACGACTCTGAGCTGAGATGCTTCGCCGTGTTTCGCCGGGTGTTCGTTCAGAGGGACGAAGCTCGTCAGATTGCAGCCTTGGTGCAGCGGGGCGAACGGCAGCACACCTTCAGAGTGGGCAGCCTTTTGTTCCGCGCCGTGGGCAGGCTCCTCCCACATCAGATGAGCAACTTCCACAACAAGACCGCCATCTTCCCCGTCGGTTTCCACACCAACCGTTTCTACTGGAGCATGCGCCACAGCAACAGGTAAACTTCCTCCTTACCCATAATGCAATGTGTTTGCACGAGAACTCTGACATGACTTGTCTGATGATGATCACCCTGAACACCGCTCCATCATGTCATCCTGATTGGTGGACTTAGTTTATTATGTGCCAATGGCTCTGTCCAGTTGTTTTTTGGTGAGCTGATTGGTTGTTAGCTGGATGCTTGGATGATTGGTGGAGCTCAGTGGTTAGTTGGTTAGTCTGGTGGTGAGTTGACTGATTACATGGTTTGTTGGTCAGCCCATTAGTTAGAAAATAAGTGAACTCACAGGCTGATTGTATAATTGACTGTTCGATAGTTGGTTCTGGTTGCTGGTTTTTCTGTGTTTTGGTGGATATTTTGTAGACTTGCTAGTAGATAGAGTTGTTGGCTGGTTGGATGTTTTGTAGATTTTCTAGTTGGTAGAGTTGTTGGTTGGTTGGTTGGATGGTTTGTTGAGTTGTTAATTGATAGTTGTTGGTTGGTTGGTGGGATGGTTTGTCGTTGTTAATTGATGGAGTTGTTGGTTGCTTGGTTACTGGTTGGAATGTGTTCTTGAGATGTTTTGTAGACTTGCTTGTTGTTAGAGTTGTTGATTGGTTGGCTGTTTTGTAGATTGTCTACTTGATAGAGAGTAGTTGGTTGGATGGCTTGTAGACTGTCTAGCTGATAGAGTTGTTGGTTGGTTGGACGATTTGTAGACTTGCTGGTTGATAGAGTAGTTGGTTGGTTGAATGTTTCATAGAATGTCTGTTAGAGTTGTTGGTTGGTTGGTTGGATGATTTGTAGACTTGCTAGTTGATAGTTAGTTGGTTGGATGTTTAAAAGACTGTCTTACTGATAGAGTTGGTTGGTTTAATGTTTTATAGATTGTCTAACTGTTAGAGTTGTTGGTTGGTTGGATGATTTATAGGCTTGCTAGTTGATAGAGGTGTTGGTTGGTTGGTTGGATGATTTGTAGACTTGCTATTTGATACAGTAGTTGGTTGGTTGGTTGAATGTTTTATAGATTGTCTGTTAAGGTGCGTTCACACCGCAAGCGACCCAGCTACCAAAGTCGCGTCGCCCACTGATGTAGCGTCGCGCGTCCATAAATAACTGTTTGGTCGCCGTTGGCGTCGGCCGTCGGTCGGTGACGTCACGTCCGCTAGAGTTTTACCGCGATCATATCATATATCACATAATAGGATGTATAAGCGGACATTATTCCAGCTGTGTCCTTTTCAGTCACTTACCAGACACAAAACTCTGCAGCTGATGATGCAGCAGCATCATCTGTGAGTTTACCGCGGTCCGTCTGCATATGTCCTCACTGAGATTAGTTCCGCCTAGTCCGGATGAATAACTGCACCGTCACACGTACACACACCGCTGATTGGCTGATGCCACACAGCCACACACGACATCGCCTGAATAGATCAACTTTTTTTTAACTTTGACATCGCGCGATGAGTGAAGCGGCCGTCTTGTCGCCGGCTGTCGCATCGCGGGAGGGTTAGCCCCGCCCCATCGCGGCTGTACATTGACTTTGAATGGAGAGTGATCGCCGAGGTAGTACAGGTAGCGTCCGGTGTGAACGCACCTTTAGAGTTGTTGTTTGTTTGGTTGGATGATTTGTAGACTTGCTAGTTGATAGAGTAGTAGGTTTGTTGGTTGGTTGGATGTTTTGTAGACTTGCTAGTTGATAGAGTAGTAGGTTTGTTGGTTGGTTGGATGTTTTATAGATTGTCTGTTAGAGTTGTTGTTTGGTTGGATGATTTGTAGACTTGCTAGTTGATAGAGTAGTAGGTTTGTTGGTTGGTTGGATGTTTTGTAGACTTGCTAGTTGATACAGTTGATGGTTGGTTGGAAGAATGTTTTATAGATTGTCTAGCTGATAGAGTTGTTGGGTGGATGTTTTGTTGACCTGCTAGTTGATAGAGTTGTTGGTTGGTTGGTTGGATGATTTGTAGACTGGACAGTTAATAGAATAGTTGATTGATTGGTTGAATGTTTTAATCTGTTGATTGACCGTCTGTTTGTCCTGCAGACGCTGTAAGTACATGTGCTGCATTGAGGAGCAGGAAGGAGAGCCGATCTTCAAAATGAAGGTGGTGGAGAAAGGCTACGATGACCTCGTAATGACGGGACCCTCCCCTAAAGGTAAAGCTCGCCTTTAACTTAATGTTACCCCAAGATTCGCCATTATAAAATCAAGTTTCTGTAAAATATTCTGATTACATTTAAGACTAAATTAAAAATAAACAGTTATGAAACTGCCTAAATCAGTTGTCTGTCTTTGTAATTATTGTCAGAACCAGTGTTAATCATTTAATTAATTTGACTTAAATTCTCTTTTGTCTTTTTTTCCAAATGAAGCTGCATGTTGGTTTTTTATCCTATATTTCCTGTAGTTATTGACATTTCCAGTACCGTAACTCTTGGAAAACTGTGTTCTCCTGTTTGTGTCTTAGCTGTGTGGGATCAGGTCCTGGAGCCGGTGTCTCAGATGAGATCTTCCAGTGGGACTTTGAAGCTCTTCCCCACGTATCTGAAAGGAGAAGATCTGTTCGGTTTGACCACGTCTGCAGTGACCCGCATCATCGAATCTGTAAGTCAGACAAACACGCTGGCTACGTTTAGATGAGAGCTTTACTTCAGAATAAAAGTTATTGGTCTCTAAATCTGGATTCAGTCTTTGTGTTTTGACACTCTTTGATCCTGGATTCTGTCTTTGAATTCTGGATTCAGTCTCTGAACCTGGAAACTGTCTCTGATTCTAGTCTTTGAGTCTTGACACTGTCTTTGATAAGGATTCTTACTCTATATCTGGATTCTGTCTCTGAATTTGGACACAGTCTCTGAATCTGGATTCCTTCTCTGAATCTGGATACTCTCTTTGAGTCTTCACACTGCCTTTGAATCTGGATTCTGTGTCTGAATGTATTTGCTTGTCTGTTTCTGTGCAGCTACCTGGTGTGGAGGCCTGTGATCGGTACACGTTCCGTTACGGCAGGAACCCCCTCATGGAGTGGCCTCTGGCCTTCAACCCGTCCGGTTCAGCCCGATCTGAGCCCAAAGCGAGCCAGACCAAGAGGTACCACATCCACACAGAACATCCACACTGAACATCCACACGGGCTGGACAAATATAACATTCAGTATTTTCCACTGAGTGCAGAGGAACCTCAGCGTGTCCGAACATGTGATACAAGTGAATGTCAGTTACAAAATCAGCTTCATGTTCTTACCAAAGAACGGGGGCTCAACACCCAGAGATTCAGGAAGAAGACTGTTGATCCTCCTCCTCCTCTCTGAGGACTGAGGCTCCTTGAAACAAAACTCAACAGCCCAAACATGACAGTAAACATGACTTTGACCTCTCTCTCCTCTCAGATCCAACCTGCTGAACAGCATCGCTCCCCGCTGTCAGGGCTCCGTGGGCTCCATTGTCGGCCTCGTCCCCGGCGTCCTCTCTCTCTCCCCGGGCGAGTCGGTGGCCGGCGCCCATCAGGGACGCCACTCCAAGTCGGCACAGTACCGCCGCATGAAGGCGGAGTGGAAGACCAACGTCTACCTCGCTCGATCCCGCATTCAGGTGAGTACGCACGACAGCGGGAAGAGCACACGCTCGCCGAAGGACCGCCCACTGAGCCTCTGTGTGATTATCTGTGTGTGTGCAGGGTCTGGGTCTGTACGCCGCCAGAGACATCGAGAAGTGCACCATGGTCATCGAGTACATCGGCACCATCATCAGGAGCGAGGTGGCCAACCGCAAGGAGAGGCTGTACGAGTCCCAGGTAACATGGAAACAAACATATGATAAGGTGTAAATGTAAATGTTCTTTATTTATCCAGCTCTTTACAACAATCCTTTGGTGGACAGAAGTGCTTCACAGTAAAGAGTTAATAACAAGGAATGGATAAAAACAATAAAAAAGAATGAAATACAATATATTAAAACATAATAAAATAAAAGTGTCACCATGCTACTGGGTATTAAAAGCCATTCTACATAAAATAAGTTTACAGTCTTTGTTTGAAGAGGCACAAGTCAGAAATAAGACTTGGTTAGACAGCCCTAAAGCTCTACCAGGCTCCTGAACTGTTAAAAACTCCATTTAGTGGAAAGTTCAGATATTAAGATGGTAAAACAGTCTGTTTTCAAGTTCTTCTCCGTCAAATAACCCGGTTTGTACGTCATTTAATTGCCCTTATTTTGAAACAGCCTTATCAGGATTTCATGTATTTATTTATTCATTTAATTTCAATTTCAGTTTGGATAGTCATTGACTTCTAAGATTGAAAAGAAGAATTACGATCAAAACAACAAAGGGGACAAGATTACTAGTTAAAACATGACTGCATTAAATCAATTAACGATCATTTTTAATTTTGTGTTTCAAATTCGAGGATGTTGCACAAGCTGCAACAGCCCTTTTCTTTTTTCTATTTGTTTTTCTTTGTTTTTTTAAATTAGATTTTATTAATTTTTCAGAACATAAAAAAACAATAAACCAGCACTCTGCATGCATTTACACCTATTTCAAAGTAAAAAAAAACACCATCCAATCTAAAATGATCTCATGTAGCTTGGTATTTGTTTATTGATTATTTTTGTTGTCATAACCAAAGTGTTGTTGGTGTAACTTATTGAAAATCAACTGAATGTGATGTCAGACCATCTTTTCTTTCTTTTTTTAACTGTTCAAGTAGGAAGCAAATTTGAGAAACCTTTTCTTCTTGCTGCTCCTTTCCAATCACATAATTTAAAAAAGGGAGTGTGCACTCAAGTGCAAATTCTGTTGTCCACTGTCGCGTAAGAAGAAATAAGATAAAAACTGAAAAAATAGCCCATGAGTTTTGTGAGATGAAAATTAAACCAGAGTTTCAGGAATGTTTTCAAAGAATCCCTTTTGATTTTTTTGTTTTAAAGCCTTTATTTCAGAGTTAATTTCCTTATTTAATGTATTTTGTATCCAAGTTTGTAATCTTGTGGGTGTTTGTGTGTTTAGAACCGGGGTGTGTACATGTTCAGGATCGACAACGACTATGTGATTGACGCCACCATCACTGGGGGACCAGCCAGGTGAGATTCAGATTCAGATTCAGACTATTTACCCCGCCTTATTGAACCATCCAAACAAATCAAGGAACAAACTAACAGATGCAAGACACTCGTAACAGCTCATTGACAACCACATTCCCCTGTCAGTGCCCACAAGTGAGCAGGATCAGCAATAAATACTAAATAAAAACAATAAGCAGTAGAATTTGGTGGTAAGATTACTAAGATACAACAGGATAAGGAAATAAAAGAGATAAAATAAGAAATAAAACACTCCTAAGACTCCAAATTCAGCACAGGCCACATATCATCTTCAGGCTGTTTCCCAGCATTCATCAGCCTGATGACTGAGGGGATAAACGAGGCTTCAAACTAGAAATAAAAAAAATAATTGTGGGGGGAAAAGGAAACTTTACATCCTCCCGAAATGCCTCTTTTTTTGTTTAAACTAATATATTTTTACAGACATACTTGAAAACATGTATTTTTGTTTTATCAAATAAGAGACACCCCATGTTCGAATGTTAAGTCTAACTCTGTGTGGTTGTATTTTTTCTCTTTGATCTATTGTTTCATTGTGAAAAAATAAAATAAAAAAGAATAGATATCAACAAAATATTAATAGGTTTACATAAAAATAGAGACTTTAGATTAGAGCTGATGATTAATGGATAAAACTGTTTTTTATAGCAAATGGTGTAGTGGTTTAATTAGTTACCATTTTAACAGGTGACCTTCAGCTTATGAAAACAGAGTGGGTCCTCAGTGTCTCTTTGTGTTGGTTTAGAAACAAGCCCGTGCTTCCTCTGATCCTCAGTAATGGTCGGTCAAACTGTTTCTTTTTCCGATTGTTGCTCTGATGCATCACCAGGTCAAACTAAGAGCCTGTCAGTCACTGTGCTGTGGACCAATCAGAGGGCCTCATTTCATGTAGTCTTATTTGTGGGAATCTGACATCAAGCTGAGCGCATAGTGTCAATTAGTGTCAATTAGTTAATTGGTGTGTGAATAACCCCGCTGTCTGTGTATGATTAACAGGTACATCAACCATTCGTGTGCTCCCAACTGCATCACTGAGGTGGTGACGGTGGAGAAGGAGAACAAGATCATCATCAGCTCCTGCAGACGCATCCAGAGAGGAGAAGAGGTAACGCCTACTTATCACACCTGCATACACCTGTTCTCCATAGTATTTAGGCCATGTCCCACTGACAGACAGCAAGATAGTTTGTCCTCACAAAGCCCAAAAATCACAGTTTATCTCATTATATTAAAGAATAATAATGGAGATTCACACACACTCATCCTTGTTTATGTGTTTGTAAGGGGACACGTGTCTAGCATCACCTCTTAGAGGACCTTGATTTCTAAGGACTAAAAATGTCACAATAATATATTTAGAGCAAATAAAACAATTTTACCACCATATAATCTTAAAAACCTCAAAGGCACGTGACTTTGATGTCAATTAAATGGCCACATTATGGTTCACTTCTCAAATCCCAGGTTGAACATCTTTTATTCTTGGTGTTATAGATACAACACAGAAAACCTTAAACACTAAGAGAAGTGAGGAAATAATAGAAGTTCAAACACAGTCATTCTTGTTTATGTGTCTCAAAGGGGACATTATTCTAAAATCACCTCTTCGGGAACCTTTTTTTCTGAGGACTTTAGAGGAAAATGCAATGTTTCTACTGAGCAAATAAATTGTACTTGTACTGCAACACAATCTTAAAAAATACTATAAAGCACTTTAGATATTGCATCATATTTACTACCATGAAAAGTGGTGATTTTTCATGTAAAGTAAGTGGCCATTTTATTGTTCTCTAAGTCCCAGGTCAAACATCTTTTATTCTTGGTGTTATAGATCCAAATAGTTGCTGAATCATCCCTCTATATTACACCAGCTGACAGATTTTATAAAACAATATGTCCTCTCAAAATATAAAACACTCAGAAAGTGGAAGTCTAATCACACTAATTCTTGTTTATGTGTCTCTAAAGGGACACCTGTGTAAAATCACCTCTTAAGGAACCTTGATTTCCGAGGACTTGACATGTCAAAATAATGTATGTACTGAAGCAAACAAAGTATACTTATACCACGTCTATAAAGCACTTGAGATAAAAGTCCATATTTACTACCATGAAGAGAAGTGATTTCAGTGTAAACTAAGAGGCCACTTTATTCGTTTCACTTCTCAAGTCCCAGTTCGGACATCCTTTATTCTTGGTGTTTTAGATTCAAGAAGGTGCTGAATCATCCCTCTATATTACACCATCTGACAGATTTTATAACAGAAAATGTGCTCTCAAGATCTAAAACAGTCAGAAGAGTGATGAAAGTTCAAACACACTAATTCTTGTTTATGTGTGTTAAAGGGGACATATGTCTAAAATCACCTCCTCAGGGACCCTGGTAGATGAGGACTTTGAAGGAAAATGTCCTCATAATAAATTTACTGAAGCAAAGAAAACATACTTTTACCTCAAATATGTCCTATAAAAATCAAAACACTCAGAAAAGTGAGGATATGATTGAAGTTCAAACACACAAATTCCTGTTCTTGTACGTTAAAGGGGACACGTGTCCAAAATCACCTTTTACAGGACACTGATTTCAGAGGACTTGAAATGCCAGAATGAGGTATTTACTGCTAAAACAACAACAACACACAATTAAATCTTAAAAAACTCTTCCCTCGCCCTCTCTCTCTCTCTCTCCCTCCCTCCCTCGCCCTCGCCCTCTCTCTCTCTCTCTCAGCTGTCCTATGATTACAAGTTCGACCTCGAGGACGATCAACACAAGATCCCGTGTCACTGTGGAGCCGTCAACTGCCGCAAATGGATGAACTGAACTAGCACACACTCACAAACACACACACATATTCACTCAGGCAGCTCTCTCTCTCTCTGATGAAGCTGGACGTTGCTCGCCCATCACCGTGTGGGCGGAGCTTATCTTCATATCAGAGATCAATATTATAATGATTATATTAATAATAATAATGATCAGATCAGATAATAATGATTATGAAGGGGGGGTAGATTATCATATGGGGGAAGGGGGGGGTTATAGGATATAGGGGTGGGTGATTGACAGGCGAAGGGGGCGGGGCTTATGACGAGGCTGGTCCTCAGTGTACAGATGTAAATGTGTGAACGCCACTGAAGTTAGCGAATGTGGTCGTCTTTGGAGGAGCTTTATTAACTTGCACTAAAAAGCAGAAAACTTCAAAAAACACCGAGACGAACTCCCACAGACGGACTCCTCCCCCGCGCCTCCTCTCCCTCTCCCCCCTGCTCCTCCTGCATTTGTTAATTTTCTGTAAAATAAGAGATTTTTTTTTCTTTTTGTATTTATTACTGAATGAAGCTATTTTCTAAATCCACGGTGCGTTCGAGGTCCGGAGTGGCAGCGTGTAAATATGTGTATTATAAATTTAAGAAGAAGAAAGTTTAGAGATCACTCCGCCGAGCGCCACCTTAACATCCTCACCTTCATCGCCTGCCGATCGCAGCATTCTGTCTTTCTGTTTCCTGTCCCCACGCCCCGGGCTGTGAATGGACTGAGCGCGCCCGGGAGCGTGGGCGGAGTTTCACTGCGGCCTTGATGAGTTCAGTGTCCTTTTTTTTTTCTGTTTGTATTTTTTGGCTGCGGCGTCTGATTGAAATCTGAGTTTTTTCACACGTGGAGTCCTGCTGCCGTGTACATATGAGGTTTACGAGGACTCCGACTGTACATACGAGGTTTAATGAGGACTCGACTGTACAGCAAGACGACATGAAGCCTTCTCTGTTTTTTATTAATGGACGTAAACAGTGTGATGATGAAGATGAAGATGTGTTTTTGTTTGTTTTTGGGGAAAATGTGGAATCTGATTTAGAATCATTTACAGAAAATAAAATATTTTACATCTTAAAGAGGCCGTGCAGCTTTTCTTTACTGAGTGTGTTACTGTCTCTGTGTGGACCAAAGTCTGGACCGGACCACGCTGGAGGGGCGGTGGAGAAGATTTTTGGGTCAGAACCAAACCTCATGGTCTCCGAATGTGTCCAGCAAAGACTCTCACATGCTGGACATTTGGACATGTCCAATTTTACAGCAGAATAAATGTGTTTACAGCCTCAAAAGATTAGCATGGTCCGAATATTCTGTGTCTTTATGACCTACGGAGGAGAGTTAGCGACAACGTAAGAATATGGATTTTGGAACTATTGTTTAAGTTTGTGGAAAAAATGGAAATCAGAAAAGTCAGAATTTTTTTTAGACAAAACATATGTGGGGTTGAAATTAAAATATTGGGATTAAAGTCAGTTTCATAAGACAGAAATGTATAATTGAAATTAGAAATCTGAAGTCGAAGTCAGTATAGTAAGACAAATATTGAATAATTTTTTTTCTCTCTATTTTCATTTAGTTTCATATATATATGCTCATATATTTCCAACAAATTCATTTACACATGTTCGATTATGCTCTACAGTCTTCTCTCCAGTCTATTTACACAGAGGGGTAATGGAACATGTATTCATGTATATATATATATATATTAATATATACATAATGAATTAAACAGTAGACAAAAACAAGACATAAGTAAAATTATGCGGATGTGATCAAGAAATCTTCCCCAAAAGAAAAAAATCAAACTACTTGTACTCATATAAACTTAAATTTATGAACATCAATACATAAACAGTGACAAATTAAATGTAGCTATTCACAAATCTTGTTTTTCCACTTGGGAATACAAGGAATGCCAAAGGTCATGAAATAGGTGTAAAGTCTCAAAAGGTCTCAAGTGTAATTTTTGGCTGAATGTTGGTGGTGATTCATTTTTCCGAAGGAGGAGTATACATTTTTTTTGGCGAAGAATGTTCTCATAATCAACTGTCTACATTTTTTTGAGTCCAACCGACAATTAATTATATCGTTAAATAAATAGCTGTTCCTCTGCTATAAGTCTTATACGAGGAGAATAAACTTGACCTACCCAGTCCCTTTGTAATTTGAAATGTTCAATTTCTGTTAGAAAAGTTTCTTGCAGAGAAGCAATGTGTACTTTATCTCTTTCAAGGAGTTTTTTTCTCTTAAGATGGGGTTACCCAATCCTTTGACATTCCAAGAATTTATAATTAAGTCTGACATGAGATTTGCTTTGACTTTTGACTATTACTTTTAAGCATAAAATAATCTAGAAGTTTGCACTGTCATTGCATTTATTAGAATCTGCGACAAAGAAAAAAGAAAAATAATAAAATTATTACAAGTAATGTAACATAAAACTATCCACCCTTGTTGTGGTCCCAAGCCCCGCAATAAAAGTTTTAATTGAGAAATTTAAGTCAAAATTATAAAACAAAGAACTGAAAAATAATTAGTTTTAAATTCCATGGTAAGAAAAAAAATCTCTGTTAATCAATATAAGAATATTGTGATTACAATTAAAATAATGAAAAAAAAACATGAAAATATGAATAAAACATGAACTGCTAAGCATGATTGATGACACTCCTTAGATTTCTAGTTCATGCGTTTTTTAAGTTATTTTAGAATTCACTTTGCTATAATTGGGTCTCTAAATGTCTTATGAAGCATTAAAATATGATATGGAATGCTTGTTAAACTATTTGGAACAGTGATAAAGGTAATATATTTGTACATTAAGCTTAAAATGGCTTAAGTCATGTGTCATGCCCATTAAAATTTGTTTTTCTTTTTATTGTGTTTGAGTTGAAATATATTAATGTTGGTGTAATCCTTCTTTAAATCTTTTGGTTGGCATTGTTGCAGCAGAATAAATGTGTTTACAGCCTTAGAAGATTAATATGGTCTGAATAGTCTGTGTCTTTATGACCTACGGAGGAAAATTAGGGACAGCAGATTAAAATGGATTTTGGAAATTTTGTTTAAGTTTATGGAAAAAATGGAAATCATAAATTAAAGTCAGAATTTTTTTTAGAGGAGGACAATTTTTTCAGAAGCATATATGCATATATTTCAGACACAAATATGTAATTGAAATTAGAAATCTGAGATTGTAGTCAGAATAATAAGACAAATAACACTGAATAAAAGTTTGAATTGTAAGATTGAAGTCAGAATTATAAAACAAAGAAACTTAAAAAAATGTTTTAAAATCAATTGTAAGAAAAGAAATCTTTGTAAATCTGTGAGAATAGTGAAATTAAAATTAAAATTGTGAAAAAAATATACAGCAAAAAAAATTAAAAGTATAAATTAAACATGAACTGCTAAACATGATTCATGACACTTGCCTTAGATTTCAGGTACATGCTTTTTTCCAAGTTATTTAAGAATTTACTTTGCTATAATTGGGTCTCTAAATGTCTTTTATGAAACATTAAATTATAATATAGATTGCCTGTTAAACTATTTGGAAACAGTGATAAAGGTAATATATTTGTACATTAAGCTTAAAATGGCTTAAGTCATGTGTCATGCCCATTAAAATTTGTTTTTCTTTTTATTGTGTTTGAGTTGAAATATATTAATGTTGGTGTAATCCTTCTTTAAATCTTTTGTTTGCTTTCTTCATGTTTATTTGTACATGTTTTTCCTCATTGACAGTGCCCTGCAGTTTGTAGCAGTGTGGCCCTTAAGCACTGAAAAATACTTCTTGTGGCCCTCTTGGTGATCAAAGTTGTTCACCCCTGTGCCGGAGATTCTTTAAGACGATTTTCTTCTTTTCTAAAACGCTTCTTCAGTTCTTTCAGTTCAAAGCTGAAGAATTGAAGCCTTTTGGGTGAGAGGTGAATCGTCCTCAGGAACCTCCAACAAGCCCAGTTGGAGTTTCAAATAAGGCTGAACGGTTAATCGTTTTCAGATCAAAATCACAATTTCAGACGACACAATCTTGTGATCACCAAAGCAGCAATCTGTGCATCGCTCCTGACTGACCCGGGATCTGTTGTGTCAACTATTTAACTTAAACTGCTTTCAAATTTACAAGAAATTACATGTACAAGAGTGCTGGTAAGCAGGTCACCAAGACAAAGGCTCTGTTTAGGAGGAGAAGTATTCCTTGAATGTCACTGTCAACTTTATTTATATAGCACATTTAAATAGCCAGTGGCCTACAAAAGTGCTTTACAGTGGTAGAGGCAGACACAGTAAGACAATAAGAACCAATAGAAGCAATAAGAACAAAAACAATACCGCATAAATATGTTTACTAAGCAGTAAAACCAAAAAAATCCCTATAAAAGTGACTATACTCTGCCAGGCGCCAAGTTGAACAAGTGTGTCTTCAGCGGTGTTTTAAAGTAGAGAGGCTATCAGCAGTCCATTTAAAGGTAACACGTTCCACAGAGAGGGAGCAGCATCTGAAAAGGCTCGATCTCCTCTAGTTTTAAAACAGGATCGAGGAACAACCAGGACCATGTGACGTCCTGACCGAAGTGCTCCGGAGGGCTGATGGACCTTTACAAGGTCAGACAGGTAATCTGGGGCCAGCCCATTCAGAGACTAAAAACAAATTGAAGAATCTTAAAATCAATCCTGAATAACGAAAAAAGATTATCATCAATATCAGATGATGAATAAAGGCTGCAAGCAGCATTGGACGGGTCCTCGTTCAGTCGCAGGTCCCTCATGCTCGTTTGACCTCCTTTTTGTCGGTTTCATCCCTTTTCAACCTTTTAATATGATCAAAATTAGACTATTGTGTGTTTCTGCAGCTCTGTCAGGAGCCTCAGTCTTTATAATGGGTATGTGTTACACATCTATTTGTTCCTGCATGACCACCTGCACTCAACTGTCAGTCAGGGAGGGACATCATCCCAACTGGCCTCAGCAGCAGAGCAACGATAACTCTGAAACATTTTTTCACAGATGCCACGATTTTGACCAAATCTATACAAACATTACACATTTCATAGTAAATTTTGTGAGGAATCCAACTGTGTAATTTATAAATCTGTATGAGTTATTGTTTTGTCTGTAGAGGCCTAACTGATTTTGAGTTTTTCTTTCCCATTCATTTGAATGGACAGGATGTCTGATTCTGAGTTTTTCTTTCCCATTCATTTGAATGGGAGGAGCTGCCAGGGCTTTTTTGGGAATCACCAATTTTGAGGGCTCATCATTCGGAAGCCGTTTGAGGAACAACAAATTCCTTCATAACTTTTATCCATCAATGTCTCCTCTCTCATCTGTCCGCATTTCAAGCTGATAACATTTCCGGTCTAGGACAGGGGTGTCCAAACTGTGGCCCAGGGGCCAAATGCGGCCCAATGCCCATTTTGAATTGGCCCCCGAAACAGTTTAGAAATCAAGACATTTTGATTACAGCAGCAAATGCCATCAATCATGCACATTTTCTTCTGTATTTACTTTGCCACAAGGTCTCATTTACAAATTATATTGCAATATTCATCTTCAAGCGCCAACATTCTTGCAGTTTACTCTTGTTTTGTATCTGAAAGTAAGGATTAGTCGTTAGTGTCTCCCATCTCTGATGCTCAAAAGGTCTTGTCCATACTAGGTGTGAATCTAGCAATAGCCCGGGGTTACGAAAGCCCCTTGACAGTTGATAGCCCACCCATTAACCTTAAAACTTCAACTTCAATACACTGAAAGTGAGGCGCAGTCAGTGGCTCAGTTGTCCATGTATTCCTTTTGATGTGGCCCTTGATGTAAAAAGTTTGGACACCCCTGCTCTAGGAGGAGGTAATTTTTCTGTCTGGCATATTTTCCCCCTGAAATTTTATTTTGAAGGGGTAATTGCTGGCTTCCTGTTTGAGATAGGTCAGGGGTGTCTGCACGAGATTTGCGGGCGTCGATGAGACCTGCTTTTAGGTGTTGGTTTGCTCTCTCTATGACGTTCCTAGTGGCAGTTGAGGTCCATTTTAGTGTTTCCAGGTGGCGCTAGAGAGCACATTTTGGAATGTTGGGGGTTAATTTCTCCATTTTATAAAATTTTTTGCAGAGTCTGAGATGCATGCCAAGTTTGGTGAGTTTCTGAGCATGTTTTGGAGCTCAAATTAAGCTTAATGCATCTGGTTGAATAATAAAGAAAGAAACGATACAAAAACATTAGGGTCCTCGCCCACAGGAGAAGGACCTGAAGAGGGCGAGGACCCTACTAATGTGTTATGTGCTTATATCATTGATTTCCTCAGTTGTCTATACTGTAAACCCAGTGAATGTTACACTGAAGCTTGTTTTGAAGAAAATGATGAATCGAATTGAAATCGCAATATCTGCCCGAAAATCGAAATTAGATCTTTTCCTAAAATCAGTTCTACTTTCAAGTGAAGAATTGGATAACCGTGACCTGGATGAATGACAACTTACACAGAAAAGTCCACCAGGGCATTTCTGACATTGCTGAATTGTTAATAAAAACATCTAAAACTGTCTTTTCTCACAGTATTGACAAATCATTAAAGCATTACTGAACCCACACCCTGATTCAGATCATCACCAAACTCTAATCACATCTTCTTGTGCCGCTTCTTAACATTTACTGAAACTTAAATCAAAATCCATTCATGACTTTTTGAGTTTATCTCTCCCATTTAGAAACAAACACAGAAACAGATCCTTCACAGAGAAGGTAAAAACACAGATCATCTTAAAAAGAGGAATGACCTGCTGTAAAGTCCGTTGTGCTTCTTCCAGGACTGTGAGCGTCTGCAGATGATTGACAGCAGCAGCTGGGTGAGTGTGTGTTCGTGTGTCAAAGGTGAGACCTCGTTGTCTGTCCCCGCTCCTCCTCAAATAGACCCCCTCTCTCTCTCTGACTCTGTAAACACTCTCTATCTGGACCTGGACCGTCCTCTCTCTCCCAGTCAGATCCTCCAGACTTCATCGATTGGCTCTTTTGTTATCGATCAGGTCATGTGAGCCCTGCTGTCAGCCGTCATGTTTATGAGGAGATGAAGAGTCTCTTAGCGGGAAGCCACAAATATTTCAGCCATCTGAGGACGTGTTTTATGAGGTGAGAGATCTATGGAGGTGTGTGTGAGTGTGACGGTGTGTTAACAATCAAATAAATCAGACACAGGCTTCAGAGACTTTCAAAATAAAAGAACATCTGCTCTTTTGTAGTGTTAGTTTTGTCAGCAGTTTTCAATTTAGTTTTTTGTCTTTTGCCTTAAATATCTTTTACTTTAGTTATAATGTTGTCATCTTAATTGTTTAAAGATGCTATGAGGAGTTTCTAAGTAATTACAAAAAAGTCTCACTTTTAGATATTTGCCTGATTGAAATACACACTTTCAGATGAGCTTTATAGCATCTAAATAGGTTATCGGATTGCACACATCTTTTAGTGTGTTCCAGTTGTAGTCAGAAGTAGGAATTTCCGAGTTCCGAGTAGGAGACTACAACTGAAACGTCCCCCGAAGTGTGAATTTCCTCCTGGGAACTCGGTGAAACCTCGCCACCCCTGAGTTGACAATCGAAGATGGATGCCCCCAGTGTGAACAGTTATTTAGCTCCTGTAATAATCAATTTATTTGCACTTCTGACTGGGGTGTGTCTGACTGGGGTGTATATTTACAAAACTGCTGCCATAGTGATAATCACATTCTTCATGTGATATTTGTGAACAACAACGCAGGGCGTGCTAACAACAGCTAACAATAGCCTGGTAGATCGGCATGTTTTTTTCCAACTTCAACTGGAACGCCGATAAGTCGGAGATGATGTCACTCCCAGTTCCAAGGTTACTGGAACTACGACAGTTGCCGCGCGTGCTCATGGGTAGCAGAGTCTTTATGTCGCTGGTAATAGATTCTACTCATAGTCCCTCTAAAACAAACTGTATTGAGTTTGAAAAACACACAAAAATCTTTTGGCTGAAAAACACATTTTTTATACAGTATATAAAGGTTTAGCTTTCTGCTTTAAACCTTTAAATCCCACACAAAGAAAATATAATTTCTTTTGGTTTGTTTGAAGTTTATTCTATACGCTAAAGCACTGACAGAAACAAACAATGGCATGTTTTTTCCAACACCTTAAATATTACTGAATTTATTACCCGCTGCCAAACACTTGAGCTGGGAGTTAAAGGGTTAATCCTTTGGGCAGACTCCCTCAAGGAATTAAGATCCCAGCAGCATTAAATAGAACACAGGAAGTCAAAAAGTAAAAACAATTTGCAGGTGTAAATAAGAAATATAAATGAAAATATGGCTACAGGCTACTGCTTCTTCCCATCCTCAGTCTTCCTGTTAATCCTCCTCCCCCTGAGTTTGAGTTGTACAGTTTGACAAAAGAGTTCTTTAGTCTGTTGTTCCTGCTCTTGTGGAGGAGCAGTCTGAGGCTGAACTGGCTCCTCTGGCATCGTCCAAAATGTCCGGCGGTTTGTTTTGAATTCTGTCCTCTGCCACCAGAGAGTCCAGCTTCATACTGTACTGCATGTAGGTTTAGAATCAGTCTGTTTCTAAAAACAAAGACATGATTTATGATAAATGTATTTTCCACTTGCAGAGTTGAACTGAAAGAAAGAAAATCCAGATCCAGACTAAAAAGACAATCCAGGACACAAAGGTCACAATAAAAGAAACAGACCCAAAAAAGACACCTGAGAATTAAGGTTCTCTTCACCCAGAGCGGTAACACCAAGAACCCCTGTTTACATCTGGACATCAAAGAAACACCAAGACATCTGGGTAACACCTGGAACCCTTGTTAACATCTGAACATTTGGGTAACACCTGGAACCGTTGTTGGCATTTGGACATCTGAGTAACATCTGGACATCTGAGTAACATCTGGAACCCTCAGTAACACCTGGAACCCTTGTTAACATCTGAACATTTGGGTAACACCTGGAACCCTTGTTGGCGTTTGGACATCTGAACATCTGGGTAACCTCTGGCCACTGAAGTTACACCTGGACACTTCAGTACACCGGGACATCTGGGCAATATCTGGGTTACACCTGAACATCTGGGTGAAGCCTTGACCCCTCTCTAACACCTGGACATCTGGGTATCACCTGGACAGCTCGATTAAACCTAAACATTCAGGAAACACCTGAACTGGTTGGTAACACCCGGACATGTTGGTAACATCTAGTTAATCTCTGAATATCCAGGTAACACCTGGACCCTTCAGTAATGCCTGGACATCTGGGCAACATCTGGGTTACACCTGAACATCTGGGTGAAGCCTTGACTCCTCATTAACACCTTGACTTCTGGGTAACACCTGGACCACTCGTTAAAACCTAAACATTAAGCAAACACCTGGACTGTGTGGTAACACCTGGACATATTGGTAACGTCTAGTCAACATCTGAAAATCTGGATAACACGACTGGACATGCATATAACATCTGAACACCTGGGTTACACCTGAACATCTGGGTGAAGCCTTGACCCCTCTTTAACGCCTTGACTTCTGGTAACACCTGGACCGCTCAATTAAACCTAAACATTCAGGAAACACCTGGACCGCTCGATTAAACCTAAGCATTCAGGAAACACCTGGACTGCTTGGTAACACCTGGACATGTTGGTAACGTCTAGTTAACACCTGAACACCTGTGTAACACCTGGACATCTGGATACACCTGGACATCTGAGTTACATCTGGGTAACACCTGGACATCTGGATACACCTGGACATCTGAGTTTCATCTGGGTAACACCTGGACATCTGGATACACCTGGACATCTGAGTTACATCTGGGTAACACCTGGACATCTGAGTTTCATCTGGGCAACACCTGGACATCTGGATACACCTGGACATCTGAGTTACATCTGGATAACACCTGGACATCTGGATACACCTGGACATCTGAGTTTCTTCTGGGTAACACCTGGACATTAGGGTTTCACCTAAACATCTGAATACCACCTCAACCACTCAGTAACACCTGACCATCTGGGTAACATCTGGATTGACAACAACGACCTGTGTACCAAAGATCACACCTGAGAGTCACATTGACATCCAAGGGAGTAACATCTGGACAACACCTGAACAGGTACATAACACCTGAACACCACAACAACATCTCACTCCAGGAGTTTTACCTGGACAGGTTAAAGAAGAAGGTTCAGGGGGCGGAGCCTAACAGAGGAGGATGGGAGGAGGCTTGTGTCGGGAGGAGGTGAAGGAGGAGAAGAGGAAGAGCGAGGGGAGGGAGGAGAGTCTGACGTCAGCCGACAGGATCCGCCGAGTCATCGTCAAACAGTTCGGGTACAACGTCCTGAGTCTGGCTCGCCGAGGACTGAAGGTGAGACCACACACAAGAACACACAGGTATTTCTGATGATAATTAAAATGAAGAAAATCAAAAGATGTGTCCAAGAGGGATTTTGTAGATCTTTTAAAGGTCTTGAGTTGGTTTCTTAAAACTTTAAAGTACCTGTTAGAGTCTGTAAATTTTTTTTCACTTTGTTGGGGACTTGTAATGATTTTGGACTTCTACATAAACAATACTAATATCAGTTCAAATTTGATTTATAACATATCTTTTAATCGAGCATAGGGCTGCCCTTAGGCATGGCATGGCCCCCGAAACACCCCTGTCATAATCGCTACTTTTCGTTAGCTGTCATTACCAAACGGGGCCACTTGAGGGTGCCAGTGAGCACCAGTAAATATAATCTATTACATCCCTGTTTGTTATTGTTTCAAACATAGACTTGTTTGATTGACTGCCGGTCCTATGGCATAATTAGATCCAGTTCTGATTCCCTTTGCCCCCTCCACCATTAATATTACGACTTTTTCTCTCTGAACAGGTTTGGTTCAGGCCGAACAAACTCTTGCTCACTTTTATGGGAGTTGGTCTGATTGGTTGTGGTGTGAGCTCACATGAACTCTGATCCACCTGAAAACAGTGTGGCTACGTTTTGTGTCACATTTAGGTGGATCTGGTTTGGTTTCCGGTGGGTGTGAGAGCCGTGCAAACCAAACAAGGACCAAAATGTCAGGCGAACCAATGAGTAGTGAATAATGCCTTCAATCTAGATAAATATCACAACAGTTAGTGAGCTAACGTAGCGCTCACTGATGAAATGTGTTGCTGATTGATTAGTGATGCACTGATGAAAAATGGGGTAGGACAAGATTAGCCTACCTTCTTCCTATAACTTCGAACACTGAACAGCATTAATACTTAAAGAATTCTCTAAATGTTTTCAATTTTTTGTTGTTTTGTTTGTTTTTTACTTTAATACTTTATTATTCCCATTTTCGAAATAAAGATTATCAAATCAAATCAAAATCAGGCAGGCTGCTGGCCTCACATGTTAGCATTAGTCAAGGCACAAGTGCCACCTGCCACCAAATATTATCCCTCAAAGCTTGTTGTGAATTTCCAAGTCGTAAGTCAACAGTGGGTCTGATGGCAGGACTGAAGACTGTAGCTATAGCTCCAGCTAGTGGCAGGAGGCTGCATTACAGATTATTTAACCACTCTGGTCCTCCTGACTGTGAAAGAAAACCTTTGATCTGAAACAAGTCTTCTGAACTTTAGGTGTGTAAGTTACAAAAGTAAAGGGTCATATAATTTAGAAAAGGGTGCTTATATATTCACAGGGAACAATTAAAGACGTTTATATTTGTCACTTTAACATGTGATGTTAGTTGGTGTGATTTAAAACCAGTATATATCACTTAAATCAGGGTGGAGCATTGTTTGTCTCTTCAGGAGAGGAGCTTCTTAATGATTCTGGACTTAAGGTGCCTTCTAGTTGCACTGGGAAGTTCAAGATTTCTGAGTTCTGAATGAGACACTTCAACTGGAGTTAGAATTCCAATTTGTAAAGTTGGAGAATCTTCACCACTCTTGAGTTGGCAATCAAAGGTGGCTGTCTGGGTGTAATAGTGTTACAAATTAAGTTTAAATTAAGTCACTGGGAATGTCCTCTTTGGTTGGAATTCATCACTCTGAAGTCAGATGTCTTCAGCGAGCCCGGCTTTTTCAGCTCCTAACTGGAACTCGTTTAGCTGGGATGTGACATAATTCCCAATCCCCCTCTCCCAGCTCCGATGTAAATGAAATGCACCATTAACCTTTTTTTCCCCCCGTTGCACCTATAATGTAATAAAAGAAAAAAGATGTATTTGTTCACATATGGCTTACCTGAAAGATAATAATGTTAACTACGTCTCCCTAATGATGTGAAATTTTGTTGTAGTCCCAAAAGGTAAGGAGAGTTCTGTGGTTTGTCTCTCCTTTTTTTTTCTCCTTTTCTTTTTAGAAACTTCTTGTGTATTGGTTTGCTTTTTGCAATCAAGGTGAATAATAGAGCTACTGTATGAGTGGATTGTATGAATGTTATGAGTGTAGTGTATATAGGCATGCTCAAATGGATATTTTTATGTTGAAGGTGTAATATGTGGACCCCAGGAAGAATAGCTACTGCATATTTGCTTTAACTAATGGTGGATCCAAAATAAATCAAATCAAATCAAAATTACTGATAATGTAATAATGCCCGATAATGTTATGAAATTTGCACCCTGCTCAATGAAAAATGTAATAAAATCTGATAATGTAATAACCTAACCAATGATGTAATTTAAAAAAACCTGACATTGTATTAACATTAACTGGTATTATATCTTTTTACATCATTGGGAATATATTGCTAAACTTCCTGTAAAAGACAGTTATCTCAAAATATAGTTAAATAATGCCATAAGGTGCTACTGTATCATATAGGATGTTTTATTACATTCTTGGTCAAGCTTTTACATCAACAGGTTTATTACATTTTGATTGAGTTATGTGCAAATTTTGGTACACTACCAGGCGTTATTGCATTATCAGTAAATTATGATTTTGTATTTTCTAACATCATGACACACCAGCCGTCCTGTGACCTTGTCTCTTATTGTCCCTCAGGAGGCTCCAGATGAACTGTGGGAGCTGGTGGAGCTGGAGAAGCTGAACCTCTCCCTGAACATCCTGAAGGAGCTTCCTCCTCAGCTCGCTCTGCTCTCAAACCTCGTCGTCCTCAACCTGTGGGGGAACCAGGTAACTCTCTGAGGGGTCCACTCCAGGGCTGAAGGTTTTACTGTTTTTGGATCAAAATCACAATTTCAGACGATGCAATCTTGTGTTCTGCAACTTTTTGCAGTGCTCCTGACTGACCCAGGATCTGTTGTGTCAGCTATTTCACACATACTATTTGACAAATTTGCAGACAAATGGTATGTTTTCATGGTCAAGGAATCTAAATATTTAGATGAAATAAAGGTAGGACTAATATTTATCTCAGAGGTGGGCAACTGGCAGCACGGGGGACACATGCGGCCCTTGGCCTGGCTCAATGCGGCCCAACAATCATTTTCCAAAAAAAATCCAAAACAACCCAATTTGGAAACACAACAACTCTAGGGGTGGGAGAAAAATTGATTCACATAAGTATCTGGATTTCTTTTTTTTGCAAATGTAAATGCTTCATTTTAGTCTGTGTTAATAAGCCACTTTTAAATGTAATCCAGGCTTTTGAAGAGAAAGTAGACACAGCGGGTTAAAATATTTTGCTGAATAAATCCTAAAAAAGGACTCACATGTGATGTGTACTTTTCCTGAAGTAGTCTGTAGGCATCATCATTGTTCATCTTTTTCACTGGTGTTAAAAAAGCTAACTTAAGAATGCAAAAATCAGCAATATCATAGAATCTCATTTTAAGTTGAAATGGCACCTACAAAATTGTAAAAATTGAATCATGAGAAAAGCATACCATCCCAGCCCTAATAACAACTGCTAATGTGATTCATCATACATAACTAGAACTACATAACGCATAACTTAGGTTAATTTATTATAAGATATATATCTACTTAACTGAGACTGCTTGTATATGCATTGTTTTTCGAGTCAATGAACAACTTACTTTGCCAAGACTGTATTTCTAAATATCTTTATGGGGCATTAAAATGTAACATAGTATGAGTAAAAACTAAATTTTGAAACAATGGTAAGAGTGCTATATTTATGCATTAAAAACTGGTGAATATTCATTCTTTTGTTGTATTAAAAAGAAGCTCAATTTGTCTTTAATTATGTGCAGTAATTGCGTTTGAGTTAAATTATATAAATTCTGCTAAAATCCTTTTTTGAAGCTTAATACTTGCTATTTTTTGTTTATTTTATTTTTGTGTTTTCCCTCATTGAGAGTTCCTGACAATATATAACAGTGCTGCCCTCTGGCACTGGAAGAAACAATATGTGGCCCTCTTGGTAATCAAAGTTGCCCACCCTTGATTTAAGGTGAAAATCATAATATGAGTGAGGACCGTGGCTCCGGCAGAGGTCTGCGCTCTCTGCTTTTCCAATTGATTGTATTTTGGATCTAATTGCTCAAATAAAAATATTAAGATTTGATATGCACTTTTGTGCCTTAACCTTCTCCAGTGACCCTTTGAAAGACGCTCTCATTATCAGAGTGCCCCCCCCCCCCCAGCAGCTGCTGTGCTGCTGCAGAAATAAAACCCCTAATGCTCCTTTAATCCACCAGGATCCAGTTTCTGTCCTCCATTAACCTCCCTCTCCTTCTTTGCAATCTTCAACCTCCACTTCATCTGATCAGAGACACAGCATTCCAGGAGCCATTGGAATACCACACCACAGTGTGTCAGAGCGCCCCCTGCAGGCTGTAGGCGTCAGTGCTGTTCATTAAAACCAAGACAATGTTGAACAGTTAGGGGGGGTCCCCCAGTCACAACACCAGGAAGGTTGCAGTCACCACAGGATGAAGTAACACATGAACTGAAGCTTTTTGTTGTTTTACTAAGTGTTCCTTCTTATTCACATTAATGGAGTTGAAGAACAGCAGATCAGTGCTGGTCTTGATCAGTCTTGAGTCTGGCCAGTCGGAGACAAGACCAAGACCCTCATCATGTGGCCTTGAGACTACGGGTGATTTCACACCAACCATATTTAGTGCGCACCAAAGAAGTTTTGGCCCAGGGTTTGGTACGTTAGTATCAATGTGAATGCAACCACCGCACTTTGGTGCGCACCAGATCAGCCGGTCCAAGACCTCCATGAAGGGGTGGTCTCGATCCGCTCCATCTCCCTACATTTGGTGCGGTTTCACTGGTGTGAAACAAAGTGGTCCGAACCGATCTACTTTTGATGCATTACTTCCTGTTAATCCTGTGGTTGAATCTTTTGCTTCAACTTCAACTTCAACTTCAACTTCAACTTTATTGTCCCCTGAGGGAAATTTGCTGTGCAAGCAGGTAAAAAGAACATCAATATACAGACACAACAATTACATTCACCCATAAAAACAAAGGCACACTCAATTTACTCACTGCTTACTCAATTTGTCGATTTGTTTACTCTGGTTGAGGATTACGATGATTTACGAGGGTCCAGAAGGTCGCTGATGCCGTCTCAAACACGCTAAAAAAACACATTTAAAGGAAAATGTAGAAGAGAGCGAAACGTAAACATTCGTTGTTTGGTGTAGGAAATGGTTACCATGGTAGCCTCTTCTTCGTTCTCCTCTGTAGCAGTTTTGGTAACCAGTTACGTGCATATCGCTCCCTGCTGTTTCAAACTGAGTAAATACACAAGTGGGTCCAATGTTGCAAGTGTGAATGCAAGCCAGCGGGGAAGGGGAAGGGGGGCGAACTGCACCACAGTACAGTTTGAAACAAGTGGGCCTAATGTGAAAACGCTCGAAGACTGGTCTCAAGTAACACAAGTTTTAGTGGATTAAAATTTAAGTAGGAGAGGGTACTGGTTTGGCAGAGTGGTTAGTAACCATGCACATCCCATATACATGCTTCTGCCGGTTCGGGTTCAAATCCCGCCTGTGACCAGTTTGCAGAGTGTCTTCCCCTACTCTCTTACCCCTTTTCACCAGTATATACACTATCCTTCTCTCCTATGAATAAGGTACAAAATGCCCAAAAAACACATTTAAAAAAAATGAAGTTGGAGAATTCTGTAGATAAGTGGTCTTGCTCAGTGCGTGGTCAAATCTGTCCCATACCTTGTCTCCATGTCCTTGCCACTTCCTCCCCTACAGCCCAGCCTAACCTCCATCTTTATCCAACACAGGGATCATAAATAAATCAATTAATAAACCTCCAAAAACACACATTCAGACTTATTAAACATTATCTCTTGAACTTCTTTCACTCCTAAACCCTTTTTTTCCATATTCCCATGCTAACCTCTGTTTCTGCTGTTTGTCTGTGATCACGCCTTAATCTTTCAGCTTTGACTCAGCTGATTAAAAAGTTAAATTCTCATCATGTGATTGGTAAATAAACTTATCTGTTCCTGCCTTGTGTGTCCTTGTGTTCAGCTCAGCAGTCTCCCTGCAGAGATCGGTCAGCTGAGCCGGCTTCGGGTTTTATTCGCCTACAGAAACAGACTGACTGAAGTCCCTGAAGAGCTCGGCGCCTGCACGCAGCTCGAGGTAAAACCTTCTGGGATAAAGATCATCAGCACTGTTCCTCTGTCTCTGCTGTAAAAATATTTGTCTTTATATTTGGACTTTTAGTTGTTTTTGTGGTTCAAAGGTTTTTATGTAGACTTGGTTTTATTTTCTCAAACATACTGTAGGTCTGAAGGTGTTTGACAGTGACCGTAGACCAAACCCTGAGACTCGGTCTAACAGCGTTTTCATGTCTCAGGTTCTTAGTTTGGCGAACAATCAGCTGACCTCACTGCCCGTCTCGCTCTCCAACCTGACACGACTGAGGAAGCTCAACCTCAGCCACAACCAGATCTCCCACATCCCCGGCTGTGTCTACAACATGAAGGCTCTGGTATGACTGCAGATGGATGGATGGATGGATAAAGTGATGGAGAGGTGAATGAATCAATGGATGGAAAAACAGAAGAATGGATGAGTGGATAGGTGGGTAAATAGCTGGTTGGATGGATAAATAGATGGTTCAATGGATTAAAGGAAGAGTCAATGGATGAATTATGGGATGGATGAACTGATAAATAGATGGATCAATGAATGAAAGGAGGGATCTTTGGATAGATGGATACTTGAAAAGATGGACTGATAAAAAGATAGATGATAAATAGATGGATGAAACGATGGGTCTATGGATGGTTAGATACATGGAGGAATGGATAGATAAATGGATGGATGAGCTAATAAATAGATGGATAAATTAATGGAGAGATGGATGGATGGATTGATCAATCAATGGATAAATTGACGGACAGGTGGATGTATCAATGGATATATGAATTTATAATAGATGGCTAAATTGATAAAGGGAGATGGTTGGATCAGTGGATGGTTGAATTTATAAATAGATGGATCAACAGATGTGTGTATTTATGAATAGATGGATAAACTGATGGACAGATGGATGGATAAGTGGATGGATGTATTTATAAATAGATGGATAAATTGATGGAAAAATAGACAGATCAGTGGATGGTTGAATTTATTAATAGATGGATAAACTGATGGATGGATGGATGGAACAGTGAATGGATGTATTTATAAACAGGTGGATAAATTAATGGTCAGATAGATGGATCAACGGATGCGTGTATTTATAAATAGATGGATACATTTATGGACAAATAGACGTATCAGTGGATGGTTGAATTTATAAATAGATGGATAAACTGATGGGTGGATGGATGGATCAATGGATGTATGTATTTATAAATAGATGGATACATTTATGGACAAATAGACAGATCAGTGGATGGTTGAATTTATTAATAGATGGATAAACTGATGGATGGATGGATGGATCAGTGAATGGATGTATTTATAAACACATGGTTAAATTGATGGTCAGATAGATGGATCAACGGATGTATGTATTTATAGATAGATGGATAAATTGATGGACAAATAGACGGATCAGTGGATGGTTGAATTTATAAATAGATGGATAAACTGATGGGTGGATGGATGGATCAATGGATGTATGTATTTATAAATAGATGGATAAATTGAGGGTCAGATGGATGGATCAACGGATGTGTGTATTTATAAATAGATGGATAAATTGATGGACAAATAGACGGATCAGTGGATGGTTGAATTTATAAATAGATGGATAAATTGATGGATGGATGGATGGATCAGTGGGTGGAAAAACAGAAGGGTGGATGGATGAATGGATGGATAATTGATGAATGTTGATTAAATAAACAGACTGGGGGATGGGTGGTTGGATGGTTGGATGGTTGAATTACAAACCTGGATACTGTAATGTCACTGCAGTGGATGAATAAATCCAGTGAACCCTCAAACAAACAGGAAATTAATATAAATTCATTTATACATTAAAATATTAAACTGAAAATAAAAATAATCCGGGCTTCACCTTCTGACTGACAGACTCAGGTGAGCTATCTGGGAGTCCATTACCTGAGTACCTGATCCATGGTAATCAGCTCACCTGACACAGTGAGGGCATCACAGACAGGATCTCTGCGATGAACCAGCTGTTAGAAGATAACCAAACATCATCTCCTGGTTTACAGGTGATCCTGTCTAATCCAGTTTACCTGTCATTCAGTCTCCTCCTCTCTCCCTGCAGGTGTTCCTTCACCTGGCCTGTAACCGTCTGGAGAATCTGGCAGAGAATATCCAGTCTCTGGTGGAGCTAAAGATCCTCATCGTGGAGGGGAACAGCATCCACTCTCTGCCCAAGGCTCTCTGCTGCCTCACCAGGTAAATGTTACACAGGTAACAACACGTCAAAACAAGAAACCAACACGTGGTAACTGTGTAACAGGTAACAACACGTCAAAACAAGAAACCAACACATGGTAACTGTGTAACAGGTAACAACATGTCAAAACAAGAAACCAACACTTGCTAACTGTTTAACAGGTAACAGCACGTCACAGAAAAAATAACACATGGTAACTGTTTACCAGGTAACAGCACGTCAAAACAAAAAAACAACACATGGTAACTGTTTAACAGGTAACAGAACGTCACAGAAAAAAACAACACATGGTAACTGTTTACCAGGTAACAGCACGTCAAAACAAAAAAACAACACATGGTAACTGTTTAACAGGTAACAACACGTCAAAACAAGAAACCAACACATGGTAACTGTTTAACAGGTAACAACACTTCAAAACAAGAAACCAACACATGGTAACTGTTTACCAGGTAACATTTCAAAACAAAAAACCAACACATGGTAACTGTTTAACAAGTAACAACACGTCAAAACAAGAAACCAACACATGGTAACTGTTAAACAGGTAACAGCACGTCACAAAAAAAACAACACATGGTAACTGTGTAACAGATAACAACATTTCAAAACAAGAAACCAACACATGGTAACTGTTTACCGGGTAACAGCACGGCAAAACAAAAAACCAACACATGGTAACTGTTTAACAGGTAACAACATTTCAAAACAAGAAACCAACACATGGTAACTGTTTAACAGGTAACAACACGTCGAAACAAGAAACCAACACATGGTAACTGTTTAACAGGTAACAACACGTCAAAACAAGACACCAACACATGGTAACTGTTTAAAAGGTAACAACATTTCAAAGAAAGAAACCAACACATGCTAACTGTTTAATTGGTAACAACACGTCAAAACAGCAGTTACCATGTGTTTGTTGACAACACATGGTTGTTCAGTTACCATGTGGTAACCGACCAACCAACCAACAGCATACCAGTTAACTGTTTAAAAGGTAATATGTCACACCAATCAACCAACCAACCAACCCACCAGGTAACTGTTTAATAGGTAACAACGTGTCACTGCAACCAGCCAACCAACCAACACACCAGGTAACTGTTTGATAGGTTACATACACACCAACCAACCAACACACCAGGTAACTGTTTAAAAGGTAACATATCACACCAACCAACCAACCAACACACCAGGTAACTGTTTGATAAGTAACATGTCACACCAACCAACCAACGCACCAGGTAACTGTTAAATAGGTAACGTACACACCAACCAACCAACGCACCAGGTAACTGTTAAATAGGTAACATGTCACACCAACCAACACACCAGGTAACTGTTTAATAGGTAACATGTCACCCCAACCAACCAACGCACCAGGTCACTGTTAAATAGGTAACATGTCACACCAACCAACACACCAGGTAACTGTTTAATAGGTAACATGTCACCCCAACCAACCAACACACCAGGTAACTGTTTGATAGGTTACATACACACCAACCAACCAACACACCAGGTAACTGTTTAAAAGGTAACATATCACACCAACCAACCAACCAACACACCAGGTAACTGTTTGATAAGTAACATGTCACACCAACCAACCAACGCACCAGGTAACTGTTAAATAGGTAACGTACACACCAACGCACCAGGTAACTGTTAAATAGGTAACATGTCACACCAACCAACACACCAGGTAACTGTTTAATAGGTAACATGTCACCCCAACCAACCAACGCACCAGGTCACTGTTAAATAGGTAACATACACACCAACCAACCAACGCACCAGGTAACTGTTAAATAGGTAACATGTCACACCAACCAACCAACCAACCAACCAATCAACACACCAGGTAACTGTTTAATAGGTAACAACGCGTCACTGCAACCAACCAACCAACCAACACATCAGGTAACTGTTTTGGATAGTCACCCCGGGTGTGTTAATTGTTTCACTCATTAACTTTGATCTGATTGTCTGATGTTTCAGGTTGGAGCTGCTGAATCTGGACTTTAACGACATTAAAGACGTCCCTCAGGTAACACCAGAACACCTGCAGAGTTAGAGCCACCTCAGTCATAGTTTATGTTCTACCAAACGTCCCCTCATGATTGTTTTGTGTCAGGAGATGCACCAGCTGTCCCGTCTGGAGAAGTTGGCCTGCCACCCTCTGGACAAAGGTCTCCACATCATCCACAACCCTCTGCTGAAGCCGGTGAAGGAGGTGTTAGAGGGGGGGCTCAGCGCCCTCTTCAGCTACCTGAAAGCCACTTAGAGGAGGGGGCGGGGCTTTCTGACCACCTCAGATCTTAATGGACTTTGAGCTGGAGCTTAAAGCAGTGATACCTCTGTAGAGTGAAGGAAAGGCCTCAGAGCTCTGGGGAGAATTGTTGGAGGACTTTCAGAGCTCTGCAGGGTTCAGCGAGAACTCTAAAACCAGCTTGGAGTCGTCGTGCGATTCGCTTTCTGTAGAGCTCAGCTGAGAAAAGGGGACGGACTTTCAAATCATCTGGCGAAGCAGGAGCTTTTAAAAACTTAAAAGCCTAGCATTTTTGTCAGGTCTTTTAAACATCTTAAGAACCTCATTCAACTCCACCTTAAAGCTCTTTTGGAGTCGCAATGTGGCATTTGAACCACATGGAGCTCTCTGGATATTTTGATGTGACTTTAAGATCCTATTAGAGTTCTTAAGAAGTTGTACTGTGGCGTTTTGAACCACTTAGAGCTCTTAAGAAGTTGCAGTGGGGATACTTAACCAAAATAGAGCTCTGAAGATGTTAAGCAAGGCTTTTAAAATACTTTGGAACCTTTTGGAAGTTGAAGTGGGGCTTTAAATCCACTTGGGCTCTTTGGATGTTGTACCAGAGCTTTAGATAATCTTAGAGCTTCTTAGAAGTTGCAATGGAGTATTTTGAATAACTTAGAGCTCTAAAGAAGTCACAGTGGGACTACAAAACCTAAATATAGCTATATAGCTTTATATTTATGTATATATTTGGGCTCTTTGGATGCTGTAACAGAGCTTTTAAATAATCGTAGAGCTCCTAAGAAGTTGCAGTGGGGCTACTAAACCAAAATAGAGCCCTTAAAAAGTTAGAAAGTAAAAGAAGAGGTTATAGAATCTGTAAGGACATATAAGAAGATGGATTGGGTCTGTAAAACTACTTGGCTCAAGTTGAAAGTTAGGCTGAGGCTTTTTAGCATTGTAGAGCTTTTAAATGTTAGAGCAGGGCCTACAACCCAATTTGAGCCCTTTAAAAGTAAGGCCAGTCTTAACAATCGTCTAAGAGCTTTTTTGGTCTGGTAAGTGCGTTTAGTCCATATTAAAGCTCTGTAAGAGGCAACAGTTGGCCTGTAAACCCTCTTGGGAAGGAGCTTTTTGAGCTTAGTGGAAGCAATTTGTTTTAGTCACCTCAGAGCCCTTAAAATACAAAAACATTAACCAAGTTTCCCAAGATGTCTTAGAAACAGGAAGTCGCCTTTAAAACCACTTTGGTTAACTTTTAAAGTTACAATAGAGCATGCTAGGTCGTCGCACTCATGACTCATCAATGACGACATTGTCTGCCTGTGATTCTTTTAGTATCCACTCAGCTCACTTGGAAGCAGAGCGGAGAAGTTACTAAAACTAGCTTGTTTTAGGAGATACCAGGCTAGTGGAAACACGCTGCAAATCAAGTAGGGCCGAGTAGAGTAGGGCTAAGGCGTGCTAGTGGAAAAGGGCCATAAGAAACAGGAAGTTGCCTTTAAAACCACTTTGGTTAACTTTGAAAGTTACAATAGAGTTGGAGCTTCTTTACCCTTTTAGGTCTTTTTTAGATGTTAGGACATGGCCTGTAAATCCTCTTACAGCCCTAAGTAATCGATGCAGGTCTTTACAGCCATCTAAGAGCTTCGCATTATTCTGGTAAGCGTGTTAATCCTTAAAGTTTTTAACTCTCTCTGAAGCTCTTTTAAGTTTGGGAGGACCTTTTCAGGCTTAGTGGAAGCTAGGATGCGTTTTGGTCACCCCATAGAACTTGAAAAACTAGATCATTAACAAAAGTTTCCTAAGAACTCTTAGAAACTGGAATGGGCCTGTAATACTACATTAGTTCACTTTGACAGTGTGGAGCTTCTAGAAGTTAGGACATGGCCTATAAATCCTCTAAGAGCCCTAAGAAAGTTAGCCAGGTCTTTACAACCACCTTCAAACTTTTTATTAGTCTAGTAAGTGCTTTTAATCCATTTTAAGCTCTGTAGAAGGTAATAGTTGAACTTTTTGAGCTTAGTGGAAGAAAGAATGGGGTTTAGTCAACTCAGAGCCTTTAAAAATGAAACTACAATGTCAGCAAAGTTTTCTAAGAACTAAGAATCACCTTGGTTAACTTTGAAAGTTGCAGAAGGGTTGAGCTTCTTTGCCATTTAAAAGCTTTTAAGTTGTTAGGGAAGGCCCTAAGGACACGAGGCAGGTCTTTAAAACCTACGTTACAGTTTTTAAGTACTTTGTGAAGTTCTTTTAACTCCTTTAAAGCTCTGTAAAGGGGAGTCTTAGAGCTCTCAAGAAGCCTGGATGGGTTTAAAACCCCTTAGAGTTTTTAGAAGATCAAAAAGGGATACTGAAACACTATGGGGGTCTTTAAAAGTATTAGTTGGTCTTTAAATCACTTAAGTGCTAAAGGCTACGGTGAGACTTTTAAACTTTTCAGGTAAGAGAGCATAAATTATGTGATTGTTAAAAAAAACTTCAGAGCGCTGAAGAGATGGGGGCGGGGCTTAAGAACATATGACAGTGGAGGCGGGCTTTAATTTTTACCTGGAGAGGTAAATAGATGACTGCCTTAGATTGTACTTAAAAGATTAGATTGTATTCATTTTGTGGTTTTATGTAAAGGGTCTTAAGTGTCCGATTTTATACATGTTATCTTTTGTACAACAATCATAAAGCATGATGTGCAGAAGAGGAGAATGACTATTTTAAATGGAAAAATAATTTTTAGGAAGTCGAGATTTAAGTTGAAATTTTGAGATGAAAGTTGAAATGACGAAAGTTAAGTTGAAATAACAAGAATAAAGTTGAGGTACATTTATGTGATAAAAAGTACATTATATGTTGACCTTATTCTCAGCTTTCAACTTTTTTTCATGAAATTTTAACTGTAATCTTATCATTTTGTCTTTTATCACGAAAGTGTGTACAACTTTATAGTCGACATTTCGGTGTTTATGTTGTTATTTGACTTTTATTTACAAATTTCACCTGTATTCTCGTCTTTTCGACTTTAACCTCGACCTGCTGACCATTTCTTTTTCCATCTAAAATGGCCCTTATCCTCTTCTGTAATGATGTTTTTGTGTTTGTATCAAGACTTTTGAAGTTTCATCACGTTTGTCCTTTTAAATATTTTATTGTATTTATATTTTTTTTATTACAATAAATCATCCACCTTCCCTGACTGATTGTTTGACTCAGTTCTAAAACAAAAAAAAATTACTATAAAATGAAAATAAATCTGAATTGAGCCCCTCCACTCATGCAGGTTTCTCCTTCTTTGCCAACAGCAGTTGTTCGGTTTCTCCTCTGAGGGGCAGCACAGAGTCACAAATGAAAGCAGTGCTGCAGGGTCACTGCGGCTTCAGGGGCGAATTATTCAGACAAAAGTTTATTAAAGTGATTAAATATCTGCTGATCAGAAAAAACAATAAAGATGGATTAATTCAGTCCGTTTTTATTAAACCTCTCGGGAGTTTGAATGATATCAGAACAGGAGAAAGAAATATAAACATTTAATATTTTTATTGGAAGCATTTCAGACAAAATAAATATTGAATAAATACGACTGGTGTGAATACAGAAAATGAGTTTAATGATCATCAGTCATACTCTAACTGAGGAGAGTGAGGTGTTACATATGAAGCCCGGTCAGATTTATCACAGAAGCTCAAATAAATCAACATGTTGACTAAAAAGTTTCAGCAACAGGAAAATAAAACCAAAACAACAGAGGGCTCCATAAGGTAGAGATTAATATAAAATATGAAGTAATGACAACATTATTATGAGCAGAATTATTCTGCTGCGTACAGTCCTGAATGTTCATGTTGTTTTAAAGTTACAGTAAGTTACTGTGAATTCAAAATACTCTAAAGTGCTTTACAACAGTATTGTAATTTTACAGTGATGTTATAATGAGTTACTGTACAGTTACAGTAAAATGTCAAATCACTTTTGTACAGTTGCTTTGAGAATAATTTACTGTGATAGTACTGTGATTTTCTTTTTATAGTGCTTGTATGATGTTACTCAGGGCTCACATTTGTAATTCAGCATCAGCTGTTGACTGTACAGGCTAATGAATGAATGATACATTTATTTCAAACATATAACAAAAGGAAAAATAATCTTATAGACAGAAAAAGTAAATTAGCACTTGGATAAACGGTACATGTCTTATAAAGGGTGAGAAAAGTCAAAGCTTATTTAATCCCACCCCCCTCCATCAATTGATAACCAATTATTTAGCATCCCAGTCCATATAAAAACAGATTTTAAGTCTGATTTTCTCTGCTTGAAAAAAACAGACGTAATCATTTAATGGACAAAGACTTGTTGCTTCATGCCTCAATGTATTATTGTAATTTTACAAATACTTACTAGGGATGCACAGTTTTGGAATTTTGTTGCTTACTTTTTTATACTATAAAAAAGTATTTTGGCTGATATATGGAAATAACTAATAGTAATTTGTTTCTTTTGGGGATTAAAGCTGTTCTATGGAAATATATCTTTTAACAGAGACAGCACAGTCATGATTTATAGAACCTAAAAACCCTAATTTACAAATTTTATACAGTTTTTACTCAATTTTTAATCAACATGCAAACATTTTTTAATATTCCCAATACTTATATTTAGCTTTTGAAATAATTATCTATTGATATTGTACCCATAATATCAAGCTTCCCTTATATTTACTTATGATGCACCAAACAAACATATAAAAAATAAAATAGACGGATGGATAAAATGTTCTAATCAAGGAGATACTGATGTGAAAAACCTCATTACAATAATTTACTGTAGAAATTCACCGTACAAACCTGCTGGTTCATAACAGAGCGGTTTTGACCATAAACTGTGTTTTCATGAAGAATTAAGCCTATGATGCATTTCTGTAATAAACATTATAAACTCCTTTTTTTCATTTTAACAGTTTAAACTTTAAATCTTGATAAACTGGTCCTGCCACACACATACATGCTGCCTTTAACTGATCATAAATCATATTTTCTAATCTTTATTTTTTACGTACTTGATGTTATCTGATCATAAATCATAATATCTGTATTTTAAAGCCTGTTAGTAACAGCAGCTCGCGCTGACTGCTGTGCAGAGCTCGCGCTGGCCTGTAGGGGGCAGTGTGGTGTCTGTGATTCTCGCTCTGCAGCCGTGATGATGGAGTCATGTGCAGATCATCATGTGAACTGCATACATGATCGCAGCCTCTTTGAACCGTTTCATGCTTCTTTACTGCCCGGACCAGAGTTTCATAATCATCACATTAGTAAATATTTTAAATAATTTTAATCATGTCTGTGGTGAGACAGGAGATTTATGATCAGCTGAAGGAAGATTAAGAAAGTTTTATTGTTTGTTACTTGATCAAAAAACACAATTAATTCAGACTTTTTAATAATGAATTTCACCACCAGTGGGTCCAGATCATGACAAATTGTGGTCATATTTTGCTTTTGTCCTTCAAGACTTTTCTTTTATCTGAAATTGGTTTAATAAGATCCACTTAAAACTTAATTTGAGAGCTGCTGACCCTTTTTATTTTTATTTATTTATTATTTTTATGTTTCCATCACATGTTCCTTGAGAACTTGTGTGTTTTGATAGTGAATAGACTCAGATTAGAGCTGTGTGCAAGTTTATTCAGGCGGGACACCGGGGTCCTAAAAGCTTTTATAGCCTAAAATGTTAAATAAAATACACATTTCAGGATGTTAAACTCTGCTGTGGAGTTTTGGAGTTTCAACCCTGGATCTTTAACATTTGATTTTTTAAGGTATTTTAAGCACATATCTCCAAACTGATGCTCATCATGATTTCTAACCTGTCTTCATCTGATGGTCCATTTACCTTTAAATTTGGAGCTCTGTATGATTTCTGTTATTTTTAAACCTCCTTATATGTGCAGCTAGATAGTTAAACTTAGACTGAATTATAATTAAGTAAAGTTATGATCTGATGTTTTGTGTGAACTCCTTGAATTACCTTCTAAATGAAATGTTTGCCTGTAAAGTTAATTTCTGTCATTTGTCAAACAGAGACATGAAAAACAATCATAAAAAATCAATAAAATCAAAAGTGAAAAGAAAAGTTTTATGTGATGTTGGATGAAAGTCTGTTTGACCATGTACTGGGGGGAAAGAAACATTAAAACGATTTTAATACCTTATAATTGCATACCTGAATTCTTGGTTTTGTGTTGAGGAATATATGGGTAAGGTAGGATCAAAAACAAGGAGTCAGACATTGCATAAGATAAAGAAACTTCCAGTAAATTAATAAAAATATAAAGGGGAAATATATATATATATATATATATATATATATATATATATATATATATATATAAGAAAAAAGAAATTGAGTTCAAAAGTTGATTCTTTTAATTCAAGGCTGTATCATTATTACCTGAAGGTAGACAAAAGTTCTTCTTTTATTTAGGAGTGTATTTCCCCACTAAACTGTGTATGAAATAAGCTCAAAAAAATTTAAAAGTATCAATTGATTTGATTTTCGTTAAGGCTGTATTGTCTCCAAAAATGTCTGTAAAGTGGATTTAAGTGGTTTAAAGTAGATATTAGTTGATTTTCTTTTATTTAAGGCTGTATTTCTTCTCTTACACGTTGGTCAAATGGAATTTAATAATTAAATCTGTATTTTTCTCTTACATTTTGGTAAAATGGGATACAATCTGTTTAAATGTAAGCATGAATTTATTTATTTTATGATGTATTTTCTCTCTGGATTTTGGTAAAATGGTTTTAAGTCAGCTTTAGGGTGCATTTTGTTCTTTTTTTCTTTTACTTAGGGCTCTATAAACTTACTGAAAGGTTGGCAAAGTTGGATTAGGTCAGCTTTAAAGTGAATACCAAATGTTTTTTTCTTTTGTATAAACTCACAAAAAGGTTAGTAAAACTGGCTTAAATTGGCATTAATGTGAATATTACTTTTTTATACATGCATAAACTCACTAAAATCTTGGTCAAATAAGACAAAATCAGTTCAAAAGTCAATATTAGTTGAGTTTATTTCATTTAAGCTGCATGAACTGACTAAATATTGGTTAAATGAGATTAAATCCGTGCAAAAGTGAATAATAGTTCAGTTCCTTTTAACTGAAGCTGCATAAACCTACTAAAATCTTGCTTAAATGAGATTAGATCAGATCAAAAGTGAATATTAGTTTAGTTTCTCTTCATTTAAAGCTGCACAAATTTACTAAAATCTTGATTAAATGAAATAAGATCAGTTTAAATGTGAATAATAGTTTAGTCTCTCTGTGTTCAAAGCTGCATAAATTCACTAAAATCTTGTGTAAATGAGATTACATCAGTTAGAAAGTGAATATTTAGTTATTATATATTTTTAAGCTGTATAAACGCACTAAAATGATCATAAAATGGGATTTACATCACATAAAAATGGGATTTTATCTGATTCAACTTGCACAATAGTTTATTTCCTTTCATTTAAGGCCAATTGACAATATAATCTAATCTAATTTAATCTAAAAAACCACTACAATGCTGGTAAATTGGGATAAAATCAACTTTGACGTGCTTATTATTACTTTTTCTTTTATTTAACGCTGTATTTTCTCACTTAAATGTTGGTAAAATTAATAAAATCAGAATAAAAGTAAATATAAGTTGATTCTGTTGTTAAATTTGGGGGTTAAGTTCTGATAAAGTGGTTTAAAGCAGCAAAAATCGAGATAAAACTAAAATACTTTTGACCCTTTTACCCTCTCTCTCGCTCGCTCGTGCCCCCCTAAAGTCTCTCGCCCCTGTGACGTCACAGTGTGCTGGTAAATGGAGTCTCTCTCTCTCCCCCGCCTCCCCCCTCCTCCTCCCCCCCTCTCTAACGGAGGAAACACCGAGACACAAACCGTCTGTCCGCGCGCGTGTGAGTGTGAGTGAGCGCGGCGGCAGGAGGGACCCGCGAAGAAGAAGAAGAAGAAGAAGAAGAAGAAAGAGGAGAAGAAGACGGACCCGCAGGAGGAGAGGAAACAAGAGTTGGGAGTTTGTCGGTAGTTTTCCCCTCTCGCGCTCCGGAGAGGGTCTCGGCGTGAACATGGAGCGGACCGGAACTTTGCCGCTGCTGCTCGCGCTCATGCTGGGATCTTTGGGACTAACGGGCGCGCGGGCGGACACCTTCAAAGGTAAGCGCCGACACGCCGAGTTTCAGAGTGTTTGGTGTTGAGTTATGGTCCCGGAGGTCTCGGAGGTCTCGGAGGGGCAGATCATGGGAGTTGGTTCAGGGTCTGAGTCCAAGTTTCCAGCTGGAGAATCTCCTCCTCCTGACAGGGCTTACAGGAGGTGTTCAGGGTCCGGGGCAAGGACCAGCGCGAGCCCCCTCTCCTGTCCTAATTTACCTGAGGGGGACCATGACGCTTCTGGGGGACCGAGACCTGGTGGTTAACTCGGGTCTAAAGACCTGTGAGGTCCAGAGACCAGAACCAGGAGCTCCTGGTCCTCCTCAAAAACCTGCTGAACTGCAGAATCAGGTCTGATGTGACCCTGATCAGGATCTGAATTAATCCGGATCCTGTTTCCGTCTGTGTCTGTAAATGTGAGCAGAGTTATTTTAGCCAAAGAAGATGTTTGAAACAGAAATCTAAGTCCACACTGGTGTTCAAAAGAGCCTCAAAGAATGCTGATATTGACATTTGAAGGACCATTTCAGCCTATAATTTAGTTTTAGTTTAGTCTTTTGCTTAAAATATCTTTTATTTAAGTCATCAAATTGTTTTAATTCAAGTCTCGCTTTCAAATTTGTGAAGTCATGTAAATTTAAGTCGAGTTATTTTAGCCGAAAATGATGTTTAAAAGAGAAATCTAAGCCCATATTGGTGTTAAAAAGAGTTATTTCAACAATCATTGTCATTTTATAGGTATGGGAGAGTATGAGGGCTGTGTTAGAAAGAGAAAATAATATCTGGGAAGTCGAGATTAAAGTTGAAATTTCGAGAATAAAGTTGAAATATCAACAATGATATCAAAAAGGAATGTTGTGATAAAAGTCGAAAGCAGAGAAAAAAGTAGACATACAATGTATTTTGACTTTATTCTCAACATTTCGTCTTTTTTTCTTGACATTTTGACTTTTATCATGAAATTGTATTTCAACTTCATTGTTGACATTTCAACTTCAATCTCTAAATTCTGACTCAACCTGCCAAAACAGTTTTTCCATCTCAAATTGCCCATAGCATAATTACTCTTCCGTATATAAGAGCGATTTTAGCTGATATGCATTTTAGTGGAGATCAAAGAGGAAATTTGGAGATTAAAGTTGAAATATCAACAATAGAGTCAAAATTCAATGTTGCAATAAAAGTGGAAATGTCAAGAAAACGGTCAAAAGGTCAGAATGGAGTCAACATACAATTTATTTCCACTTTATTCTCAACATTTTGGCTTTTTTCTCGACATTTTAACTTTCATCTCATCATTTTTAACCTTATCACGAAATTGTATTCCACTTTGTATCTCAAAATTTTGACTTAATCGTTGTCATGTCGACTTTAATCTAGACTGTCTGAACATTTTCTTTTTCCATCTCAAATGGCCCGAACACTCTTCCTTATACAAAGTGTTTTTAGCTGATATGGAAGTTTAAAAGTTATTTTAGCCAATGACAATACTGATATTGACATTTTAAGGACTGTTTTAGCCTATAATTTAGTTGAAGTTTAGTCTTTAGCTTAAAATGTCTTTATTTAAGTCATTATTTAGTCATCTAAATTGTTTTAATTTTAGTCTCGTTTTCACATTTGTGAAGTCATGTAAATTTAATTTAGAGTTATTTTAGCAGAAGATGATGTTTAAAATAGAAATCTATCAGTGTTCGAAAAAGTTATTTCAACCACTTCTGTCATTTTATTAATGCAGAAGAGTGTAAGGGCCATGTTAGATGGAGAAAATATTTTTGGTGAAGTCGAGATTAAAGTCAAAGTTTTGACATTAAAGTTGAAATGACAAGAATAAAGTCAAAATACAATGATGCGAGAATGAAACAAGTCTAAATGTAAAAAAAAAAGTCAAAAGTCGAGAATGAAGTCGACATACAATGTATTTCAATTTTATTTTCAACATTTCTTCTTTTTTCTGGACATTTTAACTTTCATATCACCATTTTTACTCTATCATGAAATTGCATTTCAACTTTTATCTCAAAATTTTGACTTGATTGTCATCATGTCCACTCTAATCTCGACTGTCCGAGCATTTTCTTCTTCCATCTCAAATTGCCCAAATACTTTCCTTATATAAAGTGTGTTTAGCTGATATGGATATTTAGACGAGATTAAAGTCGAAATTTCAAAATTAAAGTTAAAATGACGATAATATCATTGAAAAAAATGACCGTAAAATCAAAATACAATGTTGCAATAAAAGTGAAAATGTGAAGAAAAAAAAGTCAAAAGTTGAGAATAAAGTCAACATACAATATATTTAGGCTTTCTATTTTGACATTTTAACTTTGATCATTTTGTCTTTTATCACAAAACTGTATTTCCACTTTATTATTGACATTTCGACTTTATTGTCGTCATGTCGACTTCAGCTGTGATTGGATGTCCCTCTGAACTCATCCAAACTTTCCACTCAACCAAAGCTGTGATTGGATGTATTCCTGTTCCCCTCCAGTTCAGTTCCTCCAACTTTATATTTTTGACCTTTTAAATAAGTTTCTCAAAATCACCAGTGATGAGTCTGGATATGGTTTTGAATTTGTGGTTTTCACCACAGTAAAAACTTTAAAGATGGTATTTTTAGGCTGTATTTAAACTACTTTAAGGCTTTTTTATTGGAAACTACATTTAACTCTGTTTTAAAATGACCCAAAAAGTTTGTTTGTGCTTGAAATGAACTAAAATACTTTTCAAGTGTTTTATCCAGTAACACCTGTGAACAGGTTGGTCATTTAGGTTTACTGCAGGTGTGTTTGTTAAACAGCAGACTCTGTTGAAATCATTCATGTTTCCTGGTTTGATCATTTTCGTGGTCACGAGTTTGGGAGATTCTCAGTAAGTTTTTTTAATTTTAAAAGTCAAATATTTTGCCTCTGTCATCCCTGTGTGCAGTTTGTTGAATTATCCTTCATACTCTTTCAATTAAAGGGACATTCTCCACTTAATATTTACAGACACTTGCAATTTAACACAAAAGATGAATATACAATAAACTTTAAAAGCACTCGGAGAGCGCAGACCTCCACCAGCACCACAATCCTCACCCATAGGGTGGTTTTCACCATAAATATTAGTCCTACCTTTATTTCATCTAAATATTTAGATTCCTTGACCATGAAAACATACTATTAGCTATTGGATTCATAATGATATCTATTTTAGTTCAGCAGTTATTCATTATTCATTTTTCATCATGGCGAATCCAGATGTGGATGATAGATTAACATGAAGCTTTTCAACTTTATTTAAACTTTATTTAAAAAAACAAACAAAAAAAGCCTGAAAACGTGTCTCCATCATTAACATCAGGGACAGTTTTTCTGTGTTTCTGTCTTTAAACAACTACGTGACCTATAGATTATTATTCTGTAAGAAGGAAACGTGGGGGAGGGTCCAAACTACGGGAGCCCAGAGGGAGAGAAATCAGAGATTGTTGATGAAAACACCTTGATTTTTAACAAAGATTTTCTGTAACATGACAGCAGATTGATCAGTAACTCCCACAGGCCTGAGTTAAAGTTTTTATTGTAGAAAATAAACACATTTTTAAGTTTAAATAATCCTCAGATGTTGTCGTGCTGCTCTGATGGTCTGTCCTGGTCCCTGTTTCCTGTGGCTGTGATCAATAGATAGATAGATAGATAGATAGATAGATAATCAGTATATCAGTTATTGGATTGATATTGAGATCATAATTATCAGCTTAATTACTCACTGATGTTGGAAATTACTCACCATGCAGTCCTTTGACTGAAACACTTTAACTCTGAAAAGTGAAAATACAAAAACATGTGAGAACATACAGATAGAGAGAATAATAATTAAAGAAAAATAATGAACATATACATTTATATATGCACAATATTGGATATTTGCTGATATTTCTAAAGCCACCATCACTGATATAATATTTTCTGTCTTTATCTTACTGAAATTTACCTTTTTCTTTTAGGTTACAGTCTATTTGTGTTAGAAACAGAAAAACAATGTTTTAATCTTTGATAAATAATACTTTTGATTTATTATAGTGAACTATCTGAAATGATGAGATTAAACATGGTACATTTTACTGATATCACAAACAATTTATTGGATATTTATGGCCAATTTCTATTATAAACATCTGCAAGGATATTTATATCTGCAGATACCGATACTGGTCTGATAATTTTGTGCATCCCTGTTTGCATCACATCATGACAGTGATAATTTAATCTGGACTGTTTTATGTATATAGCTAAGAGAAGCTGTGATCAACACTGAAACTCTATTATCGTCCAGCTCCAGGCTAGTAGCAGAAAATTTGGGGAACTCCTGTCCCATTAAACCTGAAAATGTTCCTGATAACCTGACGTTCTTAAAGTGCTCAGATTTGTCTTCTACCAGTCAGCAAACATTACCATATAAGGTCATGCTTGTGCACTTTATACCAAAACAGCCACAAACTTCATCAAAGTAAAAAGTCTTCAAATGAAATTTGAAATGTAAAATATTTTCGAAATCAGTATTGATCAATAGATAGATAGATAGATAGATAGATAGATAGATAGTTAAACTTTATAGTCCTTTGCAGGAATTTGTCTAAGACAGCAGTTTTACTGGCTAACGACATGATACGCATAGAAAAACACTAAACAACGTAAAAAAAAGTTACCTAAGCAAGAGGCTGGCATCAAGCATGGTCAGCAGTTATTTTGCAGAAGATAGAAGTGCTGTGTTTGTTACAATAAGCAGTGAAAATAAGTAGCAACAAGTTGAAATGGTTGAATAACAATAAGAATTAGAAAAGCATTTGTGATTTTCACCATAAATATTAGCCCTACCTTTATTTCATCTAAATGTTTAGATTACTTGATCACAAAAACATACCATTAGCAATTGGATTCATAATGATATCTTTTTTAGTTCAGTAGTTATTTACAAAAATCAAATTTTTCGTCTAGGTGGATCTTAACGGTGATCCGGATCACTCCTAAAATCTGTTTATTTGTTCCTTGTCCCAACTCGGACATATCCTGAAAATTTCATCCAAATCCATCCATAAGTTTTTGAAGTTACATTGCTAACAGACAAACAAAAAAACAAACAGACATCGGCAATAGCACAACCTCCTTGGTGGAGGTAATTAGGGATGTAAGATGTTTTATTTTTGCCGATATCTGATATGCCGATATTTTTTGTGATTCATTAACGCCGATACGGATACGGATATCTCAGGTCAAGAGCACAAGCTGTGTGCTCAATAAAAATTGACTTGTTTCTGTCAGTGTTACAGCATATTATCTAATGAACAGATGTAAAACAATAAAAACAGCTTTTAACTCCTGCAAAAATGAAACCTTGATATTTAAATGTACCCAAGCAGTGATGAGAAAGTGCATCACTTTTGAACATTTGTATAATTTGACGATATTCCAGCTGATATATGGCTGATATGTGTGGCCGATATATTGGCTGGAAATATCTGCAAAAAATTTCAATTTTGGTCGATACCAGTTCTTAACTTTTAAGAAAGATAGATAGATAGATAAATAGTTCAATAGATAGATAGATAGATAGATAGGCAGACAGACAGACAGACAGACAGACAGACAGACAGACAGATAGATAGATAGTTTGATAGAAAGATAGAAAGATAAGACAGAAATTTGTCTTTTACAGGTTCCTTTACACATTTAAAATTGACATTAGAGAAACAATGAAAAGAAAAAACAAAAAAATAATCAATAGACAGTCTTCCACAACAGAGGGGCTGATACTGATATGAAACAGATGAAATTGTGCATTCCTAATAAGAATAATAAAGCAGGATAACAGTAGCAGATTAGAGAGTAGTGGCAGTAAAATGAGTTAAAAATGTATAAAATAATCTATAATAACTGCAGGAGAAGATTTACTCTTACTGTTTGTAGAGTAGAGGTGTGAATGTTGGAGAAAAGGAGCTCACAGCGGTCTGTTTTGTGTTTTCTTTCTCTGTGTGGTCTCGCTGAAGGCAGAAGTTCATATTCCAGAGAAAGAATATGAGAAGGATCATTAAGAATTTTGTACCTTCAGGAAACTATCGGCTGGCCTGTTTGACCTCTCCCCTTCAGAACAGGTTTCATCAGTTTATAGATTTTTAATTTCCTCTGGATTGGAGAGTGTTGCTGAACCAGGCTGCCAGTCCAGATCTCAGGAGGCTTTCAAAGATGAAATTAAAGAAAATCAACATGATTTCACACCTGACACCAAACAGTCTGCGGAGGAAATGCAGTCTTTGAGAGAATCTGCCGCAGAGAAAGTCAACATGATCAGAACATTTAATTTACTAGATATTTGTAGGAGGCAATTTGATCTATAACTACATTTTAAAAAAATAAATGCTTGAATATCGATCAATTAAACTTTATTCATACGGCACTTTTAATACAAAACTGTGGCGCAAAGTGCTTTACAAACAGATAATTAAAATAGGATAAAAAGAGTTACGACCCAAACTCACTCCACCCAGCCCTCGAACCCACCCACTCACAATCTATACACAGTTCTGGTGAAATGCATCATAAATAAAAAACAATAATAAAGCAGGACCTTTGTTGAACCCAGTACGTACTGAGGAAACGTCATCTTAAAGGCTTAAATAGAGTTAACACTGGAGGTTAGGTAAAAGTTTAAAATTAAATATATCATGGAATAAATCAAAACAAACTGAAATGAAGTAAAAGATAAAATAAAATAATAGTAAAGTGAAGCTGTAGTAATAAAAAAAAACACTTAAAGGTTATTTAGGTAAAAGCCAGACTATAAAGGGAGGTCTTGAGTTTGTTTTAAAGACATTAACATCAGGTGCAGCCTCAGGTCTTCAGGCTGTTCCATAAACAGGGGCCATAGTGATGAAAAGAAGCCTCACTGTAAGTTTTTATTTTAACTTTGGAAACTTTAAACAGATCTGAGGGCTCTGCTGGGCTCATACGGTAAAAGCAAATCAGATAAATAAGCAGGACGAAGAACATTAAGAGCTTTGAAAACCAGTAAAAGAATCTTAAAATATATCCTGAAGGAAATAAATAAGTAATAAATAAGTTTAATAATAATAAATAATGAATAATATACCAATACCAGTATTGCGGCCTTGAGTATTGGGTGATACCGATATGGATCCGATCCGATATCAGCAGGAATCAAACAGACTTTTATTACTTATGTTGTAGTATGGACTGTAAGAAAAGTCTTGATCAGGTGAGATTACTCAAACAGAGAACTGTAGTCAGCAATAGTAGGCGTGAGAAAAACTGACCCATTTGTTATTAACCAATGGGTTCAGTAAATTTAACCTTTAACATAAGAATATACTACAATTAAATAAAAGTAATGAAAAATACATTAGTAAATCCAATAATAACAAAAAAATATATTTTTAATTTGCATAAAATAACCAGTGTGTTTAACTTGAACATAAGCATTAGGGGTGGGAGAAAAAATCGATTCACATAAGTATCAGGATTTTTTTTTTGTTGATGATTTTTAAAGGAGACATATCATGCTTGTTTCTCCTTTTCACTATGCCAGACTAGGATGCCTGTAAAGCATTTCTGCCCTCAGTACAAGTCATTTAGTTCCTACATTGCCCCACAATAGCGTTCTCAAATTCCTCATTTTAGGCCATTATCAAGCTCTTGTTGAAACACTCAGTTTCCAGGCTGACCTAAAGTAACCTCGCAACGTCACAGCCCTTTGTGCTCTGATTGGTCAGGTCAATCGGAGGTAGAGCTAGCTTGTCCTTCTTCTACTGTATTTTTCAGCAGGCTCAAAGCAGCGACCGCGTATTGAGTCCCCCTACAGGCCAGAGCTGGTAATGAGTGAGTGTGAGCTAGGGATCTATATACTGCTGCTGGTGGATTTGTTCCTCGGTGACGGTTTTGTGGCTAACAGACATCACAGAGGAGGAAGTGTTTTATCAGATTACTCCAATAAAAAGAAAGGTACCTCGTGTTGTCACGACGATTTAAATCTCGCGGACATCTCGCAATGACCTATTTTCAGAGGCATCAAATCTCGTTCTAGGATATCAGAAAAAATACAATATCTCATTTTTTGAAAATTTAGGGGGTTTAAGGTCTTGTTTTCAAATTTATTATATTATATGTAAGTATTAAATCATGCATCAGCATGATATGTCTCCTTTAAATCATTTTTGTTCAAAAATCGTTTTTTTTTCCATATTTAAATGTTTCATTTTAGTCTGTGTTAATAAGCCCCTTTTAAATGCAGTCCAAGCTTTTAAAGAGAGAGTATAAACAGCTGGTTAAAATATATTTCTGAATAAATCCTAAAAACAGACTCACATGTGATGTGTAGTTTTCCTGATATAGTCTGTAGGCATCGTCATTGTTCATCTTTTTTTGCTGGTGTTAAAAAAGCTAACTAAAGATTGCAAAAATCGGCAATATCATAGAAGTGCAGTTAAAATTGAATCGGCACCTAAAAAATCGAATCAGGAAAAAAGCTTATCGTCCCAGCCCTAATAAGCATACTGTACAACTAAATTAGAAAAATGAAAATAAATTAGAAAGGACTGCTTGTATTGGAGTGCTTATATCAGAGATTTTAGATGCAGACCGATAAATAAGTTTGGAAATATCAGCAAAAGCCCAATTTAATGCAGCAGGCCTGAAAATCAACACTGACCTACTGATGCTTCAGAGTTTGGTGAACCGCCCGGTCACAGCGATGGGTTAATAACGTCTTAAATAGTTTTGACAGCAAACAGGCCGATTTTCACTCTGATAGTAAATGTTTCCATCACAGAGTTCAACACAAAGATAAGGGGCAAACTCCTCTAACTCCGACATCAGGCTGTTTGACTGTAGTCGAATTAAACTTCAGTCTAAGACCAGTGTTTCTGTTGTGAATCTAAGACGAGTGTTTCAGTCTAAGACCAGTGTTTCTGTTGTAAATCTAAGATGAGTGTTTCAGTCTAAGACGAGTGTTTCTGTCTAAGACGAGTGTTTCTGTCGTGAATCTAAGACGAGTGTTTCAGTCTAAGACGAGTGTTTCTGTCGTAAATCTAAGACGAGTGTTTCAGTCTAAGACGAGTGTTTCCGTCTAAGATGAGTGTTTCAGTCTAAGACGAGTGTTTCCGTCTAAGACGAGTGTTTCAGTCTAAGACGAGTGTTTCTGTCGTAAATCTAAGACGAGTGTTTCAGTCTAAGACGAGTGTTTCCGTCTAAGACGAGTGTTTCAGTCTAAGACGAGTGTTTCTGTCTAAGACGAGTGTTTCTGTCGTGAATCTAAGACGAGTTTTTCCGTCTAAGACGAGTGTTTCTGTCGTAAATCTAAGACGAGTGTTTCAGTCTAAGACGAGTGTTTCCGTCTAAGACGAGTGTTTCAGTCTAAGACGAGTGTTTCCGTCTAAGACGAGTGTTTCAGTCTAAGACGAGTGTTTCTGTCGTGAATCTAAGACGAGTGTTTCAGTCTAAGACGAGTGTTTCAGTCTAAGACGAGTGTTTCTGTCCAAGACGAGTGTTTCTGTCGTAAATCTAAGACGAGTGTTTCAGTCTAAGACGAGTGTTTCAGTCTAAGACGAGTGTTTCTGTCTAAGACGAGTGTTTCTGTCGTGAATCTAAGACGAGTGTTTCAGTCTAAGACGAGTGTTTCTGTCCAAGACGAGTGTTTCAGTCTAAGACGAGTGTTTCTGTCGTAAATTTAAGACGAGTGTTTCTGTCTAAGACAAGTTTTTCTGTCTAAGTCGAGTGTTTCTGTCTAAGACGAGTGTTTCTGTTGTGAATCTAAGACGAGTGTTTCAGTCTAAGACGAGTGTTTCTGTCGTGAATCTAAGACGAGTGTTTCAGTCTAAGACGAGTGTTTCTGTCGTGAATCTAAGACGAGTGTTTCAGTCTAAGACGAGTGTTTCTGTCCAAGACGAGTGTTTCTGTCGTGAATCTAAGACGAGTGTTTCAGTCTAAGACGAGTGTTTCTGTCGTGAATCTAAGACGAGTGTTTCAGTCTAAGACGAGTGTTTCAGTCTAAGACGAGTGTTTCTGTCCTGAATCTAAGACGAGTGTTTCTGTCGTGAATCTAAGACGAGTGTTTCTGTCGTGAATCATGCAGAAGGTGAAGTCGATGCTGAAGTCTGGAGATTAAACTTCTGCACGTTCAGCTGAGCAGCAGGAGGAGAAGATCAGTGATGATGTGGCCGTCAAATATTTTGGATCTCAGTCTTTCTTTATTATTGAAACATTAACCCAAAGTAATCCAAAAGTCATTTTGATTGAATCACTGTTTTTACCTAATTCTGGTAGTTTATGATGTTTCTGGTTGTTCAGCTCTCAGTGGCCTGCAGGTCAAAAAACTATTTTTCACTCTTGTGCATCCTTAATAGGGGTGGGAGAAAAAATTGATCCAAATAAGTATCGGGATTTTTTGTTCGATGATTTTTAAATCGATTTTTTTTTGTTAAAAATTGTCGCTTTTTTTTCAAAATGTAAATGCTTCATTTTAGCCTGTGTTTATAATCCACTTTTAAATGCAGTCCAGGCTTTTGAAGAGAGAGTATATAAAGCTGGTTAAAATGTATTGCTGAATAAATCCTAAAAACAGACACATGATGTGTATTTTTCCAGATATAGTCTGTAGGCAGCATCATTGTTTATCTTTTTTGCTGGTGTTAAAAAAGCTAAGTAGCTAGCCCTAATCCCTAAGCTGTTCCTGTCAGGGATGCAGGATGTTGGATTTTTGCAGAAGTCTGTTGTGCAGATATTTTCAAACTCATTATTGCTGATATTGATATTCTGTGTCAAGAGCACAAAGTCTCCACTTAACTCTAATTGACTCTAATTGTTTCATTTGTGTCAGAAACAGTTGTGGAGAAAGTAAAACAGCCTTTTCTCTTTAACTAATGATGAATGGATGGATGGATGGATGGATAGGAAACACAACATACAGAATTTAACCTCAAAGGTACAACATTTAAATCTTTACAATGAGGAGAATAAAATAAAACAGAATAAGATATATAGAATTAAATCAAATAAATAAAACCTGCAGAAGTAGGTGGACCTGTTCTTAAAGCACCATCTATTCGTCCAAACATTTTTGATTAATAAAAAAGACATTGAGTGATTATGAGGTAAATCATCTTTGTACATTTTACACTTTTTGCAGCATTAGAGCCCATATATGGAATATTTATGGTTTATTCTATGGTTAAATCGGTGATAAATAATATAAGAATTTTCATATCTGCTGATGTATTAGTCTGATAACACTGTGCACCCCTAATATCAATAAAATGAAATTCTATTATCCTATACCTTATAAAAAATATTGGCTTTCACAATAGGCAGACAGCCACTTTTCCCTTTTTTATTTTTATTTTTTAAATGTGTGCATACATATATTTACATTAATTTAATCTATTATTTAGTTATTGTATTTTTTCTTTTTTGTTGTTTTTCTCTAATCTGGTAGGTGCTGTTGTTGTCAATATAGATTTATAAATATAAATGGTCCAAACTGATACCCCATTAAAATATATTGATGTAATTAAAATGGACATTTGGCTTTCACAATATGCAGGCAGCCCTTTTCTATTTTTTATTTTTATTTTTTTAAATGTGTGTCTACATATTTTTACTTTAATTTCATCTATTTTTCATTTATTGTATTTTTTCTTTTTTGTTGTTTTTCTCTAATTTGGTAGATGCTGTTGTTTTCTACATTAACTTATATATACAACTTGTCCAACCTTATACCTCATTAAAATATATTGATGCGATTAAAATGGACAGTTGGCTTTCACAATATGCAGGCAGCCCTTTTCTATTTTTTATTTTTATTTTTTTAAATGTGTGTCTACTTATTTTTACTTTAATTTCATCTATTTTTCATTTATTGTATTTTTTTTTTCTTTTTTGTTGTTTGTCTTTAATTTGGTAGGTGCTGCTGTTTTCTATATAAACTTATATATACATTTATATTATTGCATCTCAGAAGCGTAATATATCTCCAAGTCCACTTTGGACCGATGATGCTCTGATCTCAAACTGAAGCTCATGTCTCCTCGGATGCAGGAGTTTATGTAACGTTTGTGCTGCAGATAAAAACACACTCAACAGACAGAAACAGGGTTATAAGATGGTCCAACACTCCTTTTAAATAAACTCCACAAGCCTCTGATTTCATGTTTTTATTAACGTTGTAAATCATGGTGAAGTCCACTGGAAGCCTAATTTTACCATCGCTCATCAGAAGCTGTAATCACTCTGAATTCTCCAGAATCTTCTTCTCCGTCATGAGCGTTGACTCAGAAAAATCACGTTTCTCTGGTGCAGCGACAGTTTACACTGAAGAAGGATTAAAAAGGCTGTGAAACGGCATCAGTCAGAAAGATGTAAAAATCTGAAGCTCAAATTTGAGAAAACTTAACAGGAGGTTTTCTGCGGTGGTGAAGGTGTGGGCTGGTTAAAATAGAACAGTTTTGTCAAAATGGAGCTTAAATTGATCTTTGGCTCCTCTGTTGATCAACAGGACAGAGATGATTTCTAATAATGCTTAAATTTTCATCTACATGAAGCTTCTTTCTCACATTAACTCCTAAATTCAGGCTCTTATCCTCATCGTTAAAGATGATGCTGATGGTCTAAACTCCCCTCGGTCTCCTTGGTCTCCTCGGCTGACGGCGCTGCTGCAGGACGATTACAAACACAGACGAGAGAGGATCATGTTTTTAGTTCAGCTGAACATGTCTGTAAAAGCTCATGTAATATTTTATCCTTCTGCCGCTTATATTGTAATATAGGTAAGTGATAAATGCTGTTTCTTATGTGCAGCATGTGTTTTCTGCTCTCTGACACCGGCTGATTTCTCCTCCTTTAGCTGTTCAGGCTCAAACACTCACCGTGCTGAGCTGCATGGTGCTCACAGTGAGGCCGTTTTCACTGGAGACTGAGTATCTTTATATTTACTGCTAAAAAGGATGAAGACATTAAAAAGAGGCAAAGTCTCCATTTGACACGATCACCCTTTAAACCTGGGGTAAAAATTACACGAACTGCCATCACAGAACTTGAAATGAAAATGCATTTTTTTTATTTATATCTCATTTTTTTGTGTTTAAATCACAAATTTAAGGACGACAGGTCTATGATTGGTCCATGGATCTGTCACTAACTTTAGTCCACTTATCTCCTCTTACCTCCCTTCCTTCACCCAACACAGCATCGTGTGGATTTGCTGTTCATCATGAGACTGGGATCCACATTCAAGATTTCCTGCTGCTTAACAGAAGGTTTTTTCTTGAGCCATGATGGAGGGATTCATGATTGGCTATATGGATTCATGTTGGGTGTTGGAAGTTTATATGAATTGGCACTATTCATACAAGATTAAGTGATTGATTTTAATTCTTCTCTGATGATCAATCAGCTCTGAGTTTGGATACGATTTTTATGACAGATTATTGAAATTTTAGATTAACTTAAAAAGCAGTTTTACAAATGAAAGAGAGGATGATGATGATGATGATGACAGTTGGTGATGAGGATGTTGATTGTATTGTTGATAATAATTACAGCTATAACAATGATAATGACGATGATGATGATGATGTTATTGGTGATGTCGTTGAAGATTTCATTGGTAATGATGATTTCATCAGGGATGACGATGTTATTGGTGAAGATAATGATGATGATTTCAGTGATGATGATTTTAATGGTCACGATGATGATATTAGCTTGATGAGGATGATGATGATGATTTGGTTGGTGATGATGATGATGTTATTGGTGATGATGGTTAGGGTTGCATTTGTGATGATCATGACGTTATCAGTGATGATAATGATGATTTCATTTGTGATGATGATAATGATGTAATCAGTGATGAGCCTGATGATTTCATTTGTGATGTTCATGGTGTAATCAGTGATAATACTGATATTTCATCGGTTATGATGATGATATAATCCGTGATGATACTGATGATTTCATTGGTGATGATGATGATGTAATCACTGATGATACTGATGATTTCATCAGTGATGATCACTGATAATACTGATAATTTCATGGGTGATGATGATGATTATCTGTCATGATGCTGGATTGCATTTGTGATGATGATGTGATCGTGGTCTTTAAAATGGTGATGATGATGATTTCATTGGTGATGGTGGTGTAATCGGTTATCATGATTAGGATAGCATTGGTGATGATGATCGTTAATGTCGTGATCAGGGTGGATGTGATCGTGGTCTTTAAAACGGTGATGATGATGATGATGTTATCTGTCATGATGTTGGATTGCACTTGTCATGATGATCATTTACATCGTGATCAGGGTGGATGTGATCATGGTCTCTAAAACGGTGATGATGAAGATGATGTTATCTGTCATGATGTTGGATTGCACTTGTCATGATGATCATTTACATCGTGATCAGGGTGGATGTGATCATGGTCCCTAAAACGGTGATGATGAAGATGATGTTATCTGTCATGATGTTGGATTGCACTTGTCATGATGATCATTTACATCGTGATCAGGGTGGATGTGATCATGGTCTCTAAAACGGTGATGATGAAGATGATGTTATCTGTCATGATGTTGGATTGCACTTGTCATGATGATCGTTAATATCGTGATCAGGGTGGATGTGATTGTGGTCTTTAAAATGGTGATGATGATGATTTCATTGGTGATGGTGGTGTAATCGGTTATCATGATTAGGATAGCGTTGGTGATGATGATCGTTAATATCGTGATCAGGGTGGATGTGATCATGGTCTTTAAAACGGTGATGATGATGATGATGTTATCTGTCATGATGTTGGATTGCATTTGTGATAAAGATCGTTAATACCGTGATCAGGGTGGATGTGATCGTGGTCTTTAAAACGGTGATGATGATGATGTTATCTGTCATGATGTTGGATTGCATTTGTGATAAAGATCGTTAATACCGTGATCAGGGTGGATGTGATCGTGGTCTTTAAAACGGTGATGATGATGTTATCTGTCATGATGTTGGATTGCATTTGTGATGATGATGTTAGTGATGGTGATGATTGGGATTGCATTGATGATGAAGATTGTTTTCATCATGAATAGGGTGGATGTGATGGTGGTCTTAATAATGATGATGATGATGATGATAATGAGGATGATGAAGATGATCCTAAACTCTCTGAGTGATGAAGATGATTCTCTGAAGGGCTCCTTGTGTGTTTTGTCTGTTATTGTGAGCCGCCTCGAGGTGCGTGGACTTCCTCCTCCTGTTCGTCCCTTCTTGCTGCACATATGGAGGGGCTGTAGGGACACATTGTGTGTGTATTTGTGTGTGTGTGTGTGTGTGTGTGAAGCAGCAGAGAATGAAATTAAACTCTGGGTCCAAGATGGCCGCCATGCCCTAATAACCGTGGTGATGAAGCGAGGCTAATGAGCGTGCCCAGTCGTCGGGGCGTCGTCTGTTAGAGTGGGTCAGTTTGTTTCCTCTCATGCTGGTGTGGACACAGAGTGAGTGTGTGTCTGTGTGTGTGTGTCTTTGTTTTGCAGACTCAGTTCCAATGAAGTTGGGACATTGTGTAAAACTTAAATTTAAACAGAATACAATCATTTAAGACTTTTATTGAACTAAATATTATACAAAGACAAGATATTTAATGTTCCAACTGATAAACTTGATTGTTTTTGACAGTCCAGAGTCTCTGTTGTATTTTGTGCTTCATAAATACAGAATGTGACGTTGTCTTACTGAAATAAGCAGGGATGTCACATAAGATTTTACAGAATGAAGTTGGCTTTTTAGAATCAGAATCTCTTCATTGTCATTGTATGTAAATACTAGGGCTGAATGATTTTAGTGAAAGATCTAATTATGATTTTTCTGGCAGATATTACGATTTCATTTCGATTCACGATTTTCTTCAAATCAAGCTTCAATTTCATATTCACTATGTTTTCAGTATAGACAACAGTTAGGAAATGAATGATCAAAAGCACATAACACACTATTCTTCATCTAATATTGATGATATATAATTGATTTTCATTAATTAAGTTATACTCCAACTTCCACTCCTAAACAGAGGCTTTGTGCTGTTGACCTGCTTAACATCACTGCGGTGGAGACGTGACGTAGGTGAACGAGTCGACTCCTTTAAACTGCACTTTTAAGTAAACAATGAGAACCGCTTTGCAATTGGGAGTTAACAGATCATTTGCAAGCCGTTCTTAGATGCAGCTTGCTTGCAAATTTTTTAAACAGCATGTGTAAGGTGGTTGGCACCATCAGACCCTGGGCTGATGGTCTGAAATTGCTATTTCAATCCAAAAATGATAAATCTTCCAGCCCTACTGAATACAGTGAAATAAGTATGACGCTCAGTGCATTTTCTTATGATTTAACTTAAAAACAACACACAGAAAAAACAAGACACAGGATAAAAAAAAGACAGTAAATAATTTTTAAGATGTAGCAACTAGGGATATAACGATATGAAAATTTTGTATCACGGTTATTGTGACCAAAATTATCACGGTTATCATTATTATCACGGTATTGTTGCAGTGTGCTCAAAGTGTTCAAAAAGTACTTTTACACACAATTTCATCACTTAATCCCTTCAATATTATTATCATAATGGTTCTTTTTTTGTCTTTTTTTATCAGTAATATGTCAAGAAATGCCCTTTGAGTACATTTTTATCCTATTTTCATGAGAAATAAAAATGAACAATCTTGGAAAGTATTTGTCATTATTATGTTATAAACGGTGTGATTACAAAAAAAGAAAACAACTGATCTGAACTTCAAACAGGATTCTCTTTATAAATAATTGTAAATGAACATGTTCAAAGTTTTGAGATGACAAAAAATGAGCTTAGCCTATTTTGTATACACTCACACATTTTAGTTTGCCTACAGCATTAATGTCCATGATACAGCTCATTATATTAGACCATGTCCAGAACTTTCTTTTAATGATGATAGTCCCTGAAGCAGTTAACCCCCTTCATGTTTCTCCTCTGGTCTCCCCTCTCCCTGGCAGATCCCCTCGTTATTTTCTCCTCTAAATATTTCCAAATAACGATAGATGAAATCCATAAAACACGAACTTTGACGAATCCCGATTATTTTAAGTGACATTAAAATCACAATTAATATACACAATTATTCATTTATTTAAAACTTCAGTAACACAACTTTAAAGAACCAGTGAGCGGCACATACAGTATTATTGATCCACATAAGTCACACACACTCGCTGTGGCTGCACGTGGAACACAGAAGCGCTATGAAGCACAGGAACTTGCATACATGGCACTCCACACTGTGTGGCATGTTAATAGTTTTTCTTCGCTTATAATGTTTTAATGATTGTCAGATGGCAAAATTGAAATCACGATAAAAATCCGATTAGTTGTCTAGCCCTAGTAAATATATATAAAATAAAAATAAAAATGTAGTAGTAGTAGTAGTACGCTTTTCTCACGATTCAATTCTTTAAGATTTTTTCGGTGCCGATTCAATTTAAATTTCGATTCTACAATTTTGCTTATTTTTGCAATCTTCAGTTAGCCTTTTTAACACCAGCGGAAAAGATGAACAATGATGATGCCTACCGACTATATCAAGAAAAATACACATCACATGTGAGTCCATTTTTAGGATTTATTCAGCAATGTATTTTAACAAGCTGTTTATACCCTCTCTTCAAAAGCCTGGATTGCATTTAAAAGTGGCTTATTAACACAGACTAAAATGAAGCATTTTAATTAGGAAAATAAACGATTTTTTTGAACAAAAACATTGATTTAAAAATCGTCAAATGAAAAATCCTGATACTTATGTGAATCTATTTTTTTTCCCACCCCTAAAAAATAGTCTGCTTCTGACTGGCTACTGCTCCTCCCCATCTTCTGTCTTCCTGTTACTCTTCCTCCCCTCCAGTCAGGAATTGTACAGTCTGAAGATTTGAGATAATAAAAGTAATAATAATAGGTTTTAGCTTTAGCTCCTGTTTATGGCGTCAAAATGATACAAGACAGACCTCCAGAAAAAACACGTAGAAACCCTGTTTTGATATGAAACATTCAGGCTGTTGTGATGTGCTCATTGCAAAGCCTTATAACAAAATAAAGATAATCATGATTTTTTCACAGCTCTCATTGTAACGTGTTGAAATGTAATTCAAAAAAAGATCTCAAGATCCCAATAGTTTCTGTTTGAAGAAGTGTGTATAAGGACAGATTCATGTTTGCTTTACAGGCACTTAAGCGTGGATCAACACAGCTAAAGGTTTAGTTATCATAGTGTAAACGAGGCCTCAGATAAAACAGCAGAATGTCCCTTTAACATTAAAACTTAAGGACTAAAGCAGGAGGAGGCGTGTCCGTAATTAGAGCTCTACTGTTAACTCAGCAGCACTCTCTCTCTCCCTGATGACCTGAGGTGTCCAGGTTCACGACTGTCGCTGATTCAGGACTTTACCTTTTCCTCCGAGTGTGTGTGCGAGTGTGTGTGTGTTCAGGTGCAGTCAGCTCTTTGTTCTGTCTCGTCAGGGTTTTAATGAAGCTCACACATTACACACACTCTCCCAAAACCAGGTGTGTGTGTGTGCGTCCTCGGTGAGTTAATTATCTCTCCTCAGACCTCTGAGATTTCCTTCCTTTGTTTCCTTCCTCTCCTTTTTTCTTCTTTAACTTCTGTACAAACTTAATGCGAAACGTGATGCCAGGTTTCATCTCTAAACCAAGACAAAACATCACAAAGAAGTGACGCTAATGCGGGGAAGTGAAGGCTGCAGTTCCTTCAGTGCCCACTAGAGGAAGTGAACTGAATATCACTCCTTCCCATTCACTTTCAATGCAGTCTGTAGTTCGACAAGTTGAAATTCACATTTGGTGTGAACAGCTGAGCCGTAACGGTTCATTCGTGTATGTTTGAAACCTTTTGGGTTTGATTTTTCCTTGAGACCATGGCTTGATTTAAGGTATGCCTTCAGACCCGTTTTTTTTTTTAAAGGTGTGCCTTGAGATCTGAGGTTGATCAAAGGTTTGCCTTGAAATTTGGCTTGATGAAACGTTTGCCTTGAGACCTTGGCTTTGTGTAAAGATTGCCTTAAGAACTTGGCTTGATCTGAGGTTGGCCTTGAAATTTGGGGTTAGGTTTTCCTTAAGACCATGGCTTGATTTGAGATCTGCCTTGAGACCAAGGCTTGGTTTTACATTGCCTTGAGGCCATGGCTTATTTTAAGGTGTAACTTAAGACCTTGGCTTGATTTAAGATATGCTCTGAGACCATGGCTTGATTTAACGGGAACCTTGAGACCTTGGCTTGATTTGAGATCTGCCTTGAGACCAAGGCTTGGTTTTACATTGCCTTGAGACCATGGCTTATTTTAAGGTGTAACTTAAGACCTTGGCTTGATTTAAGATATGCTCTGAGACCATGGCTTGATTTAAGGTGAACCTTGAGATTTGGTAATGATTAAATTTGTGTGTTAAGATCTGAGTTGATCTCAAGTTTGCCCCAAAATTTGGCCTGATGTAAGATTTGCCTTAAGACCTGTTTTTTATTTAAGAAATCCCTTAAAATCTTTGCTTGATGTAAGATGTACCTTGAGACCTTGGCTCGATTTAAGGCATTACCTGAATATTTGCTTGATTTAAGGTGAGCCTTGAGACCTGGGCTTGATGGAAGGTGTGCCTTCAAACTTGGATTGATGTAATGTGTGCCTTGAGACCATGGATTAATTTAAGGCGTATCTTGACACCATGACTTGAATTAAGGTGTAACTTATGACCTTGGCTAGGTTTAAGATATGCCCTGAGACCATGGCTTGATTTAAGGGGAACCTTGTGACCATGGCTTATTTTAAGGTCTGACTTTGCGCCATGGCTTGATTTAAAGTGTGCCTTGGGACCATTGATTGGTTTAAGATATGCCTTTAGACCATGACTTAAGGGGAACCTTGAGATTTGGGCTTGATTTAATTTGTGCGTTAAAATCTGAGTTTGATTTTAGGTTTGCTCAGAAATTTGGCTTGATGTAAGGTTTGCCTTAAGACTTGTTCTTGATTTAAGTCATCCCTTAAAATCTTTGCTTGATGTAAGACGTGCCTTTGGACCTGTTCTTGATTCCTTAAACTCTTTGTTTGATGTAAGTTTTGCCTTGAGATCTTGGCTTGATTTAAGGTAAAACTGTTTGAAAGCCTCTGGTGTACGTATCTTCTGGGTAATATGATATCATAACTAAATATTTATAATATATTAACTATATTTGTTTGATAATTGTGTCTCCAGTGTTGGGCAGACTGTGACTGTGTTGGCAGCAGTCACACTCTCACACAAGCATCAGAAGTTTTGGGATTATTTGTTTTATAATCTGCTGCAGGCCTTGAATCAGACCACAACCACAGCTTTAGCTACTTAGCAGGATCAGCAGCTGTGAGCGAGTCCTCTGCGCTCCGCTCAGGACTTTTGTTTGTTTCATGAAGCAGAAAGTCTTCTTCTTCTGTGAGTGATCAGAAGACGCTCCAGAGAGCTGTTTTTAAAGAAAAGAAGAAGAAGTGAGAGTGAAGGTGGTCATATGACTCCTTGACCGTTCTCAGGCCGCCTCTTAAGCCAATTTAGCTGCTGACTCCACCACGAGTCCCCCCCTTAGTAATCTTTAACAGGAGCTGCTCTCACACATGGACCTTCTGAGTTTCTCCAGAGCGAACACGTCCCTCACAGCAGGTCCCAGATCTGCCACGTCCTGAGGAAACGGCCATAAACTGGAGAAGGTCCTTCATGATCCAGATCTTCTGGTTTTATTGATCATTAAGCAGCAGGATGAGGGTCTGAGCTCAGCAGAGGAGCCTCACCTGCTGAGCCTTTGTTTCATGTAGGTGTGCTCAGCTGGCCCATGTGCTCCTGATGCTAACATGACACGATCTGATTGGCTGTTCAACTTTGACCAGAGCTTTTTTATCATAGGGATGATGAACCATGATAGTACATCAGTACATTCTGACACTATTACAGATAATATATGGAACAGATATGGACATGAACACTCAAAATATATATAAAAAAAAGTTTATATTTACACCAAAAATTAAAATTTAAGGTCATTATCTGCAGACACTGATGGTATTTAGATGATATCCTGCATCTTTACCTCATATAATATGAACACGGTACTACATATAGATTTATCCATATTTGATCAATCGTGTGGTTAATGTTTTTTAATAAATATAAGTTAGTAAGTAATCCTGTTATTTGTGTTTTTTAGAAATGTGTAACTCTATTAACTGTCATAATTTAAATTTGAGGGGTTTTTTACACTAAAAATCACTCAATGAAAATATTAAGTTAAATATTGCCTGTTGGTAGTATAAATGATCTAATAGTTAGCACTTTCTTAGTGCAATATATATAACCATTAATACTTACTTAACTTCAAAATATTTTTTATAAATATATCCATACTACTGACTATGAAAGTTTCACTACTTAGAAATTCATCATATTATTTTATTAAATTAATGAGGTTAAACATTTTTTTTGGATTTTAAAGTTTCAGTTACATTCCTTATTAATTTAAGCTTGATAAATACATTAATGAAATAATAAAAATAATAAATAATGAATATTAGAAGAAGAGACTGTCATTGACCTGCTCTTTTGTAAATCTCTGTCAGTAACATTTATTCTGATTTTCTAATAAGTTTATTTTTTGAACTGTTTAACCTGAAGCTGAAACCTCGGGGCTGAAGAATGAAACTTTCACACCTCATTATGGCCTAAGCTCACCTGTTGATGGATGTCCAGGTGAATAGCACCTCCAAAAAAGGCCATTAATAACTAGGGAAGCACGATATTATCAGTTTGATATCTGTATCAGCTGATAATGAAATTTTTGCAGATATTTACAGTTGATTTATCGGCAAATTTCACAAATGTGCAATATTGATGTATTTTCTGATCACAGCACGGGTACAGTTGAAAATCAGTGGTTTCATTTTTGCAGGAGTTAAATGCTGTTTTTATTGTTTTCCATCTGTTTGTCGCAAAAATAAACTAACACTGAAAGAAGCAAGTCCATTTTTGTTAAGTACAGAGCTTGACCAGAAATATCGATATTGACAATAATGAATTAAAAGATATCGGCATATCGGTTGTCTAGTTTTGTGCTCAAGACCCCAACATTCAAGACCAAGAATTGTCCAAGAAGACTGCACCAAGACCAAGACAACAAAGACTTTTAGGGGTCGAGACCGAGTTGAGACCGAGACCAAGACCAGGACCATCAAAATCAATCTTAAAAAACACGACAAGGTTGAAAGGTTAAGGGTGGTGTCCCGCAGTCACAATGCCAGGAACGCTGCAGTCATCAAAGGGGGAAATAACACATGAACTGAAGCTTTTTGTTGTTTTATCAAGTGCTTCTCTTTATTCACATGAATGAAGTTGAAGAACAGCAGATCAGTGCTGGGGTTGATCAGTCTTGACGGAAAATCCAGAGTCTGGTGAGCCCGAGACAAGACCAAGGCTGTGTTTACACGGCGCCGAAAACGGTCAAATCTGATAAGTTTTCATTGCATTTTGGCCTTGCGTTTACATGGAAACTCAATGAAAACTGAAACTTTTGAAAATGGGCTCCAAGGTGGATAGTTTCCAAAACACTCTCCATGCAGCCCCATGTAAACCCACATCGCAGCGTTTCAGGGTGAACGACGCTGATGTCACCGCATTAACAGTACTCTTTCACATGAAGGCTGCGCGAGCGTACCAGGAACAACAACAGCTTCTGCCGTCTGCCGAGTAACGTGTAAGCGTCTTACGTGCTCGGTTTGTTATCCAGACAGATTTGTTGTCCAGAAAAGAAACTCCTGCGCCTCGTGTATTCTAGCAGTGCTGCCTCTCTGCAGACCTACACCGCCATCTACTGAACCGGCACGAACACTACAGCGGATTCACTTGTCTCCAGCGTCGCCATCTGAACGTAGAAGAATTTGAAAATGCAAAGGAAAAATCTTTGCGTCTTAAGTCAGGAGATTCCATGTAAACGTAGCCCAAGACTTTCAAAATGTGGTCTTGAGACTGGCCTTGAGACCAAGACCGGTCTTGAGTAACACAACACTACGGTTATCCAGTATCGTGCATCCCTGTTAGTAATGACTGTAATCAAAGAGGGAATGTTATCAAACTCTCCTCCTGTGCTGAACCATGCTCTTTCTTCTCTGACCTTCTGTGACGTCTCCATGGAGATCAGAGCAGAGAGGAGAAGACCTTGGGGGTGCTCGGTCTCACATTTGGACCATGCCCCTGTCTCTGTTGGAGCCTCTCACAGTAAACCCTGTTTTTAATCTGTGATATTCCCCTCACCTCCGCCCGCCCCCCCTGCTCCCTGTTTGTACGGGCTAATTTAAAAAAGCATAAATCTTTGTTCCTCTAATCTCCTCACAAATCCACATCAGAGCGAGCCCAGTTATCTGCCGCTGCAGACGAGAACCACACTTCCACTTTTACTCCTAATAAAGCACGACTTCCTCCCTGCTCGCCGCTCGGTCCGGGTCGGATTAACGCCGATGGAGAAAGGATCCCCGGCTGGGCGAAGGCGCTGCGATGGGCCCCGGTGGCCCCCGGGATTAATGTGCCGCCTTGAGACGCTGCGTCTGCAAACCCAGCGGGGATTAAAGGAGCCGGATTAAGACTCCTTTTGTTTAACGTGTGAGATGAGATCGAAGCTGCAGAGGAGGATTTATGTCTGAGAGAGCGCACGGGGGAGCAGCGTGTCACACTGATCCACATCTCCCCCGGTCCCTGAATGCACCGCAGGACGCCCCGCACACACATGTTTCAGTGTTTACCGCACGGGGAACACGCATCCGTAATCCTGTAATCATTTACATCGTTTCAGGAGAAGATGGGAGGCTGACGTAAAGCTGGATTTAAAGATTTTATATGATACTGCATGAATAATAAAATCACTCCAGATACAACCAAACAAACATCGGACTGTTTTAGACTTTATTAGACCGCTGGAGTGATTAAAACAGAAAACTATTATATCTGCAAACACCACCTTCAGAGGAAAACTGCAGCTTCACCGGCGTCTCCATTCAGTTTGATCATTACATTAACAATTCAGTTTGTTAAATATCACCAAGCTCAGGGGAGCATCCTTGATTTGCTTTATTACTGCACCAGGATACTTAAAAAAGCAAACAAACAAAATAACTAGAAAGCACTCGGAGAGCACAAACCTCCACCAAGGTAGCTCACATATTGCTGTTACATCTATAAACAATAGTCTCATTATAAATTTAACATCATAAAATGTTTCCTTCACCCTGAAAACCAACACCTAGCACTCAGAATGATGTTATTGAGCAAAAACAACCGTTCACTAATGGTGGTTATTTGGATCACCACCAAAATCTTATGGCTTTTAAGATAGGCCAACTTTTCCCCAAAAAATTCAGCAAAATCAGTGCTGTAGTTTTTGCGTAATCTTGCTCACAAACAAATGCCGGCAAAAGCATTATGTCCTTGGTATAAGAGCAGTCAGATAAATATAAACTTCCATTTTTAGAATCTTTTGAAATATTCTTACTATCAAGCTGTTTTCATATTAATATTCATATTATATGTATTGTTAATGTTTATTGTGTTAATTATTTTCCTTGTCCATTGTCTCACTTTTAAATATATATTATTTCTCTCATTAAGAAAAATAGTCGTAAACATTCTGCATGTTGTCGTTTTGCTTATTTTAATTCAATTATACTCTTATTTTAAGGCCGACACAGTGGTGCAGCAAGTAATGGATGTACCTCACAACAAGATAGTCACCGATTTGAACCCCAATCATAGCTGCCTTAGCTTGGTGGTGTTGGGATAAGTTGTGGAGCGATCCAATTCATAACAAGTGTTATCTCAAGACACGTTACAATAGAGCATAAAAGTCTTCATTTAGTGGATACACATATATGCATAGATACATATATACATATATAAAACACACATATAAATATATATACAAATATATACATCCAACACCCAACATGAATCCATAAAGCTGATCATGAATCCCTCCATCATGGCAGCAAGAAAAAACCTTCTGTTAAGCAGCATTTCAATTAATGCTGTAAATTTCAGTTGATTTCGTCGACTGAAATGTTGTGAAATTTCATCAATTACACTGAACTGAAGTTAAAACTCTTTAGCTGACTAAACTGTGACCAAAACTAAATTATATTTTAGGCAGAAGACTAAAACTAAATTATAAAGTGCTGTCAAAATTAACACTAACTATGTGTTCATCTTGAAAAACTCCTGGTGCGGTTACTTGGATTCTTGCCTTTGCCGTTCTTTTGCTTCAAAGCTTGAGCCTATTTCACTCTGCCAATTAAAGGTGTAATATTCATACCTCTGTGATGTTTCACCTCCGTTGTGGACGTCCTGGAGACAGAACAGGGGAAATAAGGGACCCCCTCTTTGTGCTGTCTCCAGAGGTAGTAACAGAGGCAGGCTATTGGAGAGAAGCAGACATAAGGACTCAGCGGGAGACGGGAGTGCTGCGAGTCAGCATCTCTGAGCCAGATCCACTAAGAATGGATTGCTCCTGCTAAAAGTGCCGTCATTTGCACAGAATTAGCTCATGCAATCTGCCCTGTTTTAGTGCCTTATCCTCAAAAGAATTAGCTCCGATCATATGCTAGTGCTAAAATGCCCACACAGTTTGGCATCTGAGCGCATTTTGTGCCTCTGATTGCAAAAAAACAATGCAGAAAATACAACTCCAATAAATCCTTTCTTGTGTGCACCTACCATGGTACATTTGCCTGGCTACAATCACCGCTGCCATGAGTCCTGGCATGACAGCCCTTATACAGGCTCTGCTCTACAGTTCCCACCAACTTAGTGCAATTTGCAATCATTTTGAGCGATAGAGAGAGGCAAAAAGAGAAATTGCGTGGATTTAATACACAGGTCTCACAGGCGGTAAATTGCACCGCATTACTGCCTGCGGCAATTAGCGTTGGTCTTTGTGGATTAATTTGTATTTGCAATGAGGCTCATTTGCATAGGAAGGGGGCAATTTTGTGCTGAATTTATCAATATTCCTTATTTACATGCATGCAAATTGGACCGGAGCAGCGAGGAGTGGCAGTGCAGTTTGTGTTCAGTTTGCGTGCGTTTCACTTTTTTGCGTATGCTTTGTGGATTGCATGCTATTTTTTTCTGTCATTTGGCACAGGTTTAGTGGTCGCAAAAGCAGTGCAATGTTTTTGAGGATCTGGCCCTATGTCTTTGAGTGTATGTGGGGGCACGTGCCATGTCGTGCACATCCAAGCTTTCAGTATTGTGGTGTGAATTTACAGATTTCACAGCCATGAGGATTTAATGTGAATGCCTCAAGTTGAAAATTCATGTGCCACGGTACTAGTATAAAGGTAAACTCTGAGTTCACCATCGTAGACAGATGAGTAAAAGCAAAGGTTCATTGTCATAGTGCTGATTGGAGGAGGTGATATCATCATGGTAACAGGCCCCCATCACAGAAGGCAGGTTTTTGTATTTCCTTCAGATTAACCAAATTATCTGACACGAGATTGGAAAGAGTCAGCAAGAGATTACAACAGTGTGTGTGTTTAATCCTGCTGTCCACTGAGGTCCGTCTGATTATTTTTTTGGCCCAAATCCCTGATCATATTCACGAGATTATTGTTTGAAGATGTGAGTGTGTGTGTGAAGACGGAGCTCGGTAATGAGGCAGGGATTAGGGTGAGTTTGAGTGAGTGTGTGTTATCGTTTTAATCTGAGCTAAGATGCTTCCTGCGTGTTCAGCAGTGCTGGATTTAAAGGGTCAGTCTGCTGTGTTTTTACGCTCAACCGTCTTTGGATTCAGACGTATTTTAGGAAACACTCACACATCAGTGCTCAGTGTTTGACTCCCGTGGTCCAGATAGTCGGAGCAGGGAGAGGGCTCGAGCTCGTCCTCAGGCCTGGAGCTGGAGGTGTGGTGATCATCAGGAAGGTACTGGAATCATGCTCCTACACAAGTGTGGATCAGCAGCATCAGGTTCTCCAAAAGAGCCAATCGGGTCCACATGCAGGGCTGAACAAAGAAAAGACTGGGCCCCTGAAAGACCCAGCAGGGACCCTTTCCATGTGTGACTTAGGGGCCTAAAATGGTCAAATCCAATAAGTTTTCACTGTGTTTTGGCCTCCTGTTTACATGGGAATGGCACTTGGAGTGCTTAAATCCACAAACTTTTGAAACAAGACTCCAGAGTGGAGAGTTTTCAATACGCTCTCTATGCAGCGCCGTGTAAACCCAGATCAGAGCGTTTCAGGGTGAAACGCTGAAGCCACTGCATGTGCAGTACTCTTTCACATGAAGGCTGCGCATGCTTACCAGGAACAACAACAGCTTCAGCGTCTAATGAGCAACGTGTGCTGCTTATCGTGCTCGGTTTGTTATCCAGACATAACTATCCAGACAGATTTGTTTGTCCAGACAAAAAACTCCTGCATCTTTGTGCGCCACCTGCCATTGTTGTGAAATGGTTTTCTTCGTATGTGTGTTGTAGCAGCGCTGCCTCTCCGCAAACCTACAGCGCCATCTACTGAACCAGCATGTATACTACAGTGGTTTCATTCTCCAGCGTCTCCGCCTGAACGTGGATCGACTTTGAATACGCAAAGGAAAAATCTTTGTGTCTTTAAGTCAGAGAGTAAATACAGCAATGATGTAGCATGACCGTGCAAGTTAGCTTAGCTCCAAGCCTCACGTTAACTGACTCTAACACGTGTGTCTGTGTCACCTGATCAGTTCCTCCAGGTAGCTGCAGGTTACAGCACGGTGCCGCTGTTTAAGAACAATGAAGAAGATCTGTGCCAGATTGTAATGCTAAACATTAAATAGATTACTAATTTAATAAATTATGTGATATCAGATGGTGACTGGACTTCAATACTCCCCGGTACTGATACCAGCATTTTTGGTAATATCGGAGCAATTTTCAGTACTGGTATTGGAATCAGAATAACTATGTTTTTCATGTATTTTTGGGCATTTTGTGCCTTTATTGATAGGAGAGAGACAGTGGATAGGCCCATGAAAGGGGGTAAGAGAGTAGGGGAAGACAGTCCGCAAACTGGCCACAGGCTGGACTCGAACCCGGACTGGTAGAAGCAAGTACATGGGTCGTGCATAGTTGCCAACCACTCCGCCAAACCAGTACCCCTGGAACAACTCTAATATTGACCTGGATTTTAACCGCTTATTTATTTCTAACTGGTTCCCTTGAATTAGATTTTATTTACTGCTGTCCAAACTTTTGTTCTGTTCCTCAAAATGACCTCTTAAAATTATAATGTTGAAGAAAAATTACCGGATCCATTTTAGGGAAATGGGGTTTGCTTTTTGAAAAAGACTCCCATTGATAAATGTGCATTTTGTTTTCTTAAAAAAACTCAATACAGTACAAATAAGTCATCAATTTAAACAGTGACATTCAGAGTTTTCACTGCAACAAAACAATAGAATAAATTTTAAAAAATTGAATAAAATGAAAAAATGAAAATGAGGTAAACATAAAACATTAAAAGTAAAATATAAATAAATAAATAATTTATAAAATAATCCCCAGTCACTGCCAGTAAGCTCATAGACATCAATATTAGCCCGTCATCACAATAATGCGTGACTTTGGGGAGTTGGTAAATTGTGGTAATGTTAAATGTTTACAAGGTTTAAAACATATTTAAGAAAACGGCCCGGCATCTTCTGGAAATTCCCACGAGTGTTGAAGTGAATATCTATTTTTTTCAAGTCCCATGCAGGATATAGTATCTGTCAAGAAGGTCTTTTATTTTGTTAATACTCATACATGTAATTTAACATTTTATCCCCCCTTATGGGTGACCTGGACTCTGCAGGTTTGATTTACCTATGGCTTTGTCCTCGTCCTAAAATCTGAAGCCATCTCCTCTTCTTGAAAAAATAATCACAGAAGTTTAAATAAATATCATCACAGGGAAACCTGAAATCTTTGTTGATGATATTTTGTGAGTTTGGGAGAGAGGATGAGCTTGGAGTCGTCGTCGAGCTTCAACAATGATCTCCATAGGAATCCTCTGTGAGTGTGTTTAGTGCCCGCGGTGAGAGGAAGGAAGAGGAGGAGGATAAATATTTTATTAAGATTTTAACGCTGCCTCTTTTTCCTTTTTATCATAATCATTATGATAATTAACTCACAGCGCTGCCAGCCAACACTCTCTCTCAGTGAGGCCCAGAGGGACGACAGGCCCAGGAGCTGCTGGTTAACCTGAATTACTACAGTAAATATTCACACACACCACAACAGGGGGTGTGTGTGTGTGTACGTGTGTGAACATATATATATATGTGTGTGTGTGTGTGTGTGGGGTCTGCAGCAGGTGGTCACTGAGACCAAAATAAACCTGACATGATTGACTGAGTGACCTCTGACCCTGCTCTCGAGTGATGTGTCATCAGAATTTAACCTTTAAATTTTGTTTTATCCTAAATTTAGTATTTTACACTTCCTCTGATTCATGTCCTGCTCAAAGGAACTAAACAATCAGGTGAGAAAAGAGACAAAATAAGACAAATACTTGAATAAGATTTTAGTTCAGCTTAGATCAGAGCTTTCTTGGTGGAAAAGTGTTAAATTAAATGATTTTACTAAAGTTTCACATACAGTAAAATATGTAAAATGCTAAATTACTTGGGGTGGGAGCAAAAATCGATTCACATAAGTGTCGGGATTTTTTGTTTGTCGATTTTAAAGACATATTTTTTCCGAATTTAAATGCTTCATTTTAGTCTGTGTTAATAAGCCACTTTTAAATACAATCCAGGCTTTTGAAGAGAGAGTATAAACAGCTGGTTAAAATATATTGCTGAATAAATCCCCAAAATGGACTCACATGTGATGTGTATTTTTTCCTGATATAGTCTGTAGGTATCATCATTGTTCATCTTTTTTGCTGGTGTTAAAAAAGCTTACTAAAGATTGCAACAATCTGAAAAAAATCGTAGAATCGCAATTTAAATTGAATCGGCACCTAAAAAAATCGTAAAAAATTGAATCGGGTGAAAAGCGTATCATCCCAGCCCTATAAATTACATGTATTTGTTTTGACATATTGAAAGATCTTCTCAAATATGTTTCAAATCTTGGCAACATTTGACATTGACACAATGTACAATTTTAGTTATTGTGATGACAGGCTAACAGCGATGTCTATGAGCTTACTGGCAGTGACTGGGGATTACTTTATTTTTATTTGGATGTTTTTTTTCCTCATTTTTTTATTCTATATATTTTTATTCTATTTTATTGCTTTTACTGCAGTGAAATCACTGGGGTACAGACTTTCTGAATGTTTAACTTGATGCCTTTTATTGTTTTCCTCACTTATTTGTACTGTATTGAGTCAGCGTGACTGTTTGTTGAAACTGTTATGCTCCCATTCTTATTCTTGGTCAGGTCTCTGTTGGAAAAGAGATGTGCTGATGGTGGGACTAACCTTGTTTAACAAAGGTTAAATAAATCCAATAAATAAAAATAAAGGGGCAAGCTTTTTGGGGCACAGCCTCAAAGGGGGCCCCATCAAGGTCATATATAGTCCATCATAAATTCAAGAAGTTATCACTAAGCTTTACTTTCAACTAAATTATTAACATTTCCTTTTAAAGAAGCACAAATACACATTTATGAATGAGAGCCTTTTTCATAAAGCAAACCTCTTTTTCCTAATATATGACTGGTCATTTTTATTTTTATTGTATTGTTTTATTTTCAATGATAATACAACTCCTTTATTTAGGTGCTAGATGTTGACGTTTATCTATACAGCTTGTCTGTAACTGATGAACACCTATGCACTGTCATAAAAATAAATAAAGATATTTTGATTAAAAAAGATTTTCTTCAATTTAAACATTACATATTATGAATAAAATATTATATTTTGGATATTAACATACTAGCACGGATTATTTCCTTCGGCAGGAGGGTATGTTATTGGCAGCGTCTGTTTTTTGTTAATTAGTTTGTTTGTTTGTTTCTCTGTTAGCAAGATAACTCAAAAAGCTATGAAAAGATTTTGATGAAATTTTCAGGAAATGTCTCAATTGTGACAAGGAACAATTGATTAGATTTTGGGAGTGATCCGGATCACTGCAATGACGAAAAATACGATTTTCATGAATAACTACTGAACTAAAACAGATATTATTATGAATCCAATTGCTGATGGTATGTCTTCATGGTCAAGGAATCTAAATATTTAGATTAAATAAATGTAGGACTAATATTTATAGTGAAAATCACAATATGGTTGAGGACTGTGACGGAGGTCTGTGCTCTCCAAGTGCTTTTCTACTCATCATATATTTCAAAAAATTAAAATAAAAAATGGAATTGATCAAATTAAATATGTAAAATAGTTTTTTTTTCTGTTTGTCTCTCTTTTTGAACCTTTTTTGTACCCTTTGCAAATGGGCTTGAGTGCTCTTCTAGTTTTTGACAACTCAAAGCAGCTTTACGCATCAACACATTCACACCCAATCAATCTCACACCAACTCACTGATGGTTTTTAGTTTTCAGCTAACACATCTATGTTTTTTCATACTCATTCACAACTACTGACACAGCAGTGGGAGCAACTTGGAGTTACGTGTCTTGCCCAAGGACAAACATATAAACATACATAAACTTATATATTTCTGTTGACCCACCTGCAGTACCTCTGCACCCCTCTAGAGGGCCAAGCTTCTCATTTTGGGAGGTGTTGTTAGGTAGGAAAGATCATTGTTAAATGGGACAGTTCTTCCTGATTTTGTTTCTAAATTGACTGAAAAAAAGTCTTTGTTGTGTTGAGTCACGTCTTTTTGCTCACCTGGAGCAACAGGTAGTTTATATTTTACCACATCATAGTTTTAATAACAGATTAAAATTCCCGCTTGTTTCTTCTTTAAATGCTCCACTGTTTAAAGCTTTTGGAGGATCACTGTGATTGGCTGATCAGCTGTTGTGATGTCACACACGCTGCAGTTTAGTGAAGGTGTCCGACTCTCTGATCTGACCCCAAAGGCGTCATGATGCTGCGTTCACTGCCCCCCCTGCCTGTTGGTGCGTTTGCTGCCCTCTGTAAACGCGAGTCCACGCGCCGCTCCGTCTAAGCGCTCAGTGTGCGACGACCTCCTGCTTCCTGAGACGTCTTTGTGGGGAGGACGAGTTTCTGGGTCAGCGTGTGTGCGCGTGTCCTGGGGCGCCTCCAGACTCTTAATATGCCACCAGACTCTGATTAATGATTGGCTGTATGTGTGTCAGAGCGTAACCGCGGGAAACCAAGAATCACCTCTGGGATTGGCTGAGGTTAAGAGAGGTTAAAGACTGATAGAGGGAGAGGGTTTTGTTCTAATGGGGGGAAAAACTTTTAAGTATGTTTATTTCCTTCAACTATTTTCAGACTTTGTAAAGTTAAAGAATGAAACAGAGGTGGAGCAGCTCACACTGAGGCTCCACAGGTCATTAAACACATGATATCCTTCTTTTTACCTGCACAAGAGGCTTTAATTTTAGATCGTGACAAAGGCTGACTTTACCAATTCCTTTTGGCCTTGTTAGAAGAAAACAGAAAACACAGATCTCTGTCCTGATGTGTGAGCACTCATGTCTGTGTCACTCTCCTTTTAGAGATAAGTGTAGTCTGGTATTATATTTCTTGGTAGGGGTGTCATGCAACTTTTTCACCTCTGATACGCTACCCATATTGCAGCCTTGAGTATTGGCTGATACCGAAATCGATCCAATCCATATCAGCAAGAATCACATGGACTTTTATTATTTATTTTGTAGTATGGACTGTAAGAAAAGGCTTGATCAGGTGAGATTACTCAAACAGAGAACAGTAGTCAGCAGTAGTAGGTATGAGAAAAACTGAGCCATTTGTTATTAACCAATGGGTTCAATACATTTTAACCTTAAACATAAGGAAATTGTACAATTAAGTGAATAAATGAAATATAAATGAGAAGACCCTGAAAAGTAACCTCAATAAATAAACAGATAAATATTGATTGATTGAATCTGTATTCAGCAGAAGAAATGTGATGAGGACAGATTTGTGATCTGGGTATCCATGAGTTTGTCTCTATCATAAATTCATATTTTAACCTGTTCAGCCTCAAAGTACCCAATTTTGGGAATCAATATCATTTAAAAAAAGACTTCATTTGTCCCCAAATAAGTATCATGCATCCCTGGTAATCTTGCTGACAGACAAACAGACAGACCCTGGCAAAAGCATAACCTCCTTGGCAGAGGTAAATATGAATATAAATAAATATGACCAGAATTAACCTGTTCGGCCCCAAAGTACCCAATTTCAGAAAATCTTTAAATGCTCTCCAACAAAAACCAAAAAAGTGAATTATTCATTTTGAAATATAGTCATGTTACGCATCAAATTACATAGGAAATTTTCAGCAACACATCAACATAAGCCATTTTTACACACACCAAGCGCAATGTCAACACAAAGCAAATGAGTTATCAAATATCTAAATCTGTTTCACTTTGATTCAAACTTGGGTTGCTTTGTATGGATTTCTTTGAATGGGAAAATGTAGAGTTCTGGTAATTTTTTTCCAAAAAGGAACAAGAAAAAAATATTTATTCTGTATAACAGTCAAAAACTGCCACGGATAAGCATTGGAATATAAAAACTTGGGTGTAATGAACACCAAAAGATACATTCAAGTGAAATATAAAGTTTGGTACATCAGAAATTTCAAATGGGACTAATGGAGCCAAATTGTGCCAAGACTCCACCTGACCACTCTGTAGTAAAACCTCTCTAACTTTGCTCTGCATCACTTTATCAGACTCAAACTTGGCAGAAGTAATGTTCACATGTTTTAATATTCATTCATAGAGTTAAAGCTGCAACTGCATCATTTCAAAGAGATATTCACAATAAAAACTTGTTTTTTAGGCGAGGATGAAATCTTCAAATTATTCTGACTTCTATCTTCATTTACTGTGACCCAGTAACACACATACTGATAATTCCACATCTAGAAAAATCTCTCAAGTGTTACTTTTATTATAACACCAGAATTATTCAAATAGACCTTGTGATTGTAGAGATAGACCCTTTTCGTGATGAGTATGTCATTTTGGACAGAAGACTTAAAAAGGGGGTGAACAGGTTAAGTGAATATGTCTGCCTGGATGGACTCATTACCATGTATATACTATTATATTTATTATATGTATTTGTATATATGCATGTTTGTGTATCTATAAAATGTCTATACAAATGAAGATTTTTTTTTATTTAAGGTTTGAACAGAAGTTTTAGACTTTTTAAACACTGAAGGATGAAAATGAAGTCGGCTAATAATCAGTGGAAACACCCGCCCTGAGAGGACTGACAGCAGAGAGTGTCGTGTGTGATGGGTGGGTGGGGTGAGGTCTAAGTGCCCCACAGACCCGGGGGGGTCTAAGTGCCCCCCAGGCCTGGCTCGCAGCACATTTGCATTAGTGGCCGATGGCCGTGAGGGGGCTGCAGGGCAGAGAGGAGTGCTCGTAATGGAGGGAGCGTGTGCTTCACTGCTTCGGTCTGTTTCTCACATTCAGAGCAGCTCACCCGTCCCGACTCAGGCCATGTGACCTCACAGAGGGTTTGATGGAGACTTTGGGTGGGGGTCTGATGATTTGGATGATCTCAGAGTACCAAACTTTCCCACATGAGGCAGAGCCAGGTCTGGATGTCTGAACAGTGACGTTTACACTCAAGATTTATTTACAGTTTCATGTTCATCTGTTAAAGACTGAAGAAGATGAAAACAACAAAACTCATGAAAACGTGAAATGATGCACTCAAGTTTAGGGACAGTGTCATGGGACAGTGTCATGGTTAGTATATCTCTAAGTTTGTCCAGAGGCCGTCCACGTGGAGATTCAGTCCACAAGCATTTAATCATTTCAATAATTACAGTGTGGAGTTTTTGCTGCAGGAGCTTCTGAGCCTGTTTTGGCTTAAACTGCAAAATCTTCTGTGACCACCGTGAGCAATAAGAGGACCCGGAGAACATCATACACAAGTATGTGCTTAATAATCTGTCATTAAGCAGCAGAAAAAGTGAACTGATTTTATTTTGGTTTGGTCTGACAATCTTGGCTTGAAGTGTATTTAAAAGTTGAAATAAATAAATCAGTTCCATTCTGTTTTTTTAGGCATGAGTTTTGGGAACAGCAGAGAAAAGACTTCTTTAAATCCTTGAATAATTGATTTATTTCCAAGCAAAACAAGACGTTTCAATTTTGGCTCTTAATGCAGTTTAAGGGTTAGGACATGGATATTTAGAAATGAAAATTGAACACAGTAATAAAGTAACATTTGAAGTGCTTTCTGACACAAATGAACATCTGAAATATGGCAAAAGAAGAGCCTCGAGTCTGTTTTAGTGTTGTTGCTAAAATATAATTTAGTTTTAGTTGTAAACCAGTCATCAAAATTGTTTTGATTTTAGTCTAGTTTTAGTTAAACTAAAACATAAAGTGTAAGGCATTTTTTATTTCCTTGAATTTCTGAAGTCATGCTTCACACTTGGATAAAATGAAACTTCTAATAACCCTTAATTGAATGCTAAAATTTTGAATGTGTAAATGAACAGAAATAAATTGAACTTTTGCGTGAATGCAGTCACCTTTATTTAGGCTACCTGGCAGAGCATCTCAGTTACAATCCCAGAACTGACAACAAACAGTGAACCTGCTCTACATGAATATATCAGTTCATAAAGAGAGCAGCTCTGATTGGATCGCTCCACAGCTTATCAGGACAGAAATACTTTATTAGTCTCCAAGGGGAAATGTGGTTTTTCAGTCTCTCTTATACTCAGTTTAGCAGTAGGAATATCAATATATATATATATATATTTTATTTTTATATATATATATATATATATTTTTAAATAAATCTTTATCAACTTCCTTATTAAAGAAAACTATGCATAAAATATGTTAAAATGAGACTATAAACAAGGCCAAGGAATTTACACTGTTAACATTAACAGTATTTACAATATGAATATAATATACTTATTAACTTGTTAGCAGATATCAGAGGATGAAATAAAATCTCACTGCAAGGACCCAACAATCTATGAAGAGACAGGAGACGTACAAAAGGAGCTTAACTGTTCTCCTCACTGAAGACCTGGGCTGCAGATGAATAGTCCATTTTACTCTCAAAGGTTCCTGAGTGAAATGATCTGGAAGTAGTTCATGATAAGAGCTGTTTGAATCGTCTAAATGCTTAGGAAAGGTTGCTCAATGCTTCCTTTATCAGCTCCTTTAGCTTAGGATACACTGGACCATGGTTTATAAAAGAAAAGGAGAATATTCTGGCCCATAATTCTCCATGGCAGCCGCATTTAAAAACAGTGCAACTGCCTCAAAATTCAAGTGAATGATAACAAACAAAGCATGCAGACCATGTGAGTCACCACTGCTGTTTGATCCTTTCAGAAGTTTACCAAAACCTGCCTTAACTTTCCCTAATTCTTTTGGAGAGAGCAGGATATGAGACATTTGATGATGGTTATGTTTTAAAAATGGTTCAGCATTAGTAATTTGTTCACTATAGATTGTGGGCCTAAAAATGTATGCCTTTCTTTAAGGGGCCAACCGATACATTAAATCGGAACTGATTGAAAGTTCTTTGCTCTTGAAATTTGCAGAGTAGATAAATAAGAAAAAGGCTTATGAAAATAATGTTGATTTCCTCTCACAATTACCTGTTTTCAACTTTTTAAAAGTTGTCCTACCTGAGCTACTCAAACAGAGAACAGTAGTCAGCAATAGTAGATATGAGAAAAACTGTCCCGTTTGTTATTAACCAATGTGTTCAATACATTTTTACCTTAAACACAAGAATATACTACAATTAAAAACAATAAAATAGAAGACCCTGAAAAGTAGCCTCAAGAAATCCAGTAAAAACAAAACGCATATTTCCAAGTTGCAAAGTAAACATTGTGTTTAACTAAAACATAAGCATATTCTACAACTAAATTAAATAAATAAAAAAATAAATTAGGATGGACTACCGTTAACAGAGTGCTTATGTAAGAGATTTTAGATGCAGGCTGATATAATCCGATATTTACATATATTTTTTTGCTGATATCGGATCGATATCCAATATCAATTTCAGATCAGGACACATTTTCACATTTGAACCAATACCATACCAATGCCCGTTACCTGGGGATCGGTATGGGTACTCAACGGTACCAATTTTCGGTACTTTTGCGTGCGTTTATGGGGTAATAAATATTAATTTGTTTAATATTAAGATCTCAAATTTTTTCAATGTAAATTTATTTCTCAGTATATACAATTTGAAAGATATATATCAAAACAACATTCAACTGTTTTATTGTAACATTGTCATTGTTCCAAAAATTTCTTCAACATAAAAAACAGTGACTAAAATGAACTAAAATGTTTAGGTACGTAAACATGGCACCTTTTGATTTTACCTGAATCGGTACTCGGTAGTATCTACAGAATTGGTCGGTACCTCTTAAAGTACCTAATTCAGTACCCATCCCTACCCCTAACGATAACCTACCTTATTATTTTCATCAACAAGATGTAGAAGATAAATCGGGACTCTTTTTAAGGTTATATATTTAATTTCACAAAGGTTTAATGCTTTTCTGCACATTTTTGGACTTGAAAATTCTTTTTCATTTTCCTTTTTATTTTATATATATATATTTTTTTTAAATAAATCTGTAATCAGTATTATTTTCTGCCAAATATCGGCATCAGCTTAGGCTTCAAAAAAATCGATAACGGTCAGGTCCTACTTTCTTTTATTCAGTTCCCATTTATTTTCATGCACTGATTGGTGTTCATGTTGATAATGAGAGGACAAATTTATTTAAACCCTCACTTTTAACATTGATAATGCAGATGTGATTTCTACCAGGTTTTTAAAGTTCAATTGTCATGATACATGAGCTCTCCTAAGACGAGCCTTTTGTAGTCCATCTTTGGAAATTTGTAGTTTCACAGCAGCATATTCACTGTCACATGATGACGTAGCGTAGTGGAAGTGTAGTCGAATTCTCTGCACGGCGGTTTTCCTTTCCTAAGTCCTTCTTCTTCCTCCTTTCCTTAACCTCATGATATTTTCCATCAGGGTTTAGGAAAAGTGGTTAGGAAAGGACTTAGGAGACTATTCGCCCATTGCTCTGGTCTTAAGCTTGGTGAGGACTCGGCTTGGTGCTGCAGTCCTGCGTGATGGATCCGTCTCTGCTCTCTTCACTCTGCTCGTATCAGGCTGCAGCTCACACTCTGCTCTCACCTGCTGCTGTGTGTGTTATTGTGTCATAGTGTTATGGTGTGTTATTGTGTAGGAGTCCTGGGGGAGCAGACCTTTTCAGCCTCTGCCAGCCTGAATGATTCCCCCCCCCCCCCTCTGCTGGAGGTTACAGATGACCTTCTGTATGGGGGGTGAAGTTCAGACTCCAGCGTGCTCTTCAACAGCTGGAGGTGTCATACATGACATTTACCCGCCCCGTGTGTGTGTGGGCGTCCCGTGTTTTGCTGTATTAATTGTCAGATTTGTTCAGACTCTCTGTGGACTGCTCAATATCTCACTGCTCCACCCTGGAAAGAGCCCATAGAAAGTGTTTGGGGATGTGCAAAACCTTTTAAGAGCTTATCCGTCAGGTGATTGGACCGTTGTTCTGTCAATCACAATATTACTAGCCAATCAGATACTGTGGTAGGTGGGAGCTGTAAGAACTCTGCTGCTATTTGCAGAGCATGATTGTTTAAGATCTGAGCTTTGGCTAGACAGACCTTCCTGATAATAGACTTGAATTAGGAGGATCCAGCTGCACCGCAGGGTCATGGACCTTCTGCAGCAGAGTCAGACCTTCTCTGCTCCTCTTAAAGGTGCTCATGATGGTCCTGGGTCTTTGGTATTTTAACCCTATTTTTATTTGTGTGTTATGTATGTTATTATTTATTATTTTATTTTATTTATCTAAATTATTTAATTATTTTAATAATATCCTCTGAAAGGTGCTCATGGTGGTCCGGGGTTTATTTATTATTTTATTTTACTTATCTAATTTATTTATTTAAATTATTTTATTAAGATCAACTTCAAAGTGCTCATGGTGGCCCGGGGTTTATTTATTGTTTTATTGTTTTTATCTAAATTATTTATTCAATCATTTTATTAAGATCCTCTTAAAGGTGCTCATAGTAGTCCTGGGTCTTTGGTCTCTTTGGTGTGTTTACCCCATTTTAATTTATGTACTATGTATTTTATTACTTATCTATTATTTTATTTAATTTGTCAAAAATTTCTTTTATTAATTTTCTTTTATTAGTATCCTCTTAAAGTTGCTCCTGGGTTTATTTATTATTTTATTTTATTTTTCTAAATTATCTGTTTAATTATTTTACTAATACCTCCTTAAGGGTACTCATGGTAGTCCTTGGTCTTTAGTCTTTTTGGTATTTTTACCCCGGTGGTGAGCAAGTTTGGTGACGATGATTTAAGATTAAGATTTGTAAAATATCCTGGTGCTGGTTTGGCGGAGTGAAAAAAAAAACTGGCAGGACCCATAAACACACGAGGACAAAACTGTCGGTACCTCTAAGAAAAACCTGCAATGGTCACAGAAATGACTGAATAATATGAAACAATAAATATAAATGAAAGAAATTGAAATAATAAATACAAATTCTATGAAAATTAACCAATAAAAACCAGATATTGCTTAAGAAATGTGATTCAACAGAAATTAAAAAAAATGATCTTGTGAAACAGGCCTAGAAAAAATGTTTATACAGCACTCATCACTATTTTGAGGCGGGTTTGTTTTTGTTGTTTTACTTTGTTTTGCTTTTGTTTTATCAGTTCCAGTTTGTATTGTTAAAATATAAAAAAAATGTAATATTTTTATTTATTTAACCTTTATTTAACCAGAAAAACCTCATTGAGATCAAAAATCTCATTTTCAAGAGTGTCCTGGCCAAGACAGGCAGCAGCACAATTACAAAGTTACAGACAAGAGACAATTTCAAACACAGTTACAAACAGATCAATCAGTTAAGTCAGAGTCACAGAGCAGAAAACTTTCAGTCAAAGCATTTACAGACTGCTTCATCGTCCTCTAAAGACTTTAATCTGCATTTAAAAAGATTTAAAGAGACCAGCTCTCCAAGACACAGTTTTTCTTGTAACAGATTCCAGTCTGCAGGAGCAGCGTATCTGAAGCTTCTTTTACCCATTTCAAGACGAACTTTAGGGACCGATAGCAAGAGTAGATTTTGTGACTGAGTCACAGAACGAAGACTGTAGCTTCCAGAACTTTTCACGTGAATATAGTTACTCAAGTAAGACGGGAGCAGGCCAAGAATAACCTTGTAAATCAGAGAGTGCCAATGATTCAGTCTACGAATGGTCAGAGAGGGCCACCCAACACGCTCATACAGAGTACAATGATGTGTTAGAGCCTTGAGATTTGTTATGAACCTTAGAGCTCCATGATAAACAGTATCCAAAGATTTAAGGCACTGAGAAGAAGCATGCTGGTATAAAACATCACCATAATCAATCAGTGGCAAGAAAGTAGCAGCAACAAGACGTTTTTTTGCAGCAAAAGAAAAACAAGACTTATTTCTGAAATAAAAACCCAGTCGTAGCCTTAGCTTCTTCACAAGCTGCTCAATATGAAGCTTAAAAGACAGAGAGTCATCGATCACAAAACCGAGGTATTTATAGGAAGATACAGACTCAATCACATCGCCCTGAGTTGTGACGATAGATGGGAGGTTCTGCGACCTAAAAAAAATACACCAGGGCATAGACCTTTAATGCTTTTCTTTCTAATTATTGGAGTTTTAAGCTGGTTTTTGGTTTAGTTTTTGATCATTTCTCAGAGTTAAGAGTCAATACATACTTAATTAAAATCAACTGGAGTGCTGATGGCTAGGGGTGTCCCGATACAAGCTTTTTTTTTTTTTTTACCTCAGATATGATACAGATATTGCAGCCTTGAGTATTGGCTGATACGGATGTCGATCTGATACAATATTAGCAGGAATCATACAGACTTTCATTACTTATTTTGTAGTATGGACTGTAAGAAAAGGCTTGATCAGGTGACATTACTCAGAAGAGAACAGTAGTCAGCAATAGTAGATATGAGAAAAACTGACCCATTTGTTTTTAACCAATTTGTTCAATAGATGTTAAACTTAAATATAATAATATAGTACAATTAATAAAATTAACATTAAAAACAATTATTTTTAAATTGTAAAACAACAACTGTGTTGCACTTAAACATGAGCACATTCTACAACTACATTAAATAAATAAAAAAATAAATTAGAATGGACTGCTTGTATCGGAGTGCTTATATTGGATATTTTAGATGCAGGCTGATATAACCCAATATTTTTTATTTTTGCTGATATCGGACGATTATCCGATATCATATCGGTTCGGGACACCCCTAGCTATAAGGTTATATATTTAATTTCACAGAGGTTTAATGCTTTTCTGCAAGTTTTTGGACTTGAAAATTCCTCTGTGTTGTAAAGTTAAACAAATACTTCAGGACAAAGTATTGTAAAACAAAATGTTCTGCCTTTAATTCATATATTCGGATATAATACTGGATCAGGACACCCCTACGGTGTTCCCCTTCCAACACGTTCAGCTGTCTTTAACTGTCACTAAAGGCCAAAAGGCCAGAAAATTACTCAAAAACAGTCAGATTAATCCATGATGAATCAGTAACTCGTCCTGGAGCTCAGGCCGCTGGTTTTCTTTTGTCTCTGAGCAGAAAAATGTTTCTGTGAAAGTGGACACCTGAACAATCTGCTGCCGTATCGATCACTGCAGCACACTCTGATTTATGATGACTCAGCAGGACAGAAAAGTCCTCTAAATGTCTCTCTCTCTTTATGGCCTCTTCCTCACCCGCCTATCTCTCCGTCTTCTTCTTCTTCTTCTGCTCTATTTTACGCCGCTCCTTCTTCTTCAGTATTGACGATGTGACCGTCCAATAAGGGCCCATCGATCGCCCCTCTCTCTCTTTTTCCGTGGTCACTTTCTTTGTGTCACTTAGCGAACGCTCACCTCTGTGGTATCTGAACACGTTACCCAGCATGCACCAGGTGAGGGGAGAGAGTGAAGGAGATAAGAGGGATTAAAGATTTCTCTTTCTTTGTGAAGAAGTGGAGCACGAGGAGGTTAATCTGACATGATTCTTTTGTATGATACCTCCTAATCTCTGATCTCCTAATCCCTCTGCTCATCTGCTCATCCCGATTTATCATTTTAATTAAAGTTCATACATCTGTCCATCGTCTGCATATGAGACTGTCTGATGGCATGAAATAACCAAATACATACATGATAAATGCATAAAGATGGTACAGTGGTTCTGGTCGAAGCCATAGCCACACTGGAATGATCAGTGAACAATTAGTTTGTTCAATTTATTTTAATTATTTTAGTTTTTATTATTTATTTTTTTATTCATTATTTTAGTAATTTATTATTTATACGAAAAAATTAAAATAAAATACCCCCACCACCAAAAAATAAAGTGTTAAACAGGTAATAAAAAAATCTCAAAAAGTCAAATAATGTGACATCATCCCCACAAGCAAATATTTGGCACAACAGATCTCGGTCCATCAGGAATGCTGCAAAAAAACTACAGCTTTTGCATCACATGATCACGATAATCATGATTTTCTTCAGAAAACAACAAATTGTCAAGCCCATACTCGCTGCTACTGGACTTAACCCTCTTGCTGTACGGATTTAATATTTAACACTTAACACATATATATATTCATACTCCCCTTGCAGTTCTTGCACATGTTTATGATCACTTGCACCTTATTATATCCTTCTTATATTTCACTGCACTGAATCAGTAAACTGAAGTCTATATAGGGATGGGAATTTATCAGATTTTATCGATACCAGCGCTATTAGCAATCCTGCTAATCGATCCAATTCTTTAAGGATTCCCTCATTGATTCCTGCAGATTTTCCGTGTGGGTAAATGTTGGTCTTAAGATCTTCAGTGTCAACAATGTCAAACACATATTTTTTCTGATATCCTAGAACGAGATTTGATGCCTCTGAAAATAGGTCATTGCGAGATGTCCGCGAGATTTCAAACGTCATGACATCATGAGGTACCTTTCTTTTTATTGGAGTAATCTGATAAAACACTTCCTCCTCTGTGATGTCCGTTAGCCCCAAACCCTCACCGAGGAACACATCCAGCAGCAGGGGTATAAAGCTCCCTCGCTAACTGTCCCTCATTACCAGCTCTGGCCTGTAGGGGGACTCAATATGCGGTCGCTGCTTTGAGCCTGCCGGAAAATACAGCAGAAGAAGAAGGACAGGCTGGCTCAGCCTCCGATAGAACTGACCAATCAGAGCACAAAGGGCTGTGACATTGCAAGGTAACTTTGGGTCATCCTTGAGACGAAGCGCTTCAACAAGACCTTGTTAATGGCCTAAAATGAGGATTTTAAGAACGCTATTGTGGGGCAATGAAGGAACTAAATGACTTGTACTGAGGGCAGAAATGCTTTACAGGCATCCTAGTCTGACATAGTGAAAAGGAGAAACAAGCATGATATGTCCTCTTTAAGGTTGTGCAGTAGACGCCTTTTGTAAAAAATTAGGCCACAATTCTGACGCTCCTGAACCCTGTCAGTGAAAGGAAGTGACAAGGAAACTGATTAGCAAAAAGACCCATGATATTTAATGGAGCTATTCTCAACTGGAGTTGGTTTTAGATTCCCATCCCTAAATCTATGAAAACCAATTCTGGTTCTGTATGCACCTGCTGCGTACTGAATGACAATAAGGTCTGTCAAAGTCTAAGTGAAAGCTTCTTCATGAATAATAATAAAATCCAGACAGACTGAAAATGGCAGAAAAAAGGCCGGAGCTCCTCCACAGGCTCCACATGGACGCCATCTTTATCAGCTTCACATGATCACTTCATGTTCTCCATCAAACATCGTGTTCTGATTGTTAACCCTTTAACTATCAACTCAACTGTTTGGCAGAGGTCATCAATATAATCAGGGGTATCTAATGTTTTAAAAACAGAGTAAATAACATTGTTTGTTAACACTTGAGGAAACAGAGAAAAACTACAAACAAACAGACAAAAAAAACGATGTTGATGGTGTGGGATTTAAAGGTTTAAAAACCTAACATTTGATCATGTGATGACATTAAAATGTACCAATTTTGGGACAAACTCAATGAAAAAAGGCTTTAATGTTTGTAAATAAAATAGTAAAATAGATGAGACTGAGTTTGACAGTCACAAAAATATTTTTGATGAATAAAAGATTGTATATATATCATCTTATCAGTAAATGGTTAAATATTTTAAATAATAATGGTAGTAGTAATTATAAAAGCTTTTAGCTAAACCTTTAAATCACACACAAAGAAAATATCAGTTCTTATAGTTTGTTTTAGGGGTGGGAGAAAAAATCGATTCACAAAAGTATCTGGATTTTTTGTTTGACGATTTTTAAATTGATTTTTTTGCTCAAAATTTTTTTAATTTAAATGCTTCATCTTAATTTGTGTTAATAAACCACTTTTAAATGTATTCCAGGCTTTTGAAGAGAGAGTATAAACAGCTGTTTAAAAACACACCAAAAAAAAAATAGTAAAAATCTAATTGAGAGAAAAACGTATCGTCACAACCCTAGCTTTATAGTTTTTTCCGTAGCCTGGAACATTGACAGAAACAAACGATGACATGTTTGTTTTTTTAACATGTAAAATTTTCCTGAATTTATTGACCTCTGCCAAACAGTCGAGCTGGGAGCTAACGGGTTACACTCATTAAGCACACGCAGAGGATTGTGGGTAACTGAGGCTCCAGAGCTAATAGAGTGGCGGCCATGTTTCCCTATTCTGACTGACGTGTGATGGTTGATGGTGGACTCGGGGCGGAGGGGGGACGTAAAGGCGGGCTGACAGATGGCGTCCTCTGGGTGATGAGTGGACGGCGTGACTGATGAGGACGGACAGCGGACACACGGAAACACTCACACCTCCGCCGGCCATCCCCGCTCACACATAACCCCTCCACCCCTCTTCGGTGTGAGCGTCAAAATGACCACGAACGTCTGTGTAGCGTTTCCACACGTCAGCTGACAGCACGCCACGGGGCGGAGCAGTTGACTTCCTGTTCAGGTGTGACTGAGGAGTTTAGAGACGTGTTTGATCGGTCACGTGGTCTTATGAAGAGGTTTTAATGTTTTAGACGGTAGCATAACACCAGACGGTTCACGGACTTCACCGCTGGGCCATCGCTGCTCCACCTGTTTGTGCAAGGTCATGTGGTCATATGTGGTCAAGGTCACAAAGTGTCATATTCACCTGTTGCTTGTGAAAATATTTGAAGGATAAAATATCACAAGAATAATTTGAGGTGATTTTCTTCAACATGTGAACCAGAATACAGAGATAAACTATTTGGAGCAAAAGCTTAAAGATTAAGGTAAAATGTTTTTATAGTCGGCTTTTATTGATGATTTATTTTTGTTTTATTGGTTTTGTGCTTCCTTGTGTCTCTGTTTTACTCCTCCACATATTCTTTATCCTTTTTTGTCTCCTTCTGACATCCTTCCTTCCTTTCCTTTGCTTTCTTTTCCTGCTCCTTCCTTACTTTCATGAATCCTTAAATCCTTTTTTCTTTATCTTTAGGTACTTTCTTGTCTAACACTTTTCTCCTCCTTATGAACTGTGCTGAATCATTACCAGTGTTGGGTGTAATGCGTTACTTTGTAACGTAACCACATTTTTGGGTATAAAGTTAAATAATGCACTACTACTGAAACGTGGTAGCGAAATGTAGTTCCTTTTTTAATTACTTTTCCCATGGACAGATCTGACATGAAGGTGTCTGCTAAGATGCTCGCATATGGCCCTTTTCCACTAGCACGCCTTGGCCCTACTCTACTCGGCTCTACTCAATTTGCAGCGTGTTTCCACTAGCCTGGTACCTCCTAAAACAAGCTAGTTTTAGTACCTACTCTGCTCTGGTTCTAAGCGGGCTGAGTCGATACTAAAAGATGACGTCGCTGACTGCCGGCTACTGATTGGTCAGACAATATCGTCATCGATGAGTCATGAGCGCAACGACCTAGCATGCTAGCGGTAGCTACCATTAGCTTACACTCATACGTCTTTTCTTTGCAGCTCGATCGCTCCCGTCCTCGTCTTCATTCTGTTGTATATCTTCCAAAACTCTCCTGTACTTCTGACGTCACCGCAGAGCCGCTCTCTGTTGACAGCGACACTGCACGCCGTGTGGGACTAATGGAAAAGCAGCACAAGGCGAGTAGAGTAGAGCCGGGTAGAGTCGGGTAGAGTAGAGTAGTGCTAGTGGAAAAGGGCCTATAGACACGAGCAGCATTGCCAAGTCCGCTCTTTATAAGCATCTAATGCTGCCTTCATACCATAAGCGACCCAGCTACCAAAATCACGTCGCCCACTGACGTATCGTCGCGCGTCCATAAATACCTCATTTTGGTCACCGTTGCCGTCGGCCGTTGCTCGGTGATGTCACGTCAGCTCGAGTTTCACCACGATCATATCATATATCATATAATAGCATGTGTAACAGGACATTATTCCAGCTGTATCCTTTTAACTCACTTATTAAACACAAAACACTGCAGCTGATGCCCTGCAGCAGCTTATCTGTGAGTTTTCTGCGGTCCATCTAGGCGGAACTAATGTCCTCACTGACTAATGTTTCCCACACGGACATAAATTGTTCCTCTGTAGTCCGAATGAAAAACTGTCTGTCACGGGCACCATCACACATGCACACACCACTGATTGGCTGTCGCTGCACAGCCACACACACGACATCGTCTGAAAAGATCAACTTTTTTTAAACTTTTTTTTAGCTATGGGGTAGTGTGAAAAGTGGCTGTCGCATCACGGGAGGGTTAGCCCCGCCCCATCGCGGCTGTACATTGACTTTGCATGGGGAGTGATGCAGAGGTAGTACAAGTCGCGTCCGGTGTGTGTGCACCTAAAGGGCTGCAAATCTTGTGAGTCACAGCTGCGGGTTGCGCTTTTTGCGCTTGTTTCTAAACGTGAAGTTTCTTCTTGGGGGCTTTCTGTCTGTGTGAATCCCCCTGATTACCTTCCAGCTCCTAACATAAAGCAAAACATGACTGTGGTAGGCAGTTTGTCCACTTCCTTGTTTCCTGGTTATTGCGCATGCCCCCAAACACACTCGCGCACATGGCTGATGCGCCAGTGCCAAAGTTGCCAGGTCTGCTTATTATAAGCAACGTTATTTTTTAAGTAGATGCTTGGTACTATGAAATTGAGATGTGATGTAGACGAAAATTAACACATTTTATGTATGTGATATATTACTTTAAAAAGAGAAAAATTAACACACTTTATATATGTGATATATTACTTTAAAAAGAGAAATCTCTTTTTAAAGTAATATATCACATTAGGAAAGGAAATAGCTTGAGGCTGTTTATTTTGGGCTTGTTTTTATCAACTGGAAACACTGGACAGGACCTCTTATTCCACACAGTATGGCACGTGACTTTGATAAAAAAAAGACTTTAGTCTTTTTTGTGTCTTCTTGCTGTTATGTTTTGTGTATTTGTGCCAATTTTGTCCATCGTTAGACTTTATGTGTGTTCTTGTTGTCTTGTTTTGTCTTTGTGTCCATTTTGTGTATCTTTAATCTTTTTTGTCTTCTTTCTGTTGTTTTATGTCTATTTGTCAGTTTTGTTTACTTTAGTCTTTTTTGTGTCTTCTTGCAGTTTAGCTTTATGTTTTGTCAGTTTTCTCTATCTTTAGACTTTCTTGAACTTTCTTCATGTTATGTTTTGTCTTTGTTTCCCTTTTGTCTATCTTTAGACTTTATGTGTCTTCTTTCTGTTATGTTTTCTGTCTTTTTGTCAGTTTTGTGTATCTTTAGACTTTTTGAGTCCCTTTTTTGCCAGTTAAGTGTTTCTTTGGTCTTTTTGTGTCTTTATGTCTGTTTTGTCTATCTTTAGACATTTTTGTGTCTTCCTTCTGCTGTGTTGTGTGTCTTTGTGTCAGTTTTGTGTATCATTAGTCTTTTGTGTCGTCTTTTTGTTATGCTGTCTTTTTGCCATTTTTTAAATCTTTTTTGAATCTTTTTTTTTGCCAGTTTATTGTTTCCTTGGTCTTTTTGTGCCTTCTTGCTCTTCTGTTTTGTGTCTTTGTTTCCATTTTGTCTGTCTTTAGTCTTTTTAATGTCTTCTTGCAATCTTGTTTTGTGTTTTTCTGTCAGTTTTTTAACTTTTTTGAGTCTTTCTTTGTCAGTTTAGTGTATCTTAAGTCTTTTTGTGTTTTCTTGCTGTTTTGTTTTGTCAGTTTTGTGTGTCTTTAGTCTTCTTTGTGTCTTGTTTTGCGTCTTTGTGTCAGTTTTATGTATCTTCAGTCTTTCTGGTGTCTACTTGTGGCTGTTGCCGTCCTCTACTTAAGTTGTTTTTGTTGGTTTTTACGCCTCTCAGTCGTGTTTCTGGAACTGTTGTGTTGTCAGTTTCATGCCCTGGTCTGGTTGTGGTCTCCTTGTTGTGGTTTTGGACTCTCTCAGAGTCTCGTGGTGGATTTTTTCCTCTGCTGAAGTTTTTGTTTTCACTCTCATGTTTCACTTTCTTCATGTTCGTCTGTTTCCTCTGAAGCCTCCTGTGTTCGGAGTTTCTCCGTGTTTTTCTTTCTTCATGATGAAACAGAAACTCGGAGTTGCTGGAATGTTCTCCGAGGTTCACGTCAGCACAGGATGGGAGGTGGGGGTGGGGGGGGTTGTGTTCCTCAGCAGTTGTTTGTGCGTCCGTCCCTCAGCAGCTCACCGTGATGCTCTCAGCTGAAATGTCGCTGCAGACGTGTTGTGTCCTGCAGGTTTCCTCCCCCAACGCCACCCCCCCCTCGTCCTTGCCAGGGGGAGTAGCAGGCCGCAGGGAGGGGGGAGGAAGAATGGGGGGAGACGGGGGAAGAACGGAGATAATCTGGGTGTGTAAGTTACGGGCTAATTATCAGTAATTAGCATATTATTCTAATACCGTCATATAGAAGCCTGCAGATAACACTGACACACACACACACATGCACATGCACACGCACACTCAGCACACTCAAACACCCAGAGGCTCCGGGCTGACTGCTGCATTATTCATGTTTAGCCCGCGGCGAGTTAGCTCGCCAGGCTAATGCTGTTAGCGCCCGCTTACTGTTCCTGCTGGAGATCACAGTTTACACACACGAGCGCACACACACTGCACACACACACACAGTAAAACACACTACACATACCTTCACACACACTAATGCACAGTCTTGTGTGTGTGTGTGTTGGGTGTAGTCTGTGTGCTGAACTTTGTCTCTAATCAGTGTTTCCTTTTTTAGACGTCTGAGGTCCAGTTAATGCTCGCCTCCTCCCTGTCTTTCCTAAATCCTTGCATCCTTTCCTCTGCCCTTCCATCCTATCTTTCTTTAACCCTTTTTGTTTCCTTCTGAATCCTTAAATTCCTGCTCCCTTTCCTTTGTCATTTCTTTCTCTTTGTTTTGTCTACCCTCCTATCCTTTTCATCTGTCCTTCTTTATTTCCTTTCCTTTTTTCATCTCCTTTCTTACTTTCCTAAATCCTTACACCCTTCCCTCTGCCCTTCCATCCTATCTTTCTTTAACCCTTTTGTCTTGAATCCTTAAATTTCTGCTGCTGTCCTTGGACATTTCCTTCTCTGTTTTCTTTTCTTTCTCTTTCCTCCTCTCATTACTATCCATCCTTCTTCCTTTCCTTTCCTTTTTCATCTCCTTTCTTACTTTCCAAAATCTTTGCATCCTTCCCTCTGCCCTTCCGTCCTATCTTTCTTTAACCCTTTTTGTCTCCTGTCCTGAATCCTTAAGTACCTGCTCCCTTTCCTTGGTCATTTCTTTCTCTCTGATCTGTCCTTCTTTATTTCCTTTCCTTTTTTCATCTCCTTTCTTACTTTCCTAAATCCTTACACCCTTCCCTCTGCCCTTCCATCCTATCTTTCTTTAACCCTTTTTGTCTCCTTCTGTCCTGAATCCTTAAATTTCTGCTGCTGTCCTTGGACATTTCCTTCTCTGTTTTCTTTTCTTTCTCTTTCCTCCTCTCATTACTATCCATCCTTCTTCCTCCCTTTCCTTTTTCATCTCCTTTCTTACTTTCCAAAATCTTTGCATCCTTCCCTCTGCCCTTCCGTCCTATCTTTCTTTAACCCTTTTTGTCTCCTGTCCTGAATCCTTAAGTACCTGCTCCCTTTCCTTGGTCATTTCTTTCTCTCTGATCTGTCCTTCTTTATTTCCTTTCCTTTTTTCATCTCCTTTCTTACTTTCCTAAATCCTTACACCCTTTCCTCTGCACTTCCATCCTATCTTTCTTTCACCCTTTTTGTCTCCTTCTGTCCTAAATCCTTAGGTTAATTCTGCCTTTCCTTTGTTATTTCTTCTCACTTTACCTTCTTTCTTCTTCCCCCCATGTCCTACATCCTTTCTATCTGTCCTTCTTTATTTCCTTTCCTTTTTCATCTCCTTTCTTACTTTCCTAAATCCTTACACCCTTCTCTCTAACCTTCCATCCTATCCTTCTTTAACCCTTATTGTCTCCTTCTGTCCTGAATCCTCAAGGTTCTGCTCCCTTTCCTTTGTCATTTCTTTCTCACTGTTTTTTCCATCCTCCTCTCCTTTCTATCCGTTCTTCTTCCTTTCCTTTCCTTTTTCATCTCCTTTCTTACTTTCATAAATCCTTTTAACCTTTTCCATCCTTTTTTTAGCCCCTCTTGTCTCCGTCTGTCCTGAATCCTCAAGTTCCTCCCTTCTTCCCTATGCCTCTTTTTTTGTTTCACCCTTTTTTCTTTCCTAATGTCCATCCATGACTGCCAGACTTACATAGTGCTATGCTATGGACAGCTCTGAGTGAGTGGGATAGAGTCTGATCCCTCATGCGGAGAGTCTGACTCTAATGTTTCATCAAAGAGAAAATCTATTGACCGTTCCTTTAAGAGTTTGTTAAATAGGTCCATGGAGCAAAGAAAGTGAGGAATGACAGGTGGGAAAGGAGCCACAGGCTGGATCCAGTCCCAGACCGTTGACCTGGAGGAAGAAGGCCTCCATACATGAAGGAGTTCTGTTTTTGTCTCCACTGTAAAACCACAGCTGACTCACGCTCAGACCTTCGAGCATCAAAACGTGCAGCAGCTTACACCAGGATAGAAAACTTTGATGAGCCTTTATTAGAAGGTTTACGGTACTTCTTTGACTCCACGCTGGCATCATTTTAAAGGTTTGTCCTTCTGTCTGTATCTACAAGTAAACATCCAAAGAGTCTTTTAGACCTGACCTTCAAACACTGATCACTTGAGCAGCTGGATCCAAGGATAATCTGATTTAATTTTTGAGAACAACAGAAAGTCGGGACAAGTTAGGAATATATCCAGTCACAGGAATAAAGCCTCCATACATGAAGGAGGACCAAACCGCTGGTCCATCAGCACCCCATCCATCCTGTTTTTGATCCTCAGACTGTCTCCACGGTAAAACCACAGCTGACTCACGCTCAGACCTTCGACCATCAAAACGTGCAGCAGCTTACATCAGGGCAGGATAGGAACTGGGTAGAAAACTTTGATGAGCCTTTATTAGAAGGTTTACGGTACTTCTATGATTCCACGCTGGCATCATTCAGTGCTGGAGGTGTCTTCATGTTGTTTGTCTGGATGGGTCATGGCCTTGTGAGTGTAAAATCAGCAAAGATCCTAAAGGGATGATCTTCAAACTTTTAATACATGACCACCTCGACCTAAAGTTAAATCACCAGAGTTTGGAGATCAGGGGTCAAGGTCAAGGTCATGAAGCCTCTTAGGTACCTTTTGCTTCTGAATGAATATCTCTTGGAGGCTTAGAAGGATCTCAGCCAAACTATGCACAACTGTTCACCTTGTCTTAAAGTTAGGGTCTACGATCTGAAAACCAGTTTGGCTGTTGAGACAGGTTTGAAAAACCTGGCCTACCCCCCCTTCACTCACCCCTCCCCTCCGTGTTCCAAGATCCCGCCCCCCAGCTCGTGTTGCCTCCTAACAATATATATATATATGTATATATATATATTTCTTCCTTACTTCAGCCTTTTCCTCGAAACTTTTACCTTTCCTTCCCTTCGATGTGGAGGGTTACAGAAGCGGCCTCCCGGTTTCGGTGCTGGTCTTCTCCGGCTCCATGACGCTTCAGTAGCTGTGCAGCTAGCTGCTCACCGGTACATGAGGGAGGTAGTGGGGAGGAGGCGGGACCATGGGCGGGACGGTGCGGGGCAGGTAAAGATAGACCAATCCGAACCACCGTTCCCCGCGGTTCGGATTGGTCAACTATTATGCCGCTTTACAGCGGATATACTGAATGGATTTTTTTCATTCTTTTCGGTCTTTATATTGCGTAGATCAGACCATAGGACCATAATGACCTTATAAACGGTGTTATTAAGATGTACCAAGCTTCGAAGTCGTAGACCATAGCTTTAAGGGTCAAATAATTACATTTTGAAGGTCTTTGCATGGAGATCCTCTTAAAACTTTTTCCACTTACAGGGAAAAGTGATCAGGGTTGGGGGTTCTTTGAAAGCATAATTGCATGAACTCTCAAGGTGATTTTGCTCGAGTCAGAGGGAAAAAACAGAACCCTGAACCAGTGTTGATTTTTTTGACTAATTATTTTCGTCAACAACCTTTTTTCCCCAGACAAAAACTAGACTATAACTAAAGAAACAAGTGCACAAGGACAAAAACTAAACCTAAATTAACAGACATTTTCGTCAAAAAATAAAAACTAGACTAAAATGTTTGACTTAATCCAATCAGACCCACTTTGGCCATGTAGAAAGGAGAAACAAGTTAGGAATATATCCAATCACAGCTGCCTTAGCTTGGTGGTGGTGGGATAAGTTGTGGAGCGATCCAATCAGAGCTGCTCTCTTTATGAATTGATATATTCATGTAGAGCAGGTTCACTTTTTGTTGTCAGTTCTGGTATTGTAACTGAGATGCTCTGCCAGGTAGAATAAATAAAGGTGACTGCATTTTACACAAAAGTCAAATTTGTTTCTGTTCATTTATACATTCAAACTTTACTAGCATTCAATGAAGGTTTATTAGATGTTGCATTGTGTAAAACATGACTTCAGAAATAAATAAAACCTTAAAAATGTCTTACACTTTACACTTCATATTTAAGTTGACTAAGAAGACTAAAATTAAAACAATAAGGATGACTAAATTTGACTAAAACTGTAAGATATTTTAGGCAAAAGACTCCAAATCAAAAAGTGCTGTCAAAATAACGCTGCTCAGAGCACACCTGACCATCCGGGTGCTAATGATGTCCCTGCGAATGCCACTTAGGAAGGATCTTTAGACCTTTAATCTCCAGGTGTGTCATGACCCTTGCTCTAACAGGACTCCTTGTTATCCTCACCCCGGTTGAACAGCTTTGTTCCTTCACGTCTTCGGTGTTTCTTTAGTTTCTTTCCCCCCTCTTGTCTTCAACCCCTCATAACCCCTTCTCTCTCTTCTCCTTCTGTCCTTTCCTCTCTCGTCTCCTTCTGACCTTCCTCCCTCCTTCTCTCCCTCCTGTCCGAACGCCGTCCGTCACTCTCACAAACACACTCGATGTTTTTTTGCTGCCATCTTGTCTCAGCCTCACTGTCAGCGTGTCACCAGCTAAATGCCACCTCTCTCTGCTGTCCATGTGTGTGTGTGTGTGTGTGTGTGTGTGTGTGTGTCCACTGTCACTAACAATCACACACACACACACACACTGCCCCAGGTGCTGCTGGGAGTCACTTGTGTCTCCGCCCGGCCTGTCCGCTCTTGTCCAATCACCTCTCTCCGGTTCGTGGTATGCTAACGGCTAATCGCGCGCACAGGGTGCTGCTGGTGTGTGACAGCAGATAATAGGACACACATTAGATCAGGACGGGTACACCTGATAATTGGTGTGTGTGTGGGGTGGGGCGGTGGAGAGGGGGGTTGCAGAGAGAGTGGACAAAGGCAGGAAGGAAGCAGCTGCATCCTGAAGGAGGCGAAGAAGGAGGTGACGCACAGTAACACATGTTCATCATTGGTGTTGGTGGCATAGCTGTCAAGTTTTGGATTTAAAAATAAGGGACATTTCCCAGCGAACAGCCCCACCATCCCAACCAAGCTTCAGTATCCCTAACATTTTAAGATTGGTGTACAAGAAATCTAAAATAAACACTTTGTTTTTCTTGGTTTGATCCGCCGTGGGCTCTAATCTCGCCACAACTGCCACTCAGGCTGCTGCAGGTGGCAGTTCTAGCAAGGCTTCTTCTTCTTCTTCTTCAGTTTTACGGCGGTTGTCATCCATCATTTTGGTGGATTTCCACCCCATTCTTGTGACGAGGCTTGTGACAGAGTTCAGTTTGGAGAGACGGGAATGTTATTTTGTTTTTGTTTTTTTTATAATACGGGAAATTTACAGGAAAATACTATTACGGGAAGATGGCGGGAAAGAGGGATAAAATATGGTAGTGTCCCGGCCAAAATGGGAGACTTGACAGCTATGGTTGGTGGTGGTGGTGGGGATCATGGATGTATTATAAGAACTGGATAGCGTGGCTCCGCCTTCTACCATTTAACGGTTTTGAAGCCATAATTTCCCCCGTCAGGGCGCCGCCATTGTGCAGCCAGTAGAGAATCTGGACCATATTTGGACGCAGCTGTCGTAAACTGTCGCAAAACTCCACAGCATACGCCGTACACAATCATTATGAAGATGCCGTAAACCACGGTTATTTTTTAAACTCTAATAACTGATGAAAAAGAAACTTTTCAGAAAAAAGAGGACTTGGAAAAAACGCAGCCCAATAATACTTTCATATCCCCACAGCATACGAATGGGAGAAATATTTGTACGGGGTGTATTAATTTTTTGAAGTTTCACTACGGCCCGTTCAGATGAATGACGGAGACGGAGAGTTGACCTATACTGCAGCCAGTCACCAGGGGGAGCAGTTTTTGTGGCGGCTTCAATTCAAGCCCAGCGACATGACGTCCATGTTTTTTACAGTCTATGGGGGGGATAAGACATGACTCTGGGTCAGCATGGGGGGGGGGGGGGTCATACCACATGTCCGACCCTCATGTTGGTGTCGTTCAGTCTGCAGGTGTGTGTTGGCGATCTGATGGATTAAAGGGTCAGTCCGTGTTTTCTGATCATGTAATCTTAAATAATCACACGATCAACTTTCCTTCTTTTCTTCGCCCCATGAATTTCCTTCAGGATTAATCGAGTATTATTTCTGAAGAGTATTAGGGTCAGACATGAGGAGGAGAAACTGACAGATGAAGGTTTTCTCTGCCCTCATGACGGCAGCAGTGAAGGCCAGAGCGTCATGATCTCAGGTCGTCCGCCTGTCCACACAGAAGGTTGAGCCCAGTGTTGCAGGAAAAATCTTCTAGAAATCTTCTTCAAACTTTGAATATATGATCGCTTATATCCAGAAAATTCATTTTTTGGAGCTGAAATGTTTAATTTACTTTCTACTGCAAAAAAAAAAAAATCCATAAAATTGAACATATTTTTTTGTATCTCATTTGACACAGTAGGTGTTTTTGCCAACTGATAATCCACGTTAAAACATTTTTATAATTTTCTGATTGTGTTCAGATAAGGGCTAAACGATTTGAGAAAATAATCTAATTACGATTTCTTTCCCCAATATTGTGATTTACTCTGTAATTGTTTTAATGTTCCTCATCTTATGTATTCTTAAACAAACATGAGCGGTAGATCTTTTTATAGTAAAACCAATATGACATAAAATTAATTTAAGGATAAAAGATTTGAGAAAAAGTGGAGAAGTGAAGAACAGAAGCAAAATAGGTAAATAAATACTGGGTAAAAATGGTATGAAAGCAGAAAAAGGTTAGCAAATAGGTGCAAAATAGGTATGAAATTGCAAAATAATGGAGAAAAATTAGCAAAAAAAATGCAAAGGTGGCTTAGGAAAATTGATTTTGGCAGCAAAATTGGGAATTAAATTTAAAATTAAATTTCAAAAAACATATAAAAATTCCAAAAATGGTTCTGACAGTGGCCAAAAAAGATGAATGGGGGTAAAATAGGCATAAAGTTTTAAAAATGGGGTTATAAAGGGTAAAAATGGTCCAAAAGTGGCGAAAAACTGTATGAATAGAGGTAACAAAAAAAAAAAAAAAAAAAAAAAGGCATGAAATTGCGAAAAACTACATCACAATGCCAAAATGTTCAACACAATTTGGGCTAAAAATATTGAACCTTCTGTGATTTTAAAATTGCAACAAGCCATATTGCATTTTATCTAATTTGCAATGAACTGTTCAGCCTTCATTCAGATTTTTTTTTTTAATCTAATTTTATTTTTCTCAGGAACATGAAACATATTGCATCATTTCACAAGAGATAGAATGCAATAAGTACATATTGGATGCATAAATCAAAGAGTAATTGAAACATTCCTCTATGCCTCAACCCTATTCTCCCATACATTATAGCTTTTTTATTTTATAGAATCAAAAAAGCATCAAACATGAACAAAAACGTCACGCTTACTCACCAGATCTAGATTTTCTCACACCACAGGTACCTCAATAGTCAGAAGAAAAATAAGTTCATCAGTTGTTAAATCAAATCTGGTCTTTGTGAGTCAATAAATTTAACCCAATGACCAAAAACCTTTAAATTTCTCTGACTGCATTTTGATAGAAAACGTTAGTCTGTCCAAAATGTAAATTTCATGAATGATTTCAAACAAGTCCTCTTTGCTTGGAGCAACCAACAACTTTCTAGTCAAAGCTTTCTTTTCTGCAGTATGGAAAATTCTCATTAAATATTTATCAGCTGTAGTTTGGATAAATCCTTCTATAGTACCTAAAAATAAAGTCTTGACATCAAATGAAATGAGGATTTGAAATATTGTTTCTAAACACATGAATATCTTGCCAGTATAATCTGATTTCAGGGCTTTCCCACAATAAATGAAAATGGTTTGCAACATCAAATCCACAAAACCTCCAGCATTTTTTACCAGCATCTTGATGTCTCTTCTGAGCCGGGGTGATAAAATATCTCATCATACTTTTCCAACCGAACTCTCTCAAACTATGAGAAGATGTAGTTTTCCACTCAGTCCAGTCATTCAACCTTTAGATATAATTATTCCTCCTTCTCTCTCCCATTTCCTTTTAACATGAAGAGTGTTTGAGCCAGAAGAGTTCTGAAAACTTTTATATAGTTTGGAAATCATTTTACTTCAACATCCTGATTTGTAAGATGTCACAAAGACATTTATGGCCCTTTTCCACTAGCACGCCTTGGCCCTACTCTTTTCGGCCCTACTTGATTTGCAGCGTGCTTCCACTAGCCTGGTACCTCCTAAAACAAGCTAGTTTTAGTACCTACTCCGCTCTGATTCAAAGCGAGCTTAGTCGATACTAAAAGATGACGTCACCGACTGCCTGCTACTGATTGGTCAGACAATGTCGTCATCGATGAGTCATGAGCGCAACGACCTAGCATGCCTAGCGGTAGCTACCATTAGCTTACCCTCATACGTCTTTTCTTTGCAGCTCGATTGCTCTCGTCCTCGGCTTCATTCAGTTGTACAGTTTCCAAAACTCTCCTGTGCTTCTCAAGGGGTATTTCTTCTTGCCACCTGCAGCCTTCTTCTGCTTTCCTTTTTACTCAGTTTGTGACAAAAAGCCACAGATTGTTGTGTGTCGCTCAACATGACGTCACCGCAGTGCCGCTCAGCCCGCTGGGCAGGGGACTGGGGATAAAAGTAGCACTAGGCGAGTAGAGTAGAGCTGGGTAGAGTCGAGTAGTGTAAAGTAGGGCTAATGGAAAAGGGCCATTAGTAAAACACTGTCTCGTTTTCCTGATGCTTCCATCATCAGATGTTTTTTAAAGTAATTTGTTGATCATATTGATTAGATAGCAGTATCATAAAACTATGTTTGAAATATGGTACAACAGGCTTTCAGGGGTTAAGAGTAAACTCATTAGATGTTGAAGGAACTGGGTCAAGGCCAAGGTCATGCCCTGCATCATAATCCTGTGCTCGTGTGCGATCATGTGATCATATCAGAAGCGTTGCTGAAAGGAACTTTCATTTAACATTTCTCAAAGGATCACCCTCAATATGATCTTTAGGGTAAATATTTGCTTTGAATAGAGATGAGCATTGATAGGATTTTATTGATACCAATGCCATCAACATCAGTCTGATTCCTTATTGACTTCCCTTCTGGTTTTTATGGATTTTCTGTGTGGAAAAATATCATTTGATAGAGATTTTGACCTAAAAAATGTCATGCATATGTCACAAGGCTTAAGTACCGAAATAATAATAATAAGAAATCTTTATTAATCCCTCACAGGAAATTAAATTCTTTACACTCTGTTGTTGAAACATGCTCAAGTTTTTAAGATTTGTGAAGCAGAGAAGGGCCGCAAGTGTCTGTTCCACTTTTCAGTTCCTAAAAATGTACATGAATTTTTACTGTGACTAAACCTTGGTGAAGATACTACCTTTCTAGAGTTGTTTTGATTCCGATACCAGTATTGGAAATTGCTCCAATATTGCCGAAAAAGCTGGTATTGGTGAGTACTGGAGTCCAGGCACCATTTGACACCATGTAATTTATTAAATTAGCAATCTATTCACTGTTTAGCCCGGCTAAACTTTGGCACAGTTCTTCTCCTCCGCTCTTCAATCAGTAGTAGCGCTGTGCTGCAACCTGCAAGGACCTGGAGAAATTGATCACAAGGAAAAATCTTTGTGTCTTTAAGTCAGGAGTGTCCGTTTTACACAGACACTCCTGACTTAAAGACACTATGGACCCGCTGTAGTGTGCATACTGGTTTAGTAGATGACGCTGTAGGTCTTCAGAGAGGCAGCGCTGCTTCAACACACGAACGAAGAAGAAAACCTTTACAAACAACAATGGTGAATAGATGCACAGAGACCCAGGAGTTTCTTTTCTGGACAACAGATCACTTTGGACAACACATCTGTCTCGATAGTTTTGTCTGGATAACAAACCGAGCATGGTAAGAGGCTCACACGTTACTCGGCAGACGACCGAAGCTGTTGTTGTTCCTGGTATGCACACGCAGCCTTCATCTGAAAGAGTACTGCACATGTGGTGACGCTCTGATGCGGGGTGACATGGAGCTGCATGGAGAGCGTTTTGGAAACTTTCCACTCTGCAGCCCGTTTTCAAAAGTTTCCGTTTTCAGACAAAACGCAACAAGTTTCCATGTAGACCCAAGGCAAAAACGCAATGAAAACTTATCGGATATGACCGTTTTCGGCGCCGTGTAAACGCAGCCTCAGACACAACAGGCACACATGTGTTGACGCGAGGCTTGGAGCTAAGCTAACTAGCACGATCATGCTGCATCATTGCTGTATTCATTCATGTTTTACAAAGGATTTAACCTGAGCCAGGCTTTACCACGATGATAATCATATCACAGTCATGCAAGCGTATTATGATATTTTTTAATGACATACTGGTGTCAGATCAGCACTATTGGTCTATTCAATGTCACTAATGATCAGAATTGGCGGTTACCCACAGCACAATTATCGGTATTGAGAAAGAAAAAATGGTATCGGGACAACTCTTTCCCTCACATTACAGTTTTATGTCACATAAAGCATTTATGTTTAATATATTACACTGTACCTTAAACTCTAGTCTACATAAACTTGAGTTTTCATTTTTACTGTTCTCTTTCCATGATGATGTTTCTATGACCTGTCCCCTGCCTCTTACTAAATATCAGCTGGGATAGGCTTCAGCCCCCATGACCCCCGAAAACTAAGCGGTGTAGATAATGGATGGACAACTAACTCGAACCACAAAGCAGAACAACGTGAAGGAATTGATAAGAGAGTCGTTAAGCTAAAAACAGTGATACTGATTCTTTTAGGGAGTTGTTAAGCATTTTGATTCCTTGAGCTATTCTTTTTCGATTCTCAAATGGGTCTGGTCATCTTGAAGTCATTATCTTCTTCTCCTCTGTCTTTTGTTGAGACTCCTTCTCTTGTTTCATCTTCACTCAGAAATCTTTGAGATTCTTCTCTTGGGTGTTTTGACCACTGTAAAGGGGGAGTGGGGGTTACTTTAATATTAATTATTGTTCTGTCTCTTAGCTCTTTACCATGATGAAACATCAGTGTCAGCTCTTTTTATGAACTTCATTCAACACTTCATTCATTGAGATTTTATTGAGTTCAAAACATGTTGGTCAACTCTTTTCTTCAGCTTCCTCCCTATTCTGGTTTCATCATAGTTTACTTTTCTTGATTTCACTTTGGATCATGTTGCTCTCTTTGCTCCTCTCCTTCTCGTTCCTCTCCTTCTCCTTGTTCCTCTCATAATCCTCATTCTTATTCCTCTCCTTCTCGATCCCCTCATTCTCCTTCATCTCCTTCTTGTTCCTTTCCTTCGTGTTCCTGTCATCCTCATTCCTCTCTTATTGCTCCTCTCCTTCTCCATGTCCCTTTCCGTCTCCATCCTGTCCTCCTCGCTCCTATCCTTCTTGTTCCTCTCCTTCTCCTCATTCCTCTCCTCCTCCTTCCTTTCCTCCTCGTTCCTCTCCTCCTCATTCCTATCCTTCTCCTCCTTCCTCTCCTTCCTCCCCGTCTCATTCCTCTCCTTCTCCTCCTTCCTCTCCTTCTTCTTGTTCCTCTCCTCCTCATTCCTCTCCTTCTCCTTACTTTTCTCCTCCCTCCTCTCCTTCTCTTTCCTCTCCTCCTCATTCCTATCCTTCTCCTCCTTCCTCTCCTCCTTGTTCCTCTCCTCCTTGTTCCTCTCCTTCTCCTTTCCTTCCTCCTCCCTCCTCTCCTTCTCCTTCTTCTCCTCCTCCTCCTTCCTCTCCTTCTCCTTCCTCACCTCCTCATTCCTCTCCTCCTCCTTCCTCTCCTTCTCCTTCCTCTCCTTCTTATTCCTCTCCTCCTCCTTCCTTTCCTCCTCCTTCCTCTCCTCCTTGTTCCTCTCCTCCTTGTTCCTCTCCTTCTCCTTACCTTCCTCCTCCCTCCTCTCCTTCTCCTTCTTCTCCTCCTCGTTCCACTCCTTCTCATTCCTCTCCTCCTCCTTCCTCTCCTTCTCCTTCCTCACCTCCTCATTCCTCTCCTCTTCCTTCCTCTCCTTCTCCGTCCTCTCCTTCTCCTTCCTCTCCTCCTCATTCCTTTCCTTCTCCTTCCTCTTGTCCTTGTTTCTTTCCTTCACCTTCCTCTTCTCCTCGTTCCTCTCCTTCTTATTCCTCTCCTCCTCGTTCCTGTCCTTCTCCTCATTCCTTTCCTTCTCCTTCCTTTCCTTCACCTTCCTCTCCTCCTCCTTCTCCTCAGTGCGTGTGGTTCGAGGCTCCCTGTGGTGTTTTTTTTTCCTGGCTGGTGTAAAACATGAGTCAGCCGCTCAGTCGACGTTTCCTCGGCGTGATCGTGTGTTTGAGCGTCGTTAACATTCATCTGCTCGCCCCGCAGACGCTCACCCCGAACAACAAGGGCCTGTGTGAGCGAGGATGAGAGGGAGAGAGGGAAGGAGACAGAGGTAAAAGAGATAGTGGGGGAATGTTGACAAGACGAGGAAAGAGAGGATAAGGAAAGAACAGAGGAGAATAAAAGGGAATAAAGAGCAATTATAGAGAGAGGGAAGGAAAGGAGATAAGGAGGGAAAGAGAGATAGAAGAGGGGAAGTTGGAGTTAAGGTGGGAAGGATAAGTGGAGTAAGAGATAAGGAGTGAGAGAAGGAAAGATGACCAAATAGAAGGAGAGGGGTAAAGCAGAGAAAAAGAAAGGAAGGAAGGAAGGAGGAAAGAGGGAAGGATGAAGGGAAGAGGAAAAGGATGACAGGAGGTTGGAGCAAGTATAGGAAAGATGGTCAAGAGGATGGAAGGAGAGAAGAGGAAAAGGATGGAGGAAAGACTTAAAGTGAAACAGGTAGGAGACAAAGAGATCAAGCAAAGGAAAGGAAAGATAAAAAGGGAAGAAGGAAAGGCTGGAGAGAAGGAGTTGGAGGATAGATGACCAAAGGGGAGAAGTGAAGGACTGAGGAAAGTAGAGAAGAAAGAGAGGAAGAGATGAGAAAGGGGGAAGGACATAAAGAAGGAGACAAGGCAGGAGGAAAGAGAGAGGGTAAGGAAATAAGTAAGGAAAGGTATAGAGATTTGTAGTGATCAAGGAAACAAGTGAAGTGAAGGAGGAAAGTCGATGAGAAAAGGAGAGATAGACATGAGGATAGTTGAAGGCTGGAGGCAACAAAAGAAGGACAGAAGGAAGGAGACAAAAATGATGAAATGAAGAAGATTGTAAAAGATGATGAAGAAAGGAAAGAAGAAACCAAAGACAGATGAATGAAATGATACAAGGATAGAAAAAAGGGAGGCAACGATGGAAAGATGGTGAAGGATGCAGGAAAAACTGAAGGGAAGTAGAAAGCATTTAAGGAAGGATAGAAGATTGGGTGACGAATTAAAGGACAGAGGAAAGAAGAGAAGGAGTTAATACACAAGGAAAAGAAGTGCACACAAGTGAAGAGGAGATAGATCTGCAAGGAAAAGAAAGAAGAGGAAGTGGAGCTGAAGAGAGAAGGATGGACGAAGGATGGAGGGATAAAATTAGAAAGTTCCAGGGATGAAGTGAAAGATAGGACTGATTGGAAGATAGGACTGATTGAAGGATAGAAGGACTGGAGGGTAGAAGGATACATTGAGAAAAAAAAAGGACTGGTTAAAGGAGTGAAGAATATATTGAATGATAGACAGATATGGCGAAGGATGGAAGGACTGATTGAAGGATAGGAGGATACGTTGAAGGATAAAAGGACTGATTGAAGGTTGGAAGAATATGTTGAGGGATAGAAGGACAGATTGAAGGATTGAATGATATATTGGAGGATAGAAGGATATACTAAAGGACAGAAGGACTGACTGAAGGATAGATGGATATATTGGAGGATAGAAGGATATACTAAAGGACAGAAGGACTGACTGAAGGATAGATGGATATATTTGAGGGTAGAAGTTTACAGTGAAGGATAGAAGGATGTAAGGAAGGACAGAAGGACTTATAAAAGGCCAGATTGAAATATAAAAGGACAGGTTGAAGGATAGAAGGAGAGATTGAAGGATCGAAGGATATGTTAAAGGACAGAAGGACTGTTTGAAGGATTGAAGGATATATTGAAGGATAGAAGAATACGTATTGATGAAAAGAAGGACTTATTGAAGGACAAAAGGACGTATTGAAGGTCAGACTGAAGGATATGACATATTGAAGGACATATTGAAGGACACATTGAAGGATAGAAGAGTATATTAATGGAAAGAAGGACATATTAAAGGACAGAAGACATATTGAAGGATAGAAGGACAAATTGAAGGAGAGCTTGAAGGATAGGACATATTGAAGGACAGAAGAACAGACCAAAGGACAGAAGGACTGTTTGGAGGATAGAAGGATATACTGAAGGAAAGAAGAATATATATTGATGGAAAGGACTCATTGAAGGATGGAAGGACATATTTAAGGAAAGACTGAAGGATAGGACATATTGAAGGACTTATTAAAGGATAGAAGGACACATTAAAGGACATATTGAAGGATAGAAGGACATATTGAAGGATAGATTGAAGGACATATTGAAGGATAGAGGAATACATATTGAAGGACTTATTAAAGGATAGAAGGACATATTGAAGGATAGAAGGACACATCAAAGGACATATTGAAGGATAGAATGACATATTGAAGGACATTTTTAAGGATAGATTGAAGGACTTATTGAAGGATAGAAGGACACATTTAAGGACTAATTGAAGGATAGAAGAGCATACAGAAGGACATATTGAAGGATAGAGGAATACATATTGAAGGACTTTTTGAAGGATAGAGGGACATATAGAAGGACACATTAAAGGACATATTGAAGGATAGAGGAATATATATTTAAGGATAGAAGGACATACTGAAGGACATATTGAAGGATAGAAGTCTCCCCTGATGTTCCAGTCAGCTCTTTTGTGTCTTAATTCTCTGACGAGCTGACACATTTCCCTGTTCAAACTTCACTCTGATAAAGTTTTGCATGTTCTGCGTCTGATGAAAGATCCCTCTTCTTCTGCTCTTCATATCTTTATAAACAAATGTCTGGGCCCTCCTTGCAGTTTGAATAAACTTTATTTAACGGTCTCGGAGCGAGCGAGCGAGCAGAGCGAGAGTGCGAGCATTTCCACAGAGACGAACGGGAGGAGGAGCATTACAGAGAAAACCACAGAGTCATTTTCCTAATCAGGACCAGATGGTTTCATTCAGACCTACATACTTCAGAGGGAGAGAGGGAGGGCGGGCGAGCGAGAGGGCGAGAGAGCACCATAAACTGAGAGAGAGAGAGGGAGATGAAAAGGGAGGAAGAGTTCCTGAAGACGAGTGCGTCTCCACCCAACAGCTGACTAACAGACACTGATGTGTGTGTTTGTGTTCATGAAGCAGATGTAACCACAGTGACGTCTCCGGCTGGTTCGCTGCCCTCTCTGAAGATCTAAATCCTGCGTTTAAGGCGCCACCTTCTTTTTTTATTTCTCTCCATGTATTAGTGACTGTGGTTAAGAAAGGGGGCGGGGCCAGAGAGGAGGGAGGGGCTAAAAGTGCAAATCCATTGAAGCTGATCTGTCTTTTTAAAGTAGGAACCTTCGGTGTAGAACAATGTAGATATCTAACAAGCTGCAGTTCCTCTCCTTTCCACTAGAGGCTGTGTTTGAAGCAGCAGTTCTTTTTACTAACCGAGTCAGCACTTCCTGTTCCCTTGTCCCAAAGTCAGTTGTTTGGATGAATACCTGAAATACTGTCTGTGGCGAACATGCACAATCAAGATATTAACATTTTATTACCTCCACCGGTAGGTTTTGCGATCGCTGGCGTCTGTTTGTTTTTTTTGTTACGAAGGTAGTTAGCTAGTTAGTTTTTTTTTTTTTTTTGTCTTTTAGCAAGATACCTCAAAAAGTTATAGACAGATTTTGATGAAATTTTCAGGAAATGTCCAAATTGAAACAAGGAACAAATGATAAGATTTTGGGAGTGATCCATATCACCGTCTGGATCCACCATGACGAAAACTGCGATTTTCGTGAATAACTACTGAACTGAAATAGATATCATTATGAATCTAATTGCTAATTGTTTTTTTTCATGGTCAAGGAATCTAAATATTTAGATGAAATAAAGGTAGAACTAATTTTTATGGTAAAATAATCACAATATGGGTGAGGACTGTGGCGCTGGCGGAAGTCTGCGCTCTCCAAGTGATTTTCTAGTTTTGTAACATAAACTCATCTGATGTTGCCCAGATTTGTCATCCTGAAGTGTTATTGTGCTTCTGAGAGGACTGTTGCTATCAAGTTGCTAACAGGACTATTGAAATGACTGTGGTCTTGAAAGTAATTACTTTTAAATAAACAATAATTAACTAACCACCAACACAACAATGACGACCAACTTGATCAGGTTGATGGAGTCTGATGATTTCCTCAAATTAGATGTTACAGTGTGATGATACATTTTGGAAGTTTGGTAGCTGTTTCAAAGTCAATATTTAGGATTTTTTTTAAATGGGACAATATGCATTAATGAACATTTACATTTAAATGCATTAGATTATATATTTCCATCCCCAGTCCCATTAGCAGGTTGGTGTCAACACACAAAATCAAAACAAACACCAACAATAGGAATAAAACACACAGAGCTTATTAAAACACACAAGCAACCAAACAAATGATATACAGTCAAAAATAAAAACAGGCTAAGAGTTGGGGGACCATGAGAATGATACACCATGTATTATATAGTGCTGGATTGCTAACTGAAGTGCCGTTGTGCTAAGGTGCCAAATGGGAAAAGTGCACAGTGCTCACTGCCTGAGAGCACAGGTCCCTCATTTTATTGCATGTTGCCCATTATTACACAGCGATATAAGGCGCTTGTGGCATTGCACATCTCTCCTGCTTCAGAGCCTGTGTTCACAACAACAAAAACAGTGGTAAATGGGGAGTTTTTGTTGCATTTGCGCCATCTGTTTACATGAGGATGGTGCCTGGAGTGCCTGAATCCACAACTTTCAAAACTGGGGTCCAGAGTGAAAAGTTTTGAAAACATTTTTATGTCCTTTCGAAACTCCTTTGCTTCTGCCGTGAAACCTTCAAATCCCGTTTTTAGTTCAGTGATTTGCTGGGAGATGTCATCTTTCATTTGTTAAAGCATCTCTCTAAGACTTTGTTCCAAACTTTTGTCAGCTGCCATACCGTCTGGTGATTGACTTTTCCCACGTGTCTTGTCCTTTGTCTTTGTTTTCTTTGGGATCTCTTGAATCATTGCCCCTTAGCGCAGATACATTCCTTATCTGTGTTCTTCATAAGTTCATAGCTTTATTTTAGCTTTCTGATCTTATCATATCTAGCTATTTTACTGCTGTTGAGGGTTTATTTTTGAGGTCCTCCTCACGCTATTCTGCCGTGCATGCTGCTGACCGGAAGCCTTGAAAACATTTTTATGTTCATCTGTGTGTAAACAGGGATTTCTGTTGTTAGGGAATACATGGACGCGCGCCGCATACACAGTAGTCTTTCACCGTGGAACAACAGCTATGGCTGACTACCGAGCAACATTTGTGCTGCTAACGGTGCTCGGTTTGTTATCGCTTCTCCAACAAAATGTAGATTTGCTGTGTCAATACTCTGACTAGCGAAGACACATTTGTTTGTTCACCAAAGACACTATAAATTACATCGCCGACTACTAGCCTGACTTACTTGGAACAGTCATTCTCGCAAATCCATGTAAACATAATTAACACCGTCTCCATGTTAACATGTGATTTTCTGAGGCTCATTTGCTGGTCAAAGTTGATACGTGCCGCTGGGACGGAGCAACAGATCAGTCTAAATCATGACCGGGGGATTTTAAAGTCCCTGCTCTAGTGGACACTGGAGGAACTGCAGTTTTTGACCTCTAGTGTTTGCTGTGTTCCTGAGCTCCAGAGGTTTCTGATGAGTGTGTGAGTGTGATTGGCTGTTAATAGATTAGGGAGCAGGGATTGGCAGCAGAGCTCTAATCTGGCCCACCAGCAGATTATCCAGTCGTTTGTCTCTAATGAAGACGATTTAACATCTGAGTGGAAAAACCTTCTTTTCTGTTGTTCTGTTGTTGTCATCTTCAACTTCTATGTCTGCTTTCTGTTACAGCAGGAACATAAATCATCTTAATTTTGTGTTACTACTCTTCAGCATGAGGCCTTAAAGTGATGAATTAGATATCATATCCTCTCCATATTCTCAATTTTCAAGATCTTTTTAGAGTCTGCTTAGTTTTTCCTTAAAAATGTGATTCAGTCCTTATTTTGTCTTTGCAGATTTATGTGCTATTTTCTAGTTTTTTTGCCAACTCATTTTTGAGTATTAATCATATTATTTATGTAATTTAACTAGAAAACATTCGAAGAGTGCAAACATATTTCTCACATTACCGATTTATGAAAGTATTCAACTTCGGCCAGAGTTTTGCCGATGTAACGCCGATATATTCTTAATTTCTCATTAAACAGTAAACATTGTTTGGTGTCCAAGCCGCGTAGAATGATGACGTTGTGAAACATGGCGACCACGTTATTGTAGCAGCTCTTCACTCTCTGCTGATGATGTGTACATGGATGACTCGCCTACACTCCCACAGAACTGTTCTTTTAAGCCTGAAATGACTAGCAACTTTCAGCGGTGCACAATGTCCCGCTGCTGCTGGACAGAGAGACCACCTGGCTCTCTGCTCGGCTAAGGATCAGCCTCACAGATAGACCGGGCACCGCCAAACAGTTTCCTGACCGACACTACCTCTGTTGTTGTCAATACTGATGAATTGGACCTTCTGATGGCAGTGAATCAGTTTAGCCGTGACTGTTTTATTGTGATTATGATGGAAATCTGGCTTTATCCGCTTGTTCCCGATACGGCAGCTAAGCTAACTAGCTAGCGAGCTAACTATGCTAGCGTTAGCATAGCTGCTCAGAGCCTTACGACATCATCAGCAGACTCATCTAGGGGAGACTTCATCATAGCTGGGGAGTTTAATCAGCCAGTTTAAACAAGTTTGTGACGTATGTCCAGTGCCCCACAAAACCTTTTGAATTCCTCACACACATTACCTCATGTTTAAAATAAAAAAGTGGTTCTACCTTAACTAAAACCTGCTTCTGATGAACTAATGATGTGAGAAAGAGTTCATAAATAATCTATATATTTACATCTTTAAAAAGGTTATTTGTTTAATTTTGCAGGAATTTGCTGCAGTTTTGCACACTGTTTTATTTTATGCTTGAAAGCTGCAAAGAAAAAGAAAAATGCCTATGAAAAGATCCGTTAACAACTTTTTAAAAAGTTGTTCTAACTTACCTATAATCTACCTTTAGTTTTCATCAACAAGAAGTAAAACATTTAGAGTGATTTTTTTTAAGGTTATATAATTAATGTCCAAGAAGTTCAATGCTTTTTTTGCATGTTATGGTACTTTAATTTTCTCACTGGTGGAAAGTTAAACAAATACTAAAGGACCAAAACTATAAAATGTTCTGCCTCAATATATATTTATTGTTGTGTTTTGGGACCAATTTTATTCAAAAATAACTCTATATTTTTAATTAATCAGCCGATTAATTGTTAATCTGTATTTTTTCCTGCCAAATATCTGTATCGGCATTGGCCTAAAAAAATCCATATCGGTCGTGCCCTAACTATTACATCTATAAGCAATAGTTCCATGATAAAGTTACCATCATAATAGGATTCATTGACCCTGAAAACCATCACCTTGCACTCAGAATCATGTTGATTATTGAGCAAAAACTATCGTTCGCAAATAGCTTTTATCTGGATCACCACAAAAAATGTAATCATTTTTAAGTTGGGCTATTTTCAACATCTCTTTAAGATTTCAACAAAATCCATCGAGTAGTTTTTGTGCAATCCTGCTAAACAGTTAACAAATTAGTTAGAAGTCGGGTACCTTGATCCTACAAAACAGCTTTTAAGATCACATACATTAAAATTTATGGACATTGTATATTTAAAAACATTAGAAATTAGGTTTTGAGTAGTAAATAAGATTCCTGTTTCAATTTAAAAAAAATGTTTAAGCTAAGGCAGGGCATTTATAACTTAAGGGGGTTGCTAATGTTTGAAACTCACAAAGTCAGGACTAATCTTAAATACATATGTGTGTCAGTTTTGGGTGTGAAGTTATGGAATGAACTAGACAATGAAATAAAGATGTGTAATTCTACGTTAGTGTATAAGAAGGCTTTAAAATCCAAAATTATCAAAGGCTACAATGAAATGTAATTGAATTCAATATTTCAGTTTAAAGGAATACTACATCCAAACAACGATTTGGCCTCATTTTCTACTCACCCTCATGCTGAACAACACTGTGGAGTAGTTTTGGAACATCTAGGATGCAGCCGGAGATCTGGGGGGATACTCGCTGTCCACTGACATTGATATCATGACTTAGATAAGAGCCCGAACGAACAGTGTCCTTAAAAGTCCACAAAAAGTCGGCAATATCCGTCCATACTGCTCGTGCGCTGTAATCCAAGTGTCCTGGAGTGCGTCCACCATTTACTCGAAACGACATCATTTAGCACATGTTTATAGCCTAAGCAGTACTACTTGGTATTTCTATGATCCACTTGCGGGTGCCTACGGGAGCCGTGGCTGACCAAACCACACGAATGCGCACTCTGCAATAACTAGGAGCGTAGAACAAGAAATCCCACATTCAGCTGTGGCGGCGTGGACAGGCACAAGAGGGTCAGCAGAATGTGGGATTTCTTGTGTTCTTGTTTCTTGTTCTATGCTCCTAGTTATTGCAGAGTGCGATTCGTTTGGTTTATCAGCCGCTGACTCCGTGAGGGCACCCGTAAGTGTATCATAGAAATACCAAGTAGTACTGTTTAGGCTATAAACATGTGCTAAATGATGTCGATCAATGTCAGTGGACAGCGAGTATTCCCCCAGATCTCCGGCTGCATCCTAGATGTTCCAAAACTACTCCACAGTGTTGTTCAGCATGAGGGTGAGTAGAAAATGAGGCCAAATCGTTGTTTGGGTGTAGTGTTCCTTTAAGCCACCATGTGTTTTGAAAAAATGTAAAAGTACTGAGGTTAACTGTGAATTATTCAGTAATTCCTTTGGTGGAACAGGGTAGGCTAAAATAAGCCTTGGGGCTTCAGCCTATTCCTTTTTCGGTTGCTGTCTGTTTTCTTTTTTTGTATAAAAATGATTTTATTTAATTTTTTGTTTTTTAACCAAAATAAAGCATTCATTCATTCATGCATTCACAAATGAACAAAATGAAAAGAAGATTTAGGCAGAACAAAAACACAAATTGAGAATAAAAAGCTGACTTCATCAGATAGTTTCTGCCAACAAAAGTAAATTTGTTAGACAGGAGTTAAACAGCAGCATTTGAAAAAACTGATCTCTGATCTGTACATATTTTGCTTTTCTCAATCTGCTTTATTAGGGAGAGGGATATTAAACAGATGGTGAATGCTAAATCATATGTCTGAAATTATATATGAAACAATTCTTCAAAACTATTAATGATTTAACATGGCTGTGGTTATAGAATACAAAGAGAGCGAAGAGCTGAAAGGGTTAATGATCGTCTCTGGGCTCATTTGAGAAGAAGACTCGACTGTATTGATCAGACGACTGAAGACGATCAATAAGTGCACATTATGATTAATTACTGCTGCTGTACACAGACAGAAAAAGTGCAGGTCCTCGGGGTGTGTTTGCTGTCATCGCTCTGCCAGCTCCCTCTCAGCAGTGGTATGTAGAGAGAGCGCGCTCCTCCCTCGTTCATCAGACGGAATAAAAACTCAGACGGTTCAGAGCAGAAGATTATCGTTGGCTGGTCGTCGCCTCAACAGGAAATGAGACTAAACACACACACACACACACACACGGGTAAATTAAACACACCACACAGTCTGATCCATTATATCTGTTTATATCTGAGCAGCAATCATGAGTCATAATGTTCAGTAATTAAAGTTATAATTCAGACACAGGTAACAGTCTGGTATTAGTGAACAGGTATCAGTGCTGTCAGTGCTCTCTCAGGAAATGGATGTTTGCAGCTCCATCACCGCCATCATCATCATCAGGTTTAACCTCAGACCTCAAGAAAAATCAAAAACATCTGAGTGACGACAGCTGTTAGGCGACTAAAGACATGTTTTTAGTCCAGTCTGATGAAATAGTGGATCTGATGGTAAAACTGATCAACTTGATTTATAAAATGATGGATTTGGTGGATAAAATAATGGGTTTGAGGGATAACTTGATTGACTTGATGAAAGAAATGATGAGTTAGATGGATAAAATAATCAACTTGATGGATGAGATGGGTTTGAAGGATGATATAACGGGTTTGATTATCAAATTTTTGACTTGATGGATAAAAATGATTGGTTTGATTGATAAAAATGCTGGATTAGATAGTTAAAGTGATTGACTAGATGGGTCAAATGATAGGTTTGATGGTTAAATTGATCTACTTAAAGGATGAAATGATGGGTTTAATGGATAAAATTATCGACTTGATGGAAAAATAGTTTATCAGATGGTTAAATTGATCGACTTGATTGATGAAATGATTGGTTCGATGGTTAAAATGATCAGCTTAATGGATGAAATGTTGAGTTTAATGGATAAGATCAACTTGAAGGACAAAATGATCAGTTTGATGGTTAAAATGATCAACTGGATGGGTGAAGTTACAGGTTTAATGGATAAAATGATGGCTTTGATGGATAAATGATCAACTTGATGGATGAAATGATGGTTTTGATGGACAGAATGATTGACTTGACGGAAGAAGTGATGGGCTTGATGGTTAAAATGATCACCTTGATGGATGAAATTATGAGTTTAATGGTTAAAATGATTGACTTGATGGTTGAAGTTATGGGTTTGATGGCTGAAATGATCAACCTGATGGATGAAGTCACAGATTTAATGGATAAAATGATGGGTTTGATAGATGAAAATGGTTTAATGAATGGACAAAATGATGGATTTGATGGATGAAATGATAGATTTGATGGTTAAACTGATTGACTTGATTATCAAATGATCGGTTTCATGGATAACTTGATCTACTTGGTGGATGAAATGATGGATTTGATAGATGAAAAGATGGGTTCGATGGATCAAATGATTGACTTGATGGATGATATGATGGGTTTGATTGATAAAATGAAGGGTTTGGTTGATGAAATGATGGGTTTGATTGATGTAATGATGAGTTTGATGGATGAAATGATGGGTTGATGCATGTAATGATGGATTAATTGGATGAAATGCTGGGTTTGATGGATAAAGTATTTGCCTTGGTTGATGAAATGATGGGTTTGATGGATGAAACAATGGGTTTGGTTGATGAAATGCTGGGTTTGATGGATAAAGTATTTGACTTGGTGGATGAAATGATGGGTTTGATGGATGAAATAATGGACTTGATGGACAAAATGATGGGTTGATGGATGAAATGATGGATTTGATGGATGAAACGATGGGTTTGATGGATGAAATGATGGGTTTGATTGATAATTGATGACTTGATGGATGAAAAGATGGGTTTGATGGATGTAATGATGAGTTTGATGGATGAAATGAAGGGTTTGGTGGGTGAAATGATGGGTTTAAAGGATAAAATGGTTGATTTGGTTGATGAAATGACGGGTTTGATGGATGTAATGATGGGTTTGATGGATGAAATGATGGGTTTGATGAATGAAACGATGAGTTTGATGGATGAAATGATGGGTTTGATGGATGAAACGATGGGTTTGATTGATGTAATGGTGAGTTTGATGGATGAAATGATGGGTTTGATGGATGAAATAATGGATTTGATGGACAAAATGATGGGTTTGATGGATGAAATGATGGATTTGATGGACAAAATGATGGGTTTGATGGATGAAATGATGGATTTGATGGATGAAACGATGGGTTTGATGGATGAAACGATGGGTTTGATGGATGAAACGATGGGTTTGGCTGATAATAGTTGAATTGATGGATGAAAAGATGGGTTTGATGGATGTAATGATGAGTTTGATGGATGAAATGATGGATTTGATGGATGAAATGAAGGGTGAGATTATAAAATGAAGGGTTTGATGGATGTAATGATGAGTTTGATGGATGAAATGATGGATTTGATGGATGAAACGATGGGTTTGATGGATGAAATGATGGGTTTGATAAAATGAAGGGTGAGATTATAAAATGAAGGGTTTGGTGGATGTAATAGTGGGTTTGATGGATGAAATGATGGATTTGATGGATGAAATGATGGATTTAATGAATAAAAAGATGAAATTATAAGTTAGATGATGATGTAGGGCTTACCAATGGATTTTGTTTTGTAAAACAATGGGTCTGAAGAATCAATAATAGGATGGATGTGATGAATGAAATGAAAGTGTAAGCTGTTACTGAGACTGATTTGGTCAATTAACTGAATAAATTGATGACTGATTGATCAGATTGTCGATAACTGTGGTATTAAAACAGCCTCAGCAGGAGCTCATAGGTGTTTGTAGTTTGCCTGTAGTTGCTGCAGAAGTTCACACTATGAGCTCTCTTCCTGCAGAGAGTCGGGCGATCAAGAGGCTGAGGTTGCTTTATCCTGTGATTTCCTCTGAGAGAGGGCGTGTATGTGTGTGTGTGTGTGAGCTCGGTTTGTTATATAGATGCAAATTCATAGAAGCAGATTAAACAGATTGTGTCTCATATCTGTTGATGAGCTAACACTGTCCTGCGGGATGACTCGGTGTGTGTGTTTAATGTGCCTTCTGTTGCAAAGACAGAAAATGAGCCTTCCAGCCATTTAATGTCAGAGCTCTGAGCTGACAGCCGCACACACACACACAGTCGTTACAGTGAAGAGGCTGACGAGGCGTCAAACCCCCCGATGTCACAACGTATACAAACGCACACTCACACACGCTGGTGTGTGTGTGTGTGTGTGACTGAATGGAGGGATTTAGACGTCTTTAAGTCTCAGAGGAGGACCAGGGTTTACATCTATTATCCCTGTGTGTGCCAGCAGCAGGGAGGATGCTGGGAAATGGTAATGGAGTGTAACTGTCTCACTCTGAAGAACATTAGATGTTTACAAGCTGCTGTGAAATAAAAACAAGAACAAACAAAAAGGTTTAACAAACAGAGATGATGATAACTTGATGGATGGGATGGACGAGGAAATGGATGAAACAGATAAATGATGGATGTGGGGATTAAAATGATAGATGGATGGTTAATGATATAAGTGATGGATGGAATGATGGTTAGAATTAATGAAATGATGGACATGATGGATGGAGGGACAGGTGTGATGGGTAAATTGATGGACATGATTGATGAATGATGGATAGGATGGATGAGATGATGGATTTAATTGATTAAATGATGGATGAGATGGATGGGGGATGATTGTGATGGTTTAAATGATGGACATGATAGATGGAATGATGGATAGGATGGATTAAATGATGGGTGGGATTGATGGAATGATGGACATGATGAATGGAATGATGGACATGATGGATGGAGAGACGGGTGTGATGGTTGAAAAGATGGACATGATGGATGAAATGATGGATAGGATGGATGAGATGATGGACATGATGGATGGAATGATGAGTAGGATGGATTAAATGATGGATTTAATTGATTAAATGATGGATGAGATGGATGGGGGAGGAATGTGATGGTTTAAATGATGGACATGATGGATGGAATGATGGATAGGATGGAATAAATGATGGATGGGATTGATGGAATAATGGATGAGATGGATGGGGGAATGGATGTGATGGTTCAAATGATGGACATGATGGCTGGAATGATGGATAGGATGGTTTAAACGATGGATGGGGATGGATGGGATTGCTCAAATGATGGTCATGATGGATGGAATGATGGATAGGATGGATTAAATGATGGATGGAATGGATTAAATAATGTATGAGATGGATGGGGGATGGATGTGATGGTTCAAATGATGGACATGATGGATGAAATGATTGATGGGATGGATGGGGGATGGACATGATGGATGGAATGATGAATAGGATGGAATAATGATGGATTTAATTGATTAAATGATGGATGAGATGGATGGGGGATGAATATGATGGTTTAAATGATGGACATGATTGGATGGAATGATGGATTGGATGGATTAAATGTTGGGTGGGATTAATGGATGAGATGGATGGGGGATAGATGTGATGGTTCAAATGATGGACATGATGGATGGAATGATGGATAGGATGGAATAAATTATGGATGGGATTGATGGAGTGATGGATGAGATGGATGGGGATGGATGTGATGGTTCAAATGATGGACATGATGGATGGAATGATGGATAGGATGGATTAAATGATGGATGGGATGGATGGAATGATAGGTGAGATGGATGGGGATGGATATGATGGATGAAATTCTGGACATGATGGATGGAATGATGGATGAGATGGATTTAATGATGATGGGATGGATGGAGTAATGGATGAGTTGGATGGGGATGGTTGTGATGGTTCAAATGATTGACATGATGGAAGGAATGATGGATGAGATGGATCAAATGATGGATGGGATGGATGGAGTGATGGATGAGATGGATTAAATGATGGATGGGATGATAGGTTTGATGGATGGGATGGATGGAGTGATGGATGAGATGGATGGGGATGGATGTGATGATTCAGATGATGGACATGATGGATGGAATGATGGATAGGATGGATTAAATGATGGATATGATTTATATTGTGATTAAAATGATAATTTGATGGATGAAATGATGGATATAAAGTATTAAATGATGGATGGGATGGATTAAATGATGGATGGAATGGATAGAATGATGGATGAGATGGATAGAAGGATAGATGTGATGGATCTAATGATGGACATGATGGATGGAATGATGGATAGGATGGATTCAATGATGGATATTATTATTAAAAGGATAAACTTAATGGATGAAATGATGGATGTGATCAATAAAATGAGCGATGTGGTGGATAAAGTGAAGAATGTGATGGATGAAGTGGATAAAAATATAGATGTGATAGATCAAATGATGGATGAAATGGCTTAAATGATGGATTTATGATTAACATAAACTTGATAAAATGATGGGCGTGTTGGATAAAGTGATGGATTTCATGGATTTGGTGGGTAAAGTGATAGATGTCATGGATGAAATGGATACATTTATAGATGTTATTGACCAAATGATGGATGTCATGCCTGAAATGATTATGATTGGCATAATAAACCTGATGGATAAAATGATGGATGTTATGAATGAAGTGATGGATTTGGTGGATGAAGGGATGGATTTGCTTGGTAAAGTTTGGAATGTGATCAATAAAAAGAGGGAAATGATGGATGAAGTGGATAAAAATGTAGATGTGATGGCTGAAATGATGGATGTTATAATGGATATCATGATTAACATAATAACGATGATGATTAAAATGATGGATGTTATGAATAAAGTGATGTATACCATGGATAGAGGGATGTATTTTGTGGGTAAAGTGAGGGATGTGATCAATGAAATGGATTAAGTGGTGGATAGGATGGACCAAAAGATGTGTGGGATGGCTGAAATGATGGATGTGATGGATGGAATTGAAAAAATTAAAGATGTAATGGATAAAGTGTTGGATGTGATGGCTGAAATGATGGAATGGAATGGATGTTATGATGTTTAATATGATTAAATTGATCAATTTGATGGATGTGATCAATAAAATGAAGGATGTGTTGGATAAAGTGAGGGATGTGATGGATGAAATGGATAAAAATATAGATGTGATTGATCAAATGATGGATGTTATGATGAATATTATGATTAACATAATAAACTTGATGAATAAAGTGACGGAGTTCATGGATGGACAGGGATGTGATAAATGAAATGATGGATTTCTATAGTTAAAATGATTTATGTCATAAGTCATCTGAATGTTATTGATCTATTGTTGCCCTTATTTAACCAGGAAAACCTCATTTAGATTAAAATGATTCTTTTTAAGAGTGTCCTGGCCAAGACAGCAGTGCATGCAACAGTTTTAGACAAACACACACAAATTTCATGCATTAAATCTGCAGTCTGAAATATACTTTGAATAACTAATGGTCTGTCTGTCTGTCCCTCAGCCTGTCTGTCTGGTCAGGCTCCAGACTGCACTCTGGTCCAGTCCAAAGATGACGACTTCGACTGGGAGCAAGGAGACACCCGAGACAGACCCAACAGCAGCCCGTGGATCCCTGCAGGTACCCATCTTTAATACGCCTCTCCATCTGTCCACCTTTACCAAAGTAATGGGCTTCCCTGGGTCCAGTCTTAATGTTCGTTTGCTCCTCATGTGGGTAAACACAGCTGTGTCAGTGAGCATGTGCAGCTATCATACTCAGGCAAAATCTGCATTTTTATCAGAAATGGACTCGATTTCTCCTTTAAAAGACGAGAATATAACGTCACTTCAAGCTTTCTTGTGGGAAACAGAGATGCAGAAATGTCCCTGTCAATCATCTTAGTCTAGTTTTTATTTGTTGACAAAATTGTCAGTAAATGTAGTTTTAGTTTTTGTCCATGTGCTCTTGTTTTATTACTTACTGTCTAGTTTTCATCAGGGGAAAAAAGGTTGTTGAAGAAAACTATGATGAACATAATCAGTCGACAAAATTAACACTGGTGTGCTGTTGCTCCTGCACAGATAGAATAATGTGTCTCTGCGTGTTTTCTTCTCTGAACCACTCTCAGATGAGCTGAAACAGAAGCAGAGCAGGACTCAGAGAAACAAAGAGCTGAAGTCATTATAGATCTGTGTGAGGAGGACACCAGCTGCAGATGGAGCCCATGATTCTCCTGCAGACTCTGATCACAGTTTGGACTTATTGCTTTGCCCGCCTCATTGTTACAAAGAAAAAGAAGCGGTGTCCCTCCTGTAATGAAGCATTGAATCCTTCCTTTAATGCAGCGGCGGCTCCGTTTGACTCCCTGTACCCAAAGGCAGCCGCAGAGCGCCCGGAGGCTGCGGCAGCTTTTGTCTTATCTACTATTGACCTGCCACAGTTTGTGCTCTGAGTTATGGACGGACAGAAACACCGCGCCCGCAGAGATAACGCCGTGTGTCCGTGTGTGTGCAGCTGCGCGCCGGCCGTTTGTCACATGCTCGCAGAGGTTAAGCCGCTGACGAATGAGAATGCAGCGCTCTTAAATCACCGAGCCAATCACGTGAGAGACAGGCTGAGCGAGGACACACAGAGAGGCGGTGGTTACTGTCCCGGTTAATGTGATTTATATGGGAGGAGAAAGGGGGGAGTAGAGGAGGGGATATTGGGGTTTGAGAGTCTCTTTATTGAACGTACACAAGGAGAAACCACATCACTGTCACTGCATCACAGACTGAAAAACACAAAGTTCACCGCCAGCTCCTCAAACCCACCTCGGCCTGCTGCCTGGCTCAGCAGAGACCACAAGCAGTTCAACATTTTTAGATCATCTTTGGGCCTTTTTGGGCCTTTTATGGACATTATAGTCAGAGGATAGAGCTGGGAAGAGAGTGAATGAGTAAAGGGATACAAGCAGCAAAGGGCAGCAGGCTAAACATGCACAGGCCGCACGGGACTGCAGTCGAATAGTCCCCTCCTGAGCCCTTTCCTAACTACTATTCCTTAACCCTGATGGAAAATGTCATGAGGTTAAGGAAAGGAGAAAGAAGAATTTAGAAGAACTTAGAGAATCACTATGCTACGTCATCATGTAACAGCGGATGTTACTGCTGCGATGAAACTACAACTTTCTGTAGATGGACTACAAAAGATGCAGCATATAAGTGCTCATGTATCACGACAATGTTGTTCCTTTCAGACAATTGAACATGAACAACCCAGTAAAAGCTACGTCTGCATAACCAATGATGGAAATGAGGATTTAAGTAAATCTGTCCTCTCATTATCAACATGAAGACCAATCAGTGCATGAAAATAAATGGGAACTGAATGAAAGAAAGGCAGAAATTGTTAAGCCCACAATCTAATAGTGTACAAATTATTAATATTGAATCATGTTTAAAACATAATCAACATCAAATGTCTCACATCCTGCTCTCTTTAAAGAATCAGACTACTGGAAAGTTAAGGCAGGTTTTGGTATTTTGAAAGGATGAACCGCAGAGGTAACTCGCATGGTCTACATGCTTTGTTCATCTTATTTGGTTGAATTAGGAACTAATGTTGTTGTGACGAAGAATTGTGGGCCGGAATCTCCTTTTCTTTCGTAAAGGATGGTCTGGTGTATCCTATGCTGAAGGAGATAATAAAGGAAGCATCAAGCCAGCTTTTCTAAGCATTTCTACGATTAGAACAGCTCTTATCACGTTCTACTTCTGGATCATTTTACTCCGTTTGAAACCTTCCTAAGCAAGAAGGATGATTCGACTGCATCCAGAGACTTTCTCAAACCATGCTGCGGTCAATGCCCTAAGACCAGCCCCAGTTGGTCCAGATCTTGACCTCGGCACACGTCTTAAAACATGGGACTAGGGCTGGGCAATATATCGAATTATTCTAATTATTTTCTGCAGAAGATTTAAAAATTAAAAAACGAGATTTTTTTTCATTCACTTACTTAAATTGTAAATAGTTGCAAAATTTGAAAAAATATAAATGCTGAAACTTTACAGTTTTCATGATGGTGGCCCTGTCAAGTTTTGCACAAGCACTTTTATAGGCTTTTATTTATTTTTCTTAAATTAGATTATATATTGATCAGAGAGAAGCATGTTAACAAGCTTTGATAATCCTTCAGCTTTTAGCGTTTGAAAATAACTGTTTCTGGTCTGTTTGTAGGTTTTTCTGTTCTGTTACAGAATCAAACAATGATTTGATATTTTCTGTTTTCTATAATATTGAGTATAATATGATATAATATTAAGTTGAACTGGTAGTTAAAGGGTTAATGAAGAAATGGAGTCCATTTCTGATAAAAAAAAAAAACCCTCTGATATTGTCACATCCATGGAGACCGCTCCAGAAGTCGCCATTGTTTTCCACATGCAGTCACTTCCCGCAGCTGTCACGTCTTCAGCTCCCGCTTCTCTTCTCTGATTGGGTCGATAAGCATTTTGTTACCGTTGGACAGAGGAGGTTTAGCATGTTCGTCCTGCAGGATTTCATACAATGAGTCAGGCAGGTCCATCTGCTCTGCAAGGTTAACTATTTACCTCCGCCAAGGAGGTTATGTTATTGCCTGCAAGTGTTTGTTAGTTTGTTTGTTTCTCTGTTAGCAACATTACTCAAAAAGTTATGGACGGATTTCGATGAAATTTTCAGGCAATGTCTGGATTGGGACAAGGACCAAATGATTAGATTTTGTGAGTGATCCGGATCACCATCTGGATCCTCAATGACGAAATATGTGATTTTTGTGAATAACTACTGAACTAAAATAGATATCGTGATGAATCCAATTGCTAATGGTATGTTTTTATGGTCAAGGAATCAAAATATTTAGATGAAATAAAGGTAGGACTAATATTTATGGTGAAAATCAGAATATGGGAGAGGACTGCAGCCCGTTACTTAAAGGATAAGTTCGGTTTCTACAGCTTTCACATTGTTTATAGAATGAAGTAGAACAATATACTCACTCAGAAGGCTTTCCTGATCCAAACAGTGCTTCGGGAGATATTTAGATCCAAAATTGAGCGGCGGACATCTGTGTAATGGTAGCTACCAGGGCATGTTCAGCTTGTGCGCCCGCTCTAAAAACCATCAATAGTCCAACCAAAACTCATTCGTTTCACAATATTCCATCATGGTCCGCTCATATGCTACTCCTCCCATTACAATCTGGTGTCGCTCTCAGACATGTTTTTGTGACTGTGTTTTTGTGACTGTGCTGAACTGTGCTCTCCTGGCCAGCTGAACTTCTGAAGACTGCTCTCACCAATGGCCATTCCTTCTCTTCTTTGCCTCCGCATCCTCCTTTTGAAAACCTCTCATCTATAAACTCTATTTCGAAAATTGTAAGGACACCCATCATATTCAAGTTCCTACTCCACAACATCTTCATCCGATAGATAGATATTCATCAATTTTGCAACTGGAAGAAAGAAGTTGGCAGAATAGCCAGCGGTGCTTCCCTGAAACAACAATGAGCATTTTCTTTCTAGAGGCAAACATTCTTCTTCTGGAGAATAATACAGTTTAGGAGCAGTCATGTGCATTAATCTACATGTTCATTCTGGTTGATGTACCCAAAACCAACAAGCAGGTGCATCTCAGCTGAAAGCACAAGAGGGCGTTTTGGCACTGGTATGGTCATGTGCATTAATCATGTTCATTCTGGTTGATGTGCAAAACCAACAAGCAGGTGCATCTCCAGCCTGAAAGCACAAGGAGGACGTTTTAGCCGTTAGTGCTCTCACATAAAGATCAGTCTGAATATTCAAGGACACTCTTTGTGTTTGAGCATGTTTGGAGAGTGAAAGGTCTGAATCAGCCTCATCGCTCCAAACTCTGATTCACTTTTTTATTGATGCAAGTGTTGCTTTTTATTTATTTTTTCTGCAACCTCCTCAAGAATCCTCTCAGAAACATTTTGATCCTTCAGGGCGATTTGTGCCCTCTGATCGAGGGGGAGGCGAGGATTTCTCTAAAGAACAGAAAAAAAACAAAACAGAAAAAGCAGAGATCGGTCTCCGGGCGGGGGGGGAGTGTGTCACCTCCTCTTTCAATAAAACACGAGGTGTGTGTGTGGTGTTTGTGTGTGTGTGTGACTAATTGCAGCCAATCCAGGCAATCAGAGAGCAAACAGCCTCTCTCCCCGCGGACTCACACTCACACACATACACACACCGAGGTTCGATCTCCTCCCGGCTGATATGTGGAGCAGCGAGCAGGGCGAGGCAGGGCATTAAATCTAACTAACCCTCCACCAGCGAGAGGCCGGGCGAGCGAGGCACGGGCAGACACGGAGAGAGAGAGACAGATGGAGCAGGTTGTGTGTGACGGCAGGACTCCAACTGCAATTTAAGATCTGTAGGCAGCTGCTGATACTCTATCGGTGTGAGGGGCTGTGGAGTACAAGAGTGTGATGCACTACGTCACTGTGCTCAGCATGCAGCAGCAACAACACCAGCACCAGCAAAACCAACATGATAAAACCAGTGCACAAATACAACACCACCTACACCACCAGTATGGACCAGCTGGACTGTTTACCTGCACAGTCAAACCACAACCACCAGTTTGATACTACACTGTAACTGATTCTTGTAGACTGTCATATCTACAGCTACCTGCTGTAAACGGCTTTGCAGTAAATTACAGTAAATGGCAAAATATCATTGACCACATTTGTACAAGGGACAGCTTTTTTCTTGACATACGGGGGCCAGAAAACAGAGATAATAATTACAAAACAATTAAAGCTAGGGTCTACGATCTGAAAACCAGTTTGACTGTTGAGACAGATATGAAAAACACAACCTGCCCCCCCTTCACTCACCCCTCCCCTCCGTGTTCCAACATCCCGCCCCCCAGCTCGTGTCGCCTCCTTACAATATATATTTATATTTCTTCCTTACTTCAGCCTTTTCCTCGAAACTTTTACGTTTCCTTCCCTTCGATGTGGATGTGCAGCTAGCTGCTCACCGGTACATGAGGGAGGTAGTGGGGAGGAGGTGGGACGGTGCGGAGCAGGGGAGACAGGGGATTGGATGGACTCATGGACCAATCCGAACTGCCGTTCCCCGCGGTTCGGATTGGTCAACTATTATGCCGCTTTGCAGCGGATATACTGAATGGATTTTTTTCATTCTTTTTGGTCTTTATATTGCGTAGATCGGACCATAGGACCATAACGGCCTTATAAACGGTGTTATTAAGATGTACCAAGCTTCCAAATCGTAGACCATAGCTTTAAAATGAAATATTTTGGTCCACTTACAATATTATTTATCAGCTCCATTCACCAGCCGTGAAGCACAGACATGGAGTCTCACATAGTTTTGGGTATTTAGGGACAAAATCTATCAATAAAACAACACAATTTTAGTCAGCGCATGCTCTCATTTTGGTAACACAGAAGATCATAAGGGCCAAAAAGAAGGAAAGAAAGAGAAGAAAAGAAAAATAAAAGCTGAACTTTTTTTAAAGTGTGAGAAAGAAGTCAAAATTCTGAGATTAAATTAAGAATTACATAAAAAAAGTGGAGAAAAGGAAAGAATTATGCCATACTTTATTTCAGAATTAAACATTTAATTCAACAATAAAAGTAGCACTTTAGAGATTTGTCCAGATGTGGAATTATCAGCATGAATGTTACTGGGACAGAGTAAATGAAAATAGAAGTCAGAGTAATTTGAAAGATTCCATCCTCGCCTAAAAAAAAAAAAAAGAAAAGTTTTTTATTGTGTATATCTCTTTGGAAATGATGCTGGAGTGGCTGTAAAACTAAAAAAATTAGGAATAACATAATTTTACATGATCTCTGCAGAGGACTATTGTTATAAAGTGAGGCAGAACAAAATAAGAGAGGTTTCATAACAACATGGTCAGGCGAAGATTTTGAAAAATAGTTCACTTTTTCTTACGTTTTTGTTGGAGACTGTCAAAATCTCTAATATTTAATTTGCCCAACTTTAGCTTTGATTACAGCACATATTTGCTGTTGCATTGTTTCGATAAGCCTCTGCAATGTCACAGATTTGTCCCAAATCACAGCACTGCCCCCACAGGCTTGTACAGTAGGCACTAGGCATGATGGGTGCATCACTTCACCTGCCTCTCTTCTTACCCTGATGCTCCCATCACTCTGGAACAGGGTCAATCTTGACTTGTCAGACCACATGACCTTCTTCCAGTCCTCCACAGTCCAATCTCTATGCTCCCTAGCAAACTAAAGCCTTTTTTCTGGTTAGCCTTACTGATTGGTGGTTTTCTGAAGGGTACACAGCTGTTCAGTCCCAATCTTTTGAGTTCCCTTCATATAGTGTGTGTGGAAATGCTCTTACTTTCACTGTTAAACACACCCTTGAGTTTTCTGTTATTTTTCTTTGATTTGATTTGGCCAGACATTGTAGTGATTCACCGATCACGATCATTCAGGGTTTTATTCCGACCACATTTCTTCCTTGAAGGCGATGGTTCGCCACTATCCTTCCAGTTTTTAATAATGTGCTGGACAGTTCTAAACACAGTTTCAGTAGTTTCTTCAGTCTCCTTAGATGTTTTCTCAGCTTGATGCCAATGATTTGACCCTTCTTAAACAGACTAGCATCTTTTCCACGACCACAGGATGTGTCTTTGACATGGTTGTTTAAGAAATGAGAAGCTGCTCATTGCATCAGCTGGGGTTAAATAACATGTTACCAGCCCATGCAGTATTTCTCCAGTAGGAGGCTTGTACCTGTTTGCATAGTTAAATCCAGGTGGCAACTTTTTTTTCTTGGCCATACAGTGTATCAATATGATTTTTAGTGCTAGCTGTGGGTTTTCAGAGTGAATGAATCATGTTTTGGTAGTTACTTTATCACGGAGCTATTGCTTATGTGTAATATTTGATCTACTTTGGCAGAGGTTAGTGCTCTCCGTGTACTTTCTATTTTTACTTTATCACCCGGCCTTTCTACTAATACAACGCCACCTGACCTCCCAGCATCCTGCCACCTGCCGTGTCAGAATGTTCCCATGTGTGCGTGTTCGGGCACATAACAATGTAGCCACTGTGACTGCAGACACGCTTGGAAGAAAGAAAGGTGGAGCAATCATGTTCAGGCACAGAAATGAACTTCTGTTGGTGATGTGAAAATGCTGCTCGAGGGGAACATCTGACAGACGATCAGAGGAAACATCCACCTGAGAGAGTTTAAGGGAACACGACTGTGTGGCTCTTAACGGGGTCTTTATAACGAGAACAAGCTATGAGCTTGGGCTTTACCGCAGTCCTCAAAAAAGAGACTTTTAACAAAACTTCTGCGTGTGTTCCACCTCAGAGAGAGAGAGAAGGGAAAGGGCGAGCGAGTGGAGGAAAAGCACTCAATGCGGCCGCTGTTCTCCGCTGTAACTCGTCTGGTTTAATACTGCAGCTACACACAGAGCAGCAGCATCGATTGAGCTCTGATTGCAGGCTCCATTTAATGTTCTTATAAATGGTACAAGTTCAATCTAATCTGAACCGTGTAGCTCGGCCGCTCTCTCTCTGCTGTCAGTGTGAACAACAGTAATCTTCTCTAATACCCTTTACTGCCACACACACACACACAGGCTGTGGATTGTTTCTCTGACTCGGTGACTTGTTAGCAGTTTGTTTCTGCAGAGCTCAGAGTGTTTCCTCCACTGCAACGCCCCTCGTCTCACTGTTTTTAATCTACAGCCTAATGTTCACCGTCGCGTTCCCAATCGCACACCTGTTCACTGTTCCTCACATCAGGAGCTCTCTGTCCTCGGATATGGAGGTCTGATGCTGTTGCAGCTGCTGACAGTGATGGCATGACTGTAACGACCTGCAGGAGCAAAGACCGGGATCAGCGTTTGGCACGAGTGTTTCGTATTGTGTCTGAACCGGATGGCTCCAGTGTTCGGTTTCAGTGATAACATGTCCAACAGCACTGTTGGACAAAGTGTTGGCTCGACTTCCTGTTTTGGTCCCAGTGTCTTCGTTCTTCATCACAGTATGCAAAAGACAAACTGCTGGACATTTTGGATGATGCCAGTCACAGAGGGTGCACCGAATATTCGGTTACTGAATATATGGCCGAATAATGAAAAAACAGCCATATTCAACATTTGATGGAGTGAGATAATAGCAAGGCCGAATAGTACCATGTGACGCAATGATGAAATCAAATACATCATTGCGTGTGACTGTGGCTAAGCAGACTTGTGTCAAACGGACAATAATTCATTTGGTGGTGTTCACAGCTATGTTGGGGCGGAGCAGCAAACTTAATAATAACAGTGCATGTAATGATCTGCTCTCAAAGAAAAGGCTGTAAAAACTTCAGGTCAGCCTGAGGGCCTCTGATAGTCAATGCAACGACAAAGTGAATTTATGGGACACAGATTTCACAACAATTTACAGATTAACTGGTCACACTCTGGAAAGTTTGTTTGGTTGTTTGTTACTTAGTTAGTTAGACAGTTTGTTAGTCTGTGTGTCAGTTTGTTTTTCAGCTAATGTGTTTCTTTGTTCTTTTCTTTGTCAGAAATTTAGTTTGTCAGTTGTCGGGATGTTTTTTTTTCTTTTTTAATTCTGGTTGTTTTTTCGCTTGTAGTTTAGGATAGTTTGTTAGTGTTAGTTAGTTAATCAAATCAATTAACTAAAGGATAATTAAAAATGTCCTCGGTAAGTTTGTCAGCCTTGACAAACTGACACATGCATGCATGTTTGTTTCCCTCTATATCTACCAAAGAGGCTGAATGAGAAGATGGCTCACTCTGTCCATCTTTCTTAAAACCGGGTGCATTGGTTCTACAGCGGGTTTATCCACTTCAGTGCCTTTTAGTAGTTTTTTTAATGCATGATTTAATTTGTTTGAAAGCCTAAAATGATTGAAATTCTTTGTTGTGCTTTTTTTGAAAAGCAAAGGCTACTGGAATATTAAAAAATGTCATAATATTCAATAAATATTTCAATACGATACGATTCAGGGGCCTTCGATCGATGTAAGACGATATTATGTCCTCACTGAACACATTCAGCAACATTTCACCTGAAGCAAGAAAGAAATACAAAGCTATTTTGATAGTTTTATTACTGAAAAGTGAAACGATGTGCTGACCTTTGGGTATGATAGTTTATAGAGGATTATAACCATCTGTATGATCTAATCATGCTTTAAAATTAAAATTGGTCTAATTCAGGTAAGGTGCTTTTTTGCCCCCACTATTACCTCATGGGTCTTATTGTTGCATTGTAATGTTTGTATATAATATCAAGTAATGATGCAACATTGTAATACAAATGATTGAATTATTATTTAAATTTTATTATTATTGACCTCCAACATTTGACCATGCTTTATCAAACTAAAAATGTGTGGTTTTGATTTTGATTAATCCAAAAATTTCTCATGTTCAGAATTAGAACTATTAACTTAACTTACTAAACACTGATGATTTTGTTTTATTGTGATGCCTGGTAACCACAGTCTGTAGGTCGGTATATAATTAGACTTTGTTTCACTGTTTAATGGTTGGTGTGGAGGAGGAATGACACTAAGCACTCGCTGTTTTATTTTCTAACAATATGAAATTTCATAAATCAGTGCGCTACAAATCAAGTGATGAGATAACTCATTGCACTAGTGTGATAATGCTCTCCTGTCATGAGTGCAGCATGCATCCTCTGCTTTCAGATCAACCTCATCTTACCCGGATACAGCAGAGCTGTTTTCTGACTGGCCGATGGGTCTGGCTCCCGTTTAACTCTGTGATGCTAACAGCGTCTTGCTACACGTTTGCATATAGCGGTGATACTCGGTGGGTGCTACACAGCCACCAGCCAACACTTTAAAGAAGGAGAAATACCAGGTGTGGCGTGTCAGAGAGTGAAAAGGTTCAAATGTGTGTCTCAGACGCCGAGTGCGTGAGTCTTGAGAGGAAACTTCAGAACAACTTGGGGTTGGGCGGAAACTGACACGCATTTCCGGTCGGGATTTCAAAATAAAGGCGTATATTAAAGATGACGATGTTGATTGATGTTTTGAGTTTCCATCGACGTGAGTGGATCATTGCTTAACCAATTGATGTACCAATCCTGATCAATGGATCATTACACCCCTGGTAAAAACCCCATAGATCACCAACCACGGCTGATCAGCGTGTCTTAAATCACTTTTTTCTTTTTTTCTGATGCTCCATTTGGACTTGAGCAGGCTGCCTTCATTATGTCTACATAACTAAATGCACTGAGTTGCTGCCATGCAATTGGCTGATGTGCATTAATGAGCAGTTGATAGTGATCACTGGTTGTCAGCTTGTTTGAAAATGCATGTTGGGATGCCTAAGTGTGTTACATTGTGTTTAACTGCACACTCAGAGGTCTACAGAATCACATGCTGATTTATAGCGCGTCCTGTAGTATTACTGACTCATCGTTAGCATTCATACATCTTAATGACTGACTGTAAAAACGTATGAATGTGTTTCTCTTTCCTCTCTGCTTGATGAGTCAGTGTGGTCAAACCCTCGGCTCACCATAAGTTAAAAATAAACAGCAGACAGTTGAATCCAGAGCGTGGCATCACTGATATTTATGGACCTGCAGTCTTATTTTCAGGCTAATTCTGCACCTAGCTTAGCAGCTTTTATTGGTGTGGATAAAGTTCTCTTTGTGAAGGTAACATGATCCTCAGTGTCCTCATTTGAAGGCTGATCAGCTGAGGTTCCCTCTGGGGTGTTCCTGCAGTTTTCTGGTGTTTACAGGGAGTTTGATTCTTGTGTTGGTGTGACAGAGGGCTGGAGAATAACAATATTTTACCCTCTGCATGCACATGCTGATAGCTTTATATGCTAATAATTTTAAGGTTAACCTTGTAGATTAATGCTGGTTTTCTCTGTGTGGCTATGTTCACTTGATTCTTTAAGATAATTTTCTTTAACCCACCTGTTCTTCTGAAACTCTTCAGCCTTCTGACAGTTTCTGTAAGACACGCTCATACGGGAGTTTGAGTTTTTTGTGGTTGGTCTGCCAAAAAAATGGTTCAACACCTATTACTTTTTCCATGTTTATAATCCTGTATATACAATATTCAAGCATGTATTTAGGAGCCAGTGCTCCGGATAATATTTTGACTATGAAATGTTATATATATAATAACAAACCTAATCTTTCACCTATATGTAATACTTAATTTCTATACATCTATTCCTCCCCCTAGTTCAACAGAGAAAAGGACATTTCATAAACAAAGCAGTATATTTATGTTCTCTTTGACTCTACCGTTCTGAGTTAAACTGCTGCTCTTCCATCTTGAAATTACTTAAAGTTTGTGTTTTGAATTTGCTTATAGTTTTACTTTTCTTTAAGTCATCTTTTATCATCATTTTAAACAGTAATGACTAATTTTGAACTAAGTTCACCTTTTTGTACTTGAGTCTGAGCAGCTCACTGGGCTTCTCTGATACATCAGAAATTAACGAAGCACAACATCCAAACATAAAAATAAATTTTTCTGTTCAAAGATTAAAGTAAATAACGTTATTCTGACATTTTATCAGATTAGCTTTACTGTTTTTCATAGTTTTTTTTAAACGGCAAATTTGAAAATTCTTGGACAGCAATAATAATTATGGTTTAAAAATATAATTACTGTGTAAGAGCTGCTACATCCTGGTATATTAACCATTACAGAAACATAAAGATGATTTCAGTAATTATAAATGCTTCTAATATAGGTAGATTACGTCGACAAGGATTTAAAATCATATTATTCTGAATCACACATCGTCCGAACTTCATTAGAATTATGACGTTAAAACTGCTCTGGTGGTGTTCTCAGGTTATCAGAGGTTCTGGTTCGGTTCTCCAGATTGTCGTCGTCTTTCTGGCCCTTCAGACGAACACGGCGCCCGTCTGCAGTCACAGCTTTCAGCCAATCAAACGGCAGCATTTCAAGCTTCGAATTGATTTGCTCCAACCAGGGATGACCACAGGGAACTAACACACACACACACACATACTAACACACACAGTCTGGTGCTTTGTGTCAGTGTGTGTGTGTGTGTCAGTGTGTATTTGTGTGTGTGTCTCTGTGGGTTCAGGGTATATTAATATTTCTAATAGGGCCGTTATCAGCTCACTGCCAGCTGCACACAGTAAACACACACACCCTCCTGCTCCGTCTGTGTGTGTGTGATAACTCCCACAATGCCTTTCTGTGTCGGAGAGACCTGGAGGTCAAAAGCACTTTTTGTGTGTTAAAAATACAAACTGCTGTAAACAACACACACCAACACACACGTACGGCAGCACTGAGCCAACAGGTAAACAGTGTTTAAAGGTGAGCGGGGGGGGAGGGTGATCGAGGGCGAGCGAGCGAGAGAGAGAGAGTGTGTTTGAAGTTTTGGTGTTTGGCAGATAAATAATAGAAAACTGTGTGTTTGTTCAGGAGTGTGTGTTTGTTTGTGTGCATCTGGGTTAATTAGCGTGTTAACGGGTTTATCGGCGTGTCGGCATGCAGGAGCTTCACGCCTCCTTTGAACATGACACGGCTGCGAGCCTCCGCGTGTGCGTGTGTGTGTGTGTGTGTGTGTGTGTCCACTATCAGCGTTCTGCCAAAACCAATTAAAGCCTCATTCAGGGAGTTCAGACATGCAGAGCCACTGTGACGGAGATCCAGCCAATCAGAGCAGAGGTCACGCTGACACGCTGCCTCCCCATTGGCCGGTTGGCTGGCCGCAGACGCTCTGACATTTCGATGGGACCCTCCAGAGGCTCAGATGGAAATCAGCTCCATGTCTGTGGGCCCTGATAGGACGATGTTAGCTTAGCTTAGCACAAACACTGGGGACGGACTGTTAGCTTAGCTTCAACAGGAGACAGAGGATGGTTCAACGTGAGGGACCGAAGAGTCCGAGACCACATGACCCTAAAGTCTGGTTTTCGTTATCAGTGTGGACGCAGACCTAGCAGAATCCCATGCCTGAGTCTGCTTGACGTGGTCCTGGTCTCGGCTGTCCTGTGCTCAGGCATGTTACACCAAACATGTTACCGCAGTGGAGCTCCAGACCAGTTTAGGGCTAATGTTTTTATTGTATGGGCATATTCCTAAAAACCAGTAACCTGACACACCAGGTGGACTATTCAAAATATTTCACTAATCCATCTGGGAAAGAGCCCATAGAAAGTTTTTGGGGAAGGCGCAACCTTCCAGAAGCACATCCAGCTGATGATTGGATGATCGTTGCATCAATCAACTTCATTATGGGCCAGTCGGCTAACAAAGTAGACTGCCACTACTGCATTACAACTTTGGAAAACAAACTCCGGTCAAAACATGTCGGAGCTAGACATTAAACTAGAAAAGCACTCTTCTCATACAGAAAAGCAACCTTGTCTTGGTTTTTAAAACTGATTTTGATGGTCTTGGTCTTGTCTGGCTCTCGGCTTGTATTGGTCTGGGTCCCGACTTGACTCCCAAAAGTCTTGGTCTTGTCTTGGTCTCAGTGCATTCTGGTCTTGGGCAAGTCTCTGTCTTGGACAGTGTGGTCTTGATCACAACACTACTCTCTCCTACCAATAAGGCACAAAATAGAAACTAGAAAAGCACTCGAGGAGCGCAGACCTCTGCCAGAGCCACAGTCCTCACCCATGACGTGATCTTCACCATAAATGTTAGTCCTACCTTTATTTCATCTAAATATGTAGATTAATTGACCATGAAAACATACCATTAGCAATTAGTTTAATAATGATATCTATTTTAGTTCAGTAGTTATTCATGAAAATCACATTTTTCGTCATGGCAGTTTTCTTCTGGATCTACCTCCAAAGTTTTTGAAGATACAACAAATCTGATTGAACACTCCAGATTCCACAGTATCTTGGCCACTTTTTGGCGTTTGTTGCAAGTCTATGCCTTTATTTTTTCCCTTTCTATGATGAAAATTCCAAGGATATATGCATTTTTCTTGTCTTTATGGACCTGCTTTGTGCACTGGTGCTGAGTCATGCTGGAAGAGGAAGAGGCCAGCTCCAAACTGTTCCCACAAAGTCAGGAGCATGGAATTATCCAAAATGTCTTAGTGTGCTGAAGCATTCAGAATTCTTTTGACTGGCACTAAGGGGCCAAGCCCAGCTCCTGAAAAACACCACTACACACCATAATCCCCCCTCCACCAAACTTTACACTTGGTACAATGCAATCAGACAAGTATCGTTCTCCTGGCAACCGCCAAACCCAGACTCGTCCATCAGATTACCAGATGGAGAAGCGCGATTCGTCACTCCAGAGAACACGTCTCCACTGCTCTAGAGTCCAGTGGTGGCGTGCTTTACACCACTGTATCCAACACTTTGCATTGCACTTGGTGATATGAGGCTTGGATGCAGCTGCTCAGCCATGGAAACCCATCCATGAAGCCCTCTGCACTGTTCTTGAGCTAATCTGAAGGCCACATGAAGTTTGGAGGTCTGTAGCGATTGACTATGCACCTCAGCATCTGCTGACCCCGCTCCATCAGTTTATGTAGCCTACCACTTTGTAGCTGAGTTGCTGTTGTTTCCACGTTCTTATAATCCAGTTGACAGTTGACTGGAATATTTAGGAGCGAGGAAATCTCACAACTGGATTTGCTGCACAGGTGGCATCCTATCACAGTTCCACGCTAGAATTCATTGAGCTCCTGAAGCAACCCATTATTTCACAATGTTTGTAAAATCAGTCTGCATGCCAAGGTGCTTGATTTTACACACCTGTGGCCATGGAAGTGACTGGAGCACCTGATTCTGATTATCTGGATGCTATACTGAATACTTTTGGCAACATAGTGTATCTCCTAGAACCTGTTGGAAACTTATCCTGTATTTTTTTTCCAATTGCCCTGACTATTTTTGGTGGAGTAATATTTGCAAATGCCGAAAATGGCCCTTATCTCGCAATGTTAAAGAATCCTTTAAAAATTTCCTGGATCCAGATGGTGATCTGGATCACTACCAAAATCTGATCATTTGTTCCTTGTCCTAATCCGGACATTTCCTGAAAATTTCATCAAAATCCATCCTTAACTTTTTGAGTTATGTTGCTAACAGCGAAACAAACAAACAGATGCCTGCATTAACGTAACCTCCTTGATGGAGGTAAAAAGAAAAATAATTCATTCTGTGATGCAAATGAGACCAAACCCAAGTCCATCCCAGCCTCACTGAGCCAGAACCGCAATCCGAAACTGAGACCAGGATTTACTGAATAAACTTAGTGCTGATCTGAGAGGGATTGAAACAAAGACTGAGACCATGAACTCAAACTCGAATCAGATGACAAGAAGGGACATCTGATCATCTGTGAAGCCGTCAGTACAACCAGACTGATCCTGCAACCAGGGGAGGGTCTGCTCGAAAGATCAGGACGGGGTTTTGGCTCCAGTCCGATCCTCAGGCCTCTGCAGGAGGACACGCTCACACTTCCTGCTGGAGCGTGTGCGGTTTGTGTGCGAGTGTTCGGTGTTGTTTGTGTGTTTGTGTAAATCCTCTGAATTCGCTGCAGCTGCCTCTCCTCACGTTTCAATAAAACTCTGGTAATAGAATTACCCCCCTCCATCTGTGTGTGCATGAGTGTGAGCTGGGTCCGATGTGATTGGTTTACAGATGGCAGGGGTCGTCTGTGATTGGCCGGCAGGTGAGCGGGGGGCGGGAGGTTAACGAGTGATAGGAAGGCAGAGACACGATCGGGCTCAGCAGTTTGTTTCTCTTCTGCCTGTTTGGATTTGTCCTCTCTGTCTGTTTGCTCCTCAGTTTGATTGATTATTAAATATCAGTGTCTAATTAATTATTCATTCATTATTGTGTCCTGGAAATTCACCTGTGGAGCTGCAGGAAAAACCAAACAACACCAGAAACCCTCCGGATCCACCAAAACATCATAAATAAAAGTTTGTTTTTCTGCCTCACCTTTTCATGACATGACCAGACTGTAGATGTCTGCAGCTGGTTTAACCCTTAAATCTAAAGGAATACTTTGTTTAAATGTTTGTTTTTACTTTCAAAATTCATGGTCTTTTTTTTCAATGTTATATTTTTAGGGAGTGATGGATCTGTCCACTACAGTGGGCACCATGCATCAACGGTATAAATACTTATTTAGTGGAACTTTATAAAGATTTACAAAGACATGTCTTTGAAAAACATTTATTATGAATAAATAAAGGAAAAGCAAAATCTGAAGTACATGTATTATTACTGTTTAATCAAACTATTCACTTGTGAATTACACCAGGGTTTATAATAAAAGATGTATACAGTTGCTTAAAAAATTATGTAAAACCTTTAGGATTACTTGGATTTTTGCATAAATTGGTCCTAAAATATGTTCTGATCTTCATCTAAGTTACATCACTAAACAAACACAGTCTGCTTAAACCAATACAGAAAAAAAAAATATATATAAGTTTTCATGTTTTTATTTGACACAGTATGTAAACAGTCACAGTGCAGGGTGGGAAAAGTATGTGAACCTTTGGATTTAATAACTTGTTGACTCTCCTTTGGCAGCAATAACCTCGACCAAACGTTTCCTGTAGTTGTAGATCAGACCTGCACAACAGTCAGGAGGAATTTTGGACCATTCTTCTGTACGAAACTGTTTCAGTTCAGCAATATTCCTGGGATGTCTGGTGTGAAATGCTCTTTTGAGGTCATGCCGCAGCATTTTAATTGGATTGAGGTCAGGACTCAGACTGGGCCACTCCAGAAGCCGTATTTTCTTCTGTTCAAGCCATTCCATTGTTGACTTACTTCTATGCCTTGGGTCTTTGTCCTGTTGCATCACCCATCCTCAGTTGAGCTTCAGTTGGCTGACAGATGGCCTTAAGTTTTTATGCAAAATATCTTGATAAACTTGGGATTTCTTTATTCCGTCAATGACAGCAATCCGTCCAGGCCCTGAGGCAACAAAGCAGCCCCAAACCATAATGCTCCCTCCACCATATTTCACAGTTGGGATGAAGTTTTGATGTTGGTGTGCTGTGCCCTTTTTTCTCTACACATAGCGTTGTGTGTTAGGGGTAGAGCTGGGATGGACCGTGAGTCCTGGGCTTCGGTCAAATAGTCCTTCTTGCTTAGGAAGCTTCCTAACTGAGTGAATGATCCAGAAGTAGTTTGTGATAAAAGCTGTTCCAATAGTCTAAATGCTTAGGAAAGGTGGCTTAATGCTTCCTTTATTAGCTACTTTAGCATAGGATAAACCGAACCTTCCTTTGAAAAACGAGAGATTATTTTGTCCCTTAATTCTCTGCGGTAACAGCATTTGTAAACAGCGCGTTATCCGACTGCTTCTGAATTCAACCGAATAATGATGAGCAAAGCACGCAGACCATGTGAGTTACTGCTGCTGTTCGATCCTTTCAAAAGTTTATTAAGACGTGCCTTGACATTCTAGTAGTCTGATTCTCTGAAGAGAGCGGGATATGAGACATTTGATGTTGATTATGTTTTGAATTTGGTTGAATATTAATAATTTGTACACCGTTAGATTGTGGGCTTAACAGTTTCTGCCTTTCTTTCATTCAGTTTCCGTTTATTTTCATGCACTGATTGGCCTTCATGTTGATAATGAGAGGACAGATTTATTTAAATCCTCACTTTCAACATCGGTTATGCAGACATAATTTTTAGGAGGTTATTATGTTCAAATACTCTGAAAGGGAAACATTGTCATGATACATGAGAACTTCTATGATGCACCTTTTGTAGTCCATCTTCGGAAAATTGTATTTTCAACACAGCAGTAACATCTGCCATCACATGATAATGTAGCACAGAGAATGTGTAGTCGGATTCTCTCTGCACTGCAAGTTCTTCTGAATTCTTCTTTCTCCTTTCCTTTACCTCATGATGTTTTCCATCGGGGTTAAGGAAAAGTAGTTAGGAAAGGGTTTAGGAGATGACTATTCGACCGCAGCCATGGTCTGCTGCAGTCTGGACTGTTGCTTTATGAAGCTTTGAACAAACCTGATCACTACACAGCCCGAGGACAGATGCCTGAGCTCAGTCAAGTCCTGAAAGCTCCTTCAGTGGATGAGGAAACTCCACAGAGGCTCTCGGTCCATCTCCAGAGTCCAGACTGAAGTCAGAGATAAACACTGAAGATCTCACAGGGCTCAAAGTTCATTCAGACCTTCCAGGTTCAGTCTTTCCAGGTTCAGTCTTTCCAGGTATTTTCCAGGTTCTGTCTGTCGATCGGCCCGTGTGCAGGTCGACCTCTCTCTCTGTTTGTTCTAGTACATTCCTTGGTTGTCATGGACACGGCCTGATGCACACACATGCTTACATACGTGTGTTTTCACACATACGCTCGGAGACATGACCAGACGAGTCTGAACGATCAACGGACCCGAGAGGGAAAAACAACAAACCGATCAATAATCAATCACTGATATAACCACGAGGGAGACGGTAAACATTACAGTGAAGTGAAAACTGAAGCAGGAAGAAGAAAGTAAATAATGAGAGAAGAGATGATAAAACAAACCAAAACAGAAAATATGAAAAGAAAAAAATTAAATAGCATCATGTATACCAGTAAACCTGTTCATCATCATACCCACAGACTGATGGATAATTCTTTATATTTAGTTTACTCTGATGGGAATTATATTAAAAATAATGCTTAGTAAATTTTGTAAATTCATGTAGAAATTGAAATAATATCTTGATTTTATTGTCGCTTCTAAATATGTTCACTTTGGGGACCTTCACCGCTAAGCTGAATCAGCACAAAAAAACAAAAAAAACACCCAAAATTAATTTTTCTGTTGGTCATTAATCAAAAATAATAATTAAAAACTTCACAAACTGGCATAAAAAGACTTAACCTTTTTTAGACAGATTATTTGTGATGTATTTTTATATTTTGTGCTGGGCAACCATCTCTTACTTTTATTTCTAGCTGACATTATTAACAAATAATAATAATAATAAAGCCAAAATCAAACTTGTTGGTAATAATGGACAGAGTTGTCCTAGACTGCTGAAGCCCAGATAAAATTTCATATAAAGGAAAATAAGTCATTTTTTCTTTAATATATTTATACGTTAAAAAAACAACAACTAGTAAATAGACACTAAATTTCTGCAAATAAATGAAGACTTAAATTAAGCCTTCAATTACCAGCTCAACTGTTAATCAATTCATCATGTCATTAATAAAAACAGGGATATGTAACGTTTTAAAAAACTTAAACAAATCAAATTGTTGTCTGATTTAATTAACATTTCAGGAAACAAAGAAAACTCCAAACAAACAAAAAAACAGATATTTCATGCTGTGGGATTTGAAGGTTTAGAAAGCTAACAGTTGATTAGCGTTGTGACAAAAAATGCAGAAATATTTGGCAAAATTGATTAGAAAAGGGAGAAATGTTTGTAAATTAAACCACCATTAAAATAACTTAAAATCGATTATATTGAGTTTGAAAAACACAAAAATGTTTGGATGAATAACAGATTTTGTTTGATAGATCATGTCAGTAAATTGGTAAGTTTCTTCAATAATAATGTTGATAATAATAATAATGTTGATAATATTGACCATACAGACCCGACCTGTGACCTGTATGTACATATATGTATTCATGTACTTTACATACAATCTCTCTTACATGGGCTTAGCCATGTATGCAAACCTGCAAAAGTACTGTATAGCTATGTACAATTCACTATGCACTTTAAAACTCTGTGCAAATTGGGCAACGTGCAATAACTTGAGCTCTATACATCATACTACTAGAAGCACTTTTGCACTTGCACTTTTGCACTTGCACTTTATCTCATAAACATCTGGTCCCTCCTCTAGCCTGCAATCAACAGGGTTGTCTTGTTTTTACGTTCTTTCCATTTTGGCTTTTTTCTGTTGTTTAAATAGTAATGTGCAATCTCTGTCCATTTGTACTTTGTGTATTACTGATATTGTGTATTGTGTAATGTTACATGTTGCTTTTTAAATGTGTTTTACAGGGGGACTGCCAATGCAAATTAGCCTTTTGGCTATAATTGGGTATATTTACATGTTAAATGTTCATTAATATACAATGTCCCTCTACACTAAATAAAATAAACAAACAAACAATAATAATAGATTTTATCTTTTAAAATTTTGAATCCCGCAGAAATGGCATATTAGTTCTTTTTGTTTGTTTTGTTGTGTTTATTTTATCTCCTAAAACACTGACAGAAACAAACAATGACGTGTTTTTAATATACCTGAATTTATTGACAGCCAAACAGTTGAGCTGGCAGTTGAAGGGTATATAAAAATATGCAATTTTGTGAAAATAGAAGTAATATTTATTAAATGATAATTTAATGGGCCTGTTATGCAGCACATGAGAGTAATAGCTGCTTTTTTCCTTGAGGTGAAGTTTAGAAAGTTAAAGTTCATTTTTGTTTTTGATTTTCAGTAAATAATGTTGATGTATATTTTATTTGCCATTTGTTCCCGTCTGTGAGCTGTTTTAAAAACCACATTCCCCTCAGAGGGTTATCAGTTAAGTTTATGTCTGACATTTACTGGAACAAATATGAGAATATCTGGAACATCAGACTGAAAATATATTACGTTTATTGATTTATCCTGTTGGATTATTGCATCTGTAAAACTTAAACTCAGAGGTGATGAACCAGGAAAAAGCCCGATCCCTGTGATGATGTCAGATGATTGACAGGTGGACGTCTCACCTGTCAGGTGTCTCAAACAAACAAACGGCTCTAATGAGCGCGCTCAGTAATCACAGAGTTCTTCATCAGACTCTGCTCTATCTCTCTCCTCATCAGCCTCCATTGTCCTCGATTGCCCACCCTAGCCTCCTCATTTACCCTCATTTATCTCTCTTCTTCTGCTTCCTCTACATCCTCACCCTCCTCATCCTCCTCTTCCTCACCCCCCTCACCCATTATCCTTCCCCTCATCTGCTCCTCTCCATCCTTCCGCTCCTCCTCGTCCTCTCTCTCTCTCCCTCATTTATCCTTTCACAGACCCCCCTCCATCCTCTCCATCTTCACTCCTCATCACTTCCTCCTCTTTTTTCTCTCTCTGCTCCTCCTCTTTCCTCTCTCCTTATCTCCTTCTCAACCTTCAATTTTCTTCCTTCTGCATCCTCTCCTTTTCTATTTCCTTTCTTTTCCTTTCCTTTCCCCTTGTTCCTTTCCTTTCCTTTCTTTCCTTCCTTTAGTTTCCTTTCTTGCTTAACCTTTTATTTTGTAACCCTTCACCTTCTTTCTTTTCCCTCACTTTTGTTTCCTTCTCTCTTCTTTCCTTTCTTATTATCAATTTTCTTTAAATTTCCTTAAATTTCTTCTTTCCTTCCTTTCCCTTTCCCACGTTTCCCCTTTCCTTTCTTTCTAATTCTTTCCTTTCCTTTCCTTTCCTTTCCTTTCAATGTGTTCCCTTTCCTTCCTTTTCCTTTCCTTTCCTTTCTTTTCCTTTCTTTCCAAATCTTTCCTTTTCTTTCCTTGCCTTTCCTTGCCTTTCCTTGCCTTTCCTTTCCTATCTCCTTTCCTTGCTTAACCTTTTATTTTGTAACCCTTCACCTTCTTTCGTCTCCTTCACTTTTGTTTCCTTCTCTCTTCTTTCCTTTATTATCCATTTCTTTAAATGGTGTTTCCTTCATTTGCTTTCCCTTCTCCCTTTTCCTTTTCCTTTTTTTCCTTTTATTTTATTTCATTTCATTTCATTTCATTTTGTTTCGTTTCCTACCTCCTTTCCTTACATTATTTTCCTTTCATTGCTTAACTTTTCATTTTGTTACCCTACACCTTCTTTCTTTTCCCTCAATTTTGCTTCCATCTCTCTTCTTTCCTTTCTTTTTATCCATTTCTTTAAATTGTGCTTCCTTCCTTTCTTTTCACTTTCCCTCTTTTTCCTTTTCTTTCTTTCCTTTCCTTTCTCTTCCTATCCTCTCCTTTCCTTGTTCTTTCTGTGCATTTCTTTTCTTTTCTTTCCTTTCTTTCCTCGTCCGATTCTTTTCTTTCCTTTCCTTTTTCTTTTCTTTTCTTCTATGAAGCTGCCTTTAGTTTTCCTGTTCTAGCTTTTTTCTTTTTCTTTCCTCATTATCTTCTATTTCCCTTTTCCCACTTTTCTATCCTTCTTTCTTCTTACGTTTCTTCTTTTACATTTCTTTATATTGTGTTTCTTCTCTTTCCTTTCCTTTCCTTTCCTTTCCATTCCCTTCCTTTTCTTTCCCTTCTCCCCTTCCTTTTCTTACCTTCTACTAATCTTCCTGTAGCTTTCCTTGTCTTGTTTTCTTTTCCTATATTCTTCGATTTCTTTCCCCTCACATTTCTTTACTTCTCTCTTCTTTCCTTTCCTATTTTCCTTTCTTTTCCTTTTAATGTCTTCTCCTTCCTTTCCTTTCCTTTCCTTCTGTTAATCTTCCTTTAGTTTTTCTTATCTTGTTTTTCTTCCTTTTCTTCCCTCGATTTCTTCGATTTCCTTTTCCTCACTTTTCTTTGCTTCTCTCTTCATTACTTTATTTTTGTTACTTTACATTTTGTTTCCTTTCTTTCCTTTCCTATTTTTTCCTTTCCTTTCCTTTCCTTACCCCATTAAGCTTACTTTAGTTATCTTTTTCTTGTTTTTCTTTCCTTTTCTTCCCCATGTTCTTTTATTTTTTATTGTCACATTTCTTTCCTTCTCTGTCTTTACTTTTCTATTTTCCTTTTCTTTAAATTTGTTTCTTTCTTTCCTTTCCTTTCCTTTCCTTTCCTTTCCTTTCCTTTCCTTTTGCACTTTCCGTCCTGTTGCACCAATTCCCATCCCAACCTTTTTATTTCACATTTTTAGTTATTTTTCTCCTACATTTTTTTTTTACCTCCTGCAGCCTCTTCTGTTTTCTTCCTCCTCTTCCTGATCCAAACTCTCTCCTTTCCTCCTCCTCTCCCCCACCCTTCCCTTCTGTCTCTCCTTCCCTCTCCCTCATCCTCTCCCCATCAATCCCCCGTCCATGATTAAACTCTTGTTTTTCTAATCGATCGTCTCAGCTGTATTGATCGGCTCTTCTAACCTGAACAGATATCAAACAAACAGAATAAACTGTTTCAGGGCTGAAGGTCGATCCTCTGTCCGTCACCAAAATCACCATCACCATCTTCATCATCATCTTCATCATCATCATCATCTCCCTCTTCACCACCTCCTCCTGATCTTCACAGTGATGCCAACACTGATTTAGACAGTTTGTAAGACAAGAATGTACGATGAAGCCAATATCTGATGTTTAAATTGTTTCCTTTTTATTCCCTTCTTATTCATTTTCCTTTCTTTCCTTTCCTTTCTCTTCCTTTCCTCTCCTTTCCTTGTCCTTTCTGTCCCTTTCTTTTCGTCTCTTTTCTTTCCTTTCCTTTCCTTTTTTCTTTTCTTTTCTTCTATTGAGCTTCCTTTAGTTTTCCTGTTTTAGCATTTCTTTCTTTTTCTATCCTCATTATCTTCTATTTCCTTTTCCCCACTTTTCTATCCTTCTCTCTTCTTTCCTTTCTTATTATCCATTTCTTTAAATTGTGTTTCCTTCCTTTCTTTTCCCTTCCTTGATACACTTGATAGACCTCCTCTGACTTTTGTCTGTCTGTTCACACTGTAAAAAGGTTGTAGTAAATTTTACAGTAACTTATTGGCAATAAGGTGCCAGTAAGTTACTGTAGATGTCTTTACAGTAGCATGACTCAATTTTAATCTACTATATTATTACTGTATTTGTTACAATTGTTTAATAGTGTATTTTTATTTAAGGTATCATTACTGTCTTTCAGTTAACTGTTAAATTACTGTATTTTCAAAAACAGCATCCCTACTGTTTTTTCATTTACAGCATCATTGCCTTATTTTATTTGTCGAATTTTCAAATGCAATTTAAAGTACAACGAACTTGTGGATTTTATTTTATGTAACTATATCTTTAACTATTTTACTGATCATTTATTAGCAAGTTATAATTTTGTTTAAAAAAATCCACACATATTTTTTTAGTGTAATAAAATTCATTTACTCAACTCAAACCAAAGTAAAATTCTCTTGATCCATTTCCCTTCTCAGTAATTAATTGTGTTGACATTTTATGTAAAACCGATGATTTTAAGGCAAAGCGATGTTAATTTTACAGCAATCATTATGTTTTCCTGCAATCTTTAACTATTTACAGTAATTTACTGCGTAGACCTTTACAGTAGGTAGCTACAAATATTACAGCAAAATACTGTAAAGTTCAAATCATTTACTCTGCAGATCACCAAAATCCAAACACTTCCTCCTTCTGCCATGACCAACACTTACCGAAAATCTTATCAAATCCGTGAGAACTTTTTGAGTTAACTTGCTCATGGACAGAAAGATGGACAAGCGATGACAAGGATTTGAGCTCCTGAGCAAATTTGCATCAATATTTTTCAAAAGTGCAATGACAAAGGGGAAGTTTGTAGTTTTGTTTTGTGTATTGTGTGTAATAAAGAAGTGCAGTTTCTATCTAATCAAAATGCTACAAAAGCTGTTAGCATCCATGCTAGTTTCTGGATGTGCAGTCATTTCCTGCTGTCGTCTCCTTAGCCTGTTCCTCCTCCTGTTCAAAGGACTCTGATTGGGTCTGATTACAGATGTTTAATCAAGATGATCCAGCGATGCAAGGTTAGAAAAGACCAATAGATGACCACCAAGGGGGTGTGGCTTGTCTGTAAAGGGGCGTGGTTAAAATGGGTCACAGGCCCCCTGGAATACTGATTTGTCATCCGGTGTGCCAATCCAAAATTCTTCACTGCGATTGGCTATTTCTTATTTCAGAGGTGGAGTTGAATGTAAAATTTAGAGTTGATGTTTTTTTTTTATTGTGGAAAATATTTATTTCTAAGAGCTTTAAGTTAAATCTCTTTTAAGCTTTTAAAATAAAAATTCATACATCACCACATATTTTTTAAAAATCTTTTTAGGACAGAATGTTGGCCAGAATATTAAGTGATAATAATACTAATTATACTACAACTACTACTACAACTAATAATAATAACAATTAAACTATTAATAATGGTAATAATAATTACAATGATGATGATGATAATAAAAATAAAAATAACAATAATAATGATAATAATGATAAAAATAACAACAACAATAATAATTATTATTATTATCATTATTATTATTTGTTATTATTAGAATATTGACTAATGTGTTAATACACAAAGGGCGAAGATACATTATTGATTAGTAAATAAGAATCAACATGTTTGGATGCATCTGCATTGAAGTGTTTTTGTGGATTATTGTGGTGGGGAGCAGGAAAAGATTTTAACCTTGAGGGAGGAAAAATAATTAAAGGATAACAAAAGGAAAATAATTAAGACTGGCTGATTTAAATGACCACATTTATGTACACAAACACTAAAAATTTGATTTTTGGTAAAGCTCATTGAGCTCAGTATGCTTGTTGTGGTATTATTAAAACAGTTTGTGTACTTTTTATTGATTAATTAATGAATAATTATTCTGAAAGAGTCCTAATTAAAGTCAAACTTCAGCCTCTTTGAATAACTCGGAACAGTTTTGTTTTTTAAGCGACTGCTCGGTGAAATAAAGACATCATTCAGAGAACAAGGAGCCAATCACTGCTGCTGCACTCCAGCTGTCACCATGGAGACGCCCTTCAACCCAATGACAACACACACACTCACACACACACACACACACACACACACACGGAGGCTAAAAACAAGCGAGTCATTTGAATTTCAGAGAAACTTTCTGGAGACAAAGACGGAAAAACTGAATCCAGAGGAGCAGCCCGGTGATTGACAGCTGCAGTCAACACACACACACACACACACACACATGCACACACACAGTCTGGTTTTTGAGTTTTGAAGCTTTTAAGTGGAAAACATTTTATTCTGAAGTCGACCAATTAAAGTTTTCACTGCAGCCTCACTCACAGATAAACCTCTCGTTCCGTTGGAGTTGGCACAGTTTGGATCAGGGCTGTTCAATTCTGTTTGTCCTCCATTTTAACCCCATGTTCTCCACCACTGGTGTCCAAACGACGGCTTGGGGATACACTTTGTCCCATCGTTTAGTCCTCACAGTGGTGCAGCGATGATGTATTTCTGTAGTCCAGCCTGAAGTTCTCATGGTGCTGCCAGTGTAAAGTGTAATGGTGCGTTCACACCGGACGCTACTTGTACTACCTCGGCGATCAACCTCCATTCAAAGTCCATGTACAGCCGCGATGGGGCGGGGCTAACCCTCCCGCGATGTGACCGCCGCATACAAGACAATCACTACACTCGTCGCGCGATGTCAAAGTTAAAAAAAAGTTGATCTATTCAGGCGATGTCGTGTGTGGCTGTGCAGCATCAGCCAATCAGCAGTGTGTGTACGTGTAACGATACCCGAGACAAACAGTTATTCATCCGGACTACAGGACGGATGAGTTCCGTCTAGGCGGAACTAATGTCAGCGAGGACATTAACGAGGGCAAGAACTTGACCTCCTGAGCAGAGTTTTAAACCCTGAGTGAAGCAAATTCAAATCAAAATAATCCAAAAGTGCAGCGACAACCTCCTTGCTATAAAGAAGTTTGTAGTTTTGTTTTGTGTCTTTCATTTAATAAAGAAATGTGGTCTTTATCTGATAAAACTGCTGCTAAAGCTGGTAGCATCTATGCTAAGCTGTGTGTGTGCAGTCACTTCCTGCTGTCGTCTCTGCAGTCACTATTTTAATCAGAGGGAAAAAGGGAATTTTATACAGATGATTACAGCTTTGACTTAGGCAGTTTTTTTCTTAAGTACAAGGGTAGTACAAAAAAGAAATAAGAATAAATAAAAAATAGAAAACAAAATTAAAATGTAGTATAAATGAAAATAAACCTCACAAATGCAGTGTCGATACTAAATGTACGTCAGGAACAAATACAAATGTCTGATGGGAGGAAAGTGCAGCTTTTTGTGAGCATGGTTGTACAGTTGTGCAAATTAATTGGAAAGCTGTTTAACCATTTTAAAAAGTGACTGCAGACTAATGTTTTCATGATCATTTTTTTCATTTTTCCTTCATTATAAGGCATTTTTTTGATATTTCAAATTTACTGGTGGGCCATATTGAGAACATAGGGGGGCCGCATGTTGCCTCTGGGCCACCAGTTGCCCATCTCAGGTTTATAGCCTGTGCTTTACGTAACTCTAAATCTGTATTATCGTTGAGACCTCCTGAGGGGTTGTGAGGGGCCTTTTAAAAAATCTTTAAGTACCAAGTTTGCAACTTCATTTTAAAATCCGTTCTCGTCCCTTTATCCTCCTGACATCTACTTTGTAAATATTTTGTTATTAACTGTCACTTCCTGTTTGCAGGCTCCTCCTTCCTGTTTGTGAACACATCAGGTCGTTACGCTGGCGAGCGCGCTCAGATGATGCTGCCCCCCCTCAGGGAGAACGACACCCACTGCCTCAACTTCATGTTCTACAGAGCGGGGGGCCGGGAGGGGGCGGCGCCCGCCACAATCAACGTTTACATCAGAGGTACGCACGCTCATCACAAATGCACACAGCTGGGTGGAACTATGAGATAGATGTAGGCAGGGCTTTGGAGTACATGGGCGAAGTCAGAAGGTGATAACGGTGATTTATTTCCTGCAGAGAACAACAGTCCTCTGGGAGTTCCCGTCTTTAACTCATCCGGCCCTGCCTACCACATTTGGAAATCGGTGGAGCTTGCAGTGTCCACTTTCTGGCCAAACCACTACCAGGTAACAAACGCACTTGACCCCAGGTTAGCTTAAAGGGACACACTACCTTTTTTTGTTTTCATGTCTTTCCTCACTCCAGAGTCCATGACAGGCAGACTAACACGTCTTATGACTCTGCGTGCAGTAACAAGAAAGAGACGGGCAGAGCTTGCCTATAGCTACGTAGCTTAGCTCAAACACTTGGAGTCAATGGGAAGTGTAAGCCTGCCTCTCTCTACAGTCATCAGATAAACTCTTCAGCAACTCTAAATGAACCTGTGTGCTTGTTGTGACTCGTTTTTTATGTTATCTTCTACTTTTATCGTATTTTTTTCTTCTACTTGACTTTGTGGGGTCTGAGATGAGACAAGGTCGCGGGTTTTTCCTTCAAATCAACGCCCCTGCTGGCCAGCCAAAGACTAAGAATCAGGCAAAACCCTTAAAGTACATTAAGTCATTAAAGTGCTGTACAGTAGATAAACAGTAATGATGAACATATGAGGTAAAGCAGATAAAAAGAGATTCAATAAATAGTCGATAAATAGTTAAGGATTGCATTCTAAAATGCTAGAATCGAGTGATGCTAAAAACCCTAGAGATGTGACGTGTTAATGATAAGTTGTGACTGAACCGTTCATTTGCGAGGTTTTCTTAAATGAAACCTGCCTGCACACACAATCAAACGAATGGAGTCAATCTGCTTGTCATGGACTCAGGAGTGAGGCAAGACACAAAAACAAACAAAAGAAAAGATGTTGGTGTATCCCTTTAATTATTAAACGTCTTTAGTGTTCCCGCCTCAGTCCGTAGAGATGTAAAGGAGACCATGCTTGAATTTGGATACTCAATGGCGTGCAGAGCTGTAAAGACGATCTGTGAACTCATAAACCTGCCTCCACACAGCAGGACCTCATTTAGGAAGATGTAAACGTAGGGGAAGGTTTCAGTGTTGCAGTCAGGGAGAAGAGAGAATAAGAAGGATCCACACCAGCAGCAGCAGAGTACCTCTATGTGGAAACAATAGTTTTCAGTGTTTGGATCTTTAACCCTAAGGATGAAGTCTTGGATCTGTTCAAACACATTATAATAACATTTATGAACATATGACCAGGGACAGGTAAGGAGAGGAGAGAAAGATGAAATGAGGAGGAACAATGGAAAGGATGTAGGAGAGAAGAAGGGAAGGATAGAGAGAGGAAAAGAGGGATGAATTAGAGAGGAAAGGAAAGGAGAAGGAAGAAAGGATTGAGACGTTAAGGCAGAAGGTATGGACAAAGGGAATGACAGAGGAAACAAGAAAAGGAAAGAGGAATGAAGAGAAGTAAAGTCACAGAGTGAAGAACAAAGGAAAGGAAAGAAGGAAAGAGGGAAGGAGAGAAGAAGGGAAGTAAAGTCAGAGAGAGATGACCAAAGGGAAGGACAGAAGGAAAGACGGAAGGAGAAAAGAGAAGCAAAGTGAGAGAGAGATGAAAAAAGGGAAGGAAAGAGGGAAGGAGAAAAGAGAAGCAAAGTTAGAGAGAGATGAATAAAGGGAATGACAGAAGGTAAGAGGGAAGGAGAAAAGACAATAAAAGTTAGAGAGAGATGGAAAAGTGGAAGGACAGAGTAAAGGAAAGAAGGACAGATGGAAGGAAAGACAGTAGGAGACAAGAAGGGGACGTAAAGTCAGAGAGATGAACAAAGGGAAGGACAGATGGAAGGAAAGACAGGAGGAGAGATGAAGAGAAGGAGAGAAGTGAAGTCTGAGATGGATGGACTAGGAATGATAGAGGGAAGGAAGGAAGGACAGATGGAAGGAAAGACAGTAGGAGAGAAGAAGGGAAGAAAAGTCAGAGATAGATTGACAAAAGGAAGGACAGAGGGAAGGAGAGAAGGAAAGAAGGACAGAGTGAAGGAAGGATGGAGAGAGAGAAGAAGGGAAGAAAAGTCAGAGATAGATTGACAAAAGGAAGGACAGAGGGAAGGAGAGAAGGAAAGAAGGACAGAGTGAAGGAAGGATGGAGAGAGAGAAGGAGAAAAGAGAAGCAAAGTTAGAGAAAGATGGAAAAAGGGAAGGACAGAAGGAAAGAGGAAAGGAGAGAAGAAGGGAAATAAAGTCAGAGAGATGAACAAAGGGAAGGACAGATGGAAGGAAAGACAGGAGGAGAGATGAAGAGAAGGAGAGAAGTGAAGTCTGAGATGGATGGACTAGGAATGATAGAGGGAAGGAAGGAAGGACAGATGGAAGGAAAGACAGTAGGAAAGACAGAAGGGAAGAAAAGTCAGAGATAGATTGACCAAAGGAAGGACAGAGGGAAGGAGAGAAGGAAAGAAGGACAGAGTGAAGGAAGGATGGAGAGAGAGAAAAAGTCTGGAGAGAGGAATGATAGAGGGAAGGAAGGAAGGACAGATGGAAGGAAAGACAGTAGGAAAGACAGAAGGGAAGAAAAGTCAGAGATAGATTGACCAAAGGAAGGACAGAGGGAAGGAGAGAAGGAAAGAAGGACAGAGTGAAGGAAGGATGGAGAGAGAGAAGGAGAAAAGAGAAGCAAAGTTGGAGAGAGATGAACAAAGGGAAGGACAGATGGAAGGAAAGACAGGAGGAGAGATGAAGAGAAGGAGAGAAGTGAAGTCAGAGAGAGATTGACAAAAGGAAGGACAGAGGGAAGGAGAGAAGGAAAGAAGGACAGATGGAAGGAAATACAGTAGGAGAGAAGAAGGGAAGTGAAGTCAGAGGGGTCGACAAAGGGAAGGACACTTGGAAGGGAAAGAGGAAAGGAAAAAAGGACAGATGGAAGGGAAGACAGTAGAAGAGAAGGGAAGTGAAGTCAGAGAGATAGACAAAGGGAAGGACAGAGGGAAGGAGAGAAGGAAAGAAGGACAGATGGAAGGAAATACAGTAGGAGAGAAGAAGGGAAGTGAAGTCAGAGAGAAGGACTTGGAAGGGAAAGAGGAAAGGAAAAAAGGACAGATGGAAGGAAAGACAGTAGGAGACAAGAAGGGAAGTGAAGTCAGAGAGATCGACAAAGGGAAGGGCAGAGGGAAAGAGGGAAGGAAAGAAGGACAGATGGAAGGAAAGACAGGAGGAGAGATGAAGAGAAGGAGAGAAGTGAAGTCAGAGAGAGATGGACTAGGAAGGACAGAGAGAAGGAAAGAAGGACAGATGGAAGGAAATACAGTAGGAGAGAAGAAGGGAAGAAAAGTCAGTGGTTGACCGAAAGAAGGACAGAGGGAAAATGGGAAGGAAAGAAGGACAGATGGAAGGAAAGACAGTAAGAGAGAAGAAGGGAAATAAAATCAGAGAGATTGACAAAGGGAAGGGCAGAGGGAAGGAGAGAAGGAAAGAAGGACAGAGTGAAGGAAAGACAGTAGGAGAGATGAGAGAAGTAAAAGCAGAGACAAATAGACAAAAGGAAGGACAGACTGAAGGAAAGAAGGACAGATGGAAGGGAAGACAGTAGGAGAGAAGGAGAGAAAAGAAGTCAGATGGATGCAATAGGGAGGACAGAGGGAAGGGAAGAAGGACAGATGGAAGGAAAGACAGTAGATGAAAAGGAGGGAAGTAAAGTCAGAGAGAGATTGACAAAGGGAAGGAGTGAAGGAAGGAATTCAGAGAGGGATAGATAAGGATTATTAAAGCATCCACAGCAACAGAGCACTTTTATGTTGTTCGATATTTAACCCTAAGGTCCACGTCTTGGATTCAAACCCTTTATAACCACGTTTACGGACATGACCGCTGCTCCATGAAAACATCAATGAACAGCTTCAGTCATTCCGTCAGTGCACCTTCATCATCCTCACCATCACGGCTCCACGACGCTCTGCTGTCAGGCTGCAGGAGCTCCAGAAGGTTCTGACTGCACCAGCATCCAGGCTCTGTTTACTCTGTTTAAATACAGAGGAACTTCAAAATACGATCAATGATGGCGTCCTCGGGTAGCTCTGCTGGAGAACACACACACACACACGCACACACTCACCCACACACACTCGGTCTCTGGATGTGGTTGATCCACAGTGAAAGCTCCTTTATGTGGCTTTTAAAGCTCTGTCATCTCTAAACCGTATGAGGGCTGAAGCTAATTGGTTCAACACACACACAAATATACACACTCACACCAACACACTCACACATACACACACTAACACAAACGTACAGCAGCAGGAAGTTATTTTCTCTCTCCATGGGAACCTTCTGATGCCAAAAAGGTTTTTGCTCCGTGGGCTCCTGTCAGACAAAGAGCAGGGCTAAACAGCGTCTAAAAAATCTGTTCAATTAAAACATGACTCACAGATAATAACAGATGTTTATTAAAAATCAGCCACAGGAACCAGACGATCGTAAACAGGACAGAGAGTATGGAAATGGATGCATGGTAGGGCTGTCACTTTCCCCAATTATCAGCTCCAAACTGGTTTTAAACAGACTTTGAACGTATCTAAACGTCTGCCCCACGCCAGCCCTGCTGCAGCACAGACTCTTTTTACTGTTTCATCAGATTCACCAGAACAGCAGCAAAACAGCAGAATTTTCAGTCTTCTATGAATTTTAATGAAAACACCATCCTGAAGACAAAACACCACAAAACTCAGGAGAGAGTTCAGAAGCTTTAAACTCAAAATAATACATTTCTTCCAAAAGAGACTGAACAAATCGACTGTCTGACTTTTTAACACTTCAGAAAAATAACTGAAATTATCTGGACCGTACTGGTTGAGTGTCAAACAAAAGGACAATGAGAAAAAAAGTAAAATCACCTGGAAAAGCTTGAATTGTCCTGGAATATAATTTATTTTCCTTTAACCTTGTTAGGCAACAAAATCAAACAGAAGAAATGATGCACACTTGTCCATAAAATATGAGAAAAAAAATAACACAAGTTAAGGAATAAAATAACTCAAAACAATGGTTATAGAAAAATAATGCTAAAAAATGGCAAAATAAAGTTTAGGCTACTTAAATAGTAAATCATCAAAATATATCTATAAAAAACAGAGAAAATACAGATAAAAATAATTATAAACTCTAAATTCTAAATCTAATAAATTCATTGATTCTACCGAGACAGTACATAAAGCCAGACTAAAAGATAGCAAGCCGATAATGCTCATGCCAGAGAGTTAAAAATAAATACATCTATGTAAGGGGGGTTGAAAACATCCTGAAAAAGTCCTGGAAAATCATTTCCAGGAAAGAGTGGGAACCTTGCTTTACGCAGGTCATTGATTCTCTATCTTTTTTTTTAAACATCGTAGCTACAGTTGGATACAGAGCTAAAACACTGCAGCTTTCTTTCTCCTTCTCTGTTATCAGAGCAGTGACGGTTAGTCAAGTAGTCGTGACTAAGTCGATGATCAAAATATTCAAATAGTCCTTGTGTTTTTTGTTTTTTAAGCGTTGTTTTCTCTCAAAACTGTGGCTGAACCTCCGCTGTCTTGTCTGCCTTTCTGTTCTTAACACATGTGCAGTAAACGTAATCTGGGTTAGCCATGATGTCACCAGAAGAGTTATGACCAAACAGTATAATGGCTAACCGGCAACGAAGCTAAAAAGTTTGGGGGCATTTTACCAAAACAGAAGAGAAGAATGTGCAATGCAAAATCTGCAAGGCTGAACTTGCCTTCCATTGCAGCATCTGAAAAGGAAGCACATTGCGATGGATTCGATTTCTGACAAAGACAGACAGTCGTCTTGATAAGCTAATTGGATAGTTAGCTGCTTCCATTAGCATCAACAGTTTGTTGACCAGACGTCACCGATTTACGAGGACATTCTCTGTTTTGAATGACCTGTCCCCGGATAGAGCTGTCCCCAAAAATGTGCCTGATTTCAGTGTTTTACTGCTGTGTGTCTACTATAACACAGATTTTTACTACAGCTGTGGAGGAAACAGAAAGCGTGAGGGAGCATGCTGAGTGTAAATTAAGACAACAGTTATTGTGTTGCCAAGTCCGCTCATTAAAAGTGACTTTGGATTATCAACCAGCTGCCCATGACAAAGCAAGACATGAGTATGGTTGGTAGTTTGTCCTTTCTTCACCCCTGTTTCCTAATTATCACACTCGCAGGAATCAACCCAGCACACCCTAAACACACTCACGCATGTGGCATGCACAACTATGCAGGAGACATAGTTGCCAGGTCTGCTCATTATAAGCGGTTTGGGCCACCAGCTGCATGCTGGTGCAGAATGCTACAGGTCATGCATGATGTGACCAGTCAACTAATCGCAAAAATAGTCGTTGACTAGTCAATTACTAAAATAGTCGTTTGTGGCAGCCCTACTGCTTTGTTGTCAACTATATTACGAATAAACTTTGTCTATTCCTGTGCCTGAAATAATAAGTATAAATGAAACAGAGATGAGGAAGAATGTTTGCTGATAACTCACCAGTAGAGGCTAACAAAACTTCATGACTACGATGACTGATATTTCAATGATTAAATAATAAGATAAGTACTGAAATGCAGAATATTGCAATAATCAATGCGTGGATATCTTCTTCCACCCCTAACAGACAGAAACAGACAAGGCTGAGGTTACACTCATGATATCGTCACAGCAGGAGTCACTAATTAGCTACCTCACCAACAGATTCACCTCGTTAATGAAACAGAGTTAACGAGGGAGAGGAGGAAGAGGAGGATGGACTGAATGAGGACAGGAAGGAGGAATTGATTAACGGGATTAAAAGAGAGCCGAGGGTACTTTGACAAAAGTTAGTAAAAGAAAGGAGAAAGGTGTTAGGACGAGAAGGGAAGGACTGAGAAATAAAGAGAAGGACGAGGAAGAAAGAGAGGAGAGGAAGATGAAAAAAAAGGAGGAATAATGGAATGGATGTAGGACAGGAGGTAAGGAGGGGAGGGCACAAAGAGGCAAAGAAGGATATAGAGTAGGAGAGAAGGAGGAATGATAGACGAAGGAAAAGAAGGAGAGAGGAAAGGATTGAGTGAAAAGAGGAAAAGCTGAGATGGACAGAGGGAAGAGCAGAGGACAGGAGAGAAGGTAAGGAAAAAGGGAATAGAAGGAAGAAGAGTTAAATCCAGAGAGGATGGAAATAAGGGAAAGAGGAAAGGAGAGAATTACTGAAGGAAGGAAAGAAGAGAAGAAGGGAGGAGAGAAAAGCAGAGAAAGATGGACAAAGGAAAGGACAGAGGGAAGGAGAGAAGAAAGGTGGGCAGGAAAAAGGGAAGGAAAGAGGTGTTAGGACAAGACAAAAGAAGGACAGATATAAAGAGAAGATGAAAGATGAAAAGGGAGAAATAATGGAAAGGATGTAGGACACGAGGTAAGGAGGTAAGGGTACAGAGAGGCAGACAAGGATGCAGGATAGGTGGGACGGAGGAAGGATAGAGGAAGGAAAAGAAGAATAAAGTAAAGAGGAAAGGAATGAGTGAAAGGAGAAGCAATGTCAAAGAGAGAAGGACAGAGGAGGAAAGGAAAGGTTGGAGGGAAAGAGAGAAGGAAAGAGGAAAGAAGAGAAGGTAAGAAAAACGGGATGGAAGAAATAAGAGTTAAATTCAGAGGGGATGGAAAAAAGGGAAAGAGGAAAGGAGAGTATGACCGGGGGAAGGAAAGAAGAGCCGAGGAGGATAGTAAAGCCAAAGAGAGAAGGAAAGGACAGAGGGAAGGAGTAAAGGTGTCAGGACAAGACAAAGGAAGGACAGAAATAAAGAGCAGGACAACGAAGAAGAGAGAAAGATGAAAAAGGAGAAATAATGGAAAGGATGCAGGACAGGAGGTAAGGAGGGAAGGGCACAGAGAGGCAGAGAAGGATAAAGAGTAGGTGGGATTGAGGGAGGATAGAGTAAAGAAAAGAAGAATGAAGGAAAGGAATGAGGAGAAGCAAAATCAGAGAGAGAAGGACACAGGGATGGAGAGAGGGAAGGAGAGAAGGACATGTAAAGTCAGAAAGGAGAGGAGAAAAGTGGGAATGAGAGAAAGAGTTAAAATCAGAGAGAAAATGGAGGGAGAGAAGGAAAGCAGGATGGTCAGAAGGACAGAGGGAAGGAGAGAAGAAGAGGGTTAAAGTCAGAGAGAGATGGATGGAGGGTCGTGAAGCAGACGGTGTCGGGGCGGAGGGAGCGAGGAGCTGCGGGAGGAGCAGGAAGAAGAAGAATAGAGGGAAGAGGAGTCAGGAGAAGGAGAGGAGGAGGACTTCCTGTTTCTTGGTGCAGACAGGAAGTGTGTGCCGCCGGTTTCCGTAGCGATAAGGCTGAGGAATGTTCTCACACGCTCTGGTCGGTGAGGTGGTCCATCTGAGATAAATGTTCAGTCTGAGCTGCTGGGGGAGGAGAGACCAGAGTATCAACAATCTGACAACTGATAACAAAGTACTATAATAATACAGATAAATATAAAAATAAACTCTCTGACACCCCCGCGGCTCAGATTAATGAGCTCTGCCGAGGGAGAGGAGTCAAAGAATTTCAAAAACTCACCGAGTTTGGACTCTCACATTTAACTTCCTGACCTTGTCACCGAAGCAAAACAAATGTTTTTGTTATTGTGTTAACCAAATTTTGACAACCTCTATCTGACACAGCCTTGTTTTTTAGCTAACACAGTCCTTTTTTCATTGTCAAGGTAAAAACATTGAAAAATCTTCACTTTTGTACCATCTACAGTTCACCGAGTTTGGACTCTCACATTTAACTTCCTGACCTTGTCACCCAAGCAAAACAAATGTTTTTGTTATTGTGTTAACCAAATTTTGACAACCTCTATCTGACACAGCCTTGTTTTTTAGCTAACACAGTCCTTTTTTCATTGTCAAGGTAAAAACATTGAAAAATCTTCACTTTTGTACCATCTACAGTATGTAGTTTTTATCTAACAAAGCTCGGGTCCCTGACTCTTGGTACTAATCAAGGGAGGGAAACTTTGGTTCCTGTGAGGGCCTCATTAAGATAAGATAAGATAATCCCTTATTGACCCCTAGAGGGGAAATCCAAATGTGCCAGCAGCTCAGAGTAAAGAAACATGGAAGAGATAAACAATATAACAGTGATGTAGTGATCACAGTTACATAATGTTTTTTAGTTCTGAATTAATTATTCAGAATTAAACAATTCTGAATTAGAGTTTTCTCCTTCATGTTTACATGGAAATAGGGGTGTGCAATATGATGATATTAAATCGTTAAGGATTATAACAATTCAATATCATCATAAAGCAGAAAGATCATCAGATCGTCTGTGTGGGCGCAGAGACTTTGACGTGCACCCAACTAGCCAATCGTAGCACATTAAGCTCAGTGCATGATGGGATCTCCTGTTTGGTTATGTAGCATGAAGCCATGGCGGAAAGAAAAAAGGAGATAAAAGCTTGAAGATGTCTGAACAAAAATCTGTTCTAAAGAAGCTGTATTATTCACTCAGATTATAGACATTGCAGTTAGATAACATTTGTTTTAAATTGTTGCACTTTAAGAGATAATGTTGATATTGTTGTTCATTACCTTTTATGTTTACATTTATTGCACATTTGTATATAAAGTGCACAATTTAAATTAAAACCTGTTCAGAAAGTTTCTTTAGCTTAAATTGTCCTTTTTTTCTTTTAGGGTTTTACATGTTTTAGATGTTAAACATAGGGAAAAAATGGTCAAACATGCAAATTAGTCTAGAAAAATCAACGTAAAAAAGAATTGTGATAAAATCGTGATCGTGATTTTATTTTAAAAAATCGCGGATATGATATATTTTTGCTCAGATATTCTATAGTTGTTCAAAAACAGGCACTGGAATTTCAGCTGAACAAAGGCATTGGTCTAACAGCTGACAGTAGATTAGGTTATTCTATTTTACTTTTATTTTTCTTGTTAAATCCTGATGTTTTCACGAAAAAAGTTAGTTTTTGCAATGATATTCGATATCCCCAAACCAAATATTATCTTTGCACATTTTTACCACATCAAGATATTGCATCATAAATCCAAAATTTCTGATGAAAGGCAGATTGGGTATTATACCTACATACAGATTTATATACAGATCATTTTGTATTTTTTATTTTCAATTTTGGTGTAACTCGCATGTGAATAGTTTTATTAAACAGGAACAATTCATACAATTCAGATTTCGCCTTTTCTTTAATTCACTCTCAATTAATGTTTGTCAAAGAGATATTTGTGAGTCTTTAACAAACTCCACTAAATTACTTTTTATACCGTTGATGCATGGTGTCTACTGTTGTGGTCAGATGCCCTCAAAATAAAATATTGAAAAACAAATTTACATGATTTTTAACATGTCTGAAAGTAAAAACAATGTTTTTTAAAAGTATTGCTTAGTGATTTATTAATTCATCCATAAAAGGGTAAAGTTTTGTGAAATATAGTTAAAAAAAATGGCTGCCATAATATTGATGGTGTCATGTTGACCATATTGATGCATGTGTTCCAGGTTGTGTTCGAGGCAGTCAGCAACGGTCAGAAAGGAATCCTCGCCATCAAGGACATCACCCTGCAGGGACACCAGTGCAGTACGTACACACACACACACACACACACACACACACACACACACACAAACAAACAGAGAGGCCCCGCCCCCTTGTAGAACAGCCCCCTAATTGGTTAACGAGGTTTGGCTGCTTAATTGAATAACGATGTTAAAAGTTGAGCTGGCATCCAGAATCAAGGTCAGAGTGTGTGTGTGTGTGCAGACGGGGGAGCTCATTAAAATATAAATTGATTAGTGTGGACTTTGATCCATCCGTCTGTTTATCTACCTGCCCGTCTGAGCGCGCTCGTTTTGATACTGCTTTGTTTTTATAGCACACACACACACACACACAGGAACACAGGCAGCACACACACATTTTAGAGAGCCTGAGTGTGTGTGTTTGTTTTCCATCAGCTGATTGGTCGATGTGGAGGTAAAAACAGGCAGAAACAGTTTCAGGTCAAAGATGTTTACTCAGGGTTTAACACACAAACAAACAAACACACTCCAGCCTCCAGGATCCATTTTCTGATTGGATGAAAAGTTTCACTTCCTGCCTCTGAAGTTTGGGTAAAGGTCAGAACCTTTTCTTAAAGGTCCACCACCTGTAGATCAGTGTTCAGCTTTTTAATGTTGTTGAAGAGTCTTGTGGAGCAGAAGAACATGACACCTTTACAAAAGTCTCAGCCCACAGAGAATCTTAAAATGCTCTGATTTTACTTCCTGGGCTTTATGATGTCATAACTATACAGTCTCCACCCACATGTGTGCTTGCTGCTCGTCACAGGCAGACGCCATGACTGTTTTGAAAGTTTAATCATCAGTCTGTAGCCCCTCCTCCTCCCTCCCATCGGACATCATTTGAACGGCCAATCAGAGCAGATACCTGGAAGGTGAAGATGTCAGCATGTGAGCTCTGTGTGTTTGTTTTTACAGTGAGCACGCCTCACTTCCTGCACATTAAAGGAGTGGAGGTGAACGCAGGACAGACGGCGACTTTTCACTGCACCGTCAACGGACGTCCACAGAGTAACCTGCTGCTCTACCTGCAGGTACGGTTATTACATCATCATTGAAACATCATCAGTACATGATCATGGCAGCATCAGAACGTCATGAAAACATTATCAAGACACTGTCATGACTTTTTTTAAAATTATAAGTAGAGCTTTATTGAACCTATGAAAAAACACTTACATTATAATCCGAAACCCACATAGTCTGTTTAACATATTTACATGATATAAAAAAGATGTTAATAATATCAATGAAATAGTAGTTGCAATAGTCATAACCATAGCAGAAAATGTAAAAAATGATCAAAAAAATTAAAGTCATTTATACAAACATATTCACAGACACAATTTGAATTAAAGTTAAATCTTTTCATTAACCAAAGAATGTAAAATGTACATAATAATAATAATAACAGAAATAATAATATTAAACTTGAAAGGTCATAGATATGTGTCTCCATCAACTTTGCACCATAATATTACATCATTAAGACATCATCATGACATAATCAAACCGCCCTCATGACACCATCATGACATCATTGAAACATCAAGACATAATCATGACATCATCATGACATCATCAAGACATCAAGACAACATTGAAACGTCAACATGACATCATCAAAATATTTTCATGACATCATCCAGACATCATCATTACATCATGACATCATTGAAACTTCATCCTGACATCAAGACATTATAAAGATATTGTGACTTCATTGAAACGTCATCATGACCTCAAGACATCATGACATCATCATGACATCACCATAGAATCGTTATGACATCATTGAAACGTCTTCATGACAACATTAAGATATCATTACATCATCATAAAATCATTACGACATTATCAAGACATCATCATATATCAGATATTATCAATGTATCATTTATTCTATGTTGTGTACCATAATTATGTTATTTTATATTAACATGTCTTTCAGAACTAATCATTTCATAACATGAAAAAAACAATTAATTATCAACCATCATAATTTTTCATCAGATGACTAATGCATATGTAATAAATCTATTTACATTGTTTACTCATCTTGAATGTGTTTATATATTTCCAAGCAATCAGATTAACAGAAGTAAAGTCAATTATTTGATTTCTTGACAATATCCAATCCTACAGAGAATCCTTTATCTTCTTTATATAATCAAATATAAACTTCAGGCTGAGATCCTGTTGTATGCAGATGATACCCTGATGTCTAAGTTCTGCCATCATCCGCAGTGCTCACTGGGATTGTTCTTTATAGTGTAGATTGTTTATTATCCATCCATCCGCCCAACTATCAGTTGGTCCACCCATCTATCTGTCCGTTCTTCCATCCGTACATCCATCTATCCATTTTCAGTGCTTTAACTCTCCGGTTTTTCCTGGTTGTCAGGGGATGGGCGGTCGTCAAGCAGCCGTCAGGGAAACCAAACCGGTGAACTCTCGGCGATATGTGGCAGGATTCGATGTGGAGAACACGACGAAGGGCGACTCTGGACGATACCGCTGCATCGCCCAATCAGAGCGGGGAGTGGGCGTGTCGTCTTACGCTGACCTCACAGTGAAACGTGAGTCCTGCCTTCTGATTGGCTATTGATACTATGCTAATCTATTTTTGAATTATTTATATTTCAATTTTGTGTTTATGGTTTATTTTCCTTTTGTATGTGATTAAGTTATTTTTCAAACTTATGACTTAACTTTAATACAGATTAATTTTGATTAGTTTCTTTTTCTAAAAAGCCGTTTTGTTGATTTGTTTCTCCGGTGTGATGACAGCTCTGATTGAGTTTTAAATGATTATTGATTATTAGGCCAGCCCTTTGAAGGTGATTATTGTGACCTTTATAGGAGTCATGATGAATCTCTCTTGACCTCCTGCTCCCCACATCACCCTGTTGCTCGCCATCTCCCTCTCGCTCGCCACTCTCTCCCCCTCTCTCCAACTCTCTCCTCCCCTCACTCGCCCTCTCTCCCCTTCATGCTTGCCCTCTTTCTCTCTCCCCTCTCTCTCTCCCCTCTCTCTCCCCACCGTCTCTCAACCCCATTGCTCACGCTCTCTCTCCCCTTCCTCCCTCATACCCTTTCCCCTCCTCGCTCACCATCACTCACTCTGTCCCCCTTTGCCATCCCTCTCTCTCTCTTACCCACTCTAACCCCCCTTACTCCCCAATCATTTGCCCTCTCTTTACAACTCTCTATCTCCTTCTCCTCCCCATTTACCTCTCTCCCCTATCTCGCTCTCTCTCTCACCCTCCTCTCTCAGCCTCCGTCTCTCTCTCCCCCTCCTCGCTTGCCCTCCCTCTTTCTCCACCATATCTTCACTTTCTCTCTCCCCTTTACCACTCTCCCACTCCCCACTCACCCTCCCTTTCACCCCATACCTTTACTTTCTCTCTCCGCCATATGCTCGCCTTCCCTTTCTCTTCCCCATACCCTCCCTCTCTCTCCCCCATTCTTTCACTCTCTCTCTTCCCTCCTCTCTCATCCTCCCTTTCTCTCTCCCCCTCCTACTCGCCCTCCCCCTTTCCCCATTCCTTCACTCTATCTCCCTATTCCTTCACTTTCTCTCTCCTCTTTACCACTTTCTCCCCCATTGCTTCTATTTATCTCTCCCCTTTACCACTCTCTCTCCCCATTCCTTCTATTTCTTTCTCCCCTTTATCACTCTATCTCCCCATTCCTTCTCTTTCTCTCTCCTCTTTACCACTCTCTCCCCATTGCTTCTATTTATCTCTCCCCTTTACCACTCTCTCTCCCCATTCCTTCTATTTCTCTCTCCCTTTATCACTCTCTCCCCATTCCTTCACTCTCTCTCTCCCGTTTACCACTCTCTCCCTTCTATTTCTCTCTCCCTTTTACCACTCTCTCCCCCATTCCTTCACTTTCTCTTTCCCCTTTACCACTTCCTCTCCCCATTCCTTCACTCTCTCTCTCCCCTTTACCACTGTCTCCCTTCTGTTTCTCTCTCCCCTTTACCACTCTCTCCCCCATTCCTTCACTTTCTCTTTCCCCTTTACCACTTCCTCTCCCCATTCCTTCACTCTCTCTCTCCCCTTTACCACTGTCTCTCCTCTTTCCTTCTCTCTATCTCTCCCCTTTACCACTTATTCTCCCCATTCCTTCTCTCTATCTCTCCCCTTTACCACTCTTTCTTCCCATTCTCTCTCCCCTTTACCACTTTCTCTCCCCATTCCTTCACTCTATCGGTCCCCTTTTCCACTCTTCCTTCCCGGTCCTTCACTCTTTCTCCCCCATTCCTTCACTGTCTCTTTCCCCTTTACCCCTCTCTCTCTTCCACCCTCCTTCCCCATTCCTTCACTCTCTCTCTCCCTCCCTCTCTCTCCCCCGTTCGCTCCCTCTCCCCCCTCCTCGCCCGCCCTCCCTCCCTCCGTCAGATCAGAGCTGCAGTTTGTCACATTTTTATTTTAATGACTCCGTCGTCAAACGAGGAATAAATTTATTACAGCTGCTCACCTCATTACTGCACTCTGAGCGTGTGCGCCTCATTAGGATCTGGGAGTGAGGAGGAGCATCAGCTGCGTTTTGTCGGAGTGTCGTGTTTGTGAAGATGAAACACTCCAAAGTAAAAGCCCCGGTTTGCTTCCTGTTTGCATCCTGTCACGCACACACTCGCCGGCGTTCAGTGTGTTAAAGAGGACTCATTAAACGTGGCATGTGACGGAGCCATCAGCCGACTCATAAACATCACTTTCATCTTGCCTGCAGCAGAGGATTCTGGGTATTTTCTTTACCCATCATGACGATCTGCTCTAACAGAGGAACATCATTTATCACATTTACCTGTCCTTTGGTTCATGTTCTCTTGGCTGATCCTCTGGAGCAAACATCATGATGTCGTGTTTCTCTCGTCGTTTTTAGGATGCACTGATGGATTATCGAGGCCAGACGTTTATTGGCCCTCGGTCAGATGAACAGACATGATCACTAACACAGAGCTATGATGAGGATCAGGCAGGACATTTACGGAGCTTTTTTACTCGGTGGCATCTGCTCAACTTGGTTGTTTTTGGATTTTCAAAACTAATCGATACAGTCTGAATCTGTGGGAACAACAGGCCTGTTAAGACACTGCCTCAAGGCTGCTGGGTACACATTTAGCACCATTTAATTGACTAATTATTTTCATTAAAGTTTTCATCAACAACCTTTCTCCCCTGACGAAAACTAGACAGTAACTAAAAAAAACACGTGCTCCTGAAAAAACTAAATTAACTGACGTTTTTTATCAACAATTAAAAACTAGACTAAAATGTTTGACAGAGACTTAATACAATCAGACCTAATTTGGTCATGTAGAAAGTCGAGGCAAGTTAGGAATATATCCAATCACAGCTACTTTGGTTGTGTGGAAAGGTTGGATGAGTTCAGAGGGACATCCAATCACAGCTGCCTTAGTTTGGTAGTGGTGGGATAAGTTGTTGAGCGATCCAATCAGAGCTGCTCTCTTTATGAATTGATATAAACATGTAGAGCAGTTTCTCTGTTTGTTGTCAGTTCTGAGATTGTAACTTTTCCCTGATTGAAGTTAAATGTGTTTCTGTTATACACTCAAACTTTACTAGCGTTCAATAAAGGGTTATTAGATGTTTCATTTTATCCATGTGTAAAACATGACCTCAGAAATTTAAGGGAACATAAAAAAATGCCGTAAATTTTACACTTCATATTTAATCAACTAAATTTACAACAGATTTCGTCGACTAAAATGTTGTGAAATTTCATCAACTAGAACTCAACTAAAATCAAAACAATGTAGATGACTAAATTATGACCAAACTAAAAGATATTTTAGGCAAAAGACTACAACTAAAACTACATTAAAAAGGGCTGCCAAAAATAACACTGTTAGCACCACAAGTAAATATTGAAAAATCATGTTTGAAGAGTATTTAATCCTGAACACTGTGGCTTCAAATAAGGGTGGACTAAGACTAAAATTAGCACTTTCTGTAATATTTAAGAAAGAAATACATAGAAAATTAAATCACAGGGCTAATTAACAAACCACAGCGGACCTACTTTGTTTTGTTACAAGCACATCCACGGTGATATGCACGCGCGACCTTTGGTTTAGTGCTTATTGTAGTGTAAAAATAGATAATGTATCATAATTTGGTAAATAAAGAGTCTGAACAAGCACACAGGACTGTTTAGAATTGCTGGAAAGTTTATCTGATGACTGTAGGCAGAGGCGGGCTAACAGTACCCATTTACTCCCAGTGTTTGAGCTAAGCTAATTAGCATCTCGTCCCCGTTACTGCACACAGTTGAAGAATGGTGTCTATCTGCTTGTCGAGGACTCAGGAGTGAGGCAAGAAATGGAAACAAAAACAAAGTTGGTGTATCTCCTTAAAACCATCAAGAACTCTGAGCGTCAAAAGTCATTTCAGTGTCAATAGCTCATTCTTCTGTCAGCGAGGATTCTGGCTTACCCATCATGACGATCTGCTCTAACAGAGGAACATCATTACTAAATGTTAACCTTTACAAACTGTCGTTTAATCCTCTAACCTGCAGTTTAAAGAGTCGAGCTTGTGCCAAAGATGTGAGCAGGAAACAGATCAGAGTGTCCAAATCAATCATAACACCGCTGATCGATAATCTGACAGATAACACACCCCTCTGTGTGTGTGTGTGGGGTCGATGGTCTGTCTGATCCCTTCTCAGCCTCGCTGGCAGGTGAGGAGGTATTTGTTGGTCACATGACCTGACACCAATCCCACAATCCCCAGCGGCTCAGCTGCTGATTGAACTGTCACTCAGCGTGTGTGTGTTTTATCTCCGCTCTCAGGTATGTTGGACCTGAACACGGCAAACACGCATCATCAAACTCACTGTGTGTCTGTGTGTGTGTGTGGGGAGGGGGGATGAAGTGGGTCAGAGGAAGTAGAGCAGCACCACCGGGGATTCTGGGTAATAGAATCCAGGTCTGCTCTGATTCGCCGAAGGTCACGAATATTAATTAACTCGTTAACTCCTTCCTCTTTTGTTAAGGCATGTGTGTGTGTTGGTGTGTGTAATTGTGTGTTTATGTGTGATTACCAAACTGATCCTGGTCTTGTTTGTCCCCCAGAGCCCCCTGTACCCATCGCCCCCCCTCAGCTGACAGCCGTGGGTGCCACCTACCTGTGGATCCAGCTGAACGCCAACTCGATCAACGGAGACGGGCCGATCGTCGAGAGAGAGGTGAGGACTGATCCACCATGAGCTGTTAGTCCAGAGGTTTAACTGGACCAGGGTTCTCAACAGGGGGGTTGGATCAATATATCATTTACAAGGCCAAATTGATTTTTTATATTGTTTTATGGAAGCTGAGCGACACGTGGCGCAGCAGGTAGTGCAAAACCACCGGTTCAACCCCTCACTGTGTGGAGTTTCTTGTTCTTCCTGCGCTTGCGTGGGTTATCTTCGGGAACTTTTTAAATCCAAAAACATGCTCATTAGGTTAATCGGAGGCTCCAAATTGCCCTTAGGTATGTGTGTGGGCATGAAAGGTTGTCTGTCTCTCTATGTGGCCCTGTGATTGGCTGGCAACCATCTCTAGGGAACATCTAGAGAAGACATTAGTTAAACATTTTTTTTTCTTTTCATGTCTTGCCTTACTCCAGAGTCCATGACAAACAGATAGACACCATTGTTTTGACTGTGTGTGCAGTAACAAGGACGAGACGGGCAGAGGTTGCCCACTGCTAATTAGCTTAGATCAAACACTGGGAGTCAATGGGTAGAGTTAGCCTGCCTCTATTTACAGTCATCAGATAATCTCTTCAGCAAATCTATACTGTCCTGTGTGCTTGTTATGACTCGTTTTTTTACCATGTTATGTCATCTATTTTATTAGCACTATATTTAATTTTCGAAACAAATACACATGAAACTAAACCAAACATGTAGTTCCTCCTTTAATATTCTGGTTCGAATTGGTAGGTTGTGGATCTTTGTCAGCCTAAATAACATCATCCTCATCCTCTAGAAGTTGATCATGATCCTTAGTAGCAGTCTACTTCTACTCATAAACAAAGGATTTGCTTGCTTGACTAACCGACAAGTACGTCTGCGGTGGTTTGCGCACATGCCATGCAGTTTAGTTTTGTATGTTTTTCTTAGGAAAATTACATTAAGAGCTAATTTTCGTCTAAAAAAAAATAACGTAACATAACATGGTAAAACAAAAAGTGAGTCTCACCAAGCACATAGGACTGTTTAGAGTGGCTGACGAGTTTATCTGATGACTGAAGGTAGAGGCAGGCTAACTCTACCCATTGACTCCCAGTGTTTTGAGCTAAGCTAATTAACAGTTAGCAAACTCTGCCTGTCTCTTCCTTACACGTTAAGTCAAAATAGTGGTGTCTGTCTGCTTGATATGGACTCAGGAGTGAGGCAAGACACACACAAAAAAAAAAAAGTTGGCATGTCCCTTTAAGACTGTTCCCTCAAAAACTGTCTGGACTGTGATATCCACAGACACTCAGCCCTAGACGAGACCCAACTACAGGTCACAAGAAGTCCCATGATGAGTAAAGATGGTCCTCAGGTGCATCTTTGGACATCGTTCTCCTTCATAATTCCTGAATCATGTTTTCAGGTGGAGTATCGGACCATGTCGGGCATGCTGATTGACACCACACCTGTCGATAAGCCCACCCACAAGATTGGACACCTGGACCCCGACACCGAGTATGAGATCAGTGTGCTGCTGACCAGACCCCTGGATGGAGGCACGGGGAGCCCTGGACCACCTCTCCGGGCCAGGACCAAGTGTGCAGGTAGGTCATCAAGCCTTGTTTTTAAGGTTATTTTTGGGGTATTTTGTGCCTTTATTGATATGAGGGAGAGGGATAGTAGATAGGCTTGTGTGAGGAGGAGGAAGAAAGAGTGTGGGGAGGTGGAGGGGTCATTCTGCAGGCTGGATACGAACCCAGGCTTGCAGAAATATGTTTATGTTTATGTATCTTCCCTGGTTGCTTACCGCTCCACAAAACCATCACCCCAGTTGTTGTTAATCAACAGACTGCAGGGTGAATCCCTGCAGCACACATCAGACATGTTTGTTATGCTGTGACACTGTAGCAGGGTTCTTGTATTGTCTGGGTTGCTACGACATGGACTCAATTTCATTCTGCCTTCTTAAATTCACTTGATTTTAGATCTCTTGTGCTTTGCTGACTTTATGTTCCTCCCTGTCAAAGCACTTTGTAAAGCTCTGTTTGAAAAAGTGCTATACAAATAAAGTTTATACTTATTACTGCTGTCAGTGTGAACACCAACTGAAGAAACACAACTAAAAGACATCACTGTTATGAAGCTCATACTTGATGTTTGGTTTATTAAAATGTTGGACTGTCCCTTTATCAGCAGTCCTCTGTTTTATTGTCGCTGTGATGACTGCTAGCAGCTAGCGGCTAATGCTACGCCAATCACACTGCTCTCATTAGGAGGTAAATGGTGGAGTCATTAACGGAGCGTGCTGCGCCAGGCTGCGTTAGCGCTGAGCTCATCAGGTGGCTAATGGTTAATGGTGAGGTCATTAAGGCAGTGGGCCAAGCTAAGCTTCGTTAGCGCCACGCTCATTAGTGCTTAATGGCTGCAGTGTACACATCAGCATAGCATGCTAGCCGTTTACTCAATCCATCTCCTCCACACACACACACACACACACACAAGGTTGCAGGTGTGTGTTGGTGCGTGTTTGTGTGTGTGCCCGATGGGTGAAAGCAAACTACAACCAGCATGTGATTAGTAATTAGCACGCTAATTAGCCAGGTGCAACAATCTCACAGTTAACTCTCTCTGTTTATCCTCAATGTTTCTGTACTCGGATTTTTGTCTGGACCACACGGGTCAAATTTTTCTGTTTAAGTAGATCGCTAACTGAGATCAGTCTGATGAAGAAGAACAAGAAGATCAGTCTGATGAAGAAGAACAAGGAGATCAGTCTGATGAAGAAGAACAAGGAGATCAGTCTGTTGAAGAAGAACAAGGAGATCAGTCTGATGAAGAAGAACATGCAGATCAGTCTGATGAAGAAGAATGTGGAGATCAGTCTGTTGAAGAAGAACAAGGAGATCAGTCTGTTGAAGAAGAACAAGGAGATCAGTCTGATGAAGAAGAACATGCAGATCAGTCTGATGAAGAAGAATGTGGAGATCAGTCTGATGAAGAAGAATGTGGAGATCAGTCTGATGAAGAAGAACATGCAGATCAGTCTGATGAAGAAGAATGTGGAGATCAGTCTGATGAAGAAGAACATGCAGATCAGTCTGATGAAGAAGAATGTGGAGATCAGTCTGATGAAGAAGAACAAGGAGATCAGTCTGATGAAGAAGAACATGGAGATCAGTCTGATGAAGAAGAACATGCAGATCAGTCTGATGAAGAAGAACAAGGAGATCAGTCGGATGAAGAAGAACAAGGAGATCAGTCTGATGAAGAAGAACGTGGAGATCAGTCTGATGAAGAAGAATGTGGAGATCAGTCTGATGAAGAAGAACAAGGAGATCAGTCTGATGAAGAAGAACATGCAGATCAGTCTGATGAAGAAGAACGTGGAGATCAGTCAAATGATGAAGAAGAACATGGAGATCAGTCTGATGAAGAAGAATGTGGAGATCAGTCTGATGAAGAAGAATGTGGAGATCAGTCTGATGAAGAAGAACGTGGAGATCAGTCTGATGAAGAAGAACATGCAGATCAGTCTGATGAAGAAGAACATGGAGATCAGTCGGATGAAGAAGAACAAGGAGATCAGTCTGATGAAGAAGAACAAGAAGATCAGTCTGATGAAGAAAAACATGGAGATCAGTCTGATGAAGAAAAACATGGAGATCAGTCTGATGAAGACGAACATGGAGATCAGTCTGATGAAGAAGAACAAGAAGATCAGTCTGATGAAGAAGAACAAGGAGATCAGTCTGATGAAGAAGAACAAGGAGATCAGTCTGATGAAGAAGAATGTGGAGATCAGTCTGATGAAGAAGAACAAGGGGATCAGTCTGATGAAGAAGAATGTGGAGATCAGTCTGATGAAGAAGAACATGGAGATCAGTCTGATGAAGACGAACATGGAGATCAGTCTGATGAAGAAGAATGTGGAGATCAGTCTGATGAAGAAGAACAAGGAGATCAGTCTGATGAAGAAGAACAAGGAGATCAGTCTGATGAAGAAGAATGTGGAGATCAGTCTGATGAAGAAGAACATGCAGATCAGTCTGATGAAGAAGAACATGGAGATCAGTCTGATGAAGAAAAACATGGAGATCAGTCTGATGAAGAAGAACATGCAGATCAGTCTGATGAAGAAGAACATGGAAATCAGTCTGATGAAGAAGAATGTGGAGATCAGTCTGATGAAGAAGAATGTGGAGATCAGTCTGATGAAGAAGAATGTGAAGATCAGTCTGATGAAGAAGAATGTGGAGATCAGTCTGATGAAGAAGAACATGGAGATCAGTCTGATGAAGAAGAACATGCAGATCAGTCTGATGAAGAAGAACAAGGAGATCAGTCTGATGAAGAAGAATGTGGAGATCAGTCTGATGAAGAAGAATGTGGAGATCAGTCTGATGAAGAAGAATGTGGAGATCAGTCTGATGAAGAAGAATGTGGAGATCAGTCTGATGAAGAAGAACAAGAAGATCAGTCTGATGAAGAAGAACAAGAAGATCAGTCTGATGAAGAAGAACAAGGGGATCAGTCTGATGAAGAAGAACAAGAGGATCAGTCTGATGAAGAATGTGGAGATCAGTCTGATGAAGAAGAACAAGGAGATTAGTCTGATGAAGAAGAACAAGGAGATCAGTCTGATGAAGAAGAACAAGGAGATCAGTCTGATGAAGAAGAACAAGGAGATCAGTCTGATGAAGAAGAATGTGGAGATCAGTCTGATGAAGAAGAATGTGGAGATCAGTCTGATGAAGAAGAACAAGGGGATCAGTCTGATGAAGAAGAACATGCAGATCAGTCTGATGAAGAAGAACATGCAGATCAGTCTGATGAAGAAGAATGTGGAGATCAGTCTGATGAAGAAGAATGTGGAGATCAGTCTGATGAAGAAGAACAAGGGGATCAGTCTGATGAAGAAGAACGTGGAGATCAGTCAAATGATAAAGAAGAACATGGTAAAAACTTTATTCATACAGGAGTATCAGACGAGGGAGGAGATGTGTGTAGGAGTTAGGATGCAGGGGTCAAGAGTGAAGGATGCAGAATGGGTCAGGGATGGAGGTGAATACTGTGGGTCAATGGGGGAGATAAAGATGGATGTGCAGTTATAGGGTTTTTAAAAACAATAATAAATGATTTCTGTCTTTATAATGAACTGTTTCCAGCTCACAGGCTGATTTCTGTCAGACCAACCCTCTGATCTTCTCTGATGATGAACAGCTGTCACTGTCAGAGAAGTCAGATCAATACAAACAGGGAAATAAAAGATATTAAACATAATTATAATTTATTTTCCTCTGACTGAACCGCAGCATTTCTCATTTTGTTCTGTTATTGATCCACGAGCTCTGCTTTATTATTTATGAGCTGAAGAGAATGTGTCCCACGGCCAGAGAGGACATTCATTTAACTGAAGACACAACAGACAGATTTAGACCCCGAGGATGGAGATACACCCACTGGCCATTTTATTAGGCACACCCATTTGGCTGCTCACTGACACAAATCCCTAATCAGCCAATCACATGGCAGCAGCTCAGTGCTTTTAGGCATGAAGACATGGTTTTCATGCAGCTTCCAACTCAATGGTAGAGATGAGAGTTTCTAAGATTTTATTGATCAGAATCAGAAATACTTAGGCCTGTCACGATAATTAATAAATCAATTAACTGTACGGTAAGTAAAAACGTCCTCGGTAAGTTTGCCGGCCTCGATAAGTTGACACGTGCATCCATGTTTGTTTCTTCCTCTCTTTCTACCAAACAGGCTGGATGAGAAGATGGGTCACTCTGTGCAACCCATCTTCATCTTCAGTGAGCATCTGTCATTCATTCAATCTTTGTGGGGGAGGCGGGGCCACTCGCGCGTACATACACAGAGAGCAGAAGTGAGCGTCACGAGGAGTAACAAGGAAACAAACACTAATATGAATGATGGCACAAAAGCTACAGTTTCTTAGCCGGCTGCCACAGCCCCAGTGTGGGAATATTTTGGTTTTAAACAGAATGAACAAGGTGTGAGCTCATGAACACTGACGAGCCGATATGTCGTATTTGTTTGAAACAGTGTCGTTCGCTACATTGCAAAAGAAATGCAGCCCTTCAATACGGTTGAAAAGCCAGCATTTCAGGAAATGTTATAAACGTTTGACAGACAGAACGAATTGACTAGCAGAAAGTACATGTCACAAACAGTTCCTGAACTGTATAAACTCTATTTTATTTATTGTTTTTAAAAAAAATCACAATATGGCTGAGGACTGTGGCGCTGGCGGAGGTCTGCGCTCTCTGAGTGCTTTTCTAGTGATATCTATTTAGTTCAGCAGTTATTCACAGAAATCACATTTTTCGCCATGGCCGCCAGACGCCGATCCGGACCAACACCAAAATCAAATCAGTTCTTCCTTTTCTCATGCTGAACATTTCCTGAAAATGTTTCCTGAAAAGACAGATGGACGGACAGACAGACAAACAAACTCTTACCTCCTTGGCGGAGGTAATAAATACAACTGAAGTGAAAATAAATGAAAAGAGCATGAGCACCAAACCCGAGTGACTTCAGGTCGAGGTTCTAGCCTCTGGTCTGGATCCCTAATCAAGCCCTGCATCGTCACCACACCAGCAGCCTCACCATCTCACAGTAAACATCAATTAACCTCAAAGCTGTCAGAGTGAAGGATTGTGGGTAATTTCACACAGATATAATTACGTTTAAGAATTCAAATCAGCGCTCAGATTTATTACCGACGTCCCCGCTCCTGTGGGGAGTTTCCAGCTCCTGCAGCGGGCCGTCTAGGACAGAGGAAGCGATGTGAGGTGTCAGGTTTCAACATGCGTCCTCAGACCTGCTGAGACATGACGGCTGTCATCACCTCTGCGACCCACTCACGCCCCCTGCATTCTTTCTTTGTGTTAGGAAGGAGGGCTGAAGACGAGTCTGAATGTTCTTTATCACAGAGCTTTGGAGACAAGAGCATCATCGAGCAGTAAACAGAGGAAACCTGAAGGGAGAGCAGAGGATCAGGCCTGAGGGGTGGAAATCAGGAAGAGGGTCGACTGAGGGGGCGGTGGTGTTCACAGCTATGTGGGGGGCGGAGCAGCAAACGTAATAATAACAATGCACTCTGTTATGATCTGCTCGCAAAGAAAAGGCTGTAAAAACTTCAGGTCAGCCCGAGGGCTTGAGAGTCAAACCAAAGACAAAGTGAATTTATGGCACACAGAACAATTTACAGATTACCTGGTCACACTCTGGAAAGGTTGTTTGATTGTTTGTTATTTAGTTAGTTAGTTAGAAAGTTTGTGAGCCTGTGTGTCAGACAGTTTTTTCAGTTAGTGTGTATCTTCTTCTTTTCTTTGTTAGTAATTTAGTTTGTCAGTTGTCGGGTTGTTTCTTTCTTTTTTAGTCAATATGGTTGTTTTTTTGCTTGTAAATAAGGATAGTTACTTAGTTTGTTTGTCAGCTTGTTTGTTATTTAGGTTGTTTGTTAATTGTTAATTATCAAGTTTGACAGTTTGATTGTTAAGTTGTCTGTTTTTGAGTTTGTTCTTCATTTGCCAGTATGTTAGTTAAATTGTTCGTTAGTCACATTGTTTATAGAATGAAGTAGAACAATATACTCACCCAGAAGGCTTTCCTGATCCAAACAGTGCTTCGGGAGATATTTAGATCCAAAATCGAGCGGTGGACATCCATATAATGGCAGCACACGGGGCATGTATAGCGCCGCTCCTAAAACTGCATTAATCGTCCAAAAACTAATTCGTTTCACCAATATTTCATCATGGTCCGCTCACGCTACTCCTCCAAGACAGTGCGGTGTCGCTCCAGACATGTTTTGTGACTCTACTGACCTCTGAACTGAAAAAGACGAACGTTTGCCTCCACAAATGCGCAGTATGGCTCATTGTTTCAGGGGAAGACCACCGGCTACACAAAGACTTTCTTCTTCCAGTTTTGTGCAAAATGGACGAATATCTATTGGATGAAGATGTTGTGGATGAGAACTTTGAATATGATGGGTGTCCTTACAGTTTTGAGCCAGAGTTTACAGATGAGGAGCTCATCAAAAGGAGGACGCGGAGGCAGTGCTCCAGAGAGTACTGCGCATGCGCGGAGGCAAGCGTTCTTCTTCTTCAGTTCAGAGGTTAGCACAGCCACAAAACATGTCTGGAGCGACACCGACTGTTGTGGAGGGGTAGCATGAGCGGACCATGATGAGATATTGGTGAAACTAATGAGTTTTTGGACTATTAATGCAGTTTTAGGAGCGGCGCTGTATGCCCCGTGTGCTACCATTATACGGATGTCCGCCGCGCGATTTTGGATCTAAATATCTCCCGAAGCACTGTTTGGATCAGGAAAGCCTTCTGGGTGAGTATATTGTTCTACTTCATTCTATGAACAATGGGAAAGCTGTAGAAACCAAACTTATCCTTTAAATTTGTTAGTGTGTTTGTTTGTCAGTTTGGTTGTTTGTTTGTAATTCAGGACAGTTTTTAGTCTTTTTGTCAGCTTGTTTGTTGTTTGCAGTTTTTTAGTTCAAATTAGTAGGTTTGATAGTTTGATTGGTAGATTTTCAGTTTTTAAGTTTTTTTCAGTTGTTAGTACGTTAGATAAATTTTTTTTTAGTTTTTTAGTTAATTTGTTATCTTGTTTGATAGTTTGTTGGTGTGTTCATTTGCCAGTTTGTTTCTTTTTCAGTCAGTTTGTTTGTCTGTTTGTCATTCGGGATCGTTTGTTAGTCTGTCATTTTGTTTATTAGTTTGTTTTTTTGTTAGTGTGTTTGTTAGATATTTACTTTGATACTTTGATAGTTTGCTTAGGCTGTTAGTTTAAAAATAAATCAAAATAGAAAGGTTGTTTCACCGCTTAACAGTTGAGGGTCGCCATCCTAGATTTCAGAATCTCCCGTTGCATCTTCAGGCCTCCAGCAGAGGAAATATTGGAGTTTGCTGCAGGCGAATTTCAGGGGAAAATTTTCTGAGGGTTCATGCAGAAGTTTTTAGGGTCCTGGAGGAGATCCTTGTTGTCACTGAGAAGTTCTTGATTTTTTTGAGGAGGTTGTAGGCGATGGAGAAAGTTCTGATTCAAGGTGGTTCTGTTGGTCATGTAGGAGGATCTGGATCTCCTGGAGATTTTGGAGGAGGTTCTGAAGATCCTGGAAGAAGGTTTTGTATTTAAGGAAGGTCATAGAGAAGATTTTTAAGGCTCTGGAGGTGATCTTTAGGTCCCAATGGAGGTTATCAGGACCACAGAGGTGTTTTTTAGGACCCTGAGGGTTAAGTCTCGGGTCCTAGAAGAGGCCTGTAAGGATATTCTGTTGGCTAGAATAATCTAAAGACTGTGGAGAAGGTTCTGGTGGTTCTGAAGCCGGATCCAAGGGTCTTTCAGGAGGGCCTGGGTGTCCTGGAGGATGTTATGGTGGTCCTAGAGTTCTAGTAGAAGTTGCTGGTTTTAGAAATTATGGTTGAGGGGAGAGGTTTTGTGATGATGGAAGAGATTTTGGAGGTTAGAAGAAGGTTGTAGAGTTCAACAACCTGCCAGTAAAAGAAAGAAATAAAAAGTTTTAAGGTCATAGAGAAGGTTTGGAGGCTGTAAAAGAGGTTTGAGACTGTGGAGAAAGTCCTGAGGAGGTTGTTAAGTTCAAGGTTCTGGAGGTCATGGAAAGGTTTTAGGTTTATGGAGGAGCCTCTGGAGGTCCTTGGGAAGGATCTCGTGGTCTTGATGATTGTATTGGAGGTTTTGATGGTCTTTGGGGAGGTGGTGGGAGTTCTTGATGAAGTTCTGTGGACCATTTAGGAGTCTCTGCTTGTTTGTTTTCATTCTTGATGTTTCTGAGCAGCATCATGATCAAAGTCAGTCTGATGGTTCCTTCGTTGTATCTCCGCCCTCCTGTCAGCGACGTGTGTGACTGACACACACACACACACACGGTCTCTGTCGCCGTGATGATGTTCGCTCTAATAACTCGTCTCTGTCTTCAGCTCACGTTATTTATTCATTTTACCTCCTCTGAATTATGGACCAGCCTCAGTGTGTGCGTCTGTTTAATAATGGATCAGCGTGTCCATCATACATGCTTTAGGACTTAGCTCTCGCTGCTGCGGCTCCGCTGGTGGCAGATAAACAGGAAAGAGCTCCGTGTTTCATTTGTTGTTTATTCTGCTTCATCTCGCCAAACGCCGTCAGAGCCTGCACACACCTGAAAACAGCTGTTTAGACGAATATAAGTTGAAATCTCTGAGTTTTTACAGGGCTGGTCCTCAGATTTTGGTGCTCATGGAGACTCAGCATGATGATGAGGTTTGACTTTTATGTGAGTTTTTCATTAGTTGTACCGGTCAGTGCGTCAGACTAGGTGACCTCAGAGCCATAAATCCACACAGTGATGAGCATATAGACTATATGACTGAAACTGACGATGGTCGAGTCGCCGTAATCGAGCATAAATCGTGTAGTCTGACCATGAGTGTCCAGCATTGTGTTCAGTTTAGTCATTAGTACTTTAATACCTTGGGTCATTGCTAAAACTGCAAATCCAGCAACAGTTAAAACAGAATAAGAGGATTTTTTTGGGATCTACAGAAATTATCTTCTGCTTTGTTCAAGACCAAAATATTAAGGTTCCAGCACATGAGTATCACCCAGTTGATCAAACCAAAATGGGCCTTAGTTGAGAATATTTTGTTGTTTGACAGTCTTAATAAGGCATAAGAGGTTACAGATTAACCCTTGAAAACTTACAATTATGCAATTATCTTTGCCTAACAAAGATACTTTACCCAAAATATTCTTTCAAACAAATTCTAACTTCCAATATACAAGGATTGTGTATTTCAAAATACACAATATGAAAATAGACTGCCAATAAAAGACAAAAACATCTCAAATATGCTCCTGTTGTCATGTTAAAACAAATAAGAAAAAATGTGTGTTCATGTTTGAACCAACAGGTACAGTTGCAAGAAAAAGTATGTGAGACCTTTTGGATTACTTGGATTTCTGCTTAAAATGGTCACAAAATGTGTTCTGATTTTCATCAAAGTCACATCATGCTTAAGCTAATGCTGCACAAAAAATATAAGTTTTCATGTTTTTATTGAACACAACATGTAAGCATTCACAGTGCAGGGTGGAAAAAGTATGTGAACCTTTGGATTTAATAACTGGTTGACCCTCCTTTGGCAGCGATAACCTCAATTAAACGTTTCCTGTAGTTGTAGATCAGACCTGCACAACGGTCAGGAGGAGTTTTGGACCATTCTTCTGTACGAAACTGTTTCAGTTCAGCAATATTCCAGGAGTAACTGGTGTGAATCACTCTTTTGAGGTCATGCCACAGCATCTAAATTGGATTAAGGTCAGGACTCTGACTGGGCCACTCCAGAAGCCGTATTTTCTTCGGGTGAAGCCATTCCATTGTTGATTTACTTCTATGCTTTGGGTCGTTGTCCTGTTGCATCACCCATCCTCTGTTGAGCTTCAGTTGGTGGACAGATGGTCTTAAGTTTTTCTGCAAAATATCTTGATAAACTTGATGATGACAGCAATCCGTCCAGGCAATGAGGCAGCAAAGCAGTCCCAAACCATAATGCTCCATCCACCATATTTCACAGTAGGGATGAGGTTTTGATGTTGGTGTGCTGTGCCTTTTTTTTCTCTAGACATAGCGTTGTGTGTTCCTTCCACTCAACTCAACAACTCAATTTTTGTTTCATCTGTCCACAGAATATTTTGCCAGTAGTTCTGTGGACCATCCAGGTGCTCTTTTGCAAACTTCAAACATGCAGCAATGTTTTTATGGACAGCAATGGCTTCCTTGGTGGTGTCCTCCCATGAAATCCATTCTTGTGTAATGTTTTACATATTGTAGATTTGTCAGCAATTATGTTAGCATGTGCCAGGGATTTCTGTAAGTCTTCAGTTGACACTCTCGGATGCTTCTTCACCTCATTGACCATTCTGCGCTGTGCTCTCACAGCCATCTTTACAGGAGGACCACACCTTGGCAGAGTAGCAACAGTGCTGAACTTCATTTGTAGACAGTCTGTCTTTCCGTGGACCAATCAAAGCTTTTAGAGATACTTTTGTAACCCTTTCCAGCTTCATGCAAGTCAACAATTCTTGATCGTAGATCTTCTGAGAGGTCTTCTGTGCGAGGCATGGTTCACATCAGGCAATGCCTCTTGAGAACAGCAAACTCACAACTGGTGTGTGTTTTTTATAGGGCAGGGCAGCTTTAGCAAACACATCCTATCTAATCACATTGATTGGACCTCAGGTTGGCTGACTCCTGGCTCCAATTAGCTCTTGGAGAAGTAATTAGTAGGGGTGTAATGAAATGGTCAACTCACAAAACGATACGAAATACGAAACAGGGTTCACGATACGAAATACTCACGATACGAAATAAAGATTAAGAAAAATCTCCAACAGTAGGAAGTTGTGCAAAAATCTCATTTTCTTTATTTTCTTCCTAATCCAAAAAAATAATAATACAATACAAAAAATATTGCTGCATCAGTACAAAATAAATGCTGTTTGAAAAAAAAGATAAATTGTAGTTCTTTCCCCATATTCAGACTACAGTGCAAATACAAACATAAAATCTCAATAAAAAGTGCTTTGTTGTTGTAACAATCAGGATAAGTACATTCTTGAATGAAAAGAAAAACAAATAGCAGTCCTCAGAGCTGCGGTTTAGACCTATAAATGTCTGAACTGTGAACTATAATATTTAGCCTATAACAGTGCATATACTTCTGATCTTCAAGTATGATCAAATTCTGTCAACTCAACAGGTGATGCAAAAATCAAATATTGTTTTTTATGCAGACTTACACAAACATAGTGGTGCAGTTCTACTGTTTGTTGTGTGTTCAATGTGGATTTTAATGTTTCCTATGAATTGACGGTCAGTGAAGGGACCAAGAAGGCGGGGCGAGCGGGTCAGAGTTCAGAGGGGAAAGTTAGTGTGTGTGTTAGCGAGGAGGGAGAGAGCCTGACGAAGGAGGTGTAGAGATTACTACTCACTGTTTTGTTCGTGAATTAAAATTGTAGTTGGCGTGGTCACAGCCCACAGTGACTGCTAAATAAAAGCAGGTATTCGCAAGCCGGAGTCACCTTTATTTTTACGTCAGACGGACGTTACAAAATAACCGCTGCCACGGTTGTTGTTTTGTCTGCAATCTTCTCACTGTTCTCTCGTCTTTTACATGGGAAGCAAAATAGGTCCACACAACCGATTCATTTGACGAAGGAGCGTCAGCTAATTCCCCCACTTTGTCCTCCTCCATATTGCAGTGAGAAGGTTTATTTCGTCATTTTATTTCGAGCGTCTTTGAATTTTATTTCGTCATTTTTTATTTCGCGAAATTTCGTGGCACGAAATTTCGTTTCACCCCTAGTAATTAGCCTAGGGGTTCACATACTTTTTCCACCCTGCACTGTGACTGTTTACATAGATGTCAAATAAAAACATGAAAACTTATCATTTTTGTGCGGTATTAGTTTGAGCAGACTGTGTTTGTCTAGTGATGTGACTTAAATGAAGATCAGAACTTATTTTACGACCAATTCAAGCAAGTAATCCCAAAGGGTTCACATACTTTTTCTTGCAACTGTAGTTTATAAAAGATAATTGTTTTTACATGCGCACTAATAATCCGACAGAGAAGAAAAACAATGGATTAAGGCTGCAGTATGGCCCAGCCTGTCCATCCCATTATCGTCCAGAGTGATTTGTCCTCTCTCTGTGCCTTATCGCACGTTAACAGACAGCCCAACCAGTCCAAATCATAAAAAAAATAAAAATGGATGAAAAACAAAAAATTTAATCAACTATTTCTGATTTAATTTTAGGGGGATTTTGTAAAATAAAATTCTGAATCTGAAAAAAGCAGTGATTAATACTAAATTTAATAATATTTAGAACATTGTCTCTAAAGTAAAAAGAGATTTTAGGTTATTTTGCCTGTTAAAATAAAATTATTTCAGCCTCTTAAGAAAGCTGGTTCACCTGTTCCTGTCTCCCTGTGGAGGTGAATCAGTAAAATGGGTTTATAAGTTAATTTTATAATCAGGGATAAACTGTCTTAGTACATATGAAGATTGTGAAGGTGTCTGAAGTACAAGTTGATGATAATGTGCTGATTTGTTATGTGAAAAAAGAGTTAAATTAAAATTAAGATGTTCTCAGGTCGACTCTTTAATAAGATTTCATGTCCATCAGTGACCAGATTATCACTAAATGAGAAAATATCAAAATATTACACTAAAAAAAAAAGTTGAGTATTTTCTTACGGCCTTTTAAATGGTCTTTTGACACAGATTTGACCTGACAGAAATGTTACACCCCCAGAGACTTTGACAGTCCAGTAAATTACATTATGATGAAATTTAAATGTGATTTATCGTGGACTGTGGAGTGGACATTTGTGCAATGCTCGGAGAAAATCCCTCTAAGGTTTTTCATTATATCAGCTTGTTTACTACACAAGCGACCAAACATCAGGAGCGAGTCTGTCCAAGGACATAAATATATTTGAAGCTCTCACGAACCGCAGGAAGAGTCTGAAGGTACGCTCGTCAGAATCAGGAGGCTGGTCAAAGATCAGGAGCAGGTTCAGAAAGAAATCTGAAGAAATCATAAAGGAAGATGAAGCCATGAAAACATCTTATTTTTGAGGCAGAGAGGTCTGTAAATAATAGATTTTTTAAAATTCTCTGATTTGAAGAGTAGACACGGGAATGAGTCCACGCTGAGAGCACACACACTGAGCAGTGGTCACAGAAATAAAACCTTTTCTGAGTGTGTGTTAACATCCATTAAAGTGTGTGTGTGCTGTTTGTCGAGGCTTTCAGAAAATAAAAGATGAATATTTCACTCTCGTCTCTTTTCACCTCAGATGTTCACGCTCTGGTCACACAGACCTCTCTCTGCATCTGTCCATTTTTATCCTTTTATACTTTTACTCCTCTGAATCTGTATGTCCATCTCTCTGTCTGTCCATCTGTCTGTTTTAATACTTTCATACTTCTATGCCTCTGAATCTGCTCTTCTGGGTCCATTATTCCATCCGTCCGTATGTCCATCCAACTGTGCGCACGTATGCCCCCTAAGATTGAGTCCATGTCTCCAGCCGTAGGATCATTCTCACGCATTAAAACAACAAGAAAAGTCACATTAGAGCTTCAACAAACACATTTAAGCTTTATTAAAAACACAAATATTAATAAAAATCAGAAACATATCAGACAACAGCTGCAGACTGAAGTTTACATTTATCTGAAATATGTTAAAGTTAAAAACCCTCCTGATTGATGCAGGAAAGTTCTAAAAGCTTATTTTCATATCATAATACTTCAAATGATCATGATGTCAACACAGATTTATAGAATAAGAAACATGTCTGTTAAGTAGAGAATATTCAAGAGTATTCGTGGTATTGTATAATAGTATAAATTTATTTGGTATATTGCTAGAATAAGGAGTGAATACTGTTTACTGCAGTGAAAAGTGTTTTTTTTGGTTTGAATAATGTTTTTAACTTACTACACTGAACATGTCTATTCCTCCAGTTTAAATGTAATTAATTTGGGTTAAATCAAGTTTGATTTAAAAGTTATATTTGTATCAGTATGTATAAATTTGACCTTCTGTCATGTGAGAGAAATCCCTGTTTTTGTTGTGTTAATGGTTTTGTAATATACAGATGAATCTTTATTCTGCAGTTTTATTGTTGATAAACTGTCTTAGTGGAGCCACTCAATCAACTGGCCTAGGTAGAGATTATTATATTAACCAGATGCAAATATACATTACTTTAAATTATTTTCTAATGTGACTGAGTAATCAGATCTGTGGAAGATTTGACTCAGTTAAATGCTCTGAAACAAATATAAACAATCTTAAAATAGTGATACAGTTAAATTTTTGAGAAATAAAAAATTTACTTTGCCCTTCCTCTTCTTGTCAATACTCCTGACAATTGTCTGTCCATTCATTTTGTCTCTTGTGGTGTGAATGAGTAAAGCCCCCTTCACACCGCCGCGCGGTAGCCGCCTCAAAAACCACTTCTCTGGCCCCTGAAATGCAGAGCGTTTTTCAAAGCGGCTCCTACCGCCGCGGCATGAGCATGGGGTAACAGGCGGCAGTGACGTAGAGCTGATTCACCGAACGTCACAGCAGAGCCCGCCCAAAAGTCCTTCACAACACTCCCTTCTCAAAAACACGTACTCCCGAGTAGTACCTGTTTACTGTATACTATGTGGGACACGATTCTGTCAGCAAGAGAATCCCCCCTATTCAGATAATTAGCTCCTCCATTGCTCGTTTTGCCCCGTGAAGCCTGCTATTTCCGGGTTTTCTACTTCCTTCGATGTGATTGGCTGTTCCCACGCGGCTGCCGCCCTAAAGTTCAACACGCTGGACTCCGGGCGGCAGGGGAAAATCTGTGCGCGTTCACGTGGGCAGCAACCGCTTCTGGGTCCTACCGGCCAAAACCGCTTGCCATCTGCCGCCCATCCCTCATTAAAATGACTGGAGGTGGCGCGTTGCCGCGCGGCGGTGTGAAGCCCCCTTAAGACTGAATGATTTTTCTGTGTAGGGAACTTGGTCCATAACATACTGTTTTTTAGGGAGACATTATTTTTCTCTGTAAAGGTTTATTTCAGTTGGGAAATGACCCTTATTTGATATCCGTTATTTCCTTATTTATTTTTGCTCTGTACCCATCCCATAAGTTTGAAAATTAATTAAAATAATTGAGAAAAAAAATTGACTTTGGGGGTGAAGTCTTTAATCTCCCAACATATTTGCCAAGTGAGTGAAGAAAAAAATTTCTAACATGTTAATAAACATTAATTGTTTTTTTATGATTGGGGAGATCTTACACATTTTGTTTCTGTAAATTTTTTGAAATTTTTGCGCTTATTGTGAATTTTTTTTCAAAGGTTTACTGAAAAAAAATGTTTTTTGTAATATTTCATTTTCTGACTAACATCAATACATAAAGTGAACGGTGACAGTAGTGATAGACATACTGTCATTACGACAGTTAAACAAGCAAAACACATCAACAAAACAACATGGACATTGCAAACACAAACGCAACATATGAAATAAACCGCAAATAAATAAAACAAACAAGTTCAATCTCTTCACTTTCTTTTCCTATCAACATTTAAACATCTCTTTTAAAAGAAATTACATTTATCGAGTAGACTCTAGGTTCAATCTCACAGTCAGTCCAGGCCTCTTTGTGTGCATGCATGGGTTCTCTCCAGCTTCCTCGCACAGACCAAAAAAATTCTCATTGGATCAACTGATAACTCCGGATTTTTGAGTGTTTTCTGTCTCTCTATGTGGCCCTGAGATTGGCTGGCATCAGGTTTAGGGTAAATGGATAAGTGGTTTAGATGGTGGATGTTTTATAGAATTGTTGTTGTTTGATTTTGGTGCATTTGTCGTGTTTTCCTGTGCTGTTGGCTTTAAAGGTGCAATGTGTAGAACCTGGCATTTTAGCGACATCTAGCGTTCAGATTCTAGAATGAACCTAACCGTAGTCAAAACGTCATGTCGCTGAGCAACGGAATCCTGTGAAGACCAAAAAGGATCCTGAACACAGCACACAATTCATGCTGTGTGTGTGTTTATACACACAGTTTGAATCCCTAGGACAGAGTAACAACTTTCTATGCATCCACCACCATCCCCTCCTCTTCTTCCCCTGCATTCCAGGTAGATTTCAGAACCGGCGGACAGATTCGCATTTCGTTCTTTTTGTCCCTAAAAAACACCCGTAGACAACACGGCGGATCAATATGTCGGCCTACACGAAACAGCGGCCCGCAGTAATGTAATTTTTTTATAAAGATTTTTCTAACTAAATAAAAATAAAACAAACGTTTTATGGGGATGATTGAACTCCTATTTTGACGGACTTTGCATACACATAGAAACATATATCTCCTATATTCAACGTTTCTGTTTGGCGAAATGCGGTGGATGTATAAAATGCCACGTTCTACACACTGCACCTTTAACTCACTTTGATTCTTTTTTTTAGTCATTCAGGATTAACTGAAGGTTACACACGGACCAGATTTATTAAACACTTGAAGAAGGAACTTTATAAACATATTCATGTTGATCAACAATCATGATAATAACCACTGACTGATCAGAGTATTGATCCTGATTGGTCCGTCTGTCTCCATGTTTGAGTCTTTTTCTGAGTCTGCTCGCCGACACCAGCCATCCATCACTGATCCTCCCGCCTCCCCCCCACCCCTCTCATATTAAATCTGGTGATCTCCTGGAAATGAAAAATTAAACCTCTGCTCCTCCTCCTCCTCGTCTTCATCCTAAAGTCACCTTCAGACTTGCCGTGCTCACTCGGCCTTACTCTCTCATATTCTTCTTCTTCTTCTTCATCGCACTGTTTGTTTGTTTGTTTGTTTACACTGTTCGTCTGTTATCAGCTCCCTGCAGCCTCCAACAGGCTCCACCCCCATTAATAAACCCCGACAGCCTGAAAAATCTGAGAGAATACCAAAAATATGAAATCCTCAAACAAACTGGTAAACACCCCACCACACACAGACCCCCACAAACCCTCCAAACCAGTGTGTGTTGAACAGAGAGGATCTGAAGATTAAACTTTATATCAGAGTAATAAATGGAGATGAACGCTGCAGCTCCTCACTGAGGCTCAAGCTTCTCTCTGTTATGTCCTCACAGTTATTATTTATTTGCTTTTTTAAAATTTTATATTCAAAATGTAACAGAGAGCTTCACCGAGATTGAAGGGATACACACTAACTTTTTTCTCTTTTATTGTCTTACCTCAATTCCAAGTCCATGACAAGCAAATAGACAGCATTCTTTCGACTGCTAATTAGCTTAGCGCAAACACTGGGAGTTAATGGGTAGTGTTAGCCTGCCTCTGCCTACAGTCATCAGACAAACTCTTCAGCAACTCTAAATGGTCCTGTGTGCTTGTTGTGACTTGTTTTTTTTTTTACCATGTTGTGTTATGTTATCTATTTTTAGACTGAGATTAGCAATTTATGTCATTTATAAAAATCAAGCAAGTCAACAAGCACTTCTGCAGAAATTACCTTAAATGCTAATCTCAGTCTAAAAATAGATAACATAAAATAACATGACAAAGTTAAAAAAAGAGTGTCAACAAGCACACATGACAGTAAAGAGTTGCTTAAGAGTTTATTTGATGACTGTAGGCAGAGGCAGGCTAACACTACCCATTAACTTCTAGTGTTTGAGCTAATTTAACTAGCGGTGAGCAAGCTCTACCTGTCTCTTCCTTGTTACTACACGCACCGTCAAAAGACTGGTGTCTTTCTGCTTGGAAGTGAAGCAAGACAACAAAAAAATGAATACATTTTGGCGTATCACTTAAACAAGAGTGTCCTGGTGGTTACAAACAAGCTTCCCCTTCAAACATACATTACATACATATATTTTAACCACTATATGCCGATAAACAGGAGTTACCAGCTGTTGTTTCCTGAGTGTTAGTCTGTACGGAGATACAGAGTACATAGCTCCATTTTCCTCTGAAATCTGAGGCTGCGCTGTAAAAAAATTAAAAGCTTTCGGTACATTTTATTTATTTTTTTGCTGTTCACATGTTAAGCTGTGTTGCTCTTCTGCCGACCCATGAGTTTCACTAGTTGTACCTTGTTCTAAAATCAGGCTTTCCAATGATATAATTCCAATATAAAATACAAAACCAACTCATGTTATGAAAGGGGAAAAATAATGAGCTTAAATAATGTTTCCAAACAACTTTTAAGGAATATATTTGTTGTATTTTGAATTTGTTCCTCTTTTTGATAAATGCTTTTTAATTTGGAAAAATTTGTCCATTTTTAGAAATGAGAAGTGAATGATTGGATGGATCGAAAGTCAAGATATCTGGATAAATGGATGGCTTGTTAGTTGTATAGATGGGCAAATGGAAGGTAGAAAAATAACAGGACAAAAAAATGAATAAATAACTGGATTTTTGGATGGAGTGATACTTGGTTTAATAAACAGATTAAAACAACAAACGATGGATGGATGTGTCATTGGATTGATGGACTGATGTTGAATGAAAAACAGCTTGGTTGTAATGAAGATAAGGATAAAAATGTTGGATGAAGACCCATCAAGAATGGATAGATAGATGGACTTGTGGATGAATGGGGATGCAGACTGATAAAAAAGATGGATGGATGAATAAATAAATAAAAATTCAGGTTGTTAAACAGGTTAAAGAAAATAGATAGATGGATGTATTGAGGTATGATAGGATGGATGTGCCTCTTGATGGATGGGCTGATGGTGAATTAAAAAAAGTTGGTTGCAATGAATGTGTGGATGAAATGTTGGATAAATATTGAATGGATGGAGATGCAGACTGATAAATAGATGGATTTATACACTTTTGGATGGATGAATAAAAGGACAGAGATACTTAAATGGCGGAAATGATAATTGGTTGGATGGGTTGTTGGATGCTTTATTAATCCTGAGGGAAATTCCGTTCATGTCTAAATACATTTATAAGATATAACGCTGTAACATTCTTTAATAATAATCACAGTAAAGAGTAATCTGATTACATGTGTTCAAACTGCAAACGAAGGCTCCTGTCCTTCATCCATGTTTCATCTGTTTGATATTTTTAACCGTTTATGAGCGTTCATTAAAGAGTTTGTGCACATTAGAGGAACGGAGATGATTGTAGTGGAAAAAGACGAGAATATTTCTGTAAACATGAGACTAATGAGGCGAGAGAGAGAGAGGGGCGAGAGACACTGACACACAGAGAGGAGAGCGAGGCTTATTAAATCAACAGCAACATTTAAAAAGGTTGAAACTTCTGCTTTAACCGAGAGGAAACGACCGCACGCTGAGAGAGGGAGAGAGTGTGCGGGGTGAACGGAGGAGCCATGTTCAGAAATCTGTTCCAATCAGTCAGGGTCGTGTTCACTGAAAAGGTCAAAGAGAGAGAGGGGGGGAGAGGGCGAGCAAGAGGGGGGAAGAGAGAGAGAGACAAAGGGAGAGAGACAGTAAGAGAGAGTTGGCATCAAACACTGAAACATTAAATAATCCCCTCTTACACTAAATATAACCGACTGTAGCACTTATAGTGGGTTTGCTTCTCTCCTCTGTGTGATAGAGCGCTTCTATGAACAGGACAAATGCCCCCCCCCCCATCAGTTTACAGCGTCAGGAGCTGCTTAAAACATCTCACCCCCCAGAATTTAGCCCTACCAGTGTGACATCACGCCATTGTTTCATCAACAGTTTTGTCCAATGGCTCGAGTTGGTCAGCCCAGTGCAGAGCAGAGGTGCAAGAATGAATGCAGAGTTATTGAAAACATGGCAGAGAGAATCACTTAACTGGCCCATATAAGCCAATCTGTAAACTGATCAGAGCAAACTGGGCCCACATGATAAAGGGGACCTTAAAGTGACAGGAGCCCTGACAGAGAGAGAATACAGCGGGATAACAGCAAACTTTTGGAAAGAAAAATGATTTAATGGACAGATGTGTGGAGTGACATGGCGAGGTGATGGATGGATGGACTGAATGATGAATAATGAGTAGAGTGACAACGTGAGAGGAAGGATAAGTCAATAGATGAGTTTATAGATTGACTGAATGATGGATGAATGGATGAATGGAATGAGGATTAAAATGACAGATGTGTTGAGGGATAACATGGATGGATGTATATATGGACGGACTAAATGATGGATGGATGGATGAACTGAATGATTGATGGATGGATGGATGGACTGAATGATGAATGGATAGACAGGTGATGAATGGATGGATGTTGAAGGGATGGACTGATTAAGAAATGATAGACAGGTGATAGATGGATGGATGGATAGATGGATGGATGGATGGATGAATGGTGGGATAGACTAATTGATGAATGATAGACGGGTAATGGATGGATGGATGGAGAAATCGACTGATCAATTAATGGAAAGACAGGTGATGGATGGATGGATGGATAGACTTAAATGATTAGACAGGTGATGGATGGATGGATCCAAGGAATCAACAGATTAATGAATGGATAGACGTGATGGATGGATAGATGGATGGATGGAACGATTGATGAATGGATGTATTGATTGACTAAATGATGGATAGACTGAATGATGAATGAATAGATGGACTGATGGAGGGAGGGATGGACTTAATAAATGGATAAACAGGTGATGGATGGATGGATTGGAGGAATCAACTGATTAATGAATGGATAGAGAGGTGATGAATGGATGGATGGATGGATGAATGGACTGATTGATGAATGGATGTATTGATTTACTAAATGATGGATGGACTGAATGATGAATGGATGTATTGATTGACTAAATGATGGATGGACTGAATGATGAATGGATAGACAGGTGATGGATGGATGGATGGATTGATGGATGGACTGATTGATGAATGGATGTATTGATTGACTAAATGATGGATGGACTGAATGATGAATGAATAGACAGGTGATGGATGGATGGATTGATGGATGGATGGATAGACTGATTTGTGTATGGATAGACAGGTGAAAGATGGATGGATGGACAGACTGATTGATGAATGGATGGATTGATTGATTAAATGATGGATGGACTGAACAATGAATGATGGATGAAATGATGAATGAATGGATGGTTGTACAGGTGGACCGAATCATGAAAGATGGATGGATGGATGGATAGGTGGTTGGATGGATGGATGAATAAAAAAACAACGTGTAAAGAGATAACTTGGAGGGAAAGATGACTCGATGGTTGGATGAAGAATGATGGATGAGTGATTGATGGATGGATGATTAAAAAGAAATGTGTAATGATAAAATGGAGGGAAAGATGACTCGATGGTTGGATGTATAGACTGAAAGAATGATGGATGAATGATTGATGGATGGATGATTAAAAAGAAATGTGTATTGATAAAATGGAGGGAAAGATGATTCGATGGATGGATGGATGGATGCATAGATCGACTGAATAATGGATAAATGGAAAAGGATTAAATAGAGAGTTGTGGTAGTACGGTGGCGCAGCAGGTAGTGCACGTGCCTCACAATAAGAAGGTCGCTGGTTCGATTCTCAGTGAAGTTTGCATCTTCTTCCTGTGCATGTGTGGGTTCTCTCCGGGCACTCCAGCTTCCCTCTAAAGACCAAAAACATGCTCATTAGGATGACTGGTGACTCCAAATTGTCCTTTGGTTTCAGTTTGAGCGTGTGTTGTGTCTGTCTCTCTATGTAGCCCTGCGATTGGTTGGTCAACCCCGCCTCTTGCACAGTGACAACTGGGAGGCTCCAGCTCCCCTTTGACTCCAAAAGAGATAAATGATAGAAAATGAATGAATGAAAGAATGGACAGATGTGTAGAGATAATGTGGATTCATGAATGGATGGATGGCTAATAGATGGACTGAATGATGGATGGATGTTTGGATGGATGAACAGTAATGTTAAATCAGTTGGATGTGACCCCCATCCTTAATTCTAGGGTCAGGGGCATTTATTAATTAATCTCCTATTCATTTCTACATTTTTTATTAACCAAAGTTAATTGTCAAAGTTTAATTGGAACCTAGCTAATCTGGTTTTAATCACCTTCATCATCATCGTCTTCTCCCTTTGAGTGAACAGGAAGTTGACCTTGCGTAGTCCTTTAAGGTGACATTTTGTAGTTCTCTTACACTGGAGACAGAAAAAAACACCTGATGACATCATCAGCGTGCACCATCTCTGATTTAAATGTCAGCCCCAAAATTATGGGATGGCTGCCTGACGACCACACACACACACACTCACACCGGTGAGCCTCTTCAGCGGGGAATTGTTGGATTTTATGTGATAGCGTTCACTTTCCCCTCAGGGATTATGGGTAATAGGATCCACCTCACTCCCATCCTCCCCCTCCCCTTGACCCCTGACCCCCATTGTTGCCGCGGCGATGTCTCAGTCTGCCTGTGTGTGTGTGTTCCCTGCAGACCAAACGTTTAGCCCGACGTCTCTCTTTCATCGCTCAGCCGAGGTGCAGAAACTCACAAGTGCTTCTATTGTGTCCCGCTAAAAGCTTGCGGAGAGTGTGTGTGCGCGTGTGCACGTGCGTGTGCATGTGTGTGTGCGCGAGGCTCAATAACAGGAAGAGAAGTTTTCTGTGCCGCCCGATCGACCACACACACACACACACACACGGATGAAAGACGACAAAGAACAGGAAAGGTATTGTTCATGGGCTGCAGAAAAACACCTGAGAGCAAGCACACACACGCATGTGCACACACACGCACGTGCACAGGCGGACTCGGGGAGGTTTTGTCAGGATAAATTGCTTCTTCCTGCTCTCATCTATCATTCTCTCTCCAAGTGGATCGCTGTCTGTCATCTTGAAATACAGCACTTAGATTGGCCACTACAAAGAAGCAGCAGAGTGTGTGTGTGTGTGTGTGTGTGGGTGTGTGTGTGAGCGTGCTCAGTTCGAGGCTTCCTTTAATCTCCCTCCGTCTCTCTGTCTCTCTGTTGAATCTCAATTCTTAAGGTTTGAAATTCTAGTCCAGGAACATCCTCAAAACGAGCAGACAGCCGAGCCAAACCGAGACGTCTCAACATCAGAGTCCCAGTTTAAGGACTTGATAACAAACTACAGAGGTCTCGAGTGTTTAAGGATCAATAAAAATGCAATAACATAATCGAACTAATCAGTTATGACACAAATTCAAATTCAGGTCACCAACTGTAGACCTGTCAAAAACCAAACAGTCTCCAAGTAATCCTCTGACTAACTCATCTCAGTATGGAACAATGTCGTGTCAACTTGTCTCTAACTTGCCCCCTTATGGACTCGTCAGTTTGATTCTTCTTTCATTTTACACCTCTGGTCTGTCTCTTCTTTATTTAATCTCGTCTTTGACTTGTTTCTAGTCTCTTTTTACTTGTCTCTTCTCTCATTCCTTTCCTCTTTGACTTATATCTCTGACTAGTTTCCTTTAGACTCATGTCTTCCATGACTTGTCTCCTTTTGACTAGAGTCCTCTCTGACTTGTCTCCTTTTGACTTGTGTCCTCTCTGACTTGTCTCTTTTTGACTTGTGTCTTCCATGACTTTTCTCCTTTTGACTTGTGTCCTCTCTGACCGGTCTCCTTTTGACTTGTGTCCTCTCTGACTTGTCTCCTTTTGACTTGTGTCCTCTCTGACTTGCCTCCTTTTGACTTGTGTCCTCTCCGACCGGTCTCCTTTTGACTTGTGTCTTCCATGACTTGTCTGCTTTTGACTTGTGTCCTCTCTGACTTGTGTCCTTTTGACTTGCGCCTTCTCTGACTGTCTCCTTTTGACTTGTGTCCTCTTTGACTTGTCTCCTTTTGACTTGTGTCCTCCCTGACTTGTCTCCTTTTGACTTGTGTCTTCCAGGACTTGTCTGTAGTTGATTAATGTCATGTCTTTCTTGTTTCCCTTTGACTTGTGTCTTCTTGTCTTTTGCCTTGTGTCTAATCTTTCTTGTTTCCCTTTGACTTGTGTCTTCTTGTCTTTTGCCTTGTGTCTAATCTTTCTCGTTTCCTTTTGACTTGCGGCTTTTCTGACTTGGCTCCTTTTGACTTGTGTCTTCTATGACTTGTTTCATTTTGGCTTGTGCCTACTCTGACTTGGCCCTTCTGACTCGTCTTCTCTTGACCTTTGTCTAGTCTGACATGTCTCTTTTTGATTCATGTCTTCTCTTACTTGTTTTCTATTGACTTGTGTCTTAATGTCTTTTGACTTGTGTCTAGTCATACTTGTTTCTTTTAACTATTGTCCTCTCTGACTCGTCTCCTTTCTTCCTTATCCCCCCTCTTGACTTGTTTCCTTTTGACTTGTGTCATAATCTCATTTTACTTGTATCTAGTTTTACTTGTTTCTTTTGACTTGTTTCTTTTTGACTTGTGTCCTCTCTGACTCGCCTCCTTTTTCCCTCATCCCTTCTCTGGACTCGTCTCCTTTTAAATTGTGTCTTCATGTCTTCTGACTTGTGTCTAGTTATCCTTGTTTCTTTTGACTTGTGTCCTTTTTACTCTTGTCCTTTAGACTTGTGTCCTCTCTGACTCGTCTCCTTTTGACCTGTGTCCTCTCTGACTCGTGTCCTTTTGACTTGTGTCCTCTCTGACTTGTCTCCTTTTGACTTGTGTCCTCTCTGACTTGTGTCCTTTTGACTTGTGTCCTCTCTGACTCATCTCCTTTTGACTTGTGTCCTCTCTGACTTGTGTCCTCTTGACTCGTGTCCTCTGTGACTCGTCTCCTTCCTCCCTCACTCCCTCCCCGGCCTTGTTTCCTCACCTCTGATAATCTGAAGGAGGTTTTGGGTGTTCAGGGATTCAGCTGTTGCCTAAACACCGGTGTGATGGAGAGATTGGAGCCGCAGGAGATCAGAACAGATGCTGGGGGTCACCTGGGTAGCAGAACCGCCTGCTGATTGGCTGAGAGCCGAGTCGCCCTCAGACTGAGCGTACGGCGGAGCGTGACGGATGTTCTGACAGGAAGCGTGACGGGCTCAGACGGTTTTCAGATTAAAGGCTCTGATTTTACACGAGCGGCAGGGACACGGGGGAAAGAAGAGACATGGGACTGTGGACGAGTCAAAGAGGGACAGGTTTATTGATTTATTATCTGATGTTATCGAAGCAGAAACTGATCTATAAAAAGACGGTTAATAATCCTGTCATTATCTCACAGTGAACTAACATGAATCCGAGGACGGAGACGATCTGATGTCCCAAACAAACTCTTTTTTGCTCACTGATCGGTGTGTTTGTGTTTCAGATCCGATGCACGGCCCGCGGCGTCTCGAGGTCGTCGACATTCAGTCCAAAATGGTGACGATTCGCTGGGAGCCATTTGGATACAACGTGACTCGCTGCCACAGCTACAACCTGACTGTGCAGTACCGCTACAAGCCAGCAGGGGCCCCCAGCAGGTAAGCAGGGGAGGGGCCAATGAGTGGTTTGTGCAGTGAGAGAGGCCAAAATGGCAACAACAGGTAAAGAAAAGTATGAATGAAAAGTTTAAATTATGATATAAAACATAAATATTAAAGAAACAGGAATGCAACGTAAAAGAGTGAATATTTGGGTTTAAGTCAAGAAGGTGAGACAAAACTCAACATGATGAGTTTTTTTATTTTATTTTCAACATTTTAAAAGACATACAAAGGATTGAAGTACAATATGAAAAGTGCAAAAGAAATAAGAAATTTGAAAATACAGGAAAAGATTAAAAACTAGAAAAGCACTCGGAGAGCGCAGACCTCCGCCAGCGCCACAGTCCTCTGCCATATTGTTATTTTTAACATAAATATTAGTCCTACCTTTATTTCAGCGAAATATTAAGATTCCTTGACCATGAAAACATACCATTAGCAATTGGATTCATATTGATATCTATTTTAGTTCAGTAGTTATTCACAGAAATCACATTTTTTGCCATGGCGGCCAGACGCTGATCCGGATCAACACCAAAATCGAATCAGTTCTTCCTTTTAAATAAATAACTGAAAGAAATACAAGAAAAACATCAACAAACAAAATAATAAATAATTTGGGAAACAAATGTAGAGTTTGGTCTTGCAGAGCAGCTGTGAGCTTTTCCATTGATATGTATTCTGTAAAGATTATTAACAATAATTTTCAACATGGTTCCCTTCTTGACTTGTCTCCTTCTTACCTTGTCTATTGTTACCTCCGCCAAGGAGGTTATGTTTTCGGGAGAGTTTGTTTGTCCGTCCGTCCATCTGTGAACAAAATAACTCAAAAAGTTATGGATGCATTTTGATGAAATTTTCAGGAAATGTTCAGCATGGGAAAAGGAAGAACTGATTCGATTGTGGTGTTGATCCGGATCAGCGTCTGGATCCGCCATGACAAAAAATGTGATTTTTGTGTATAACTACTGAACTAAAATAGATATCATTATGAATCCAATTGCTAATGGTATGTTTTCATGGTCATGGAATCTAAATATTTAGATGAAATAAAAGTAGGACTAATATTTATGTTAAAAATCACAATATGGGTGAGGACTGTGGTGCTGGCGGAGGTTAACTTGTTTTGTCTCCGACTTGTCTCCTCTATGACATCTTGACCTGTCTTAATCATGACTCATCCACTTTACGACGCAAAGGTCTGAAGGAGTTGTTTGATTCTGAGCTGTGGCTCCTTCCCTTCATGTTGTTTCTCACTTTAGTGTCATGTTTTAAGTTCTCTCTCCGCTGTTTGAGTCTTTAAAACTTTTATAAATCATAAGATTCAGAGTTGTCACTGTATGATGGCGTTGTCTCTCCTGCAGGGAGCCGGTGAAGGAGGAGCACAGGGAGGAGGTGGTGTACGACACTCTGAGCTCCGTGCCACAGCACACCGTCCGCAACCTTCCACCGTTCACCAATGTCAGCCTGAGACTCGCCCTGAGTAACCCGGAGGGACGCAAGGAGAGCGAGGAGCTGCCGGTGCTGACGGACGAAGACGGTAGGAGACGGTCGTGGTCTGGTCTGAGACTCTCTGTCAGCCTCGAGTGTTTGAATAAAGTTTTGTGTCTTCGTCCACAGTTCCTGGAGCCGTGCCGGTGGACTCCATCGTGGGAAGCAGCTACGAGCAGCAGATCAGTCTGAGCTGGAGAGAACCGCTGCAGACGTACGGCCTGATCCGCCAGTACGAGGTAGAAACACCAGAACTGAGCCGTATTCAGAAAGTCCTGAAGTGGTCTCTGAGAGGGGGTTTAAGGTCAGGGTCTTGGTCTGAGTGGGCCTCTGATAAGCTTTGGTCAGGCCCTTTGGATGACCAAAAACCCTTTAAGATGTTTATTATGGCGTTTTAATTTGATCTGTGACTTCAAGGATGTCCGTAAGATACCTGCAACGCCCCCCTGATGCCCGAATTTAATGTTAGAGGAACTTAAGTGAGTTTATGAGCCATGCAGAGCTGCTTCAGGTCCTTAAAATGTCTTAACGAGTCTTACGGTATATGTAGTTTTTGGAATGTAAGGCCGAGAACAGTCTTTAAAGGATGGTTTGAAACATAAGGACTTAAAAAGTCTTAAATCAGATTTTAGAATGTAAAACACTAAAGTCTTTTAAAGTTTAACATTAGATTGTTTGAAATTTAAGGCCTACGAAGTCTTAAGTTATATTTCTGAATTATTAGGCCTCACAAAGCCTTGGAGATTCTTAAAATGGATGTCTTAAAATATCTCCAAAGGTCTTAAGTTAATGTTGACACCGAAAGCCTTAAAAAGGCTTGATTTAAAAGGCCTAAAGCAGTCTTAAATTTTATTGTTGGAATATAAGGCCTTAAAAGTATTAAATTCTATATTTGGAACACAAGGCTTGAATACAGTTTTTTGAAAGGTAAGTGTATGAAAAGCCTTAAAAATCTTAAAAGAGTTTTTTTTTTAAAATGTTAAGCCTTAAACATTCTTAAGTTTGATTTTTGGAATATAAGGCCTAAAAAGTCTTAAGTTTTATTTTTGAAATATTAGTCCTCTCAAAGCCTAAAAGATAATTAAATGAGATGTCTTAAAATTTCTCAAAAGGTCCTTAATTATTATTTTTATCACATATTAATAGCTTTAAAAAAGCTTGGAACAGACGGCCTTAAACAGTCTTAAGTTTGATTTTTTGAATATTTAAGGCCTAAAAAGTATTAAATTATATGTTTGGAACACAAGACTTCAATACAATTTCTTAAAAAGGTAAGTGTATAAAAAGCCTTTAAAATCTTAAAAGAGATTTTTTTTAAATGTAAAGCTTTAAAAAGTCTTCAATGAAATTCCTGCGATGCCCTAAAAACAGTCTGTAATATATATTTTTTGAAGAATAAGGCCTAAAAATTCTTGGATCAGATTTTTCAAATACAAGGCCTTAAAAAGTCTTAAAAGTCTTCAATTAGATTTTTCAAAGTTAAGGACTTAAAACAACTTCTTTTAGTCTTTAAGTTTGATATTTAGAACATAAGGACTTAAAAAGCCTTTCAATTCTTAAATTAGATTTTTGAGATGTTAACCCTTAAAAAGTCTTAAAAAATTTTTAGGAATTAGTAACATAAAATCTTGAATTAGTTTTTTTCAAACATTAGGCCTTAAATCAGATTATGGTAAAGAAAAGCCCTAAGAAGCCTGAAAAAGACTTAAATTAGATTACTGAAATCTTTAAAGAGTCTGTGATAGACTTATTTAAAACACTTTTTAAGTAACAGTGGTCTATCCTCTGTCCTCAGATCTCCTACAAAGCTCTGAGCTCCTTCGACACCGAGTTCGACCTGTCCAATCAGAGCGGGAAGGTGTTCAAACCGGCCAATGAGACGAGTCACGTCTTCAGCGGCCTCTACCCAGGCTCCACCTACTCCTTCACAATAAGAGCCTCAACCATCAAGGGGTTCGGACCACCGGTGATCACACAGTTCACCACCAAGATCTCCGGTAGGTCCTTCAAAATAAAAGCATGAAAGTGACGGTTTAAAGGTCTAAATGAATGCAGGTCAACCTCCCAGAAACAAATTCAGGGGTGAAATGAGAGGAAATGTGTTTTATTTTAATGCTGATTAGTTTTTCATTATTTTTTTCTGTTCATCCTTCACTGCACGTTAACATCAAAAATCAATAATCTGGAAAAAAATGAATTAAAAAAAAAACCACTGCCTTGAAATTAGGGGTCACAGTATTTGAATTTTGCTAATATCAGGCCCGTGTGCCTTTATTTCTGCTTTTCTTTCTGCCAGCACTAATTTATTTCCTGGAAGTTCACCATCCCAAATAAACTGTTCTTTACACTGTGACAGTGGTTTTGTGTCAAAATGATTTACAGCAGTAAAAACAGTTTTCTGTATCAAAAAATAATACTGTTGTTTAAAAAAAAAAAAAAAAAAAAAGACATTCGTTGATAGTAGAGAGAATCATTCTGGTTCAATCTGATAACATTTCAGTTGATTTACAAGACATATAAAGCTGATATTTCACTTTTTAAGCTTTTATCTGCTTGTAATGGAACAGCATCGATGATATTGTCCATCCCTAATGAAAGCATTTTAAAGTATCTAAATATTTCCATGATTTTTTGGGCTGTTGGAGTGTATTTGATTTGACATTTGCAAGAAATTAGAAGGGTAATTGACATCTTGCTTTGTGAAATATATATTCTTTCCTGAATATATTTTTTTCTAAATAAAAGATTACATTAAATGTAATAGAATCACTACTAAATAATAGTATATTACACTGGAAAGTTGGGTTAGTTGGCTTGTTTTTTTTTTGTTTTTTTTTGGCTAATGTGATAGTTTAACTGCTTGCATTTTACCTGGTACAGCTTGTTTTTAGAGAGGCTGTATGTATTCGTCTAATTGACTAACTACCAGCTCAGCTACCAGCGGTTTAGCAGAGGTCATCAATAAAGTCGGGGATATTTAATGTTTTTTTAAAAAACAACAAATCATATCACTGTTTGTTTCCGTTAACATTTCAGGAAAAAAACAGAAAAGTACAAACAAACCAAATAACCTGATATTTTCTTGGTGTGGGATTTGAAGATTTATAACAGTTGATTACGTAATGACATAAAATGCACAAATATTTGGAACAAAATCAATTAGAAAAAGCAGAAATGTTTGTAAATAAAATAGCAATCAACACAACTTAGAATAGATATTGAGTTTGACAAACACACAAATGAAATATTTTGAATGAATAACATATATATATACATATATATATATATATATACATATATATATATATATATATATATATATATATATATATTTATTTATTTATTTATTTATTTATTTATTTATTTAACAGTAAATGGTTAATTATTCAAAATACTAATGAGGGTAATAATAGTTCAGCTTGTAAAAACCTTTAAACCCCACATAAAGTATCAGTTCTTTTGGTTTGTTTGCAGTTTTTTATGCATCCTAAAACTTTGACAGAAACAATAAATGACATGTTGTGTTTTTAACACAACAAATATTCCTTAATTTATAGACCTCTACCAAACAGTTGAGCTCGGAGTTAAAGGGTTAGTTAAACATGAATGTTGAATAATGATATCGATGGCCCGCCAGCTGTGTCAAGGCCCTGTAGTCGGCCTGAGTTTCTCATCCCTGATATAAATTAACCTGATTTGGTTATCTACCTTTGTGAACCAGGTATTAAATAATCCAGATTTCCTTTATCATGGCATATTTTATTGTTGTTTTTGTTGAATTTGAAATAAACAAATGATTCATAGGAGATAAACCCACTTAAATCTTCTCCTAATCAACCCATCACTTAAAGTCTCTGATTTTATACTGAAGTGTTGACAACGTTTTTATGGTGGCGTAGCTGATTATCGTCATTTCTTTGTCACTCAGAGGATCTTTGTGTGTTTTGTGTGTTTTTATTCTCTAACTACTGAAAGATCAGTAAAGCTCTCAGAGGTAAAATATTAAAATCAGCTGCTGTGTTCAGACTCCTCCTAAAATAAAGATGACAAAGGTTTGAATCTGTCGTCTCTCCTCAGCTCCTCTGATGCCAGCGTACGATCAGGAGTCTCCGCTCAATCAGACCGACTCCACCGTCACCGTCCTGCTGAAACCGGCTCAGAGCCGAGGAGCGCCCGTCAGGTAACACGCACACGCCGACGATGAAATATTCAGCAGCATCAATCTTTAGGCTCATAAAGTTTTCATGTCTGAAACGTTAAACATTTAAAAACGACATGAAGAAAAATCTAAGGAAAAAAAACTGTCGTCTGCTGTCAGAGCTTCAAACGGGACGGCTTTCAACACCGAGCACGTTTAAGTCAGATTTATGGAGAATATTAACCACAAAGACCCCCCTGTACTTAGAATAGACATGGACCATCCTTTTAAACATGCTTTAATATTTATAGTTTTTATATTTATGGACCAACAGAAACAAAAGTTCTTCTGTCGTCTCAGCAGTGACAGAAAATCAAGTATAACTGAATTATGGCCTCTAATCCAATCACTTCATCCCTGCCTGAGGGTTTATGTCTACAACTCTGGAGAAAATCCCTTAAAGCGTTTTTGAGATATCACACTCACAATCAAAAGACAAACATGGGGAACTTGACTTTGACTTTTGACCTCTGTGGTCCTTAACTGTAGCTGTGGCTCTTAATTGTAAACCATAACTGTGACTCTTATCTGTCGCCCTACATTGTAGTTCTGAACTGTATCCCTTAACTCTTACTCAGCTGTAGCTTCAACTGTGGCCTCAACTGTAGCCTTAACTGTTGTCCTTAATGTGGCCCTTAACCATATTTCTTCACTGTAGCCTTAACTCTTACTCAACCATAGCCTTAACTGTAGCCTTAACTCTTACTCAACCATAGCCTTAACTGTGACCTCAACTGAAGCTTGAACTGTTGTCCTTAATCGGGCCCTTAGCAGTATTTCTTAACTGTAGCCTTAACTCTTACTCAACCATAGCCTTAACTGTAGCCTTAACTCTTACTCAACCATAGCCCTTAATGTAGCCTTAGCCATAGCTCTTTTCTGTTGCCCTAAACTCCTACTGAACTGTAGCCTCAAATGTGGCCCTTAACTGCTGCCATTTACTATGAGCCTTCTCTGTAGTTCTTTGCTGTAGCCCTTAACTCTTACTCAACCATAGCCTTAACTGTGGCCCCTTAACTGTTGCCCTTAATGTGGCCCTTAACTGTAGCCCTTAACTCTTACTCAACCATAGTGGCCTTCTACCAGCAGAGATAAGATCTACAGTTAACTGTATCATTAACTGTAGATCTTTAACTGTGACCCTTAATGTGGCCCTTAACCGTAGTTCTTTACTGTAGCCCTAAACTCTTACTGAACTGAAGCCTTAACTGTAGCCTCAATCGTGGCCCTTAACTTCAGCCCTTAAATGTGAGCCTTCACTGTAGTTCTTAACTGTAGACATTAACTCTTAATTAACCATAGCCGTTAATGTAGCCTTAAATGTGGTCCTTAACTGTGGCCCTAAATTTGGCACTTAACCATAGCTCTTTTCTGTTGCCCTAAACTCCTACTGAACTGTAGCCTCAATTGTGGCCCTTAACTGCCGCCATTTACTATGAGCATTCTCTGTAGTTCTTTGCTGTAGCCCTGAACTCTTACTCAACCATAGCCTTAACTGTGGCCCCTTAACTGTTGCCCTTAATGTGGCCCTTAACTGTAGCCCCTAACCGTAGCCTTTAACCTCATTTGCTTTAACTGTGAGCCTTGACTATGAGCTTTCATTGTTGCCTCAACTGTGACCCTTAATGTGGCCCTTAACTGTTGCCCTTAATGTGACCATTTACTGTAGCCCTTACCGTAGGCCTTCAACCGTAATTGCTTTAACTGTGATCCTTGACTATGAGTCTCCACTTTAGCCTTAACAATGGCCCTTAACTTTGGCCATTTTCTGTAGCCCTTACCTTTAGCCCTCAACCTTAATTGCTTTAACCATGAGCCTTAATGATGGCCTTAACTGTAACTTTTTAACTGTGACCCTAAATTGTGGCCCTTAATGTGACCCTTTGCTATCGCCCTTAACTGTGGCCTTCAACCTTAATTGCTTTAACTGTGAGCTTGACTTTGAGCCTCTACTGTAGCCTTAACAATGACCCTTTAAATGTAGCCCTTAATTATGGCGCTAAATGTTGCCCTTAACTGTACCTTTTTTGACCGTGACCCTTCATGTGACCCTTAACTGAAGTCCTTAAACTGTGTGCCTTAATTGTAACCCTTAATCATGGCTCTTATATATGACCTTTAACTGTACCTCTTTAAATTGCGACTTTATCTGTGTCTCTTAACTGTGGTCCTTAACTTAAACTTTTTACAGATGTACATAATCTATCAGTTAATCGGTCGTCCCTATCAGCATGTTTCACTCCTTGCTCATTTTTTTGTTTTATGTAAGTACATGTCGGGACAAATAGATGATTAAATCTGATTCAGATTTTGAATTTATTGTCAAGTTCATTTTAACATTAATTGAAGTTGACCTGGTGCATTTGGTGCAAAACAGTAAACATATAGTGAGAGTAAAAATATAAATAATTAGATAAATAAAAATTGTAATAATGATTAAAAACTACATGTCCTTTAAACAAGCTCACATTTTTATAATTTGATGACACGTTGAGGTCCTGATGTGGCACCAGGGCCACTAGTTTATGCTTAAAGATATAAAGACATTTTCCTGAGTCTAATTTAGAGCTTTAGAAAAATTACATTATTTATCACAGTGATGTTTTTCTATATGGATTAACAGCAGAATATCAGTCTAGGGTTTGTTTACACAGTCAAAAACAAAGATGTAACATAGTCTTATTTTATTGTTTCAGCCATTGGAACTGATGATTATTTTATTTATTTATTAACTAAAATACTTTCTTTTAAAATGACAGAAAACAGTAATTAGAGTCATAAAATAATCAAACTGTTTCTGAGATGTTTGTGCTCCCTAAATATTAATAACAAGTTTGAGCCGTTAACTCCGACACACGCTAACACACACTCCCGCTTCGCCGCCGCCGCCGGCCCGGGGGGAGGTGGTATCCGCGGTAACAGTCGTCATGTCAACAGCTGTCTGCTCGCTGTAACGAGGGATTTGGTTAATTAACGATCAGCGGGCGGGGCTAATCAGAGCCTGCTGCTAACACCGAGGATTAACAAGGGATTAACAGCTAATGTGTCAATCACACACACACGCACGTGCACAGGCACACACACACGTACACAAACACACAGGCCGCGGTGCATCGCTGCTCATTAATTGACAGTTTATCTATTTTAAACAATAAAAACAGGACAAACAAAAATAAAACCATGGAGCTCCAGTCAGAGCAACAATGGGCCTTTTTATTACCTGATAAACAGCAGGCAGCTCGAACTAAATGTTAAATACGATTTAACTGTTTTATTTCATTTTAATACAATTTAACTGTTTTATTTCTTTTTATTACAATCTATTTTATATTATTTCAGTAAAATTTAACTGGATGAAACGTTTGATTTTATTTCAATAGAGTATTTAAAATTAGCTGTTTTTTAACACAACTTCACTGTTTTTTTTTTTTTAAATGTATTTTTTGGGCATTTTTGTGCCTTTAATGATAGGAGAGAGACAGTGGATAGGTTTGTGAAAGGGGGAGAGAGAGTAGGGGAAGACACTCTGCAAACTGGTCACAGGTGAGATTCAAACCTGGACTGGCAGAAGCAAGTACATGGGGTGCCTGGTTGCTAACCACTCCGCCAAACCAGCACCCCAACTTCACTGTTTTATGCCATTTTAATACCATGTAATGGTTTTATTGAATTGTAACATTATTAAGCATTTTTTAATACAACTTAATGTTACAGTAACTTTTATTTTCACAAAATTTAACTGTTTATTGTAATTTTAACACAATTCAACTTTTGTTTTATTTTAATGCAATTAAACTGTTTTTTCGTGTATTTGATTGTTAACAACATGATTTAACATCCATAAATATCAGCAAGTTTTTCTTCTATAGATTAAACATGTAAAGACAGACTGATCAAAATAATTAACTTTTACTGAAATGATAAAATAATATTAAGAGTTCAGTTCATATTTTTAGGACAGGAGGATTTTTATAGATAACAGAGCTTAATTAATCAGGAGGGTCATCAAAAAATCTCAGATTTCATTGGATGGAGGCCCAAAGGCAGTGTTTTTCAAATAGAGGGGTGTGGCTGGTTTGAATCGGGGCGTGGCCAAACAGATGGCCTAGGCCCCCGTAGATTCTTATTGGCCAACCCAGGTGCCAATCCAAAACCCAAATTGATATTGTCTATTTGCGTGAGATGCTAATCTTTTTCCGTCTTAAATGCAGTAAAATAATCAGTCATTTTAACTTAAGCTTTTGAGTTTGTGCGTTTATATTTTTGTTGAGTATATGTACATCGACCAATACTATGTATACTGCTAATTTAGTGCAACAAACACTGTTCAGATGTGCTGGTAAATGGGACATTACAGGAGCTTAATACCGTAAAATCCCAAATAAAAGCCAGGTTCCAATTAATCGCTGTGTCCCAAATAAACGCCGGGTGAAATTATTTTGGTGCAACCTATGAGCTGTGGTCGAAATTACAGAACACACATGCAAACTCTGAGCTCACAACTGACAGTTCTGGCTTGATTAGAAACATGATCAGACTGAACCTTATCAGTCCACATGGTCTATTTTTCTCTCTGGACGTCCTGTCGGCTCACTTCTCCTCCCTCTGTACGTCAACAAATGCAGGTTGGTTTCAGACACTCTGCACTTTACAACAGTGCAGTTACACTCAATGTCTACAGAGGGTACTAGAGCACAGAAAGCCTGAATCTTACAGACTGGGGCTCTACAAATCTAAAGAAGAAGACGTTGCCATTGCCGCTTCATGTTTTTTGCCCTTCCCTAAAGTCAGGAGCCAGTCACATCAGCTGGCAGTACATTGCTGTTGATCGCCATTGCGTTGGTGCAGCGAAAAAAAAGAAGTACAACCTTAACTTAACCTAACTACTGGTTGTTCCTTACCAGTTTTAAGAGTGTTTATAGAATGCTCAGTAGAAAGAAGAAGACAAGAGTATAACTACAGTACAGTAAACTTGCTGTGAAAATGTAAAGGTGATAGTCATACGGGTGTAAATAAATAATTTGATTACATTTACCATACTTTTTCATTTTTGCTGAGCAAGGTTTTTGTAAAAAAAGAAAAAAAAGGAATTAAAGCCTATCCCAAATAGTTGCCTGGTCCCAAAGAAACGCCTGGTCTGCTCAGTGACTGAAACAAATAAACAACCCGGCTATTATTTGGTATTTTACGGTAACTATTCAACCCCCTGCAGCCCTCTGCTATTGTAAACTTGGGGGTGGGGATGATCTGCAGACTTCCCAGTAGAAAATTCCAACCTCAGTCAAAATTTCTCGCTTGGAATTCAGAAATCCCGACTTCTCAGTACAACTGGAACCCAGCATAAACCCCATAGCCTACCTGAGTATTTTTGCTGTGTTTCTGTGGCATGTTTCAACAACAGAGAGTAAAAAATTGAAAGAACACCTTCAGCAGGGGTGTAGAATTGGGTAGGGACGCTAGGGACACGTCCCTGTCAATATTACAGCATGGTCCCACACAAACACAAGCATTTTAACGCAAACTCACTCTATATGTTGTCTTTCCCATCAGCTATTGCAGCCGCCGGCAGCATCACATTATTTTACTTAAAGTTCCGCCTCTAACCTGATATGAATTTTATTGGCTTCACCGTTTATTGCTAACATGTGAGTGGTGGTCCTCGCTGTCCCTGGTAGATTTGAGAGGAGGGCGCTAACTTGTTAAATGGACTCTGCTTGGGTCACATGATGTAATCTTGGCAGTGGTTTAATTTTCATTAACCTTTTTTGTCTGTGTCTGTGTCTGTGTCTGTGTGTTTGGCAATTAGGCACAGCAAGCATGTCGAAGAAAATAAAACTATACATAGAGGCTGTGTCCGAAATGGCATACTAACGTACTACATACTCATGTGTATATACTGTATACTACATACTATAAGTATGATTAGAATGCCAACCGTTCACACTGTAGTATACTACTAAGTTTCCCATGATGCATTTCAAACCTCTGACGACAAAAATCAGAAGCACACCAGGCTATCAAATATCTCTGCTGATTCGCAACATTTGAAAGTTCAGAGAGCATTTTAGGCGAGAAAGTCACCATGTAGAATACCAAAATGTGGTCATTTGAGCCATAAAACGCACGGATACAAATTTCATTTCGCCATTTCGGACATTTCTTTATGCGCGCCATTATGCTATTGAAGAAACTTCCGGTCAGCTCCGATAGAGCCCAATTTGAAAAACCGTAATAGAACTAAAAGGAGATAATAAAAGATGCTTTTATTTTGAAAACAGGAAGTTTGCTAGTGGCTGATTTTTAGCTGAATGCCGGTCGGTCATAATGCATGCCGCAATGCATTATGGGACTCGCAATGCATTATGGGGCGTTTGAGTGTTACTAGTATGCCCACCTCCCATACTTAAATTTTTTTCCGATATAGTATACATCCGGATATTTCACACTCACTCAATCTTTTCATACCATCTAATGTGAACGCACTACATACTCATTTTGACATCACACTTAGTATGAGTCGTACGTTAGTATGCCATTTCGGACACAGCTAGAGACTTCTTCAGAAATCAAACTGTTAAGTTACTCAAAGGGTATATTATGTTATATCGAAATAAAGCTCATATTTAATGCCAAATAGATACATCTTTGGCTATTTTATTTATTATCCATGTATTATTTGTGGTTGAGAGGCAGTAAATTTTAAGACCAACAATAAACGTTTAAGGGCAAAAATACAATAAAACCTTAGATTACAAACATTCATATTAGAGGGAATAAATTACACTTATCACTAATAATTGTAAAACTGTGTTTTCCCCTCAGACTATAACTATACCATCAAAATTTAGGATTGTTGCATCCCAAACTATCCCACTGTTCATATGTCATACATCAATTTTTTTTATTAGAGGACGGATTGTAGAGATTGAGGAGGAGAGGCTGGGGGTATAGTATATAGAATAGTTTATTTTTTTTTAAATATGATGGTTTGCTTGTTTGTTTGATCACCTCTGCATGATGTAAAACAATGGCCATAAATATAAAACACATCAACTTTTAGGGATGCTGCCTTGGAGCACTTTTATCTTCCCACCAATGACAAAATCAAACCAACGCCCATGACCTTCGGGATGTGTTGGGGCAGGAGATTCTCATCACGGATGTTCAGTTGACAAATCTGCAGCAATTGTGTGATGTTATCATGGAGATATGGACCAATATTTCTGAGGGATGTGTCAGCACCTTGTTAAGAATTAAGGAGACTAGGGGATTGGAGAGGTGTGCCTAATGAAGTGGCCAGTGGAGGGATAATTCTAATTTAGTCTATGATGCTCGCTGGAAGACTCAGAGCGACAAAGGAGGTTTTGTTATCGCTGGTGTCTATTTGGTTTTTGTTAGTTGGTTTGTTTGTATGTTTGTTTCTCTGTTAGCAAGATAACTCAAAAAGTTAGCGACAGATTTCGATGAAATTTTCAGGAAATGTCCGGATTGGGACAAGGAACAAATGACTAGAGTATGGGACTGATCCGGATCAGCGTCTGGATCTGCCATGGCAAAAAATGTGATTTTTGTCAATAACTACCGAACTAAAATAGATATCATTATGAATTCAATCGCTAATGCTATGTTTTCATGGTCAAGGAATCTAAATATTTAGATGAAATAAAGGTAGGACTGATATTTTTAGTTAAAATCACAATATGGATGAGGACTGTGATGCTGGTGGAGGTCTGTGCTCTCCGAGTGCTTTTTATTTCATGTGTTACACTTTCCTGGTGAGATAGTGAGGCGTTGTGGGAAAATAGAGCACTCTTCTCATACGTGGACTTCCTACCCTGTATTCTGTCAAAGGGAAACACAGATCAGTCCAACAAAACAAGATTTCGTCTTTCCTCCTTATGTCGAACAGGACGGGGATAAAGGAGTGTTTCTGTGTTTCTGTGAGAAACGCGTGCTGTGTTAATTGACATGATAGCTGAAGTAAATCCATCAGATTGAACAGATGCTGCTTCGAGATACCATTCCATGTTTGTGTGTTTATATTTAACTTTGCTTTTGTCTCCACTGACACTGAGTGTGTGTCGGCCCGCAGGCACTCTCGCACACACACGCAATCACAAACACACAACACAAACAACACACATGCATGCTTAAGAGCCGATGATCGCAGGACAAAAGGTGTTGCTGCCGGCGACCTGCGGCTGTAATCAGATTACTGTCACACGCGTACAACAACAAGTGCGGCAGGGAGAGCGTGGAGAAATGTGATCGGAGACGGTTTGTCAGAGACAGAGAGGGAGAGAGGGCAGAAAGAAAGGGGATAAAGGGAGCGAGGGATGTGAGGGGGAGGAGAGAAAGACGGGGAGATGAAAAGAAAGAAAGATGACAGAAAGAGAAATGAGTCGATCCTTTATTTCTGTTGGTTTCTGAGGGAGTTAAACAATACTGCAGCATGTGCGCTTGTTTTCTTGGGAGAAGAGTACATTATACATGGAAACACACCTTCAATATGAAGACACTTAGAATTATTAGGACAGCTGTGTAAAAAACATACCTCTAAAATGAGGACCAAGAAATATGTTCACATTCATAGATAAACATACCTTCAATATGAGGACATGTAGGAATATGAGGACATTCATAGATAAACACAACGTCAATATGAGGACATGTAGAATTATGAGGACAGTTGTGTAAAAATCATAGCTCCAAATTAGGACCAAGAAATATGTTGAAATTCATAGATAGCCAGAACACACCTTCAATATGAGGACATGTAGAAATTTGAGGACATTCATAGATAAACACACCGTCAATATGAGGACATGTAGGAATATGAGGACATTCATAGATAAACACACCGTCAATATGAAGACATGTAGAATTATGAGGACAGTTGTGTAAAAAACATAACTTCAAAATGAGGACAAAGAAATATGAGGACATTTGTAGATAAACACACTTTCAATATGAAGACATTTAGAATTATGAGGACAGCGGTTTAGAAACATACCTTCAATATGAGGACATATAGGAACTTGAGGACATTCATAAATAAACACACCTTCACTAGAGCCATTTTTCTAATTTGTCTTTTTGCAGTGCAACTTGAGACTAATGTATTGCTAATAATTTGTCAGTTTGTTCAAAAATAAATATAAATTTAACAGGGTGCTCTATGGCAAACTGAAAAATGGTGTTCACACCATTGCTTGCTCGGCAGCGACTGTTAAAGTTTTTTTTATACATATTTATGTTTGTTTAAATGCATTTTGTCTGTGTACGTGGCTTCATCGTGAGTCATAGCAGACCAGTGTATAATACAAACCTTTTCATCTCCATGTTTGTAGAGTTTCAAAGTTTAAAACTGAATGGTGAGCTGCTTATGGCCCCTGTCCACCAGTTGTTCACCCCTGCCCTAAACCAAAAATCTGACACATCCTCATTTTTTACATTGTTGTTATAGGTCTTCACCCATCACATAAACCTGTATGTGTGTGCGTGTGTGCCTTCCTGTCCTCCTTTAGTTTCCTGTCCAGCAGGAAATATGACAATACAGCATTTTCACCATCCACACCCTCTGTGTGTGTGTGTCTCAGAGCAGGTGTGTGTGCGTCAGAAGTGTGTGTGCTGATATATGACTTCTGTCCTGGTTCTGGTTCCTGTGAAAAACACCACTATTGTTTCCCTGCATCCCTGAGGACTTACACAGGGCAGTAAACTCTTCGCGCTGCATTCAGGTGCAGCTCAGAGACTGGGTGAATCACAGTCTCATTGTGTGTTTACTTTGTGGGACACCTGCTGGAGGAAAAGTCAGTGTTTGTTAGAAATTAGATGTGTCAGTGCAGTACTGTGGGAGGTCTGCAGAACAGTGATGGTCTGAGAGAAGTTTTCAGAGAAGAGGAGACTCTCAGTTCCGTTTGGAGGATCTCCACCTTAAGAAAGAACCCCAGAACTTTTGGCTCAGGTCCCTCTATTCTGATGGTTTAACCTGTTCAGCCCCAAAGTACCCGATTTTGGGTACTCCAACAAAAATGTAAGGAAAAGTGAACTATTCTTGTGGAAACAAAGTCATGCTGCACATAAAATTAAACAGGAAATTTTAGCTACACAACAATATAAGCCATTTTTGCAAACACTAAATGCAACGTCAACACCAACCAAATAAATTATCAAACGTCGAAACCTGTTTCACTTTGATTCAAACTTGGGCTGCTTTGTATTGATTTCTTTGAATGGGAAAATGTGTAGAGTTCTGGTTGATTTTTTCTTAAAAGAAACAACAAAATATTTATTCATCCATTTTCTCATTGCCACAGATAAAAACTGTTGTAATTGGGTGTAATGAACGCCAAAAGTGACTTAAAAGTGAAATACAAAGTTTCGTATATAAGAAATTTCAAATGGGACTAATGGTGCCAAACTGTGCCAAGACTCCACCTGACCACTCTGTAGTAAAACCTCTCTATCTTTGCTCTGCATCACTTTATAAGACTCAATATTGGCAGAAGTAATGTTCACATATTTTTACATTCATTCATAGAGTTCAGAAGCTGTAACTGCATCATTCCAAACAGATATTTACAATAAAAACTTGTTTTTTTGGGCGAGGATGAAATTTTAAAATTATTCTGACTTCTATCTTCATTTCCTCTGTCCCAGAAACACATATACTGATAATTCCACATCTGGACAAATCTCTCAAGTGTTACTTTTATTGTGACACCAAAATTATTCAAATAGACCTTGTGGTTGCAGAGATACGTTCTTTTTTTATGAGTATGTCATTTTCAAGCAGAAGTCTTCAAAAAAGGGCTGAACAGGTTAAGGTCAAATGTGGATTTTTTGAAATCTAAAATCTCTAAATAAATTGGAAAGCTACCGGAGAGCGCAAACCTCAACAAAGGTAGCTCTGAAAACCCACACCTAGCACTCGGAATCATGTTGATTTCATTATTAGTTAGACAGTTGTTGACCAAAAACGATTGTTCGCTAATGGTGGTTTTATAAATCACCACCAAAATCTAGACATTTCTATGTAGGGTGATTCCCAACGTCTCCTGAAAATTTTAGCAAAATCTGTCCAAAAGTTTTTGTGTAATCTTGCTGACAATCAAGGACAAAAGTGCTTTTTACAGATTAACACAACAATGGGTCTCTACCATGATTGCAAATCCCTGAGACGAAGGCAGATCTTATTTGGAGAGGTAAACCAATCCACAGTTTTTGGATCACTTGAGTCATAATTTTGGCACATCCACAAGCAGCTGGTCAGCAGATTTCAGAGCTCTGGCTGGAGAATGAAAGCAGAGAAGCTCACTTGAGAAAGGTGGTGCCGACCCACAGGGATGTGCGAGTTCCCTCCCAGGTATTTTCGGACTAGGGCTGAAAGATATATCGTTATTGTATCTATATCGAGATATGAACATTCAATTTATTAATATTGAATGTGCAACAATATAAAAGATATGGATTTCCCCGGTGCCCGCCCTGCATGTACAGCTCTGGAAGTCACAACAAATTTCATTTTTATGATTGCCCTTGAATGCACTGCTTGGTTTTCACTGAACACATAGTCATTAGGGCTGGGACAATACCCTCATACCTCCTTTTTTAAAAATATATCCTTATTGAACATTTTTGGCAAAGCACATAACACAAGTGGGCGATGAGTAAAAGAGAAATAAGAAAAATTAAAAAATAAAATAATAATAATAGATACATACATACAAATTAAGGTGCAATAAAATAAATAAATAGAGGGAGCAAATGGAAGAGAGATGTTTTTTGGAGAAACATGGAAAGCATGCTCTTGGGTAATGTACAAAACTAAGCTACCTATCCTTTAGGGCTGAGACGATACGTTTTTTTCTAGATTCGATTTTTTAAGATTTTTTAGGTGCCGATTTGATTTAAACCATGATTTGATGAGATTGCCCATTTTTGCAGTCTGTAGTTACCTTTTTGAACACCAGTGAAAAAGATGAACAATAATGATGCCTACAGACTATATCAGGAAAAAATGCACATCACATGTGAGTCAGTTTTTAGGATTTATTCAGCAATATATTTTAACCAGCTGTTTATGCTCTCTCTTCAAAAGCCTGGATTGCATTTAAAAGTGGCTTATTAACACAGACTAAAATGAAGCATTTACATTTGGAGAAAAAAAACATGATTTGAAAAAAATTGATTTGAAAGTCATCATACAGAAAATCCCGATACTTATATGAATTGATTGTTTCACCCACCCCTAGTAGTTATATCGTACCATATCAATATTGAGATATCTGGCACGAATATCAAGATATGAAATTTTGTCCATATCGTTCAGCCCTACTTTGGACTCCTCCCAAAGACCAAAATCATGGTCATTCATTTTTATTGTTGACTCCAAAGTGATTTGTGACAGCCTATCAAATTAATTTACTGGTACCAAATAAATGTCTTAATATTCCTCCTTACGGCATCTTTTTCTTAAACACTCAACGCATCATTCTATAGATTTTAATGAAAAAAAACAATTTAGTCATTTAGCATGATGCCTCAGACCCCTGCTTAAGGAATAGTCTGGAACTGCATTGGTTATATATTAATATTTTCACAGATGACCACCGTTTTAGTGGGTACACAAGGAACTGCATCTTTCAGAACTTAAGTACTGGCTTAAATTTTTAAGTTGAGCTTGCTGCTTGGATTAAACCCTTTAATTTTAGGGAAGACAGTCATGAAATCCTACCACTGCTGAACTGGACTGAGATATTGCTTTAAGCATGCTGTCTGACCTTAGCATTTGTCATAATTTAAAGAGCTTCACTTTTCTTGTTAGGACATGCTCTTGTTGAGCCTTAAAAGTATATTAAGCTCGGATGTGTGTACAGGCTCGGTAAAGTTTTAATTGACTGTGTTTCTGCAGATTTTGTTTATTGATCTTTAATGAAACTCCCTCCCCGAGGGTATAAAGCAGCTTTAAATGATGGTGATAAAAAGTGTTGGTTATTAAATCCCCTCTTCCCCTCCCTCTGACAGATAGCTGGCATTTCTCTGTCCTTTAAATCTCCCGTTCTTCTCCAGCCGAATTTATTTTTAATTATAACCAGCTGACAAACAGACAATCTGGTGATTTCTGATTTTGGCCTCAGACCTGTCCACCCCCCCAGCGCACTCCCGTCCTTTACCCACATGTGGGCTTAAAGTGGAGCGCAGACATGAATCAGTGGTTTAATGTCAGCCTGATATAAAGTTACAGCCTCTACATACAGAGAGAGTTCATAAAAATGAAGGAGAGAGTGATGGAGTGGAGCAGAGGCAGAGCTGACCTTTCTGTGGAGCTGAATAATGAACCAACAGATGGAGAGAAGAAGACGAGCTCTCTTTTATGTGTCGGCTCGTATGTGAACAGAAATCACGTCAATACTCTGCCTCAATGTCACCTCTCAAAAACACCAGCTCCTGCCTGCAGGGGAGTAAGGGGGTGAGCGGGATGGACAGACGAGTCCTAATACCTGTTATAATGTAGACCTACTACATTTCCCATAATGCATCTACCTAGTTTGCATTCAAACTAAACCAGGTGTCTGTTTTCATAATGTTGTTGTTCTAAATACACCAAAATTACCAACAAGAGCTGTTTAACACACTTACCAGCCAACCAACTTAATCGCTGACCAACTCTCCGACCGATCAGCTAGCTAACCAACCAACCAATTATCCAACCATCTAATTTCCCAACCAACCAATCAACCAACAAACAAACTGACCAACCAGCTAGCCAAGCGGCCATTTGACCAACTAACGGACAGCCCAACTAAGAAGCTGACTTAACCACATGGCAAACAGAACAACCCATCTAAAAAATTATCAACCAGCTAACTAGCAATGCAAAAATCAACTGACTAAGCACCCAGCCAGTAAATAAACCAACCAACTAGCCAACCTTACTATCCAACTAAAACAGACTGATGAATTTACAGTACTTGCCAGCCAATCAAGCATCAAAACCAACCAAGCAGTCACCTTACTGATTAATCAACCAGTCTAACCGTACCGTACCAATTAACGAGCCAACCACATGACTGACCAACCAGCCATCTGCCAAACTGTCTAACTAATCTACCACACAGTCAACAGAACACAAAACCAATCATCCCACAAACTACCAGTCAATCAACTAACAATGTGACTGACCAACCAATCTGCCAATAAACAGACAAATTAACCAACCAGCCAGCTGACATCTTAATTAGACAACAACAGACTCTCTAACAACCAAAGGAGCTAGCCAACCAACTTACGAGTAGACTAAAAAACCAACCAACTCAACTTATAACCAGTCAACTGATCAATGAATCTTCAAATTGACCATATTAGAAACTAAATAGGCAACCAACCTACCACATCACAGGTAAACCAGCAAGCCAGTAGAAAAACTGTTCAACCATTCAGCTGACCAATCAATCAATGAAAAACTGACTCGCCAATCAACCAACCAACTCCTCAGCTGACCAACAAATCAACCAACCATCCGACCAATCGACTGACCAAACAACTCAACCAACTGGAAATCCAAACAGCGTACTGACCAAAAGGATCCAACAAACAGACCAAGCAACCAGCCAACTAATTCATCAGATGGCCAGTTGTTAACTGACCATACATCCAACCACTGGGCTGAGCAGCTGACCATCCAACCAATTGAATCACCAACCAACTTATTCAACCAAACAGTCCAACTACTGAACGTTCAAAGATTAGAAGGTGAAAAAGAGAAATGTTTTACTTTTGTCAGGAGGACAGAGCAGGAGACTGACTACTCAATCAATTTAATCATGATTTTAACATGATGTCTAATGTCAGCATCAGCTTTTATAACTCTGTACATCAATCTGCATCAAACTACAAACCTAACTAAACTCACTTCCCTCTTTTCTCTGTGTGCAGTAAGTACCAGGTGGTGGTGGAAGAGGAGCGCCCTCGCAGGCAGAAGAGGGATACTGCAGAGATCCTGCGCTGTTACCCGGTGCCCATTCACTTCCAGAACGCCACGCTGCTCAGATCGCAGTATTACTTCAGCGCAGAGCTGCCCATGAGTGAGCTGAGGGCACCAACGCCATTCTGCGTGGGTTAGTAACATGCTCAGGCTATGGCTGATTCTTCTCTCTTTAGGATTCGGTCAACAAGAACGGGCATACTGCCACCTGCTGTCTGCATGTGCTCATTGTTGCCGATTTAAAGCATGTTAAAGTGGGATGGAGCAATCGTGTTTGGGCACAGTATGAAGCTATTGTGCCTAATTCTCTTATACCTCTTTTTGTCTCATATATTATAGGAATGCATGATATTGGATTTTTGCCGATATCCGATATGCCATTATGACGATATTTTTTTGATTTGTTATCACCAATACCGATACGGATATTTAAGGTCAAGAGCACAAGCTCAGTGCTTAATAAAATTAGACTTGTTTCTTTTAGCGTTACAGCATATTATCGCATGAACAGATGCTACTCAAGAAAAACAGCTTTTAACTCTTCTAAAAATGAAACACTAGATATTTAAATGTACCCATGCAGTTATGAGAAGGTGCATCAATTTTGAACATTTGTATAGTTTGCAGATTTTCCAGCCAATATATGACCAATATGTGCGGCCGATATATTGGCTGTAAATATCTGCAAAAATTTAAATATTGGTTGATACTGATATCAAACCGATAATATCTTGCATCCCTAATACATTTAAGTACTTAGGCAGATGTTGTAGACCTTCTACTGAGTAAACCTAAAATATTTTCGTGATGGTGGAATTTTGACAAGTACTGAGTCCATGCTGTTACTGTGTCATTCTAGTCTTACAGCTGATGCTACACTCAGATATTTGGCTTGATTATCTGTTTTAAACTTTGTTACCTGGTTCACTTAGTGTTTGTGTTTGTACAGGTGATAACAGGACCTATAACGGTTACTGGAACGCTCCCCTGCTGCCTCATAAGAGCTATGGGATCTACTATCAGGCTGTCAGCACGGCTAACGGGGTGAGTACACCTGAGCACAAGTGTAGCATATGAGCATGTGATGATGTCACTGTATGGGCGTGAATGATTATCTGTGACTTCATATCATTGAGCTGGAGATCTTTCATTGAATTGAATTGAGTGCTTTATGTCGAATATGTTAATAACTATGGGTGGTTGCCATAAAAAAACATACATGCATATACCAAAACAAAAACAAAGAAGGTAAACTGGACAATATCTTGCTTGTGCAACAAGCTAACATGCTCGAAAAGATGTAGGAAGAAGTTTAACTCATTTATTCTACTCCTTTTATTACCTTGTGCTGCAGTAAATTTTTTAAATTTCTTCATATTTATATATAAAATTTCACCATCTATTCAGAAACCAATGGTCTGTATAATATGTTGACTAAAATATAACATTAGCTACTTTTATGCAAATGTACACATACATTTTCTTCTATATGTAATACTATATCTCATACATAACACATATTTTTTTCTCTTAAATGAGCTCTAATTTTCTCGTGCGTATTGTACAGGAGCACAAGCAAAATATGTGAAATATTTGTCTTGCCAACATCACAGTTACAACACATCTGGTAAAACAAAGCCGAAATATTCTCTTTCTCTGCGAATTCTAATAAAACTGACTGTTAAACTTCTCTAATCCAGTATTTTGGATCTTAATTTGTTTACCTTTGTGTAATAATCGTGTAATCCTCCCTGTTATGGAACCGCTCACATGCAGGCGCCGCCATCTTCTAAGCAAGGGGAGCAAAACAGCTGCACTCTGATTGGTCAGCACACTTCAACCAAGCATGCTGTGATGTGTGAAATATGATACAACGTGAAGTCATTGCTTCAAGCACCATAAGACTGTCAGCAGGTGTCCTCTGGAGAGAATAATTGTACAACAGTAAAATAACATAGAAAATGTTGACAAAAAAAAAAAGTTACCCATCAGCATTCAAAAGAAAGGTAACTAAAGTGACGGAGGCAGTGGGCAACTGAGAAGCTGGTAAGAAATTTTTCTTGAGTGAGGCTAACATTTGTGATTGGAGAATAAAGAAAACAGAGATAAAGAAGGACAGACCAACACCAGAGGGTTCAGTTCAGTTTGTCTCGGTACAGATCGCTTTTTTTGGTGTTACCATAGCCTAAACCGGGACAGGGCCCTTTATAAACAAACCATACTGTCCTGCTTTTTGGGACCCTTCTGTTGGGTTGCTAAGCAAACCGATCCGACCCCAGAAGATGGAGCTAGAAACACTGTAGTAGTGATTGGTCAAAGGAGACATCACTTCCCGTGCGACAGTGGAACAACACATAACCCCGCCATGTTTAAATTGCAACTCGTCTTTGTGAAGATAACTCTCACGGCACACAGCCTTCTCTGAAACAAACTCTGGTTTGGCTTCGTAACAAAAAGCCACATGCTGATCACAAAAAAGAAGAACTGCTGGATGTCTTCTATTGTTGCTCTTTGTTTACTGTGTCGCGTTTTCTTCTTCGTTGTATCTAATAGCCGGGTACACTGTGTTGCGCTGTTACGACGTCATGCTATCAGCATCCGGCTTAGATGCCGCCTACCAAGTAGGATTCTGTTGGCTGTGGAAACGTAAACAGGATGAGGCTTTACCGACCTGGCCTGAACCAAACCGTGCTGATCCATACCGGACCACTTGGTGGAAACGGGCTTTACATACTTAACATATCCGTGATTTGACTGTTCACAGCTCATGTTTAAAACAAGTGCTACCCTTTATATCAGGGGTGGGAAACCCTGTACATCACAGGTGCCACATGCGGCCCTGTACCTTAAACCCTTTAGTGTGAGCGTAGAAGAAGCCGCCGTCCCTCGGACCTGCTCCATATTCAGTCCGCAGAGTTGAGCTCAGCCTGCTGTGACCTCAGCAGCCGTTTGTTCCAGAAGTTTCTCTGTCGTACTGTAAAACACTGCGGTCTCATCAAAGAGGGCGCAGAGCCACTTTGGTCCAAAAGAGCCCGGACGCCCAATCAGAGCGTCCAATCAGAGCGAGCAACCGAGCTCGACGCGTCCGTGTGACAGATCACACGTATGTCCAACAAAGATCCACTCTGCCAGTCAGCTCGCTGTCTTTGTTCAGACTGTCACCACAACCAGAGGAGACACACAACACACACCCACACACACCCCGTCGGCCCCTCTGCAGCCCATTAGTGTGAGCGGTCAGGCTGCAGAAACTTTCTCCTATTAAACCACAAGAGTGTGTTCATTGGTGTGTATTCACCAGTGTGTGTTTGTGTGTATTTGTGTGCAAAATGGTAGATAATTGTTTGCACGCTCGTTGTTTGGTGTTGTGTGTTAATTATTGAAGCTGGGAGGTTTAATTGGTGTGTGTTGAATAATGCAGAGACAGTAGTGCTTTTTACTGTTGCCACGCCGCAGAGACACACTGCACCGCCACATGCTGTGAGTCTGTGCGTGTGCACGACAGTGTGCACGAGAGAGCGTGTGCGCATGAATATTCATGAGCTCCTCTGGTTAATTTGTCGTCAGTTTGTTAAAACCAGAAAGACACAAGATGTTCTCTCTCGCCTTTCACCAAAACTGTCTGACTATGTGTCACAGTGTGTGTCACAGTGTGTGTGTGTATTATGTGTGTTTATGTGTGTTGCTTGTTAAATGCCAGCACAGGCACTGATCCACAGCCATTTTCCTTCTGTCCGCTCTGTTTACGACAGTGTTTTTGTGTATTTGTGTGTTACTGTGTGTGTGTCTTGGTTGAGTTTCTTGCTGTGACAGTCGATTTGATGCTTTTCATACTTTGTGTGTCCAACAGGAGACAAAGATCGACTGTGTGCGAGTGGCCACCAAAGGTAAGAGTTTATCTCTTCTTCATTTGCTACGAAGTTTATTTCAGATTTCGACTTCGTCAGGAGGATCATCGCTGTGTCTAAGATTCAATCAGGGCCAGAAGAGCTGAGAAAAGGGTGGAAAGGGCTATCTCTGAGGCCAAGAGTCATGAAGGGGCTCATAAAGGGGTGTGAAACATGGTCCATCCCACAATCAACCAATATTTATGTTTTAATTTCAACCCTTTAACTACCAGCTCAACTGTTTGGCAGAGGTCGTCAATAAATTCAATGATATTTAATGTTTCTAAAAAGCAGAGCAAGTCAAATCATTGTTTGATGCTGTTAACATTTCAGGGAACAGCGAAAACTACAAACAAAAAAACATTTACTTTCTTGGTGTGGGATTTAAAGGTTTTAAAAGCAAGCAGTTGATTATGTGATGGCATATATATGCACAAATATTTGGGATAAAATCAATGACGAATGGCAGATTTTTTTTGTCAATAAAATAGCAAAAAATAACTTTAAAAAGATGATAGCAGTTTGACAAACATACAAAAATGTTTTAGATAAATAAAAGAATAGATATTAATATGTATACAGTACAGGCCAAAAGTTTGGACACACCTTCTCATTCAATGCCTTTTCTTTATTTTCATCACTATTTACATTGTAGATTCTCACTGGAGTAATGATGGCAACTCGTTTCTCTTAACTTAGCTGATCGGTTCTTGCCATAATATTAATTCTAACAGTTGTCTAATAGGGCTGTCAGCTGTGCATCAGCTTGACTTCTGCACAACACAAATGATGGTCCAACCCCATTAAAAAGGCAAGAAACTCCATTAACTAACCCTGGAAAGGCACACCTGAGAAGTGAAAACCATTTCAGCTGACTACCTCTTTTGAAGCTCATAAAGAGAATGCCAAGAGTCTGCAAAGCAGTAATCAGAGCAAAGGGTGGTTACTTTGAAGAAACTAGAATATAAGACATGTTTTTATTTATTTCACACTTTTGTTAAGTACATAATTCCACATGTGTTCATTCATAGTTTTGATACCTTCAGTGAGAATCTACAATGTAAATTGTGATGAAAATAAAGAAAACACTTTGAATGAGAAGGTGTGTCCAAACTTTTGGCCTGTACTGTATTTATTGTTAGGTATTCAAAATAATAATGATGGTATTAATTATAACATTCAGCTTTTAAATCCTACACAAAGAAAATATCATTTATTTTGGTTTGTTTGCATTTTTTTTCTGTATCATTTAACAGTTACAGAAACAAACGATTTAGAAAAATATATATTTCTAGATTTTTTGGATCCCTGCCCGACAGTTCAGCTGGGAGTTAAAGGGTTAACATATGACTTGAGCAGGTAGATTTGTTGAGAGTCAATCACAGCTTTATCCATCTTTGTTATGCAGTGTTAAGCCTGCACTGCTGAGTAATCAGGTTCATACTTGCATCAAATGGTGAATTAAACAGTTAAAGTCATTAAAGTGATTTGAGTGTAGTTCACTCTGGAGACAGAAGCACTGCTTGTGTTGGAGAAAGATGAAGAGTTTGAACTTTTTGTGCTGACAGAGCTTCACTGCAGCCGGCTGTGCCTGTCAAGGCCTGAAACTCACTGACAACTTTTTTAGGTACACCAATCAACTAAATATCCCCAACAGAGAATGATAAAGTTGTTTAAATTGAGCTGAACTGATGTTAATTCAAATTACCATTCAACCAATGACAAGGCTGCAACTCCAAATAGGGATGAATGTTCACACAAAATTTAAATCTTAAAGGTGTTTTGTCCACACGAAAATGGCATTTTGGGAGCCTGTACTGTGTTTGTTTGGGCTTGTTCCAGAAATACAGTTGCTCATTTGGGCTTGTTGTGCCCCCAAACCCAGGAGGGATCTGATGCTCACTCTACTACCAACATAAACTCAATTCAGAAGTTACAAATACCATTTTCTCCCACTCCAAACACAAATGTTAATTTTAAAAGAGGGGCAAAATGATGTTCCTACCAAAAAGTTATCCTTTATAGCCAGAATGAAATTGATTTCTTATGTAGCGATGACTGTTTCACCATCATAAAGCTGTAGCGGATCAATATAAAACTTAGACAAAAGCCTGACTATGTCTGTTTGGTTACAAAAATCAAGGTTAGACAAACTATTTAGTGATAACAGTTCAACATAACAGAAGCCCCTCCCTTCACTTCTGTTTAAGCAAAGGATATTCCACTTCCAAACAAAAGGATGGTAAATAAGTAAATTAAGAGAAATGAACAGAAATGCTGCTGTGAAACTGAAATAAAGTGAAGATGAAAATCCAAAATAAGCTTTATGTAGATTTCTCTTAATAAAACATGTTATATATCACACTAGAAAGAAATGGAGGTCACTTGTTTTGGTTTTGTTTTTTTGTCGATCTGGTTGCTTATTTTTGTAGAAAAACCTGGCAACATTTGACAAGACAACCTACTCCATCAGAATGAAGAAAAAAGGTGATTTAAGAGACTTTAAACAAGGCATGGTTGTTACTGTTCTACTGGGATTTTCACGCACAACCATCCCTGGGGTTCACAGAGAATGGCCTAATAGGAGAAAATATCCAGTGAGCTGCAGTTCTTTGGAACAAAATACCTTTTCAATGTCAGAGGAGAATGGTCAGAGTAGTTGGAAATGATAGACAACAAGACAAACATCTCTGAGGGATGTTTCAGCATCCTCTTGAATCTCTGACATCAAGAGTTACAGAGATCTGAAGGTTAAAGGAGGTCCAATCTGGGACTAGAAAGGTGTACCTAATAAAGTGGCCAATGAGTTTCTTTAAGACAGAACAAACTACAAGGTCGTTCCTCATTAGTGACCACCTTAAGATTATAGGTCTTAATTATGCAAAATATGTCAACATTTGGATAACTGGGTGGAGCTTGTGTAGTTTTGGAAAAGCTCTTTATATTCTTTAACATGATGCTAAAGATGTAAAAGCTGTTAAAGTCCAGTTTTTGTAATTTTTTAATCCACAAACCTTAAAAAGATGGAAATTACTCCTTTAAATATTGAATGTAAAAAGTGTCCAAGTCTACAATAAATGGGACAACCTTTAGCTCGTCACGTAGCCCACAGCTCATTCCGCGTAATGATACACAGATGGCGAATAGCTGTTGTGGCGCTAAGCTAACAGTTAGCACGCTGCTCCCATCCAGACTTCAAATGACTCACAGATGGACGCTCGTCCCAGACAGCTGTCCTTCACTCAGGCTGTGTGCCCAATAATAAGAGGACACACACACATGCACACATACACACACATGCTGTATCTGTGCTAACGCTAACACAAAGCTAATGACTGGAACTCTATGGCTGTCCAGAGGGCCATTTAGCGCTGTAGCTAAACAAGCTAAAAACACAGTCCTGTCCCCTGATGAAGGCCCAGCATTAACACACACACAGTGGCAGTAATTGCCTGTTCGGGCTTTAATCAGCTTTTATTGGAGCACAGTTCTGGTGGCTAACGACAGCAGCTGCTGATTGGCTCGGTTGCTCCCCTGGCACCTGTCAGTCATGCTGCAGCAGCCAACCAGATCTCCCAGGGGCCCCTCCACCCCCTCTCAGAGTACCCACGGTGCCTTGCAGCACTAACAGTGAGCAGAGCTGATGTGAATGTAAAGAAGCGCCGAACGTCTGCTGAATGTTAACCCAGATACGAGCTAAATGATCCGCTTTAGAGAGGGGGTCTCACACGCAGGCATGAGCCCTCTCCTCACAATCCCACAATCCAGAGCATCACACTGCAGTCTGATAATGATTCATGTTAAAGGTTAAGAGCTAAAATGAACCTTCATGGACCCTCGAGACAGGAAAGCAGATCCAGGGCATCAGTGTTGAAAAGAAAATGAAGTTATAATGTTTGATAAGATGAACTGGAAGAGACATTAAATGAACGTCCCCCGGACAGACTTAAGGGAATAGTTTAGGATTCCTGAAGAGGGGTTGTTTGAGTAACATCAGCCTGAACATTAGCAGCAGTGACAAAGATCAGCTTTGTGCCTGTGCAGGAAGAGTCATCACAGAAGCTAGAGCTCTGTAATTTAACCCTTTGACTTTAAAACTGAGAAATACATTTGCAACAAATTATTTGTTGGTAAGATAGTGTTTCTTCCTCTTCATTTAGCACATTTCAGGTTTCCTTTTTCAGATTACCCAATCAGGAAGCAGATATGCAAGTCAACCAGCCGGTTGTATTGCCCATTAAGGGTTATCCTGGGCATGAATGGATTTCTTTTATTTCTGTAACAATATTTTTGTTTTTTTGTTGTTATATGAAAAAATCACAGGGAGAAAAATTAAGATATGTAGTGCTTGATCCAGTTTTCTGAGGAATCATAGATGCATTTTTTATCATCAAATCAATTTTCTTCAATTAAATTGTGATAGAGGATCTGGAAATATGTCAAAAGATTTTTTCTTACTCTGATGTTGTGCATATTGGTGTCACAAATGCTATTTAGAGAGATGAATAAGGACAAATAGACAAAGATTGGCTCTGAGTTTTAAATACAGCGGTATGGCGGCAAAAGTCAACCGCTCGGTTACAATGCCAGTCATAGGGTTAAAGAGCTTCAGGTCAAAATATGCCAAAGAGATATGAAGCTAAACCCAGGTCAAATGAGTTGTAATTCAAAATAAATGTAATTTAAAAATTTAAAAGATTGAAAAAAAAATTGAAACTGAATTTCAGATGTTGGTTCTTGAATAAAAAATGTAAAAACACCATATTGAATTAAAAATAAGTATAAGAGAATTGTTTTTCAGTTCAAATATTTATATCTGTTTCTTTAGGTATGGGTGTTGAACTTAACAATCTGGTATATTATCAATTTTTTTTATGTCTCTTACAAAAAGTTGTCTAGAATTGCTTGTAAAAGGCATCTTTGTCCTTAGCATCACTTCATTTACAGGTGTCAAGAGAATACAGCATAAAGAAAGTGATGAGTCATCTATCAATGTACCCACATTTCCTGAAGGCAACTTCATTTGAAGATACTTTATACCATCACTTACAATCCCACATCTCAGTCAAGGCCACGCTCCCCAAGCCAGAACACATCCAAAAGTTTTGAACTGAGAAATAAGATCAGAAAGTCAAAAAAAGATATAAAGGACTTCAAAAATGAATCCATAAAGATAATATTTGAATCTGAAAATATTTATCCTGCAACTAAAAAAATGACACATCACATGCTAAATAATTTTCAGAGAAAAAAAAATAAAATAAAATATTTTATTTGAAAGAATTTATGTAGAAAACTGGTGTCAAAACAGCTCGGTAATGAAAAAGTAAGTTGTTGCAAATGTGTTGAACAAAAACCCTGCACTGTTTTTGCGCCTTATTTTCACCTCTTTACTCTTTAAACAATGAAAGGGTGGCTTTATGGTCAGCTGTGCACAGCCCTAGCATCTGTACTGACTGTTTCTGTACACAGAGCTGACCTCTGTCACTGTGGCTAATGTTCAGGCTAATGCCATGAACCTCATATAGCCCACTTCATGTCCCTGAACCATCCCTTAAAAGTTAAATGCATGAATTTCAAAGTGCTGAAGCTAACAGCTTCTTCTCTGAGGGTTTGATCTCTGCTGCTTTTCTCTTATTTAACATTGATTACTAATGTCTGATGATTGATTGATTGATTGATTGTTTGGCTAATTAACAAGCTTCTCTTTCAGGTCTTTTCTTCTAAACTAAAATGTTTTCTGATTATTTGAACGATGCTCTGCTCTCCTCTGCTGGATTATCATCAAATCAAATTGAACTGTTTTATGATTTTAGGAAAAGTAATTGAGCCTGATGCACGTTTGACTCCACAGCAACTACAATAGGAGAATTAGACAGCTCTTATTGTTCTGGCTTTTTATCCCTTTAACTTGACAGGACAGGGAACACCTTGTGATTTTTGGTCAAAGACTTACTTGAAGATAAGGAGCCACAGGCCATAACTTTAGAACAACTTCAATGTTTGTGGATTAGTTGACGTGCCTTAGGGTTTCTGATTGACATAAGATGACTTGTGATTGATTTTACCAAGGCACTCGTTGCAGTTATTATGTTACATAAATATACTGTTCAGCCATATTGTCAACATTCTTAAATAATGGATCAACGGCATGTATACAATCTGGTTTTTATACAGTCAGGCTGTTATCAGACCACATTATGAACATTTTAATATTAAAGTCTAAATTATAGATGATAACAGGCAACATGAGAGCAGAGCATCTGCATGATACTAACTGCTGTTTACAACAACTGTACACCCTGTCTGTGTCTCTGTCTCTGTCTCTCCGGCTCTGTCTCCCTGTTTATGACTTTCTGTCTCCCTGTCTCCCTGTCTTTCTCTCTGTCTCCCTGTCTCTCTGTCTATCTTTGTCCCACTCTGTTTGTCTCTGGCTCTTTCTGTGTCTCCCTGTTTCTGTGTCTCTCTGTCTCTTTGTATCTCTCCCTGTCTCTTTGTTTCTATGTCTCCCTGTCTCTCTGTCCTCTTTTCTCTTTGTCTCTCTATCTCCTTGTCTCTCTGTCTGTCTTTGTCCCACTCTGTTTGCTCTCTGGCTCCTTCTCTGTCTCCCTGTCTCTTTGTTTCTATGTCTCTCTATCTCTTTGTCTCTCTGTCTCTCTGTGTCTGTCTCTCTCCCTGCCTCCCTTGTCTCTCTGGCTATTTCTTGGTCTCTGTCTTGTTGTCTCTTTGTCTTTCTGTCTCTCTGTCTTTTTGTTTCTATGTTTCTCTATCTCTTTGTCTCTTTGTCTCTTTGTCTCATCCTCCCTCTGTCTGTCTTTGTCCCACTCTGTTTGCTCTCTGGCCCTTTCTTTGTCTCCCTGTCTCTTTGTTTCTATGTCTATCTCTTTGTCTCTCTGTCTCTCTGACTGTCTGTCTGTGTCTGTCTCTCTCCCTGCCTCCCTTGTCCCTCTGGCTATTTCTCGGTCTCCGCTTGTTGTCTCTTTGTCCTTTCTCTGTCCTTTCTTTCTGTCTCTCTGTCTCTTTGTCTCTTTGTCTTTCTGTCTCTCTGTCTCTTTTTCTCTCTGTGTAATTGTCTCTCTTTCACTTTCGCTCTGTCTCTTTGTCTCTCCGTTTCTTTGTCTCATTGTCTCTTTGTCTTCGTCTGTCTATGTCTTTGTCTCTTTGTCTCTCTGTCTATCTCTATCTGTCTCTCCCTGTCTGTGTCTCCCTGTCTCTGTCTCTTTGTCTCATTGTTTCTCTGTCTCTCTTCCTGTCTATGTATCTCTGTCTGTCTTACTGTTTGTCTCTCTGTCTTTGCCTCTTTCCCTGTCTCTCTGTCTCCATCTATCTGTCCATTTCTCTTTGTCTCTCTGTCTTTCTCTATCTTTGTCTCTCCCTATCTCTGTCTCTCTCTATCTATATCTCTTTCTCTCTCTCTCTTCTCTTACCTGTCTGTCTCTTCACCTGTCTTTTTCTCTGCATGCCTTCCTGGATGCGTAGCTGCTATAATCGTGACTCAGCTCACCACGCCGTACATTCGCATCGCACCTGCAGCCGGTGACAAGCAACTAACAGGTCAGAAAACGCACACGCATGCACAAACACACAAACACATGCTTTGTTGCTTTTATTATAACTCTGCTGATATTGAGGTGTTATTGTGTTGCTTTAACATAAAACTTTATTAAATATAATCAAGACTGAATGCCCTTTTGGACCGTTGGAGGCTTGATTATCAAACAGATCTTGGGTTGTCAATAATTTAACCAGTGAGCAGCAACAAAACTACAAATACATGACTGATACTAAACTTAACACAAGTCCCAGACAGCCAATAAACATCCATCTATCATTCAGTAGACCCAAATCTAGACAAATGTTATCTCCAGAAACTACAAGACAGATCATCCATCCATCCATTTTTAAATCCATCATCCCATCCATCCATTCATTCATCCGTGCATCTATCAGTTAATCAATCAACCCTAACATTCATTGATTAATCAAGCAATTTATCCATCTATCATTCATATTTAAATATATTAATCATTCATATTTATAATTTTTTCATCCATCTATTTAACCATTCATCCAAATAACCAGGCTGTTCATTCATATATTATTCATTCCACTCATCAACCACTCAATTAATCCTTTAATCCAATGACCCATTTATCCATCAATCTACCTACCTATCCATCCATCCATCCATCCATCCATCCATCCTAATCGATACAGCTTGTCCCTGTCAGGGTCACAGGAGGCTGTACCACATTCCAGCTGCCTTCTGCCCACAGGATGCTCATTAGGTTAATTGGTGACTCTAAATTACTCCTGTGGGAGAATGGTTGTCTTGCACTGCATGTCAGCCCTGTAATTTGCTGAAAACCAGTCCAGGGTTTGTCCCGCCTCTGATGGGAGAGGCTTCAGCCCCCAGTGACCCTGAGAGGGAGAAGAAGTACAGATGAAGGATTGATGGATGAATAGATGGATGGATGAGTTGATTCTGGGACTCACAGGATCGTCATGGTTGGCCCTGTCCCTCCAAAATAAGAAGGTTGTTGGTTTGACTTCTGGAATGATTGAGTCCTTTTTCTTAACATGTTCTCCTTGTGAATGTGTGGGTTTATCCAGGTACTCTGGTTTCCTCCCACATACCAAAACATGTTAACTCCACCAAGGCGGTTATGTTTTTGCGATGAATGTTTGTTTTTTGTTTGACTGTAAGCAAGATTATGCAAAAGCTACTGAACAAATTTTGCTGAAATTTTCAGGAGATGTTGGTAACAGCCTAACTCAGAAATGATTAGATTTTGGCGGTGATCCAGGTAACTACCATCAGTGAATGATCATCCAACTAATAACAAGAAAAGCACTCTGAGAGCACAGACCTCCGCCAGCGCCACAGTCCTCACCCATATTGTGATTTTCACCATAAATATTAGTCCTGCCTTTATTTCATCTAAATACTTAGATTCCTTGACCATGAAAACATACCTTTAGCAATTGGATTCATCATGTTATCTATTTTAGGTCAGTAGTTATTCACGAAAATCACATTTCTCGTCTTGGCAGTTTTCATCTGGATTTAGCTCCAAAGTTTTTAAAGATAAAACAAATAAGTTTGAACACTCCAGATTTCACAGTATCTTGGCTATATTTTGGCATTTGTTGCAAGTTTATGCTTTTATTTGTTCCCTTGCTATGATGAAAATTAAAAGGATACTAAATTTTTCTTGTTCTGGATCAGAGAATACGGAATTTTGCCGGGATCCAGATCAGTCTTTGATATCTTGTAGAACCTGTTGGAAACTTTTCCTGTATTTATATTTCCAAATGCCTTGACTACTTTTGGTGTAGTAATATGCACAAATGCCAAATATGGCCCTTATCTTGCAATGTTAAAGTATCCTTCAAAAATTCTTGGATCCAGACGGTGATCCGGATCACTCCCAAAATGTAATTTTGTTTGTTTTCATTTTCATTTGTTCCTTGTCCCAATCCGGACATTTCCTGGAAATTTCATGGAAATCCGTCCAGAACTTTTTGAGTTATGTTGCTAACAGAGAAACAAACATACACAACAAACAAACAGATACCGGTAATAACATAACCTCCTTTGTGCAAGTGATGATATTAACATGTCTCTGAGTGCTAGGTGTGGGTTTTAATGGTCAAGAAATCATATGATGATGGTTACTTTGTCATGGAACTGTTGCTTATAGATGCAACAGCAATATGTGAGCTACCTTGGTAGAGATTTGCACTCTTTGAATGCTTTGTAGTTAGGTTATGGACATTCTCTCTGAGCCTGGTCCCTCCCCTAAACTGTATATTAGGACCTGAGCCTGATTTGGACCCAATTTGTAAGTGTTTTATCCTCAGTAATTAAGAATTTAAACTTGATCAACCAACTTTAGAACAAAACAAGCTGAACCGTCTCCATGCCTCTGACTTTCCTCTGCACCGGGATGGTGTTAATTCTCCAGATTAATTTTCTTTTTGTGTGTTTAAGCTCTTTTTTCTTGGTGACCTGTGTGCCAACTGGTAAACTGCTGTGCAGGAGATGCACACAGTTGAGAGGAGTCAAAAGGGAAATGTGCTGTGCATGTAACTTGTTAAAGCCTTACTCTGTGCACTGTGTATGGTATAAACTCATACCCCTTTCAGACTAGCCAAGAAAACAGTTGAAACCCGGTAACACCTGGTTCCTGTCGGCAGTTTGAAAGGGTTTAATCGGCATTTTCAGAATCAGAATCAGAAATACTTTATTAATCCCCAAGAGGAAATTCAGTTGTTTTAGTTGCTCTTATATACACAGTATAACAGTTGGAAATATCAGATGAAGACATTGGAATAGAGAGGTGCATGAAAGGATAAGTTTGGTTTCTACAGCTTCCACATTGTTTATAGAATGAAGTAGAACAATATTCTCACCCAGAAGCCTTTCCTGATGCAAACAGTGCTTCAGGAGATATTTAGATCCAAAATCGAGCGGCGGACATCCGTATAATGGTAGCACACGGGGCATGTTAGCGCCGCTCTTAAAACTGCATTAATCGTCCAAAAACTCATTAGTTTCACCAATATTTCATCATGGTCCACTCAGGCTACTCCTCCAAGACAGTCCAGTGTCGCTCCACCCATGTCTTTGTGACTGTGCTGACCTCTGAACTGAAAACTTTCTTTACGGCTGCCGCGCATGCGCAGTACAGCTCATTGTTTCAGGGGCGACCGCCGGCTACTCAACAACTTTCTTCTTCCAGTTTTGTGCAAAATGGACGAATATCTATCAGATGAAGATGTTGTGGATGAGAACTTTGAATATGATTGGTGTCCTTACAGTTTCGAGCCAGAGTTTACAGATGAGGAGCTCATCGAAAGGAGGAAGCTGTACTGCGCATGCGACCCCAGACTGTCTTGGAGGAGTAGCATGAGTGGACCATGATGAGATATTGTTGAAGCTAATTAGTTTTGGACGATTAATGCAGTTTTAGGAGTGGCGCTATACGTGCCCCGTGTGCTACCATTATACGGATGTCCGCCGCTTGATTTTGGATCTAAATATCTCCTGAAGCACTGTTTGGATCAGGAAAGCCTTCTGGGTGAGTATATTGTTCTACTTCATTCTATAAACAATGTGAAAGCTGCAGAAACCGAACTTATTCTTTAATTTAGCTAGACTAAAATAAAGTTGAATTTTGACCCAGTTCGACTGACCCCGCAAGTGACATGAGTTTTTATTGGCTAGCCTCCGAGTGGCTTCAGTGGGAACATCGCACACAGGTCGACCTGCTAATTTACCTCATGACATCGGTGTAGCGAGCCCACGGCATAACATCATGACTGTTCCCTCCATCAGTAACTTACGTGACTCTTTTGCCTCTCATCAACAAATTCAATTGGCCTTTGTATCATCAGTGCTCTAATGTCAGCACCGAGTTTTTACATTTTTAGAGAGGGACAGAAGTACAAGTGCAAAAACCAGCTGACCAACGTGTTCAAACCTCAAATTAGTGACTCTTAAAAGAGTTTGTCTGCTTGTTTGTTGCGTCATGTCAGCCCTGTGATTGGCTGGAGACCAATCCAGAGTGAACCTTCTGCACCAAACTGAACTGATGCAGATCTTGTTATTAGACCGCCTTTTATTTGTCAAAACCTGCTGCAACAACCAAGCAGATAGAGACAGGGGGTTCGCGTTGGGGTGGGCCTTATATGGAGTCTTTCTCTCAGAGCAGTTGGGACACAGACACACACACACAAACACACACAAACACACTTTTATTCAGCGCTCACAGAAAATTACATTTAAATATTTACCAGCCTAAAGGGTGAAACTTTCCACAGACTGTTTATACACACACATATACGAGAGAGTGTGTCACCAGAGGGTCTCAAATACACTTAACAGCTGTTTGCTTGTATACACACATTAATACTACACACACATACACACACACACCTCCCACTCAGCGTGACTGGCTGAAGCCCCGAAGCAGAAAGAAAAAAACAGCTTCACATTAAAAAAACAGCTTCACATAAAAAAACAGCTTCTCTATAGCCTACTGTGACACACACACACACAAATGCACACACACACAAACACACACCAGCACAAAGGGAGCAGCTCACACTCTCACAGTGGGATAAATTCTGTCTTCAAAGTCTGTTGATAGCCTTTAAACTGAGAGCAGCAGCTCTGTGAGCCTCCGAGGCTGTTGGTGTGTGTGTCAGTGTGTGTCAGTGTGAGTTTGTGTGCGTCAGTGTGTGTGTGTGTGTGTGTGTGATGGAGGATAAAGCGTGGTATCTGCTAAGTCTCTGACCTTGAAGTGAAGGAAACAGAAATAAAGCGGCTGTGTTGGTAAGTGGTCCCAGTTTGCAGCAGATCAGATGATTCCAGTCCAGACCAGACCAGAGGCGGGTTCAGGACTGGGTGGACCAGGTTTATGCTCAGCAGGGTCCTTTGGGTCTTGGAGCTCGGTGGGGAAGATGGTCTCGAGTATCATGGTGGTCCGGTCTTACTGCAGATTATTGACTGTAGAAGAATTTTAAGAAGTTGTGACGTCAGCTGTCAACATTTTTCCCCTGACAGAACTAGACAGTAACTGAAAAAAACAACTGCACAAGGATGTAAAGTTAAACTAAATAAACTTACATTTTTGTCAACAAATATAACCATACGAAAATGTTCAACAGAGACGTTATCCAGTCAGACCTAGTTTGATCATGTAGAAAGTAGGAACAAGTTAAGAATATATCCAATCACAGCTGCCTTAGCTTGGTGGTGGTGGGATAAGTTGTGGAGCGATCCAATCAGAGCTGCTTTTTTTATGAATTGATATATTCATGTAGAGTAGGTTCACTGTTTGTTGTCAGTTCTGGTATTGTAACTGAGATGCTCAAGCCTTGCAGAGCAGACGGACCTGCCTGATTCTGAAATCATCTCCATCTTACCAGCCTCCATTGTCCAACGGTTTCACTCGACTAAGGCTACGTTTACATGGAAACTCCTGACTTAAAGATGCAAAGATTTGTCCTTTGCGTTATAGAATTCTTCTGCATTCAGACAACAATCGGAGACGAGTCAATCCACTGTAGTATGCATGCCGGTTCAGTAGATGGCAGTGTAGGTCTGCAGGTGCAGCGCTGCTACAACACACGAACGAAGAAGAAAAACTTTCACAAACAACAACGATGAATAGACGCACAGAGGCGCAGGAGTTTCTTTTCTGGACAACAAATCAATTCAGACAATAAATCTGTGTGGATAGTTTTGTCTGGATAACAAACCGAGCACGTTAAGAGGCTCACACGTTACTCTGCGGACGGCCGAAGCTGTTGTTGTTCCTGGTATGCACGCGCAGTCTTCATCTGAAAGAGTACTGCGCATGCTGTCGTCAGCGTTTCACCCTGAAATGCTCTGATACAGGTTTACATGGAGCTGCATGGAGAGCGGATTCAAATCTTTCCATTCTGGAGCCTGTTTTCAAAAGTTTCCATTTTCAACGAGTTTCCATGTCGACGCAAGGTCAAAACGCAATGAAAACTTATCGGATATGACCGTTTTCGGCGCCATGTAAACGCGGCCTAAATGCTTAACAGCCCATTCAGGGAAGAGAGGCAGGAGCAGTGGGCATAATGACAAGAAGAAGTGATGACAGGATGTGAAGTCACTTACTGTTGTACAAATAATGCTGGCTGATGTCAGTTAGTCTGTGGCATTCGTGGTTACTCAGTTATACGTGGTGAAATATGTTCTCCTCATAAGTTTACTATGTAGGGATTGTCTTTGACATGGTTCATATCACATGTAAGTGTTAAATGATACATCTGTGTGGTATAATTTAACATGAAACGATGGTCTTAAGGAAATTAAGCTATCGGCTAACAGCCGTTAGCCACTACGGCTACATAAATCTGGACTCATCAGACCACATGACCTTCTTCCAGTCCTCCAGAGTCCAATCTTTATGCTCCCGAGCAAAGTGAAGCCTTTTTTCTGGTTAGCATTACTGATTAGTGGTTTTCTTAAGGCTACACAGCTGTTCAGTCCCAATCCATGGAGTTTCCTTCACATTGTGTGTGTGGAAGTGCTCTTACTTTTACTATTAACACACCTCTGAGTTCTGCTGTTGTTTTTCTTTGATTTGATTTGGACAAATGTTTAAGTGATTTGCCGATCATGGTCATTCAGGATTTGTGTCTGACCACATTTCCTCTTCAAAGACAATGGTTCCCCACTATCCTTCTAGTTTTTAATGATGTGTTGGACAGTTTTTAACCCAGTTTTAGTAGTTTCTTCAATCTCCTTAGATGTTTTTGCTTGATGCCAATGATTTGACCCTCATAAACATCTTTTCCACGACCACAGGATGTGTCTTTGACATGGTTGTTTAAGAAATGAGAAGCTACTCATTTCATCAGCTGGGGTTAAATAGCTTATTTCCAGCTTTAAGATAATCACCCATGCAGTAAGTATCCAATAGGAGGCTCGTACCTGTTTTCTTGGTTAAATCCAGGCAGGGTTAAGTCTCATCATAACATGTTTCAATGTAGAACTGATGTAGGCTGTTGGTGACTTTGGTCGTGGGGAGGGAGTCAGGTCAAAAACCAGGCCGATGATCCTGTAGTGTGCCCCGCTCCAGAGAAAAGAGAGGTTTCACTTTCCTGTTTCCGTCATGAGCACTTTAACTCCACGTCCCTCCCTCACACCACCCCCCCACCACACGCTCACCCTCCCTCGCGGTGACTGATGGCTGTTGTCAGCCTCTGAATGGAAAGTGTTGTAGGTCTAAATGACACTCTCACACACACATCACTGCGCGCGGCGGCGGTGGCGGCGTCTTGTCCTGAGCGTTTCTCATCTGCGGAGTCATCTGGAGGGATATTACGCCTGGACACTCTCACTGCAGTAATGGGTTTTCTGCAGACTGACAGCTCGTCACATTAAACGGTCGGTCGGACTCTCGGGTCTGAACCAGGTGTTACTTTACGGTCAGAATCAGCTGATCAATAACCCGACTGACATTCATTATCATTTATATGAATCAATAATTACGACCCAGATATTAGACACATCCACACACCTGAATCTAAAAAATGATGATGTAACGTTTGCTTCACTTATCTAATCTTTATCTCCTCTGTGACTGAAGCTCGTTTATCATAATTTGATTATTTTTGGCCCATTCTTGGTTTTTGAAGTTTCATGATGATGACGTTTGGAGGTTTGTTAACAGCAGGTGGTGTAAATGAAGCATGTTAATGATCACACTGAACGGAGCTCCACGGTAAATAATAGTTTCAATTATGTTCTGATGGTAACATAATATCAGTTATGATTATGTAATAGTAATTTTTGCAGTTTGCTGCAGCCAATCTAAAAAAAACTGAAAATTGTCAGGTGTCAGAACGATCCCACTGCAGCCTCATTGTGTGACTTTTGTTTTTTGTCCCTGTATTTTATTCTATAACCCAAAATATCAACATGGTCATGTCCATTGCAGAACAGAAAGATACAGAAGATCATTCCTGCCAGCAGCCATCACCCTCAGGAACAAAAATTATTAATAATTTATTTATTATAATTATAAAAACAAACTATTACAATATTCAGTCAATCAATCAAACTTTATTTGTATAGCACTTTTCATACAAAAGTTTGTAGCACAAAGCGCTTCACACAGAAATGAAGAAAATAAAATTAAAATAATCAGAGGTAAAAAATTAAATACAATGAAAAATGCAACCCACCCTCCCTCACCTCCAACCTTGCGATCCACATACAGCACATGCACTCACTTAGACAAACATACAAAGACATGAAGAAGAGATTTTAACAGAAAACAGAGTAAGAGAACTGTGGAAACGCCATCTTTCATTAAAAAAAATGAGGGAACACTGAAAGTAAGACTAATATAATAATTTAAAACAATAAGAATAAATAAATAAATCAAATCAAATCTTGATAAGAAATAAGATTAAAAGAAATAGATATAAAAATAAATAGGTAAATAAAGTGCATTTTAAATAGTAATATGGTCAAATGAGATAAAATGCACTAAAGTGGAAAGAAAATCAACAAACAGAAAATAAAATTCCAAACAATAATTCTAAACTAAATGGAATAATGAAAAATATTAAGGGGGTTAAAAAAATACATAAATAAGATTTAAAAAATAATAATAATAATAATAATCAGCTAAAAGCTGGACTAAAGGTAGGTCTTGAGTTTGCTTTTAAAAATATGAACATATATTCATGTTTTTAAAAGCAAAATATCGGTTTTGGGATTAATAAAGTGTGTTTCTTTTCATTTCATGATCTCTTTGGTTTCATTAAAACCTATATAAGGAAAATACCTTGGCTATATTTAGTTAGATTTGGGACTAATATAAATATACTAATAGTTTGGGGAGAAAAAATCGATTCACATAAGTATCAGGATTTTTGGTTTGTCGATTTTTAAATTGATTTTTTGTTTCAAGAATCACTTTTTACTCCAAATTTAAATGCTTCATTTTAGTCCGTGTTAAAAAACCACTTTTATATGCAGTCCAGGCTTTTGAAGAGAGAGTTTAAACAGCTGGTTAAAATATATTCTTGGTAATGTAGTATGAAAGGAAAATATAATGGGTGGCTTGTCAGGGGTAAACTGGTTATTTAAAGTTAATGATGGTGTTTGATTCCAGGAGCTGCGACCAGGAAACCTGAGCCGGAGCAGGAGAAGCAGTCTGACCACACGGTGAAGATCGCTGGGTCCATCGCAGGAGTCCTGCTCTTCATCATCATCTTCCTCGGAGTCATTCTGCTGATGAAGAAACGGTAAGATTCAGACACGCTCATTATTCTCATGAATTCATCAGTGTGCTGTTGATGTGATTACGGTGTTAAATAACGAGCATGACATTCTGCTGATCTCTTCCACCTTCTGCTGCTCCCGTGAGACGCAGAGTGTTTGTTTGTTACGTTCATGGAGGTCCAGTTCAGATCGGATTATCTTATGTAAACATGTTTCTGCTTATTTGGTTATGATTAATGATGCTTAATGAAGGCTCGTAGTAACGCTGTGTCATGGAGTAAATAGTGAGTATTTGTAAGGATGCTTAAACACTTTAAAACTCAAATATGAAAAATGCAGATTTACTCAGTTACTCTGACATTTATTACTCCAGTAAATACAGTTAATAAGACAGCTTCTGAAAAGGTAAAAAAACAAAGCATTAACCCCTCAAAAAAGACAGAGAAATTAATCAAAACAGTTTGAATAATAACAAACATACTAAAAATGATTAACCCTTTCATGCATGGTGACGTCTACAGTAGACAGATGTTTGGAATACATTTTATACCAATTAGGTTGGAGCACCATGTCCAAATACCAGGTGGTTAACTCCCAAACCCTTGTCTCAAGTTTCAGAAAAGTATTATTTTTGCATATTTTTGTTATATCAAGATATTGCATCACAAATCCAAAATGGCAGATGAAGGGCGAATTGCACCATGCCCTTCTGGAATAAATGTTAAATCCTTCTATTCTCAAAGAATCAGGAAGGTTAAAATATATATTGCCTCTAATTCAATAATATATTAGGAACAACATGGTTTTTAACTTGTTTGAAAGTTAACATTAAATTTAAAAAAGTATTTATTTGGTTCCCATTTATTTCGTCATTCATGCATAAAAGGATTAACAGAGTTTAAAAAAATCAATGAACAGTTCAGATATTTTTGAAATCTGAATCGAGTCTATTCCAATTGGTCCTTATGCAGAGGTGTGTGTGTGGGCGGGGTGCTGGTTTTAGGTGATTCATTAAAATCTGATGAACTATTCACTGTACCTTTTTGCAAAAACTTGCATGTACAGATATATTTTTAAGATTGCATGTAACAATGTCATGTTTTTTACCATTTTTACGTGCTTTTCATGCTGACGTCACAAGTGGCTGTTCTTGATTCTTTTAGTCATTTTGGTTTTTCTTTTTCTTTAGGGATTAGTAGAGTATTTTTGATTCTGATCTTGAAGTCATCAGTTCAAACACCTGATGAAGTTGTTGCTGTAGCTGAGATGAGAATATAATTAGGATATAAAAGGCTTTATCCATGGATCAGACTGATTAATCCAACATCTATATGTCAGTCTTCAATGGGCAGGTGCTCTGACTTTAGGATGCTCTAATCTGCAGACATCAGACTTGCAGAGGCAGAAACATCTTTGCCACAGGGCTGTGGGACAGTTAACATTCACTGGACTTTTACTTTAAACAGACGCTCACCATCAGCTCTGATACCAAAGATTTTGTTCAGGTGTGAATAAATGTGAGCAGTGCTGCTGCTTTGATGAGTTTTAGGTTGATGTTTTATTAATCAGTGGTTAAAGTCAAAGTGGTCGATCAGAATATAAATCTGAATCAGAACATCCTTTGTCTTTAAACCAACATTAGTCTAGGTCTGGCTAGGATCCATCACTTTCATGAAACAGACTCAGTCAATGATGTTAAACAAAAACAGATTATTTATTATCAATTTTACATGATAAATAATGTGTTATGCGCTTTTGGTCATACTCTTGTCTTTACTGTGAACTTAGTAGCTGAAGCTAAAACTGAAGAAAATGTTTATTTGATAATAAAGAGAGAGACAGTGAATAGGCTTGTTAAACAGTTGGCCAAACGAATCCAGCAGCCCAAATACCTGCCATTACTTACTCAAACTGTGCACAAACCAGTGGTGTTAAGTTTTTCCAACTTAAGTTAAGAGATAAGACCACTTTAACATAAAAACTTAATAAAGTTAGTTCAGTAAATAATTTGATTAGATTTACAAACATAAAACACTTGGTCTTATTTCACATTTCAGGACGTTTTATTATTACAGCGTATGCACTCTGATATTTCCTCAATGAGAGTAAGTCAAAGGTCGAGGTCTTGAGGATTTTAAAGTGATTGTTGAAGGTCATTTCAAAGACATTCATCGTGGGTCTTTGTATTTTTCAGTTTTAATGTACATGTGAGTGAGCTGTAGATAAAGCAGATCAAACACTGGGACAGGCGGAAGATGAGGATGAATAATGGAGCAGATTGCAGCAGTAATCACCATTAAACTATATGTGGACCGACTCTGCAACATCAAACACACACCCCACTGGGATGCGCACACACCATCACTCACAAATGCACGCACACACGCACACACACTAAGAGACAGCGTGTGTGTTGAGCGTTGACGATGAGACAGAAATTTAGATGAAAGTCGGTTTTATTCTTTGTGTTTTTTTCTGCGTCGCCTCGAGCTGAATGGCTTCAGGCTACACACACTCACACACTCACACACACACTCACACACTCACACACACACAAACACATCCTCATGAAGCCTGCGCGTGTGCACGTGCGTGTGCATGTGTGTGATCTCTGGCTGATATCAGACGGGAGGCGGTCCTTTGCTCTCTAATGAGCTTTTTAATGTTGACGGGGTGCGTTTGATTTCCACTCCTCCAGCAGACGGAGGTCTGACTTGTTACAGAGGAGCCAGAAACAGGAAGCTGGGCTCCGAGCTCTGATTGGCTGCCTCTTAACCTTCCCCTGATGATGCTAAACGCTCCACGTTGGGGTTCATTTTTACTCAACAGTGTGTCACCACCTCATCAGTGTGACAGACTGTGGGTCAAAAACTGCTGATGGAGAATTCAGTGATCATCCAACCAGGAGTTAAACTTCCACAGGAGAGACACTTGGTTCATGTTTAAGACAGAGCTTCAGATTTAGGATGTTATAAATAAGGGTGCCATATTATCCCGTTAATTGTGATTAATTAATTACAGTCAAATCTAGCATGTTATGCTTTTTAATCACGGCATTCTCATTTTTAATCTGATTTCACTTTTTTTTTTTTTTTTTTTGGCATTTTGTGCCTTTATTGATAGGAGATAGAGAAAGTGGATAGGCTTGTGAAAGGGGTGAGAGAGTAGGGGAGGACACTCTGCAAACTGGCCACTGATGACCCCGATCAAGGCCACAAGCTGGAAAGCGTTGGTCTAAAAAGTTGTTTCCTGAACAACAAGCGTCGCTGTAGCTCTGCTGATCTCTTCATGACTTTTTCTCTCCAAGCACCTTGAAAGTTGGTGAAGTTTTGACAGAAATTCTGACCTTTGATAAAGTCAGTAAATCACATAAACCAAACTAAAGTGTTACCAAGGCTGAGCAGTCGTGCAGACTTACAGTACAACAGGTACCTACCTAAGTTTATAAAACGTATTCATACACAAAAACTGTGATGTGATGCTTTAGTATGAGATCAGATTAATCTGTTCAGCCTCTTTTTAAGCCTTCTGCTCAAGAATGACATATAGTGTATCTCTGCAACTGCAAGGTCTATTTGAATAATTTTGGTGTCATAATAAACACTTAAGTCATTTGTCCAGATGTGTAATTATCAGTGTATGTGTTACTAAGACAGAGAAAGCTAGAAAAGCACTCGGAGAGCGCGGACCTCCGCCAAGCAGCACAGTTCCCAGATGCTGATCCAGATCAACACCAAAATTGAATCACTTCTTCCTTTTCCCATGCTGAACATTTCCTGAAAATTTCATCAAAATCTATCCATAACTTTTTGAGTTATTTTGTTCACAGACAGACAGACAACAGACAGACAATCTCTCCCGAAAACATAACCTCCTTGGCAGAGGTAATAGAGATAGTGGTCAGAATAATTTGAAAATTTCATCCTTGTCTAAAAAAAACATTTTCATAGTGAATATTTCGTAGGAATGATGCTGGAGTGGCTGTAAAACTCTAAAAATGAATACTAAAATAATTTTGCATCATCTCTGAAAAGGACTATTTTTATAAAGTGATGCAGAGCTACAAAAAGAGGTTTTATAACAATATGGTCAGGCGAGGATTTTGTAAAATAGTTCACTTTTTCTTACGTTTTTGCTGGAGAGGGTGCAAGCATTCCCAAAATCAGCTTCTTCGGGGCTGTAAAGGTTTATGTTTAATAGACATTTATGTTTCCTGTTTCAGAATTCTGTTGTTCTTTTAAAAAAAAAAATCAGAAACAGTAAGAACTTAGTTTAATTGACATTCTGACCTAAGAAACCTTGGCTTCAGGTCTCCAAAGCTCTTAATCCTGATTTAGAATTTGGAGGATTTGGTCTCTGCTGACACTTTTTGATTTAACCATGAATTTTACGACTGCCGTCACAGCATTTGGGGCTGTATCGGTTCTTCTAATATCGAAATCAATACACTGGTTGGCGAGGACTATGTGATGATATATTTTCCTTTTTTCCACAGGGCATGAATTTACAAGTTTAAAATGTAAAGTCACAATAAAGAAATCCAGTTTTCTGGTTTAGGTTCCTTAAATAGGACCGTATAATTGAAAAATGTGGTCTGTCAGCTGCTCCAGATTAGTTTATGTTGCTGGTGTGGAAGCTTGTACATTGTATTAAGTCTATTGACACAAAAACTAAATCATGTTTGTCGTGCAAAAACCTAAAAACCTGTCTCACATCTAGTCCTAAAGAAAAACAGAGATGTCTCAAAGAACTGCGAGCAGATCAGGATCTACTGTTTGGTGACACTTGGACTAGACACCTGAAAATATTATCACTGTTTTTATAAAGGGAAAGTTGTTTTTTTTTTGGGTTTGTAGGGATGTACATTTTTAAATTTTGGAAAATGGAAAATGGTTCTTTTCAGTATGACAATCTATTTGTGTGAGGAACAGTAGCAAAACAAATAAAAACAACATTTTACTCTTAAAGATGTTACTCTTGATTTTTAATGAACCAATGCAGTGAGGCTAAGGTGAAGCATTTCGGTACTTTGTGTATTTTGTTGATGTTCAAGCCGATATATGTCTGATATGTTTGGTAAATGTATTATCTGTAAATACTGGCAAAAAAATAAAAAAGTTAACTTGAGTTTAAAGTTAACGTACATTTAAAATACTTCGTTTTGTTGGTCTACTTACGTGAACATCTGCGGTGGTCCCCACATACAGTGCTAATTTCAGTCTAAAAAAAACAATACTTTATCGTAACACGGTAACACAGGACTGTTAAGAGTTGCTTAAGAGTTTATTTGATGACTGTAGGCTGAGGCAGGCTAACACTACCCATTGACTCCCAGCATGTAAACTAAGCTAATTAGCAGTGGGGGAGCTCTGCCTGTCTCTTCCTTGTTACTGCACACATAGTCGAAAAAATGGAGTCTACCTGCTTGTCATGGAGTTGGGAGTGTGGCAAGACACAAAAACAAAAAAAAATGATGTATCCCTTTAAATATCAGATGATATTGATGTCATACTGATATCATGCGTCCTAGTTTGTTTGTTATTTGTTTGTCACTGAAGTTTGTTTTTATTACTTATTAATATCCAACCCTTGATGCTGCAGGATTTACTCCTGCCGTCGTGAGGTCTCTGTTGGGTCAGAAACACCGTAAACATCCCCCTTCTGCAGTGTGGCCTTGTGTTGATGTTTGGGTCGTTAGCTTCATTAATCAGCTGATGTTCTGACATGCTCAGATCTTCAAACCCTTCACACCTCGGTCATGAACGGACTAACCTTCTTCCCCTCATATTCTCCTCCAATCAGACGTGTCCCCTCCCCCTCACACTTTGATTGACACCTTATGCCAGCCAATCACCGCTCTTTTCCACCTTCAGCACAGTGAACTTGATCATCTGCTTCTCTCTCTGTTTGATTTGATCATCTGTTCCTCTCTCTCTCTGACATTAATCTGTTTTCTCCTTTTTCTGTCTTTCTGTTTTTTCTTTCCCTCCATTTCATCCCTCCCTCCGCTCCGCCCCCCACCAATCAGACGGAGACACTCTCACTCCTACACTTACTACCTGTAAGTAACCTGCTCGACCTCCAAGCCCCTCCCCCACTGCAACTCCTCCTCTGCATCAATTATCAATGCCTGAAACCCTCAAATCCTCAAATCCCTGATACCCCAAAAACCTGAACCAATTAGTACCTATCAATGCCAGAAATGCCTGAGACCCTAAATCCCTCATTTCCTACAACTAAGAAATTTGAAAAAAACTTCTGCAGCTCCTCCTCTGCATCAAATATCAACACCTGAAATGCTAGAAAACCTAAAATCTTCAAACCCATTACCTAAAACACCTGCAACCTTTCCCCTCAAACACCAACACCTGAAACCTTAAAATCAGCCCTGCATCAAATCTACATGCCTGAAAATCCTTAAAAATACAAACCAAACCCCAAAACCTGATCCCTCACACTCCAAACACAGGCCACTTGACCTTAAATATCGCATGTTCATGCCATGCCTGAAGACCCTGAGCCCTCCTTTAACTCCTAAAACACTTGAAACTTTATCCTGATTCCCTGGACACCAGTGTTAATTTTGTTGACTAATTATTTTTGTCACAGTTTTCGTCAACAGCCTTTTTTCCCTGATGAAAACTAGACAGTAACTTACAAAAACAAGTGCATGTGGACGAAAACTAAAACTTAATTAACTGACATTTATCAAATAAAAACTAGACAAAAATGTTTGACAGAGACTAAATCCAATCAGACTTTTTTTGGTCATGTAGAAAGTTGGGATTATGTCCAATCACAGCTACTTTGGTTGTGTGGAAAGGTTGGATGAGTTCAGAGGGACATCCAATCACAGCTGCCTTAGCTTGGTGGTGGGATAAGTTGTGGAGCGATCCAATCAGAGCTGCTCTCTTTATGAAGTGATATATTCATGTAGAGCAGGTTCACTGTTTGTTGTCAGTTCTGGTATTGTAACTGAGATGCTCTGCCAGGTAGCCTAAATAAAGTTGACTGCATTTCACACAAAAGTTTAATTTGTTTCTGATAATTTATACATTCAAACTTTACAAGCATTCAGTTAAGGATTATTTGATGTTTTATTTTATCCCAGAGAAAAACATGACTTCAGAAACTCAAGAACCTTACACTTCATATTCCAGTCAACAGTAGATTTTGTCGACTAAAATGTGAAGTTTCGTCAAATAAAACTTGACTTAAATTAAAACAATTTAGATGACTAATTTCTGAGTACAATTAAGATTTGTTTTAGGCAAAAGACTAAAACTAAAAAGTAAATTAAAAAGTGCTGTCAAAGGTAACACTGCTGCTTCTTTCTGATGCATCAGACTTCTACACTTACGTACCTGAGACCGAACACTACGAAACCCTTCACACTCAAATCTTTGTCGACTTAACCTGAAACCAGACGTAAGAGCACACCGCCTCTCTTCAGATCTCGTGTCTGAAAGCCCTGAATCCTCCTTATACTCTTAAAAAAAAGTGAAACTTTACCCAAGCCTCAAATGGCTTCCATATATAAGCTTAACCCCCCCAAACTCTGATACCTTAGACACCTAAACATCTGCATCTTACTTCTGTATGATATGTAAAACAAACTGATGTCTGAAACCCTGAAAGATGCTATGAGGAGTTTCTAAGTAATTACAAAAAAGTCTCACTTTTAGATATATGCCTGATGGAAATACACACTTTAAGATGAGGTTATCTATAAATGCTATTCCTTAGCCTTCCGGTTGGGTCGGACAGGGTTGGACTGGCCTGGATACTTAACTTCGGGAACAAGACAATTAAACCTAGAGCAAATTAATATTATTCGGACACGTCTTAGAGCACCAGGCTGTAAGTAGCGATATATAGCTGGCTACAAAACTACAATACTAAGTTTTCCAAAAATAGCTTGTTGTCACACATCAAAAACTACCGCTACGTAACTAGAAAGAGATACATTACCTCGGCACTTTGCATCCTGTAAGTTGTTGAAAAAGAAGTTGTAAAGCAATGCAGAGTTCTGAGGAAGGTCTGAGCTGCATTCATTAGCATCACAACAAACACATGCTTTGGCAAAAAAAGCATGTGTCTTTTAGCAAAGTCTTTATGTCGCCGGAAATAGATTCTCCTCATAGCACCTTTAAGAACCAGTATCCTGGTGAACCCTGGTGCCCACCTGGTCTTTGGTGGGTGCAGGTTGTGTCGTAATATTTGATGGGAGTGATTGAAATAGTCTTTGGATGTTCGTAGTTTGTGTCGTTGATGAGCTGTTGTAGGATTTGGTCTTCTTTTTTTCCTATAATTGTTTGAGATTTTTGTCGTCGTCGTTTGTTGTCATTAGCAGTCTTTAATTGTCAATAATCAGTTATTATTAATTATTATCAGCAGTATTAAACTTCAGCTGTGTTCATCGTAGACTTCATCTTTAATTGGTCAAATCCACATTGGCTCATGCAACTTAAGTCTCCACCTCTCAATGTAAAACAGTTTATTTACCTGTCTTGTCACTTAGCTCCGCCCCCTCCTCTATCCACCCCTCCTGATTGGTCCGTGTTGAGTCTCTGTTCCTGTTTCCTGTTTCTGTGTGAGGAGTAAAAATAAACTGCAGAGTCGACGGTCTGATCGATAAAAGTGTGAGAGAGCAGAGATACCCGAGCTTCCCCTGCAGGTTTCACCGAATTATCTCCATCTGACGCCTCCACGGAAATGCACATGCACACGCACGTGCACGCAAACACACACACACTCCTCCTCAGGTCACCATGAGCATGTGTGTAACTACTGCTTCAACACAGTGTGCACACAGTGTGTGTTTATCTGTACACAGTCCTGAACCAGGAAACATCAGATAAACGGATTTTTGTTGTTTTTGATACAGAGTCTGATTCATGTAATCTTTAAAAGTATTCAATTATAGTTAATATGAAATATTACAATATTTTCAGACTCATTTTAGCTGAAAATGTTGTAAATACATCATTTTTATTTGTATTATGATTATTATCTTTTTATTTTTTTATGCAAAAATGTGACAATAAGTGCAAAGAAGAAACACAAGACAAAACAAACCAAAAAGAATCGAAACTACATACATGAACACAGTGAAAAATTGTTCCAAGACAATTACAGCTAACTGGGACATTAAAAGAAATAAACACACTGGCAGTACGTAAATTCAGAAAACAAGAAATTGATAAATAAAAATAACAAAAACAAAACTTTAAAACTGAATAATAAAACAAAGAATAACAAAAACAGTAAATAAACCAAAATAAGAATAAGAAAAAAGCAAAGAAAAATCAATAAGTAGAAATTAGCTTACAAAATATTACATTAAAAAATCACAAAAGAACAAAAAATGAAGAAATAGAAATATAGAATTACAATAACAAAATAAGAAAACAAATACAAAACGAAAAGTAAATAGAAATAAAATAATTAAAACAAAACAAATAATTAAAAAAAATAAGAATAACTTAAACAAAACAGTAAGAAATGAATACAAATAGAAAATTACAAAACAACAAAAGCACTTTAAGAAAAGAGTAAAACAACAACAGAAAGAATCAAATTTTTGTGCTGATAAATGGACACATGAAGATATTAAATGAAACAATGCTGATGCTCACTGGATAGTTTCTCTTCTTCAGACCTTTCTCTGTAAACCCTAGAGATGATTGTGTGAAACCTATCAGCAGCTTCTGATCGACCAACAACAACAGTGCTACGTTCAAAGTCTCTTAGATCACATTTCTTCTCCATCCTGATGCTCAGTTGGAACTCCAACACTTCCATTTACATGGCTAAATACACTGAGTTGCTGCCATGTGATTGGCTGGTTAACTATCTGAGCTGACTGGTGAGAGTGTGTGTTTTTGTGTTTCCTTTTCCTGGCTGAGGGAAAGCGTCCAAACACCGTCTCTCGGCTCATAGAGTGTTTGATTGTCCTGCAGGAGGCTCTGAGTGTAAGCGTGAGCAGCAGAGCAGGCTAATAGAATTAGCCGTCTGTAATAAACCTGTCTGATCAAATGATCGTTACGCGGAGACGAACACCTACACACCCGCACATCCATTACAGCTAACAGCATTGTCCCGGCCCTATGAGATTAGCATAGATTAGCCTTGACATGCAGCCGAGGGTGTGCGTTCATGTTAAGTGATGCTAAATCAATCAGCCCCCGACACCTCGGCGATGATGTCATGACACACAAAAACAGGCGGCACACACACATGTGCATACAGTCAGCCCCCGTCTGCACGGAGGAACAAGAACCAAAAGGTCCAGATACTGTGTGGGAGGGGGGTCAGAGGCTACAGCGGCTGATTGGAGTCGGAGGTCGGTGCAGCTCTGCGGGAAAATAACAAAAAACACAACAAGAGGCAGACGCTTCAAAAACCTCCTGAAGGAACTCTATCTGGCTTTTATCAAAACATCAACAAACAGAAAGACCAGACTGAACGTTTAAGGGCAGACCCGCTAGACCAGAACCAACCAGACTGTGACTGTGAGAAACCAGAACCTACCAGACTCAAACTCTGAGAGACCAGAACCAACCAGACTGTGACTCTGATAAACCAGAACCAACCGGACTGTGACTCTGATAAACCAGAACCAACCAGACTGTGACACTGAGAGACCAGAACCAACCAGACTGTGACTCTGATAAACCAGAACCAACCAGACTTTGACTCTGATAAACCAGAACCAACCAGACTGGGACTCTAAGAAACCAGAACCAACCAGACTGTGACTCTGATAAACCAGAACCAACCAGACTGTGATTCTGAGAGACCAGAACCAACTAGACTGTGACTGTGAGAAACCAGAACCAACCAGACTCAAACTCTGAGAGACCAGAACCAACCAGACTGTGACTCTGATAAACCAGAACCAACCGGACTGTGACTCTGATAAACCAGAACCAACCAGACTGTGACTCTGATAAACCAGAACCAACCAGACTGTGACTCTGATAAACCAGAACCAACCAGACTGTGATTCTGAGAGACCAGAACCAACTAGACTGTGACTCTGATAAACCAGATCCAACCAGACTCAAACTCTGAGAGACCAGAACCAACTGGACTATGACTCTGAGAGATCAGAACCAACCAGACTTTGTCTGCAAGACACCAGAACCTGGGTCTAGATTTTTTTCAGTTCTGAATGTTTTGTTTCTGGTTAGAGGCCTTGTCTTTTGTCCGTGTTGGCTTGTTTTTGATCCTTTTAGATTTCCGTCCGCTCTTCTCTTCTCTTGTTAATTTTCAGTCCTGAATATTTTGTCTCTCTGTTCCTGTTTTCAGAGCTTCTTATTCTCAGTTTTTAGACTTTTAATGTCTTTGTAAATCGCTCTCTGGTTGTCTGGTCTCTTTCTCTGTCCCTCTTCTCTGGTCTTGTTAATTTTCCGTTCAGGATTCATCCTCAGATTTGCTGGTCTTGTAATCAGACGTGTTTTTCACAGCAGAGGAAGAGCTTTAGTGTGCGCTGGTTTTGAATCAGAGAAGAAACGCTGCAGGTTTTTCTGCGTCTGACTGAACCACAGAAGAAGAAATAGGTGACATGAGGGGGAGGAGGGCAGCCTTTCCTCAGGCGCTTTCAGCGTCCTCTGTGTTAACCTCCACGCACACACATGAGCACATGAACACATGAACACGCTCCGAGCTGCTTGCTCTGATGTCTCTCACTTTAAAAGCTTGTTTTTTTACAGTTATTTATTTATTTCAGTATTTTTCCCTTTTCCATTTTCAGGTCAGGGTTAAACTTTATCTGTGTGAGTAATCGTACAAATGGATGTTTTTTTTATTAACACTCAGAATAGAAAGAGAGAAAATACATTAGGCTTTTAAAGTGGACAGACAGACGGACGGACGTTTCTGCTCTCAAAGATTTTAGAGACTTCATGGAGTTTACTCTGCAGCGGTACAACCAGAGGAAGATGACGGATGAATGGATGGATGAGGGACAAGAGGAATAGAGAGGAAGATGATGGATGATGGATGGATGAGGGACAAGAAGAATCGAGAGAAAGTTGAGGAATGATGGATGGATGGATAGACTGATTGGATGGATGGATGGATGGATGTGTGGATGGATGAATGGATGGCTAAGGGACAAGAGAATTATAGAGAAAGATGAGAGATGGATGGATGGATGGATGATGAGAGGATAGAAGAGAACGATAAGTAGATGGATGGATGGATGGATGGATGGATAAGGGACAAGAAATTAGAGAGAAAGATAAGAGATGGATGGATGGATGGATAGACGATAGATAGATGGATGGATAAGGGAAAAGAAGAATAGAGAGAAAGATGAGGGATGGATGGATGGATGATGGATGGATGGAAAGACAGAAAGATGGATGGATGGATAAGGGACAAGAGGAATAGAGAGAAAGATGAAAGATGGAAGGATCGATGATAGATGTATGTATGTGTGTATGGATGGATGGATGGATGGATGGATAAGGGAAAAGACGAATAGAGAAAAAGATGATGGATGGATGGATGGATGGATGGATGGATGGATGAATGGATCGAGAAAGGAATTAATTTAATCCCAATGAAAGTATCAACTCCAAATTGACTGACAAACAGATGAAAATGAACTGATAACTCATCACTTGGTAGATGGACAAAACATTTAAAAAAGGGATGGATGGATAAAAGAATGTATTTAATCCAGATGGTAGTATCAACTCCAAATTGAGACACAAACAGAAGAAAGATGAAGATTGATGACTAATGAGCTGGTAGATGGACAAAACATGTAAAAAGGGATGGATGGAGATGGAAGATGGATGGATGGATGGTGCTGTGAAAATTTACCATGAGTGTTTGATATATTTACCCCATTAAGGTAATGTGTCTAAGTTCATTTAATCACATATATTGCCACATGTGGCCTTTTCAGGTTTCAGGCTTTGGTTCACACATCACCTTTTACCTTATGTCACATGTGTCAGCACTCAATGATCACCATGGAGCTACAATGCTAATGCTACAGGGGGACACAGCTACACAGAGGCCCAGGTGTCTGACCTTGGCTTGGCAAACCCTTGTCCAGACTGAACTGTTATGTCTGATGTTCCTGGGATGTCTGCAGCTCTTAGTTTGTTATGTTTCTCACACCCACATTCCCATGAGAACTCAAACATTCCATACATAGGTGTTACCTTGTAGAAACACACACACACACACACACCAGACACAAAGGCCTTACCTTGTGGAAACACACACACATATATGTCTTGCCTTGTAGCAACACATACACATCCATCTATAGATGGATGAATGGATGGTAATGGGTAAATAAGACAGTAAGTCAATGATGGATGGTCCAATGGATGAATGAAGAAAAACATATGACGGAAGATACACAGGAAGTGATGGACTAATAGTTGATGGATTGATGAGTGATTTAATGGGTGGCTTAATTGTTGAAGGATTAATGAATGGATTAGCAGTTGAAGGGTTGATGGGTTATTAACAGTTGGAGGGTTGATGGATTGATTAAATGTTGGAGGGTTTATTGATTGATAAACAGTTGTAGGGTTAATGGATGGATGGATTGATTATTGGAGAATTGGTGTATGAATGGATTTATAGTTGGAGGATTGATGGATAGATTAACAGTTGAAAGGTTGTTGGTTGGATAGATGGATGGATGGATGGATTAGTTGAGGATTGATGTATGGATAGTTAAATAGTTGAAGGGTTGATGGATGGATTAATGGTGGAAGGGTGGATGGATGGATTAACAGTAGAAGGGTTGATGGATAGATTAACATTTGAAGGGTTTATGGCTGGATTAACAGTTGGAGGGTTGATGGATAGATTAACATTTGAAGGGTTGATGGATAGATTAACAGTTGGAGGGTTGATGGATGGATTAACAGTGGAAGGGTTTATGGATGGTTTAACAGTTGAATGCTGATGGATGGATTAACAGTAAAGGGTTTGATGACTTGATTAACAGTTGAAGGGTTTATGGATGGATTTACAGTTGAAGGGTTGATGATGGATGGATTAACAGTTTAAAGGTTGATGGATGGATTAACGCTTGAAGGGTTGAGGATGGATTAATTGTTGGAGGATTGATGGATTGATTAACTGTTGAGGGTTGACGGATGGATTAACAGTTGTAGGGTTGATGAAGGATTAACAGTTGTATGGTTAATGGGTGGATCAATAGTGAAAGGTTGATAGACTTAAAAACTTCTGAAGGGTGTATGGATACAAAATAGTTGAAGGGTTGATGGATAGATTAAGATTTGAAAGGTTGATGGATGGATTCAGTGTTAAAGGGTTGATGGATGGATGGATTAACATTTTAAAGGTTGATGGATGGATTAACAGTTTAATGGTTGATGGATGGATTCAGTGTTAAAGGGTTGATGGATGGATTCAGTGTTAAAGTGTTGATGGTGGATTAACAGTTGAAGGGTTGATGGATGGATTAACAGTTTAAAGGTTGCTGGATGGAATCAGTGTTAAAGGGTTGATGGATGGATTCAGTGTTAAAGGGTTGATGGATGGATGGGTTAACAGTTTAATGGTTGATGGATGGAATCAGTGTTAAAGGGTTGATGGATTGATTGACAGTAAGAGGGTTGATGGATTGATGGAGTTCTTGTTGAAGGGTTGATGGTGGAATCAACTGTTGAAAGGTGATGGATGAATTAACAGTTGACGGGTTGATGGATGGATTAACAGTTGGACGGTTGATGAATGGATTAACTGTAAGGGTTGATGGAGGGATGGATTAGTTGTTGGAGGTTCAATGGATGGACTAATAGTTGAAGTGTTGATAGATTAATAGTGAGAGGGTTGATGAATACATTAAGTGTTGAAGGGTTGATGGATTGATTAATAGTTAGAGGGTTGGTGATGGATGGATTTGTTGTTAGATTATTGGTTGGAGGATTAGTGGATTGATTGACAATAAGAGGGTTGATGGATGGATGGATTAGTTGTCGAGGGTGGATAGATAGATTAATAATTAGAGGGTTGATGGATGGATGTATAGTTGAAGGGCTGATGGGTGGATTAACTGTTGGAGGGTTGATGGATTGATAAATAGTTGGAGGGTTAATGAACTGATTATCTGTTAAAGGGTTGGCAGATTGATTAACTGCTCGAGGGTTGATGGATGGATTGATTAGTTGTACGAGGGTGGATAGATAGATTAATAATTAGAGGGTTGATGGATGGATCAATAGTTGAAGGGCTGATGGATTGATTAACTGCTTGAGGGTTGATGGATGGGGTATATGTTGAATTTATTATTAATTGGATGGATGGATTTTTGAGCTGCATGTTTTAGTCTAATGATCACATTCATACTCAGAATCAGTTTTATTTTAACATTCATACTTGTGCACAACCTTGAGAAAGTCATATTGGCGCATCACTAAAATAAAGTGATGTTCTTTTTCTTGGACCCTATGAACATAAACTTGTGCGATTTTCAAACTGTCGAACCTCCTGAAACACAAAACAACAACCAGCATAAATTCATGAAGACAACTGTTTAATTATTTCATTTTCTAAACATGCAGCAAAAAAGCCTTCATAAGCAAAGGTAAAGTTGAATTTTAGAGACAAAATGAGAAAGGGAAGTATGTGAGGGAGAGAGAGCAGTGTTAGTGTGTATGTGCGTGTGCACGTGAGTGTGCACGTGAGTGTGGTTTCATGGTTCATATATTTAAACAGCAGAACTAATTCATAAATTTACGAGCACATTAAAGTTAAAACGTTTACAGTCTCACCTCAGCTCCTTCACAGCTCATTAAAGTCACTTCATACCACCTTAAGATCTGACTGCATGACCTCACACACCTGAAATCATGCCACCTTAAAGGCGAGCTCAATCAGTCCACCTTAACTGAGACAGAAAGTTTTAATCTAAACTTATTGTAGCATAAATCTGTAATAAAGAGTGACAGCTGATGGACATTGAGGCGTCCCACCCACTTATTCTCTGTGCTGTGTTCAGGGGGCTTGAAAGCGTCGGACTTTAGAGTTGTCCAGTCATTGTTTTAGTTTTAAACTTTTTTCTTTTGTCCTGACAGGAAGTTGGCCAAGAAGAGGAAGGAAACCCTGAGCTCCAGACAGGAAATGACCCTGATGGTCAATAACTCCCAACACACAACCATGGTGGACACACACACGCACACGCTCAACGGACGCAGTGAGTACACACACACACACACACACACACACACACACACGTAGACTCCTGTGTTGATCACTTTACTGACCTCAAAGAAAATATCATTAGTTTAAGAATAGAGGGAAAGCACAAATGGAGAAACTTAAGGGCACATGAATAAAAGGGTCTTCAGGAAGCACGAGGGTCAGAGTTAGTGTGTTTGTTTAATTAATTCTGTTTCATAAAAACATCACAGATTTTTATAGAAATGCGTTTTTGCTTCAAGGTGAAATCAAGGAATTGTTTAAAGTGAAAGAGCCTTTTTCTCTCCATGACTCCTCGTTGTTCTGAAGGTCTTTGCGTAAAACTCCTCCAAGAGAAAAATAATGTATAGAAAAAAAGGATTCTATTTGTCAAAACAGACCCAAACTCAAAACTGAAAAAAGAAATGTATGTATGAGCCATAGGAATATTGTTGCAGCTGTAGAGTCAATAATCCAGAGGTCTGTTAACCTCAAGCTCAAGAGTTATTTATATTTTTTTATTTGTATTTGAATTATTATTTTAAAATTTACATTTATGTCTCTATTTATTTTCAGTCTTGTATTTATGTTTTTTATATTATTATATTTAAATGTATGTTTATGTTTAGGTTTAAACAAATATTTTTGTTTTTATTTATTTTATGCTTATACTTTTATTTTTGTTCATGTTAATGAGAAAACAATGCTTAAATTTAAAATTAGGATTATTATTTTTATGTTGAAATTTAGATATATATTTATGATGTATTTTCTTTGCTTGTACTTTACTTTTTGAGTAAAATTATGCTAATATTAAAATTTAATTTATATCCATATTTATGATCAAATTAAAATATATTAAATTAATATATATGTCTATATTTATGTTTAACCATATATTTATATTTTTGAGTATTTTTCAGTCTATATTTATATTTGTATTTATTTTGATGTCCATCCTATCATTTTGTTTATTTTTTTGAGTAAAATTGTGTTTAAACTTAAATTTAAATTTATGTTTATAGTTATATTAATGATTACATTTGTGTCCATATTTCTATTCAGAATATTAAGACATCATGTTTAGTGTTAAAACAGTAAAGTCATTATGGGGTATCATTTAAAAAAAATGATAATAAATAAATACATTATAAAGTAAAAAATAATAAAATACCAAATGTGTGCATTTCACAGTAAATGAAAAGTAAAATAGATAAACTAGATAGAAGATTAATAAGTAAATTATGGAAATGAGTGAGACGAATTGACTTTTTTTTATTCATGGTTAAGTTGCTTCCATGAGTCTTGTTGTTTATTTAGTTGTTTTTTTATTATCTCAGCTGACAAAAGATTTAATCCTGTTAGAAGAACAGAAGGATGTTTGTCTTCATCAGAGACTGACGGACAGAAAAAGTCCATCCGTCCGTTTCTGTCCATCTGTATGAATAATCAGTTTCTAATCTGGCAGAGCGTTTGTGTTGCTCCTCTTCAGTTTAATAATCTGAGATGAAGGAGGCGAGATGACTGCAGGTGAAATGACCGAATGTTTTATCATGATGTGACGTCTGTCACTGAGGGGAGGTGGGGGAGTCGGGGGAGTCGACCTTCCCTCAGGCTCTCACCTCCTCAGAGCTCGCAGTCTCTGCTGCTCTTTTTCTGAAACACTCCACTGAATCCAAATGCAGATCTTTATTTATTTATTAAAGCACCGTCCCGTTATTTTGGTATCTGCATCACAGTAAGGTGAGGGGGAGTCCTGGTCTTTACTGGAGTGTAACAGCTGAACTTAAATCTCATCGTGCTCGTCCGGATGCATCAGTTGTTCGTTTCTTATTTGTCCCTTCTCATCATTGACAACATCAGTGCTCCGATCACAAGGACAGACGGACGTGTGGACTCTTCAGTGAGCCAAGAAAGTCTCTCCAAGTAGATGAATGCTCCTCCATTTTACTTCCTAGGGCTGGAACAATACTTTTTTCTCCTGATTCAATTTTTTACGATTCTTTAGGTGCAGATTCGATTTAAATTGCGATTCTACAATATTGCCTTTTTTTTGCAATCTTTAGTTAGCTTTTTTAACACCAGTGAAAAAGATAAACAATGATGATGCCTACAGACTATATCAGGAAAAATACACACCACATGTGAGTCAGATTTTAGGATTTATTCAGCAATATACTTTAAACAGCTGTTTATACTCTCTCTCCAAAAGCCTGGATTGAATTTAAAAGTGGATTATTAACACAGACTAAAATGAAGAATTTAAATTTGTTGAAAAAACAAACAAACAATTTTGTAACCAAAAAATCAATTAAAAAACTGTCAAATAAAAATCCAGATGCTTATGTTAATAGACTTTTCTTCCCACCGCTACTTCAGATGTTGGTCAAGTTGTGCCAAATAAATTCAGTTCAATTTGTTTCAAACAACTTTATGAATCCCTCTGAATTTATTTGTCAGGAATTTGTCAGAGTAATTTATTTGATCACAAAAAACATACACAAGGCCTCGACCAAACTCTGGTATAAATAAAGTAATCCATAAATAATAGGGGTGGGAGAAAAAATTGATTCACATAAGTATCAGGATTTTTTGTTAAACGGTTGTTTTTTGTTCAAAAATCGTTTTGTTTCTTCCAAAATGTAAATGCTTCATTGTAGTCTGTGTTAATAAGCTACTTTTAAATGCAATCCAGGCTTTTGAAGAGAGAGTATAAACAGCTGGTTAAAATATATTGCTAAATAAATCCTAAAAATGGACTCGCATGTGATGTGTGTTTTTCCTGATATGGTCTGGAGACATCATCATTGTTCATCTTTTTCACTGGTGTTAAAAAAGTTAAATAAAGATAGCAAAAATCAGCAATATCGCAGAATCACAATTGAAATTGAATTGGCACCTATGAAAAACTTAAAAAATCGAATAGGGAGAAAAGTGTATTGTCCCAGCCCTAATAATCCAAATAGTTAAAGATAATAAAAATGTAGGTTAAACACAACAAAATATATCAGTTCAAAAAAACAGCCAGAGATTCTGACTTTTAGTAAAATGCATTTTTATATTGTCACCACTTTAAAAAAACACAAAGGAGGAAAAGTTCTCTCTTCATTCTTTTATTTAGGATTCAAAGCCCCCCACAAAAACAAAGTAATAAAAAGAAAGGAGAAAAAAAAAAGTCTGGTATTTTATAACTTTATGCTCTACTCACTTAATATATTTTATACTTTTTTCTTAGTTTGTTCTATTTTCCTTACTTATTTAAATTTAATTCACACTGTATACGTCAAGGCCTGATTAGCTGTGTTTTGCTCTGGTGTCATCTGGTTTGAATGAGTCTGATTCATTTAACAAGAGACTTTTTCATGCTTTTGACTTTTTTAAGTTCACTAACAAGTTTTTAATCTCCATTATAGTCAGTTCAGTTTTCCACACACAGAGATTCTGCAGGCTGGAGTAAACCGAGTTTCATCATCATATTTATCATGATTGACTGTTTCTCCTCCAGAGGGTCTTTAAAGTTTTGTCTCTCTGTCTCCAGCGGTGTCTTCTCCATCCTCCTTCACCCTGAAGTCAAACACCATCAGCACCACCGTTCCAAACTCCTACTACCCAGGTAACCACTCCCCTTTTCTCCTATTTCTATATTTATATTTATTTTCATTTCTTTTTTGTATTTCTTTCAAAATGTACATAAAGTGCTAATCTTAGTTTAAAAATAGATAATGTAACGTAGCATGGTAAAAATAACGAGTAACAACAAGCGCACACGACGGTATAGAGCAGATGAAGAGTTTATCTGATGACTGTAGGCAGAGGCAGGCTAACACTACCCATTGACACCCAGTGTTTGAGCTAGGCTAATTAGCAGTGGGTGAGCGCTGTCTGTCTCCATGTTACTGCACACAGTCAAAAGAATGGAGTTTATCTGCTTGTCATGAATTTGAAAGATACAAAAAGAAAAAAACATGTTGGCATATCCCTTTTAAACTTAAGCTAAGGATCACCCAACTAGCTTGTGCTAATGTTTACCGCTGAATGATGCTGATTGTGAAATCCTTTGCTTGTGTGAGGCTTCTTTTTCTGCCTTTACTCCAGAGTTTAAGCGGTTTTGAACCTCTGGGAGTGCTCCTGTTAAATGAAGGTGACGAAAATGTCTCTTATATCTGCTCAACTCAGCTCTACTTACTCCTTCCTACTTGTTCTGGAATACAGACTTCCTGAATGTCACGTTTTTGATTACTTTTGTTTTCCTCACTTATTTGTGGTATAATAAGTCTGTGTGACTCTTTGGTGGAACTGGGTTTTGTTGCCATTCTTGGTCAAGTGTCCCTTCAAAAGAAACAAAACACAATTTCCCAGCTTAGGATCAATAAAGTATTTCTATCTATCTATCTATCTATCTATCTATCTATCTATCTATCTATCTATCTATCTATCTATCTATCTATCTGTCTGTCTGTCTGTCTGTCTGTCTGTCTGTCTGTCTGTCTGTCTGTCTGTCTGTCTGTCTGTCTGTCTGTCTGTCTGTCTGTCTATCTATCTATCTATCTATCTATCTATCTATCTATCTATCTATCTATCTATCTATCTATCTATCTATCTATCTATCTATCTATCTATCTATCTATCTATCCATCTATCTATCTATCTACGAACCAGGTTAAATAAAGGGTTAAATTAAGGTTAAATAAAATAAAACCTCCTACCTGACATTTTTACATATCACCTCAGGTTGGTTATAGGTCATAGGTATCTGAGGCCCCGTTGTCAGCTCTGTGGTGCTACATGACTTCCCAAACTTTCCTCTGCTTCAACAGTTTTTGCTTGTATCGTCTTTAAAACAAAATTCATCTTCTTAGTGACAAAAAGCCTGAAGGGGCAGACAGCTCTATCCCCTCTGTCCCCTCCTTGGTTGTTGTGAGGGTGACACAGGAAGGATCCAAACAGAGTCGAGTTGAGCAGATACCACAGATGGAAAAGCTCCATCAGGTGACTTTGACCTGCAGTCACCAGAGCCCTTAACATCCTGAAGCTCAAAGCATGATGGGTAATATCGACTTGGTGTAAAGTGCTGCCACGCTGACTCCTCTTCTTCTTCTTCTTCTTTTTTTTGTCCTGTCTCTCTCCTCCTCTCTGTCCTCTCTGCTGCTGATGTGTCCTGATGGCAGATCCCTTCGTACCGACCGCCATTCTTGGTGAGACTCTTTTCCTTTCCTCCTCTGTAGGACAGACGGTCTACCTGCTCAGGTGCCCAGACAGGAAGTGAACATGTGCAGAGACAGACAGACAGACAGGGAGAGGACAGACAGGTGAGACAGGGCAGAGAGACAGCTGAGTAGACAGACGAGGACAGAGACAGAGAGTGATCTTTCCATTCATCCCTGCTTGCTTCTTGTTCGGCTGCTTTTTGTTTTTTAAGGTTTATGATTTATTTATTTTACATTATTTAAATTATTATTTTACTTTCTGTTTTTCAAACCCTCCATCTGTAACACCCAAACATTTTATCTGTAGAAATCACTTTGAGTTGTCCTGTTGATAGTTTTTTTTTTTTTTTACTTTTTACGATGTTTCACATTTTCTGATTTTATTTACAGAAAAAAACATTTTTGTGTTTTTGATAATTTACTAAAATATCACTTCTTCCTTCATTTTTTATTTTAATATTTAATCATAACTTCATCATCTTTATTATTTACATCTTTAAATTATTATGATTTTTATTCATTTACATTTTTCTGTTAGTTTTGAAGTGTACATTTTTTGTTTTAAGATTTGTTTAGTATATTTTAAGTGTTGTTTACATTTGGTCAGGATCTTGTTTGTTGTTTTTTGTTTAATTTTTGTTCGTTCTTGAGACGACGGTGGGCTTCACTCCATCCCCGCATCCACAAACATTCCTGCGTGTCGTGTTGACGTCACGTCTGTCTGTGACCTCCAACCTCTGCATGGACACACACGCCCTCGTGGACGGGGGGGAGGAAACAAACAAACAAACAAACAAAAATAAATATTGATAATGATTAAAATGAACAGCAGAGTCAGTGAGAGGAGTGTTAGCAGCTGCTGAAACTCTCTGGACATCATGGTTTGGTTTATAGTCAGCGCAGTTTCGTGACTGAATGTTTTCAAAAAAATGAAAAAAACAACGTTCAATTATAAATCAACGTCAAGCTCACAAACTTTACTATCATTTAATCTAAGTTAACACAAACTCAACTATTCTTTAAGTATTTAAACATATTCATAAACATTTACATTTACATTTTTTAAAATATGCTTTTATGATCTGATTTTTATGATATTAAGAAGTCCATTAATAATTGTATGATAATTTAAAATGAAGATAATCATGAATACCAGCATGCCCAAATTAGGACACAAAAGAAATCACAACTATTAAATGAGTTAATAAACTAAATGCAGTGATGCTGAATCCTGTTTTCAGACACTTGGTGGCTCTGCAGACAAATTCACCTGAGAGTGATGTTTTATTTTATAAGAATATTAGTTAAGGTCTGTATTATTCAAAAGTTGTTTCAACATTAGCTCTAAAAAGGCTCTCATTTTTAAGCCAAAAGAATTTTAGCTTTACCAAAGTTGTTGCATTAAAAGGCCACCTAACCTTTTTTTAAATTGAATTAAATGAAGTTAACTCAGACAAACATTAAGAAAATACAACATGTAGATTGAAGTGGGCAGATGGTGGCCCACATGTGGCCATCCTCTTCACTTAGTGAAGCTGTCCAGCTAATTTTGAATTTCCTAAAAGACAACTGTAGAGTTAAAAAAAGTAATGTCATGATGTGTTTTAGTCTAATTTTATCTTAAGACACCATGAACACAAGTCAAACGTTTCAAATGTTTCCTAAACTCATTTATTAAACTCCAAAAAAACAAAAGCATTGGAAACATTTTTAGAAAGACGTCATGTTTGATCTATTTTACATTAATTTATCTGTCAATCAGATTTTACCAATATTGATAAGAATAAGCATTTTGTTGTCAAAATAGAAATGGATTTGACCGTCCCAGAGAAGAAGCCAACAAATGCCACATCTGGGTTATAGCCATTTGGGTGGCAGAGACTGATCCCACCTTTAAAGATAACAGACACATGCAATCTTAATTAATAAAAATTGATAATGTATACATAGACCAAAGTATTGTTAACATTTAAATTTTAAATCCAACCCCCACCATGTCAGTCAAGAAAGAAACTGGTCCTTGTATAATTTAGTTGATGACCCCAGTCTGTCATATCTGATTTTATTTTAAATTAGTAATTTGGTAAAATGGTTTCTAATGAGGTCTTTTATAAAGCATTACTAAAGTAATTGGGAAAAGTACATTTAATAGTCTTAAATGTTAAAGACTTCAGCCTTGGCTGGGGTACTGTTATGAAATATATTCTTATTCTTAATCTTGATGAAGGATAAATTAAAAAAAAGAAACTAAAAAATGGCTCCAGTTTCATTTTATCCAATTGACGTCAGCTTTACTGTTTGGTTTTTAGCTTAAACATTTACATTTAACCTCCCATTAACGGTATATGTTTATGTTTTATAAAATTATAGGTTGACTGATTGGTATTGTTCTTTTATTTGCAATAATTATGCTCTCTGAAAGTTACCCATCCCTTGGTTGAATGTGTTAATCTTTTTACGCCCACCTCAGGTTTAGCCCACGTAGCTGTTAGCCTAGAGTTTACACCAGGTTACCTAAAATAATCCAACTACAAAATGAACCAAACAATGTCTATAAATGTGTCTCAGGAGCAGAGCCACAACTCCAACAGTAGGCAAAATCATGTTACCTCTGTATTCTGAGCCAAAATAACACCTACTTTTAACAGGTGAGGCTAAAGTTCAAATGATAACTGCATGCTAAAGGTGCTAACAGATAGCTCAGTGTCCAGCTAAAGTAAGAAAACATAAATTGGTGTTAAAATCCTGTTTCTCCTCTCTCCTCAGACAAGCTAAACTGTCCTCAGGCTACAACCACTAAACTTAGGATACAGATAGCCAGGTTAGCATAGCGATGCTAGGTTTGTGTTAGCAGCTAGTACCTGTCTGAGTCCTGCTCCCTGTGTGTTAGCGGTAGTCGAGCTAAAGTCCAGGCTAAAGCTAAAGCTAAACCTGTTGCTTATACACTGTCTCCTCTCTCTCTTCCTCTCTTCTCTCTCTCTCTCTCTAAAGTGCCCATTAATGGTAAGTTGATAAATTTGGGGCTAAGGGGAGGGGGCCTCATGTTGGGGGGAGGGGTGTCTGTCACCACTGCGCATGGAGCCTCACCCACTACATGCTGTGATGTCATTAGTTAGCATGAATATGCCTCATCTTTAACCCTTTTGTGAAACTGTGACATCACAACTCCCTGACTCCTCCCACCATCCACCTCGAATCAATCAGATTTCAGCTCTCTGATTGGTTGACGTTTTGTCGTTGTGGTTTTCTCACCCGTCCTCCCCCCCTGTCCAATCACGAACTGCCACCTCCATCCATCTCACTGCCCGTCATCCCTGCCCATGCCATGATTGGTTCAGCTGTTTGGGATAGAGAGCTTCTGATTGGTCAGCTACCTTAGGTCAGCCAATGAGAGCAGAGATAGAGAGCTTAGCAAGAGGTGTATGGCTGAGTCTTTGTATATGATGTCCACATCAGGTTCAAGGTCCTTAAAAAACCATGAAAACCAGGTCTATGTGGACCAGGTCCATTCACACCCGGTCTATGTCAGGACACATGTCCTAATAACCATATCAATGAGGTCACTATGACCCATGCCCAAAACAATTAGGTTGATGTTAAGTCAAAGATTCTTATGAACCATGATCTTTGTCGACTAGGTCTATGCACACTAAATTCAAATCAAGATAAACCAGAAAAATCAGATCTACATTACCCAGAAGCAAATACAACAGGTATATTTTATGTCAAAGGTCCTTATAAACCAAACAAACAAGATCTGTGTGGACCAGGTCCATTAACACCTGGTGTATGTCAGAACATATGTCTTCATAACCATATCAATTAGGTCATTATGACCCAGATCTAACTGCCCCTGTTTTTTTCCTCGTACAAGGTCCTTAAAAACCACCAAACCAAATCACTGTATAGCAGATCCCTTTACACCTGGTGTATGTCAGGACACGTGTCCTAATAATCCATATTTATGGAGTCCCTATGACCCATGTCCAAATATATCATCTTGATGTCAAGTCAGAGATCCTTATGAACCATGTAAACTAAACTTGGTCAACTAGGTCCATACACACCAAATTAAAATCAGGATGAACCAGACAAATCAGATCTATGTGGACTTAGGTCCAAATACAAAAGGTCAATGGTCTTCATAAACCATATAATCCAGATCTATGTGGACCAGGTCAGGACGTATGTCCTCATAACCATATAAATGAGGTCACTATGACCCATGCCCAAAAATATCAGGTTGATGTTAAGTCAAAGATCCTTATGAACCATGATCTTTGTCGACTACGTCTATGCAAACCAAATTCAAATCCTTTTAAACCTGACAAATCAGGTCTACTTTACCCAGGTCCAAACACAACAGGTATATTTTAGGGCAAAGGTCCCTTATAAACCATATAAACAAGACATATGTGGACCAGGTCCATTGACACCTGGTGTATGTCAGAACATATGTCCTCATAACCATGTCAATTAGGTCACTATGACCCAGATCTAACTGCACCTGTTTTTTTATAACTACAAGGTCCTCACAAACCACTAAACCAGATCACTGTGGACCAGATCCCTTTACACCTGGTGTATGTCAGGACATATGTCCTAATAATCCATATTTATGGAGTTCCTATGGCTCATGTCCAAATATATCAGGCTGATGTTAAGTCAAATCTCCTTATGAACCATGTAAACTAGATCCTTGTCAACTAGGTCCATACACACCAAATCAAAATGGGTAAACCAGCCTTAGGACCTAATTAGGTCCAAATACAACAGTTCAAAGGTCTTTAGAAACAATGGACCAGGTCCATTCACACCTGGTGTGTGTCAGAACATATAAACCCATAACCATATAAATGAGGTCACTATGACCCATGTCAGTACATATGTCCTCATAACCATATTAATTAGGTCACTATGACCCAGATCCAACTGCACCTGTTTTTTACAAGTACAAGATCCTTACAAACCACTAAACCAAATCACTGTGGACTAGATCAATTTACACCTGGTGTATGTCAGGACATGTGTCCTAATAATCTATATTTATGCAGTCGCTATGACCCATGTCCAAATATATCATGTTGATGTTAAGGCAGAGATCCTTATGAACCATGTAAACTAGATCTCGGTGGACTAGGTCCATACACACCAAATATTTACCAGTCAAAGATCATAAGGTCTACAATGAACAGGTCTATATTACGATGGTCCTTATAAACCACCTGAACCAGGCTAGCATCACTCAGGCCCAAATACAACATGTCTACACAAGGTTTAAGGTTTTTATAAACCACGTGTGTCAGTCACTGTAGTCATGGTCACTACATAAGGCTAAGTTCTTTATTACCCAGAAAACCTGCTGTTAGTACCCAGATCACAACAGGCCTATAAAAGTTTAAAGTCCTTGTTAACCATTACTGTCAGGTCTAGAACACGGTCCATATAAAGCATGCATGTGAAGACAAAGGTCCTGATGAACCACGTAAACCAGGTCTAAATCAACGAGGTGTGTTCACAAAAGGTTTTATAAGAGTCAGACGTTCTAAACCAATTAAACAAGATCTGTCTAAGTAGGTGTTTACACACGTTAGATCAGGAGGGATGTCCATATAAACCAGAGGGTCCAAACTTCTTTAATTGAAGGTCATATAAAAGAGGAAAAGAGTGAATAAGTCAGTTTGATAAACCTTACATTAAATATATTTAAATCAAAGCTTATGACCTTATGACCTTCCAGATTCAGGGGTTCACATTGACCCTGACCCTGTCTGCTCATTTTCTTCCATCATGAGTCAAACACAAACTCTAATGCCCTCTTGACATTTTTAACTAGAAAGCACTCAAACAAAATCCTAAACCAAGGTAGCTTATATATTTGCTGTTACATCTGTAAGCAATAGTTCCATGATAAAGTGACGATCATATTATGATTCCTTGACCCTGAAAAGACACACCTAGCACTCAGAATAATGTTGAAATCATTATTAATTAGACAGGTATTGAGCAGAAATGATTGTTGGTTAATGGTGGTTATCCGGATCACCACAGAAATCTGATGACTTGTAATTTGGGGCATTACCAACTTCTCCTAAAAATTGCAGCAAAGTCCATCCAGTAGTTTTTGCGTAATCTTGCGAACAAACAAACACACCAAGAAAAAACAAAACCTTCTTGGTTAATGAAAAAAACATAAACACCTGATTTAAATACCAGTGGTCATTATAGTCCATGTAAACCAGGTCTATAAAACCAGGTCCACAAACATCAAGTTCATATCAAGTCAGAGATCCTCAAACTGTAAAACCAGTCCACCTTTTCCTCTGAACCAGGTCTCTGATCTTCTCACACAGCAGAACCAGGACCCATGTCCAGAACAGTGTTGTACTGAGTTTAAGCTAATGGTGCTGTCCCAACTACGCAACATCATCATAGACTTGTTCTGAATGTTCTGGTGCAGTTTTGAGTTGGTCATATTAAACTTAAACTAAAATTATTTCTCTGGGTCAGCCCACAGCTTAAGTAAGAGTCTAAAGACAATCTTCATCCTGACATCATTAAGTTTGTGTTCCATCCATTTGTGCCAATGTGGTCTATGTGGATGTGGACCAGAACTTTTGTTTACAGTATTAAACATGTGCAACTTATGAAGATTTGGGCACACTGTTCAAAACAAAAACATGTGCCTCCAATGGAAAGCTTCTTTTAAGACACATAACCCAAGATTTAAAGAAGTTGAGATGTTTGTGTTAACAGTTTCAAGGGACTGTGAGGAGTTTCTAAGTAATTACAAAAAAGTCTCACTTTTAGTTTTATGCCTGATCGAAATACACACTTGAGTGTGATGAGTTTTATAGCATCACAATAGGTTATCTGTAAATGCTATTCCTTAGCTTCGTGGTCAGGTCGGACAGGGCTGGACTGACCTGGATACTCAACTTCGGGAACAAGACAATTAAAACTAGAGCAAATTTATGTTATTCGGACACGTCTTAGAGCACCGGGCTGTAAGTAGCGATATATAGCCGGCTACAAAAGCTATACTAAGTTTTCCAAAAATTGCCTGTTGTCACAAATCACAAACTACCGCTACGTAACTAGAAAGAGATACATTACCTCGTTGCTTTGCATCCTGTAAGTTGTTGAAAAAAGAAGTTGTAAAGCAATGCAGAGTTCTGAGGAAGGTCTGAACTGCATTCATTAGCATCACAACAAACGCACGCTTTGACTTGAGTCACGTCTTGTGGTGCGTTCCAGTTGTAGTCAGAAGTAGGAATTTCCGAGTTCCAAGTAGGAAACTGCAACTGGAACGTCCCCCAAAGTCAGAATTTCCCACTGGGAACTCGGTGAAACCTCGCCACCCCCGAGTTGACAATTGAAGATGGATGCCCGCAGTGTGAACAGTTATTTAGCTCCTGTAATAATCAATTTATTTGCACTTCTGACTGGGGTGTGTTGCTCTAGATCAGCTGTATAAATCGTATTGTTAGACTTATATTTACAAAATGCTGCCATAGTGATAATCACATTCTTCATGTGATATTTGTGAACAACAACACAGGGCGTGCTAACAACAGCTAACAATAGCCTGGTAGATCGGCATGTTTTTTTCCGACTTCACCTGGAACGCCGATAAGTCGGAGATGATATCACTCCCAGTTCCGAGGTTACTGGAACGCAGCATTACGACAGTCGCCGCGCGTGCTCATGGGTAGCAGAGTCTTAATGTCGCCGGTAATCGATTCTCCTCATAGCACCTTTAAACAAAAAAGTTAATAACACTGTTGAGAAACTTATAATTGTTTGATTTAACTCAAAGACAACCTGTTTTTTTTAAATTTCATTTTAAACGTTTTCAAGAATACACAAAGTATAGAAGACATAACAAAAGGTTAAAGTTTTTCTAGTTTATTTTTATTTTATTTTATTGTCTTATATTCTTATGTTTAAGGTTAAAATGTATTTAAGTCAATGGTTAATAACAAATGGGTCAGTTTTTCTCATACCTACTATTGCTGACTACAGTTCTCTGTTTGAGTAATCTCACCTGATCAAGCCTTTCCTTCTGCCTGTTCTACAAAATAAGCAATAAAAGTATGTTTGATTCCTGCTGATATCGGATCGGATCGGTATCGGCCAGTACTCAAGATTGCAATATCGGTGTTGTATCGAAGGTGAAAAGTTGTATCGGGACACCCCTAGTCCTAAGGCAAATGGTGTTACCGTGGCATGTATGGGGTTCAACCCTGAAAGCTTTCTGAGGACAGTTTGTGCCCCGATGATGTCCAGTTCAAGGCGATGTAAGCGACAGTCCGGGCTTACGTGACTCAAACTGGGCTAAACCAGGGCTGACATCGTGTTGGTGGGATGGAAATTTATGGAATCCTCTTCGTATAGTTGTATTGACCTAAGTGAAGCGGGAAGAACTTCCCCAAAGTGCTGTAGAAGTGTTACTGACGGTGTTTACAGGGTGAGTCCAGGGGAAGAGACATTTATTTCTTCCTGTATCATGCCGATCAAACCAGCCTTGCCAATCATAAACAGTCCTGCACAATCGCCATGAGAAATGGGAATGTGTGACTGGGGCATTAACATCAGTGTGTTTGTGTTAAAGAACAGAGAGGACCTCTGTCTGTTACTGTGGAGAAAAGGGTTTACCGTTTTAGCTCAATAGAGGATTTAAGAGCAGATATTTTCAGTTTAACAGAAACATGCAGTAAGAAGTCTTCCATATATGGTTGTGGTATGTTAATCACTTTAAGTTGCTGTGGATTATGGCTGTGAGAACTGCTGATACTTAGATATTTTTTAATGACACACTTTATAAAACAAGAGATTGTCCAGTCTTAAAAAGACATGTACGTGAGGAATTAAAAAGTTAAAAAACTTTTGCTTATTGTCTTCTGTAAGTTTGTCTGCTACTTAGTCTACCAGCTCTTCTATCAATCTCCAAATGTTGATGTTTTTGAGAAACTAAGAGCATCTGCAGGAGTTAGTGTGAAAGTTATGATAATTTGAAAGAAAAGCCTGCCCACATATTTTAGTGTCTAAAAAGATTGTAATCATTGTTTAGTTTTTAAGATAACTAAATCAAAGTTTATAATCCTGCTGTCATGGAAACCATGTTTTATTAATGTAAAGTCTTCATTGGTTTGGTCCACATCATGAACCGTGACATCCATCCCATGTTCTTCATCTTAAGGTGGTCATTTCCTTATTTTGACCGGTGTGTCGTTATGTTGTTTGTCCTCCTTCCCCTGCAGACGACAGCCACACGATGACCAGCGAGACCAGCAGCCTGGTGCAGTCCCACTACAAGCAGCGTGAGTCCGAGCGGGAGGGGCTGACCTACCAGACGGGTCAGCTGCACCCTGCCATCCGAGTGGCCGACCTGCTGCAGCACATCACCCAGATGAAGTGTGCTGAGGGCTACGGCTTCAAGGAGGAGTACGAGGTGAGGCCGAGCTTCATGGAGGGCATGTGGTCACAGTGTGGATGGTGTATCAGGATGGACGGAGAAACTGCTGCCAGAGAGTGAAGCCTGAATACTCACCTCAATAACAGATGGGACACGTAACAAACTACACAAACACATGACATTTAAGTGTCTCTGTCTGGATTTCTGTCTGTATATTTACCTGGATCGGCTGTTCAAAGTGTCCTCACTTCACCCAATTACAGCTGTGAAATACTCCACCCCTCTGCAACCCAAGAGGAGATAGATAAATAGTAGGGCTGGGACAATATGTTTTTCTCCCGATTCGATTTTTTACAATTCTTTAGGTGCTGATTCGATTTAGATTGCAATTCTATGATATTGCCAATTTTTGCAATTTTTAGTTAGCTTTTTTAACACCAGTGAAAAAGATGAACGATGATGATGCCTACAGACTATATCAGGAAAAAAACACTTCACATGTGAGACCGTTTTTAGGATTTATTCAGCAATATATTTTAACCAGCTGTTCATGCTCTCTCTTCAAATGCCTGGACTGCATTTAAAAGTGACTTATTAACACAGACTAAAATGAAGCATTTAAATTAGGAAAAAAAACGATTTTTTAACAAAAAAATCAATTAAGCAATCATAGATAGATAGAAAGATAGATAGACAGACAGACAGATGGACAGACGGATAGATACTTTGTATAATTACAGCAGCTTTTTATCAATCAATCAATCAATCTTTATTTGTATAGCGCCAATTCATAACAAGTGTTATCTCAAGACACTTTACAATAGAGCATAAAGCTCTTCATTTTATGGATACACATATATGCATAGATACATATATACATATAAAGCACACATAAACATATATATACAAATATATACATCCAACACCCAACATGAATCCATATAGCCAATCATGAATCCCTCCATCATGGCGGCAAGAATAAAACCTTCTGTTAAGCAGCAGGAAATCTTGAATGTGGATCCCAGTCTCATGATGAACAGCAAATCCACACGATGCTGTGTTGTGTGTGAGGGCAAAGGAAGTGAGGAAAGAGGAGACAAGTGGACCAAAGTAAGAACTAAAGTTAGGGACAGATCCATGAACCATAGACCTGTCGTCTGATTTATTAGAGGTTAGCCTCTTGAGATGCTACATCTCATTTTCAGGAGGGTCCTCATGTCTGAATGGTTGTGGTGATCATTTTATAGAAGTATAATCATTGATATTCTTACTGAAAATAAGAATTTATGGTAGTGACGAACTCATGGGTGCCCAGACCACAAGTGCATCCCAACCATATTTGTCTCCGTTAAGTATAAATTTGTTAAAGGCCTCTTGAGATGTGACATCCCATTTTCAGAGGGAGGGATCAATTTACCTTTATTTATACTCGAGAAATCATTGAGGTGCATCCTCATTTACAAGGATGTCGAGTCAATTACAGAAGAAATTGAGAACATACAAAACAGTAAAAAGCAACAATAACAAGCAAAATTAAAATCATCAGACCTGTGAAATTTCACCTACAAGCTTCAACAATTATTGTCCTCAAATTAAAAAGCATTTACTTGGTGTTGTTAAAAGGGAAGAGGCTTAATAGTGGTAAACACACCCCTGTCACAGCTTTTTGAGAACAGAAAATGAGCGAATATTTGAAAAAGAACAATAAAGTTTATCAGTTTGGACATAAATATATTGTCTTTATAGTGTGTTCTGCTGAATGAAGGTCAAACAGGATTTAAAATGTTTCTGTTTTTATTTACACAACACCCCAACTTTGCTTTATTTTGATTTTTTAAGCATTTTACAAACATCCATTAACTTTTGTAACAAAAAAAACAAAGTTTGATCAAGAAAAGAATAAAAAAATCTTAGATAACAATCTAAAAATACTAAAAATCTGTTTGTGTGGTGATAGGGAGAAAACACTCCACTTACATTTAATAACAGAGTGTGTGTGTAGCTGTGTATTTGTGTGTATTTGTGTACTCTCTCTCTGCACATGTTTACTGTTTTCATCAGCAGAGAAACTCACTAATGGATGTTACCTGAAAACACACACACACACCAACACACACTCATGGACATACATTATAGATCTTCCCCCCAGCTAATGGGCCCGAACAGGAACGGAGCGAGTGTGTGTGTGTTGGTGTGTGTGTGTGTTTGCGTGTGTTGGTGTGTGTTAGTGTGTTGTGTTGCTGCGGGCTGCCCTCAGGGCTGATCCATTATACATACTGATATAATCCACACACTCACTGTTTTCACCCTCCATTTGCAGAAAGTTAGCGCTGAGGAGTTCTTCCAGTGTTTCTGTCTGTCTGTCTGTCTGTCTGTCTGTATGTTTCCATGGCTACCAGTATAACTCTGCACTGCATTCAGGTGTCAGCAAATCCAGCGACATGATGGGAGTTTTTACTCCGAATTAAACAAAATTATATTTTAACAATTTATTAGTTTGTAGCATTAACTCCTTAAGAAACTTAAAAACTGTCAGTCTGAGTCAGCAGGTCAGTTTGAACATGATTATGTGTAAATAAATATTCTGTATGGAGGGGTATTCAAAGAGTGGCGTGGTCTACTGAAAGACCTGGATTGTTCCCCTGCTTTAGGTCTCTGCGGTATCTGCCTTGAGGTACCCTGTGTCACCTGGAGGCTTTTTTTTTTTTTTTTTCCCCAGATGTCATTTCATTTGTGCAAATTTGCGCATTAATAATTTTATTGAACTGATACCCACATATCAGCATGTCACTGAGCAAAATGGTGGTTTTTATTCAATCAATCAATCAGTCAAACTTTGTCATACAGTATTTTGTAGCACAAAGTGCTTCACACAGAAATGACGAAAGAAATTAAATTAAAATAGAAAGTACAACATTAAAAACACTGAAAAAATACAACCTACCCCCCAACCCTGAAAGAGATAAGGAGTGTAGAAAAAGGAATGGATGAATGAAATGTGCACATTAATAATTTTATTTAACTGATAACCACACATCAGCATGCTACTGAGCAAAATTGTGGCTTTTATTCAATCAGTCAATCAGTCAAGCTTTTTTTGTATAGCATTTTCATACAAAATTTTGTAGCACAAAGTGCCTCACACAGTAAAAGTAGAAAATTGAATACACTGAAACATACAACCTACCTCACCTCATCCTCCACCACCCCACCCCAAAAGGGATAAGGGGTATACAAAAATGAATGAATGAAATTTGCACATTAATAATTTTATTGAACTGATAGCCATACATACACATTAGCCACCATTGGCTCAGTGCAGCAAAATGGTGGCTTTTATTCAATAAATCTTCAAACTTTATTTGTATAGCACTTTTCAGAAAAAAATTTCTTGCCTCACTCCCGAGTCCATGACAAGCAGATAGACACTCTTTTACCTGTGTGTGCAGTAACAAGGAAGAGATGGGCAGAGCTTACCCACCGCTAATTAGCTTAGCTCAAACACTGGTAGTCAATAAGTAGTGTCAGCCTGCCTCTGCCTACAGTCATCATGTAAACTCTTTAAAAACTCTAAATGGTTCTGTGTGCTTGTTTCGTCATTTTTTTTAAATTTTTACCGGGTTATGTTATGTTATCTATGTTTAGACAAAGATTAGCACTTAATGTAATTTTCAATAGAAATGCATAAGAAATTAAACCACAGAGTGCATATGCGAACCACCGCAGACACGCTTGCATGTTGGTCAGCAAACAAAGCCTCTGTTTCGAGGAGATAAGATAATAATGTAATAGTAGAAAATAGCGTAGCATAACGCGGTAAAAATGAATTACAACAAGCACACAGGACATTTTAGAGTTGCAGAAGAGTTTATCTGATGACTGTAAGCAGAAGCAGGCTAACGCTACCCATTGACTCCCAGTGTTTGAGCTAAGCTAATTAGCAGTGGGTGAGCTGTGCCCGTCTCTCCCTTGTTACTGCACACATAGTTGAAAAAATGGTCTATCTGCTTGTCATGGACTCGGGAGTGAGGCAAGACATGAAAACAAACTGAAAATGTTTCATATTCCTTTAATAGATGCTGATTGTTGTGGTCATTGTCTGACTGTTGGCAATTACTTAGCCATAAAGGGATAGTTCAGTATTTTTGAAGTTGGGTTGTATCAAGTAGTTGACAACAGTGAGTGAAGTAGCTATAAGGGCTCGCTGTAACTTTAAGGAGAATAACCATAGAAGAGCATTAAGGTTCACTGCTTTTAATGAGTACAGTAATTTTGCATAATTGTGCAAGTTTAATGTAGGTAGGCAGGTAGGACTTTATTCAGTCATCATAAATAGTACAATATTTGTCACAAGATATACATTTTAAACAAACCAAAATTCTTCTATTAAGTAGTGACTGAAAAGGCATAGGCAGAAGCAAAATGCTTAACTGAGCCTAACCCACATATTTAACAAAATTAAGCAACCAGAAAACAAATATAAAGACATCATCAGCAATAACAACATCATTGCATTATCAAAACTTACAATTTTGAAAACTAACTTTAGAGACCATTTTCCCAAAGATAGAACATGAATTACAGGTTTTTAAATTTATATTTGCATAATTCCATAGTTTAATCCCAACAACAGAAACACCTTTTCTGGCTTTCTGAACAGAAAACCTACAAATGCCTCAAAAATCTTATTGAGTCTCCTGAATTGAGAGAACTCTTGTAAAAACAATGTAAAAACAAGCAATGGTCCCATGTTAGGTAGGAAGTTTGACTGGGTGAAAAGCTTCCCAGCTCTGTTTTAGAAGGTTTGCTGGTATAAGCTTGGAGGTAAAAGGTAAAGCTTGATAATGATTAGCCTGTGCATGGACTGTAAAATGAACTTCATCATCGCTTATCGCTCATATTGAGGAAAAATAAAGTGCTCAATTAATTTTCACCAAATATTCCTTCAACCCAATATTCTTTCAAAGCTTATGTTTATGTGAAACTCACTCAATTCCAGAAAATAACTGTACCCATAAACAACAGTACCTCTCTGGTGGTCTCAGCATGATCTCTTGTTGTCCTGACACAACCCAACTTCAAAATACTGAAACATCCCTTGACGCTTTGTGTGGTGGACCTGATGAATCCAGCTGCTCTAGAAGCTTAAACAGCATCATAATTCTGGCCTAAATCTGACATCACAATGGCGCTGGTGTGAATGCAGTATGTGATCATCTCTGAGCAGCGACTGTGAATAATTTTATTCTCAGCCTCTGTTTAAACTTTAATCCATCAGCTTCTTAAATGTTCTTCCCTCCAAGAGTTATCTTTGTTTATTCTGCTTCATCCACAGTCCTCAGTCCTGTTCTCCAAAGAGAGCTTCTTGGAATCACGCTTAAATATTCAAATCAAATATTCATCTGTATCATTTATTCATTTGTTTAGTATTAACAAACACTAAGAGCACAAACTGAGAGAGTTGGATGTTTAAAAAATTAAAGTTTCTCTGCTCTGTAGGAGTTTTCTTTATTGAACTCTCAAACAGAGCATGGACCTGCTGGGTTATACTGGAGTGAATGGAAACATCTGATCTGTGTGGTTTTATATTTCAGTGCATGAACCATGTCATCATCATCAGCCCATGATGATGATGACATGAATGTGAACCATCACCATCACCTGCAGTGTTTATGGAGTTATAATCACCGTACCTCATCTTATAATCAACCGAGTTAATTAACATTCATAGACTTAACAGCACTGACGTCATCAGTGAAGTTCAGAGCTTCATCATTAGCACAAAGTTTGACCATAATCTCTGATTTTAATTAAAATAACTAACCTTCCATTCTTCTGTATGCAGACCAAACTGATTTGCACTGACTGATGAATTGATTGATTGTTGATGAATTAACTGATTAGTCTTGATTTGGGTCGATCTGATTGCTAACGAGCCACTGATGATTGTTATCTCCCTCCATGCTCCCCCCTTACTAATTAATCTGATTGGACAGCTTAACGAGGTAAGACACCTTCTTGATTCTCAGATTCCCAACATCCTGTTTTTGTGAACTAGACTAGCCACTGAGTACGAGCTAACGTCAAACACACGTCATCACTGGTAGATTCACCGGCCTTAGACTGTCTTCGCTTCCTTTGAGGTCACAGAAGTAAACCGCTTGCTTCTCTATCAGTGTTTACTGCTCCACGCGTTTGTCTTTAGTTTTGAGTGAGACTGTAACCGGTACTTCCTTTGGTGCAACCGTGGGAAAGGTTCAATTGAGCTGAGCTGATGCTTCAACATGACATAAAGATGCTGCTGAACTCTGATGGACTGGAGTGGAACAGAGTTGAGCACATTCTGGAAAAGTGCAATGACAGGAACTGAAGTTCCTGGTACCAGAACTGAGTCAGATTCAACCAATGACTCTTAAGAATGCTGAAACCCCAGTGGATCAGGTTCATCCCAGTATCACTTTGGTCCTGTTTACCAAAGATCTTAAAGTTCTGGGGTTACCTTCTTTAAAGATGCTATGAGGAGTTTCTCAGTAATTATGAAAAAGTCTCACTTTGAGATATATGCCTGATCTAAATACACACTTTAGGTTAAGTTTTATAGCATCAAAATAGGTTATCTATAAATGCTATTCCTTAGCTTCGTGGTCGGGTCGGACAGGGCTGGACTGGCCTGGATACTCAACTTCGGGAAAATGAAAATGAAAACCAGAGCAAATTTATATTATTCAGACACGTCTTAGAGCACCGGGCTGTAAGTAGCGGTATATAGCCGGCTACAAAACTACAATACAAAGTTTTCCAAAATTGCTTGTTGTGTTGAAAAAAGAAGTTGTAAAGCAATGCAGAGTTATGAGGAAGGTCCGAGCTGCATTCATTAACATCCCAACAAACACACGCTTTGACTTGGGTCATGTCTTTACGACAGTCGCCGCTCGTGTTCATGGGTAGCAGAGTCTTTATGTCGCCGGAAATAAGTTCTCCTCATAGCACCTCTAAAGTCTTGAGGTCCCAGTCTCTTATGCTCCTTCGGTTTGATGTTCCTAGTATTGATGTTAGTATGATTGTCCAACCCTGGGGTTTTTGTCATATTAGTCTGTCTTTCAAAATCTCCTGTTCTATATAAGTCCAATTTTCCCTTCATCATATGTTCTTAGAGTTTTTTTGTCCTCAGGATCCAAGGGTCAAAATTTTCAAATAGAAAAGCACTTGAAGAGCGCAGACCTCCACCAGCACCACAGTCCTCACCCATATTGTGATTTTCACCATAAATATTAGTCCTACCTTTATTTTATCTAAATATTTAAATTCCTTGACCATGAAAACATACAAATATGCACAAATGCCAAAAATGGTCCTATCCTTACAATGCTATTCTGGATCCAGACGTTGGTCCGGATCACTCCCAAAATCGAATCATTTGTTCCTCGACCCAATCCAAACATTTCCTGAAAATTTAATCGAAATCCATCCATAACTTTTTGAGTTATGTTACTAACAGAGGAGCAAAGAAACGCCCGCCATAACATAACCTCCTTGGCGAAGGTAATTACCTTGAATCCATTTCCTCGGTTTGATCGTCCCCTTTCTGGAAGAGCCACTAACATGTTTAACAGAGGCTACAAGAGTTAACAACTCCAAATCTTTTACCAATTAGTCCTGGGATTCTTTTCCAAATCTTTCCATCTTCCAGGACTTCAAACCCCACACTTCCAAATGTCCCTAACCTCCTTCTTTAGAGAAACAAAGGGTCTAGGACTCAGGAGACCTGGGTTCCTGTTTCTATCTACTTCAAGTCTCATGGGTCTTCTGTCCCAAGAGTCAAATGCGCTCAGGATCTTGATTTGTCATGTCGCCCAAAGGCCCAGTGATTAATGGATCTCTTAGGACCATGTATCCAGGGTCTTTAATGCTTAATTAATATTTCCCGGGGTTTGGGACCCTCCCTCCAAAGACCCTCTTGTGGCACTATCCGTTTGTCCAAATATTCACATGGTCCAGATCTACGGTTTTAATCAATGAGAATTACTTCTCATGGTGCTGAGTGTGCCTCATTTTTGCCTTGTCATCATGCCTTTCGTTAGAAATGTTGGATTTGAATTATTTTTATGTCTAACTTATAAAATTCTCAGATGTATGGGACTGGACCCCAATAATCCACGGACTTAAGACCTTGGATCCTTGTTCCTCTGAAAGTGTTTGGTTGGTTCTGTGCTATTAGGTCTCTTTATCCCCAGTCTATCAGTTAGAAACCCCACACATGAAGATAAAAAATCAGGCATTGAACAGTTTTAATCATTCTGTGTCTGGTGTGCTCGATAATCTCAACTCAGCACACCAAACATATCCATTCTGTCCCTCCACTGATCTGGAATCTAGTCCTCCAAGACTGAAACCTGGCATGATTAAGTGTGATCTAACAGAAAGAATATGAAACATAGCAACTACAGGAAAACACAACACGCAACATAGAAGAGGACATATGAGAGGAGGGAATGATGGTGGTCCTGAGACAATTGCTGATGGAAATATTCTGAAATAAAAAAGAAAAGACATCTGCTTTATTAGCTCAACATGCTTCATGCTTTCCATCATTAAGAATAAATATCTTTTCCCTTGAGAATTTCAATCAGATCAGTTCCTAGTCCAGAATCCTCTTGATTTTGACTGTTCAGTCAAGGGAAAGGTAACATTGGTGAATGTGGTGCTACTCCTTAAGCTGAACTGTTCTCAGCTTGAGAGCATCATCAATAATTTGTCAAAAAGCCCATTTTGTGCTTGGCGAATCTACAGGATAGCAATTCTTAACATTTTCAGGATACTCATCTCAAAGATGTTCTGTGTTCAAAGACTCCTTTTGTCTTAGGAACATTACCAAAAGAGCTACCAACAAAAACTGTCCTGAAACAATTAAGGACTCTCCCTGTTTACGTGCATTAAGGTACTCGTATTTAAGAGGTTTGGAGGGTTTCGCTGTGACTCAAAGATCAAGCGAAGACAGTCTGAGGCGTTCGTCTGTGTTTGTATACATTAGTGAACGTTAGCTTTCGTCCATCCAGTGCATGTTTGTGTCAACATCTCAGCAGCTGCTGTTTGTTCATGCGTTTGTGGATCATCAGTTTTTGAGAAAAGGAGGAAGAGGATCTCCTCCTTCTCAGAACATCATCAACATTCACGGTGTCCATACATCACACTCAGTGAACAGCAGACGGATGTTTTGTGCTGCATGTCTTTGAAAATCCAATACTGTGCATCCCTAAGCAGAGTTATTTAACAGACATCTTAAGTTTAACAGTGTCCATGTATTTTTACTCATCCATGTGGACAGGAATGTTATTAAAATGGTGGAAATCCTCAGTTTTAAAAATTTCTTCTATATGCATATGCAGCCCAAGGTTGAGCCCAGCCACCCTCTGGAATCTGCTGCAATGCAAACCAGGCCATACCACTTATTCCAACCCCAAAACCCCATGATAAAAGAGGATATTGGGTCTAAAATCCATCCTAAAATCCTCAAGTTTTTGGCCAATGTTGGAGAGACTTTAGAGTGTCAGGGGGAGGAGAGCATTAGCTTTTAGCATTAGCAGAAACAAGCCTAAGGGAAACAGTCAGAGTCCGTGGAGTCGCTGTCAGCAGTCATTAGTTCATCTCCTCTGCTCTTCTTTTTATTCTCCTCCTTCCTTTGTTCCTGACTGTCAGTCATTCACAGCTGAGAGTGTGTGTGCATTTGTGTGTGTGTGTGTGTGTGTACATGTGACATCACTCATCCTTCAGTTTGATGGATGTCTGGATGTTTGCTGTCACACACACACTCAGGCTGCAGGCAATTTAATGAGAGACCAGGAAACCTGCTGAGGATCAAAGTGTGGAGGAGCTCCATCAACTCTGGAGATAGATAGATAGATAGATAGATAGATAGATAGATAGATAGATAGATAGATAGATAGATAGATAGATAGATAGATAGATAGATAGATAGGTAGGTAGGTAGGTAGGTAGATAGGTAGATAGGTTAATAGAGAGATAGATAGATAGATAGATAGATAGATAGATAGATAGATAGATAGATAGATAGATAGATAGATAGATAGATAGATAGATAGATAGATAGGTAGGTAGGTAGGTAGGTAGGTAGGTAGATAGGTAGGTTAATAGAGAGATAGGTTCATAGATAGATAGATAGATAGATAGATAGATAGATAGATAGATAGATAGATAGATAGATAGATAGATAGATAGATAGATAGATAGATAGATAGGTGGATAGGTGGATAGATAGGTAGGTAGGTAGATAGATAGGTTAATAGAGAGATAGGTTAATAGAGAGATAGATAGATGGATAGATAGGTAGGTAGGTAGATAGATAGGTTAATAGAGAGAAAGGTTAATAGATAGATAGGTTAATAGAGAGAAAGGTTAATAGATAGATAGGTAGGTAGGTAGGTAGGTAGGTAGGTAGGTAGATAGGTAGGTAGATAGATAGATAGATAGATAGACAGACAGACAGACAGACAGACAGACAGACAGACAGACAGACAGACAGACAGACAGACAGACAGACAGACAGACAGACAGACAGACAGACAGACAGATAGATAGATAGATAGATAGATAGATAGATAGATGCGTTGAGTTACTGCCGTGTGATTTGTATGGCTGATAAACCATTTGCATATTCATATTAGTACAACTCATCTGCCCTCACCTTGGCCGGTGAGTCAAAGTATTGGACGCAGACCCTTAAGTCCCAGTCAAATGCTTTGTTTAATCTATGTCGTTGGTGTCTCCAAACCCCCCACCCGTATGTGCCCCCTCCTTATGGCTGCTGCTTCACACCCAATGTTCACTCTGTAATAAGTGATAGGTATCAAAAAGGACATGAACCCCAGTAAATATTCAGAGCTCCTTCCTTTTAAATAATAACTCCATATTTGGCGAACGACTCTGATCCTGACCCTGAAACAAACACTGAAGACTGAATCTGAGGCCGTAAATGAGCGCAGTGTTTTCTGTGATGGAGATGAATGTGGAGCTGTTTGTGTTCCTGTGGGCCACACGCAGTAAGTGTTGTTTCAGCACACACAGTATTTTAGATCTGAATGCAGAATCTCCACGATCAGTGTGTTTTGATGCCTCCAGCTCGTCTCTGAGCCTCATTCTCATAATTGGACTTAATCATCTGCTCTGACCGTAAAACACTGAGTGTGTTTGTGTGTTCAGGGAGAAACACATCCTCTGCATTATTCATGAAGTCGTTCGCTCACAGAGTTTCATCACTCTCACTCCGTTCTTTAAACAAACTCTCTGTTTTTGTCTTTTTCAGAGTTTTTTCGAGGGACAGTCGGCTCCATGGGATTCTGCCAAGAAGGACGAGAACCGCATGAAGAATCGCTACGGAAACATCATCGCCTGTATGTACCCTCACTGTGCAGACAGATCTATAGACAATTTAAGCCCAGTTTAGTCTCTTCAATCAGGTTATTAATTGATATAGGGACCAATGAAGAGGCTAAACACCTGAATGAATCACACTGTATGATCATGTCTTCATTTCAGTATCAACATTAAAGTAAAGATGTGTAAAGCAGAGTTCTGCTGCTTTGACTAACTTCAGTGTTAATATTATTATGTATTTTTCTAAGATCTAAAATGCTTTTTCCTTCAACAGTTTTTTATTATGTTATTTTTAAACTTTGATTTTTGACTTGTTTTCATTTACTTGGAGAGGGAGTGTAGGCCTGTCACGATAATCAACCTCGATAAGTTTGCCAGCCTCGATATATATGCATGTGCACGTGTGTTTGTTTTCCTCTCCTTTCTCTACCAAACAGGCTGAATGACAAGAGGGTTCACTCTGTGCATCTGTCTCAACACCTGGGCGCGTTGGTTTTATAGCTGAATGAACAGAGTGAACCCTCCTGTCAGTCATTCAGACTTTGAGTGCTGCAAGTGAGCATCATGAGAAGTAACAAGGAAGCAAACACAAGTATGAATGAAGTGATGGTTTCTCAGCCTAAAGCCACATCCCCAGTGGGGGAATATATTGTTTTTTTAAAATATTGCGAATTTGAATATTGTTTGGTCGGCAAAGTAAAATAAATAAAACAGCGCAAAATGGTGCATGTTCTAGGGATGGGATGAAATATCGTGTGGCAATATATCGCGATACAGTGCATGACGAAACGCATGGACTTTGAAAAAAATGGATAGCGAAATAAAGACGCAACGTCTGGTAATAGCGCATGTGACCAGAAGTGATCACAACAAACATTAGCACCAACTACCTTGCCTCCAAAAAGCCGAATGATGGAGTCAAATGAGGTCGAAATTAAGGACGCTCCACCTGGATACAAGTCATCTGTCTGGCAGTATTCTGGCTTTGTCATTAAAAAAGACAAAGACAGCAAAAACGAGCCTACCGCTTGTTAGCACACACTCTCTCTAACGTCTCTAGGGTTAGAGAGAGTGTTATTGTTTGTTTTTGGCCTGTTAGGCCTTGTGTTTTCCTGTGTGCAACTCAAACAAAAACAAATAAGTTGTAATTCCACAGTAATATTTTTTCTTTTTTGCTTTTTTGATATTGTATCGTGGCGTATCGTATCGTAACCGGGGCATATCGAGGTGCAGTGTATCGTGAGTTTAAGTGTATCGTCCCATCCCTAGCATGCTCACAAACTGTTCTCACTCTTGAAAAGTTAGCATTTCGGGAAATGTTACAAACGCTGGACAGATAGTACGAATTGCCTGGGAGAATGTACATGTCACAAAAAGCAATTCCTGAACTGTAAACTCCATTTGGTTTATTATGTTGTTTGTGTGATTTATTTTATTTAAAAAATCGTAGCATTCCAGTTAAAATGATATATACGCTTGAGAAATTAATGTTTATTTATATGGCGTACTCACATCGTTGTGCCATAAACCTATATTGTCATTACAATAAAAAATGGTCCCAAAGTAATGTTGACAATAATATTGTTTATTGGCAATAATTTGTAGGACAGTTATCATCCTGCAAAATTTGTTATCATGACAGGCCTAAGGGAGAGGGTCAGTAGTCTGGGTTAGAAAGTGTTCAGGGAGTGTGAGGAGAAGGCAGCAAAGGACCCAGAGTCAAATTCAAGAGACCAATTATGTGGCTAGCCTGCACACCCCTCAGCTGTCAGGGTCCCTAAAATGATGGTTATCAGAAAATATACTGTCCAACCAAGCAGCAACCACCAGTGCCGACAAACAGAGCCAATGCAGAAGTGTTACAAGCCACAGTTCCTCTCATGTCCACAAGAGGCTGAGTCTGAAGCAGCAGCAGTTTCATCCCCCCTCCATGTGATCAAAGATCTACAATGCCTATAAAAAACATGCACTCAGAGTTTTAAATGATTTGTCCTGACCTTAAGGTAGATGGGGCAACAAGACGAGACCTTTTACCCGAAGACCAAAAAGCCCACATGAAGAACAAGGAGGGGGACAGCGCGAATGAATTCATTGGTCTAATTTATTAAATCAATTTCCTCAAAACAAAGACCTAAAAACAACTCTGAGCCTGCAGCACACACACTGTTAGAGAACCAGGTGTATGTGTGGCTGGTGTGAACATGAAGTGTGTCCCTTCAGGCCTCCATAGCTCACAGCGGCCTCCATCAGAACTCATTAGCATAATGACACCACCACAGGACACAGAGAGAGAGTGCAGCAGCCAGCAGCTGAAAGTGAGCAGCTGTCACACGCAGCTTTCTGGGACGGTAGCACATTAGCTTTAGCAGGTTCATGATGTGTTTAAGGACCTGGAGCTGTTGGAGGAGTGTTGATGAGTGCAGACATGAGAGGTGTCTGATGGATAAAGAAAACACAAACAGCCCGTCAGTGTGTGCTTCCTGTCGGCCATGTTGGAAGATCTACAGCTGTCAATAGACAGGATGGAGAGACTCGATGGAGAAGGCTGAGGTTTAATACCCGAAATAAGTAATCAGGATAATTTTGTTTTTTGGAGCAGATGTGGTTGCCACACAAATGTGTCCAGCAGCCTAAACACTTGCATTAGTTTCTGAAAGAACTGCCTCAGTTAGAAGTTAAGGTATCAACAAGTCACACCAAAGTATTTATGTTAACAGGTCACACTAACAATTAAAACTATCAAATAAAACCTAAATATTTGCTGAAATGGTCTTCACCAATAAGTTAGCCAGCAAGTCAGGTGAAAAAATCAAACCACTAATCCAACCAACAGGCAAACAAACAAGTCAAATCACGTCTTATCTGACCGGTTAAATTAGTAAGTTAAGTCTGGTTGAATCAACAAGTCCTGCAACTGGATCAACCAATCAACTTCAGCTTATTAGACCAACAAGAGTAAACAGGTCACAAACACATAGTTATCAATAATTCTGCATCAGCGAGTCAAACCAGTTATAAGGTGAGATCAACAAGTTAGACAAGTTAGTCAAGGCCAGCAGTTAAACTAAACAAGTCATGATCAACGAAACAAACCAAAGAGGCATCAAGTCAAAGAAGGGAAGTTACAAGGTCAATCTAACATGTCTTACCATCAAATCAAACTAATAGTTCAAGAAGCTAGATTAACAAGACCAATGTGATTTGATCAAGTTAAAGTCAACAAGACAAACCATTAAATGTCTCTAACAGACTTTGGATTAGCTCATGTTCAGTCAAAGAGGCAGAGCTAAATATCAGCCACACCCCTAAGTTACTGTCACAGTCTCCTTCTTAAAGCCCAAACAGACGATTTTTAAATGCTATTTAAACTGTAAACATGAACGTTTGAACATGGAGGGTGGATACAACTGCTGCTGCTTCAAACCCAGCCTCTTGTGGACGTGAGAGGAACTGCAGCTTTTTAGCATTTCAGTCATGGCTTCATTTCTCAACCAAGCAGCAGCTTCAGGGACTGAAATGGAGGCCCATGCTAAAGTGCCAAAGCTGCAGGTCATTGAATGTCCACTTGAGGCTGTCTGCAGGAGCCCTGGAGGTGTTTTGATTGTGTGCGGATTATTACAGCCTCAAAACATCTTCACAGCCTGGCTCAACAAACAGCTCTAGTCTAAAACTACAACACATTTTTGTGCTCTCTCTTTGAATGGCTTGTTTTTTAGAATTCTGGTTTTATTTTTATTTTATTCTATTTTTTAAGATTATTTGGGGGAATTTTGTGCCTGTATAGATAGGGGAGATAGTGACAGTAGTTAGACTTGTGAAAAAGCTTGAGAAAGAAGGGAGGACACCCTATGAACCGGCCACAGGCTGGATTCAAACCCGGGCTGGTGGAAGCATGTATATGGGTAGTGCATGATTGGTTACCACTGCGCTAACCAGCACCGCAAGGATTCTGGTTTTAGAAGCAGGGGTTTGATTGACATGGGTGCACATCCCTGTGTAATCACTATTGGTCAGATGACTGTAAGGGTCCGTCCCAATTATACCCCTTAGCCCTTGGTTTGCGCATTCACGTCAAGTGAAGTGTTGTCCCATAGAGCTAAGGGGAAGGGCTCTTAAAACAAAGACAGACCGGGACCTCACTTGAAACAAAGCAGTAAGACAATTTCCCATAATACACCATGCCCACCGACACGGGCAGAGTGGAAACTGAAGGAAGTGCTTAATCATGCGTAGTTATTAATATTAGTAAATATTAAGTAAATATTAAGTATTTATTAATCAAACTAGTAAATATTAATATTTTTTTAGTTGTTGGTTGCATTTTAAAATTTCTGGTTATAGCAAGCTAGCTTTCACAGCAGTGGTTACGGTTATTGTCGCATCTGCCTACGTCACAGCTAGCGAGGGGCTCTGGGTGATGACGTAGCGGGAATCGTGTGACGTCTCATTTCTCAGCTGTGTGTTTCACCCCTTCCCCTTGGCCCTCAAAACTAGTGGCCCTTTTCCATGAGCCCAACGGGGTGGTGTGTCGCTGAGCGGCTCTGCGGTGACGTCATTTTGAGTGCGACACAACAATCTGTGGCTTTTTGTCACAAACCGAGTAAAGAAGGAAAGTGTAAGAAGGCTGCAGGTGGCCAGAAGAAATACCCCTTGAGAAGCACAGGAGAGTTTTGAAAGCTATACAACAGAATGAAGCCGAGGACGAGAGCAATCGATCTGCAAAGAGAAGACGTATGAGGGTAAGCTAATGGTAGCTACCGCTAGCATGCTATGTCGTCGCGCTCATGACTCATCGATGACAACATTGTCTGACCAATCAGTAGCTGGCAGTCGGTGACGTCATCTTTTAGTAATGACTCAGCTCGCTTGGAACCAGAGCGGAGTAGGTACTAAAACTAGCTTGTTTTAGGAGGTACCAGGCCAGTGGAAACACGCTGCAAATCGAGTAGGGCCAAGGCGTGCTAGTGGAAAAGGGCCATAAGGGACTAAGGGGAAGGGGTAAGATGAAGGGGTAAGGCGAAGGAGAAGAATTGGTATTCACCCTAAGTCCTGCCTAAAAACACTCACTATTTCTGTGGGTAGGTTGATCTAAAGTTTAGTTGAGGTGACGGACAGTGCAACAGCGTCCGTTGAGACACATCATCAGTGTACCAAAAGTCTCCTTTTTAGTCATATGACTTTGTCCACTTCCTCTGAATTTTAGGTTTCAAACTAGAGATCGTTGTTTTGCTGCAGATGGTGTTAGAAAGGCCTCATGCTCTGGAGTAAGAGCGCCCCCAGATGGACAAACTGCATCATGACAGCATTTAGATCCATCACCTACACCTGCTTATGACCTCTAACAAGCAGAATGAGTTTGAACATATCAGATGTTTTAAGGCTGTTAATGTTCACTGGCTCCCATCTGGAAATTCATCATTAAGGGATAAAAATGTTAATTTATTAGGACGCCTCTCAGATTTAACTTTTAAAGATCCTAATATTGGACTGTTTTCTGACTATAGCTCCTCACATTTTAAATATTTGTTCTAATGTTTTTGTGTTTTCTAACCAGTATATTTTTCATAACAGAG